>CM048744.1:687608854-688808854 GCA_026315105.1 Locusta migratoria | reverse complement strand
AGCGCAGTTACTTTTACTGAGTGAACGAAGGTACCTACGAGAACCTGTCAACCAGAGCAGAAACGTCATTATTTATTTACTTCATCGTCTGTACAAAACACTAATCGAGTCACTCTACGTGGACTTCTAAGAATATTGACATCTTGGCAAAACTTTCTACCATTTTGTTGATGTTGCCAATATAATCATGCGAGGCCGCCGGAATAGTAGGTAAAATTTTACCGTTACGTACACTGAAAGCGTACCGTAGTTATTTGAAGACATTCAGAAGAATAAAGATATGTGTTAGCCACGGCAAAGAGCACATTTGTAACCGTCATACTATTAAAAGAAGAACCGAAGTTGACTGAAACTGGTATCACATTAATAAAAACGTGACTCATTAGTGTATAAGTCAAAGCAGACTGTAGATTTCGAAAGAACTCTCAAAAGAGTAACGATAAACAATACTTTTATAATTACCATATATTGAAGGAAAATCCAAAGTTGAATGTAATTGGTAAGAGATTAAAAATAACAGCAAAATTTTGCAACTCGTTAATGTATGTGTCAAATTGACTCCAGCTGAAAAATTACAGTGATATACAACACACGAATTTCCCATAAGTCAAAACTCTACAGACAGCGTAGTTACGTCAGTTCATCCGTATTTTTACGATCTTTTTCTGAAATAACACATAGGGTTGTTCATACCTTTATAGTATAGAAATATGGCGGCGAGACTTCACTGTCACCAATGATAGTCTATACGGCATTGCCAGTCTAGTAATGTATGTCTGTGGTCTAACCATAGAGTAGAAATATCTCTGGAGTGAGCATTGCATTCTGCGCATGTTCTCAACATTAAGCTGGAATTATCACGTGATCTGGGGACGACGCTGTTCGTTAATTCACACTAATGGCCGAGTGCACCAACCTCGGTCAAAAAGCACGATAATCAAGGGTTCCGAGAACACGGTCAAAAATTAACCGCGGTTAAAACGTCTCTGCGGTGCACCAACGTTAATCACCGGTCAGCAAACCGTCGTCAGCCAATCGTACATTTGATCGTGATCAAGTCCGTGTAGCGCAATGGAAGGCACCCAAGTGATGCAAAGGTGTTAGTTGAGCTTACCTACATGTGTATTCTCGACTATCTTTGGTGAATGACGACAGTACCACGTGATTTGTATGTACAAGATTGTAAATACGGTAAAATTTTACGACGCTTCTCGCCGGGCTGCAGTGGTTATGTTGGCATCAATGGTAATGACGGCAACTAAGATGACCAATAAATATTTTTTCGTGACAACTTCAATTAAAACGAAAATTATTTTTCTTCTGAACGGACAAGGGTACATACAAGAACCTTTCAACCATAGAGCAGGTACAGTATTAATTTTGCTGCGAGTGAAACGAGCAGTAATAACATTTACTCTGTAGCTTGTGAAAAATATTAACGCAATTCTACACTTCATTATTCATCTGTTGCCAACATAAGCACTGGAGCCCAGCGAGAAGCGTCGTAAAATTTTACCGAATCCAGTCATATTGCAAAGAGAAATGATTATTAAAAAAACACCCTAAGACAGATTTATAAAATTACTTAAATTATGATTTATTGTTTCGAACAAATCAACTCAAATGTCATTGTTGTTCACAGCGTACTTTCCCATGCACCGCATGTTTACCTGGTAACAGAAATATACAGATAACATGTTTTAATAACACGAAAGCTTTACGATTATAGTTACGGAACACATCGTAATTTTTTATTCAAAACTTTTTCTGAATGTGATAGTTATTTTACTAGAAATATTAATTATGGCGCGGCGAACTGCTCTTCCTGGCAATGTGTCGTCGCGATATATGTTACTGTTGTCACCAATAAGTATGTTAAATGCACCAGTTGCATATGCTCTTAACGTAATCAATAGTCTGTTCATAGGCGAAATAGGGTTATTTCTATCGGTAGGAAATTATAACCTGTCACTGATTTGGTTTAACAACCACCACACTTTCTTTGGACAAGCAAAATCTTTCTTCGAACTTTTTGTCACTGTAATCTTTAAAAGAGTCCTCCTTTCCACAATCACGACGTTCCGGTTTTGATTCCGATTTAAATTATTGAGGTAAAATAAATCTTTTTCAATTCCGTCTAATACAGCAAAACGCGCCGCCATCTTGATACTGCACACTCCTAAAACCCTGATCATCTCGACAAAACCGGGCGTCAGCCGCGATCAAATTTAACCGTGATCAACTCCCTCGTTTAACTTTGATCGGTGTCGGTGCACCAGAAACTTGAGTTGACCACGGTTAAATGCCGACTTGACCGCGATTAACTTTTGACCGAGGTTGCTGCACTCGGCCGTAAGTATCACCTCGTGTCATGTTAGGGTTTCTCGGTAGCAAAGTTTTAACAACATCGTCTTCTGGTGACTTGGAAATTTATTTTCGCCGCGCTCCGTCGTTGATTTTGTGCTTTTGTTGTTTCTTAATTTCAGTTTATGGCTGTGATTTGCAAATGTAACATTACGAATTGCATTTTTTTTTTTTCATTGAGTGTTGTTCCAGAAGCAATGTCGGGATGTCAGATAACTCACAATGAAAACTCACTGAGGTGAACCATGCTGAGTTTTGAGTTTTTGATTTATGTGTTTGAATATTGGTCAATGGTTTCGCTAGAAAATTCATGTCGATAATCTGAAATGATGTTTTCCTTCTCAGTACTTTCCCACATACAACTGATCAAGAACACGACCTTTACTATGGTCATCAAATAATTTCATAGTTGTTATTTTCTCAGATTTGACACTATACTCAAAATATTTTATCATGAATAGTAGTTATAGCTCCACTTCCATTGCTCGGTATAGAGCTAAGCAAGTTGACGTGACGTAACGTGCAACTTAACATGACGGCCATTGTGAATTAGCCTTTTGCTTATGCTGAAAGGTTTTTTTTTTTTTTTTTTTTTTTTTTCCCTCCTCTGATTTTTTCTTGCTTGAGATTTCATCTGTTAATTACCAAGGAACTGTACATAGAATGCGCAATGTATATACGTAGGAGTGTTACCAGCAAATAAATTTGAGTGCCAGCTTAAAAATAAAATAAATAAATAAAAAATAAAATAAAAACCGAAAAAAGTAATGAATAATCAATTCCGTCGGTAATTTTTACAGACCTATTGAAGGCCAAGGTTTACTATTATGTCATTTTGCAACACCCTGGAATTTTGGTTGTGTTCCATTATATGAGGGTGAAACGGGATAACTCATTTGAGAATTGCTGAAGACAGCAAATCTGAATGTCGAATCAAGTTTGTTGCAAGAGATTAATGTATAGCATAGCCTATGTTCACGACAAAGTCGGAAACACTTTACCAAAATAGCACTTTTTTCATTTGCATATTAGCTGCTGTAAAGTAAATAATCAATGCCTATCAATAATGATAGAAAGCTGCAAAATATGGAATGGCTTTGACAAGAGACTGGACTTTTTAACCTTTTAAATTGCTTAATGAGTTTAACAATATGCTGTTCAAATTTTCATTTTTCACACTTTACAGGCAAGAACATATCACTGACACCTGCACAGAGATACTGTTAAATTTTACTTATGGCCTCGGCCACTTAGTGTGGTAATGTTGACAACAAATGTTAACAATACGAGGATAATAAATCTGCTGGCCACAGATGAGTACATACAAGAATCTGTTGATCATAGAGCAGGAACATCATTAATTATTTATTTCACGGTCAACACGAAAAATGATTCCCTCTTATTCTATGTGATTGAGTTTTCAAATACCATTACATGGTTATCATCAACATCGGTACACTGCGCCGCCAAAGTTGTAAATAAAATTTTACCCAGAATTACCAGTTAGCATATATATTCGCCAGTGACTGTCATTTGCTACCTGTGAATGTGTCACCTTGAAGTAGCATGTAAGGTGATTCATCGTAGATTCGCAGAAATTGGTAATGTTTTGAAAGGATAAGCTGTGAATTGGCAAACTTCTGATTTAAACCGTGACAAATCACAAGTAATGTCACAGCTACCGAAAAGTAGCATTCACATAGGTCACTGTTATCGGAGCGTCACTGTTTAGGTCATTCCCATTACAGACCAACATATGTCGTCCCGAGATCACGAGACCATAACGGCAATAGATGTTGACGACACATGATCTCTTCTGCGCATCTGAATGCTCACTCCAGAGACATTTCTACTCTATGAGTCTAACCACAGACATACATTACTAGACTGGCAAACTAGCCTCTGTGACTGAAGCCTGACGCCGCCATCTTGCCTCACCTCTCGTCATGAAGTTTCTGTACGGTATTAGTATGAACCTCTGACACGATATGACATTGTAAGCCATATTAGTTAGTTTGAGCAGGATTTGCATTTGAGCCAATACTTCCGATATGAATTTAACACATACATTTTCGAATCGTGTTATGAGAAGAACATGTTTCGTACGGTTAAATTTTACTTAACGCCCTCGCGCCCTCGCGTGATTACGTTGTCAGTCATGTTACGTTGGCATTATCCTGTGGCGTGACAACGCAATTGTTTGTCGTGAAATCTTTATTTTACCAGCGCAGTTTCTTTTACTGAGTGAACGAGGGTACATACAAGAACCTGTCAACCATAGAGCAGGAACAGCATTATTTATTAACTTCATCGTCCGTACGAAACACTAATCAAGTCAATCAATGCGGACTTCTTGGCAAAAACTTTCTTCCGTTTCGTTGATGTTGCCAACATAATGATGCGAGACCGCTGGGATGGTTGGTAAAATTTTACCGTTACACATACAGTGAAAGCAAAAGTAGTTATCTGGATAACACCAAGAAGAATAAAGACATATATTATCCACGACAAACAGCACATTTATCACGGCCATACTACTGAAAGACAAGCCGAAGTTGACCGAAACTGACAACCGATTAATAAAAACAGGAAACGCGACTCATTAGTGTGTATCTCAAAGCAGACTATAGATTTCCTGAGAAGTCAACTCTCAAAAGAATGATACGTGTTATCCATGATAAACAACACTTTTATAATTACTATACTACTGAAGGGGAATCCGAAATGGACTGAAATTAGTAAGAGATTAATAATAACAGAAAATCGATGCAACTCATTACTGTATGTGTCAATTTTAGCCCAGCTGAAAAAAATTAAAGCCATATACAATACACCAATTTCCCATATGTCGAAACTCCAAAGACAGTGTAGTTACGTCAGTTTGTCCGTATTTTACGACTTTTTTCTCTAATAACATACGGGACTGCTGTCACGTTTATAGTATAGAAATATGGCGGCGAGACTTCACTGACACTAATGATACAATATACGGCATTGCCAGTCTAGTAATATATGTCTGTGAGTCTAACATATACATTCAAGACAATCCCACAGATTTTTGTTATACGCTGCGATAGCAGCGCTCCAAGCGGCTGGCAAGCTACGTTTCTGAATACGATATTGGATGAGTGCGAATTGTATCGTTTAGATTGTCTTCAACATACTTTTATATTAGGGAACGTATGCAGTGCCTTATAAATAGGTAATAATTGAAAAATAGCTCCCCATTTGCCTTCTTAGGTTTCGTAAGATCACTGAGAAGGTACTAAACGGTACATTACAGGATAGTTAATTTAAAATTATCCTGCAATATAAGGGCTTTAAATGAATAATTTCATTTTCTATTAAAAATAAGAATGCCTAGGAAACACCAGGAGCCATTCCCTTTAGCAGACAGACGTCAGTTTCTACGCAGAAATTTTAAGTATTCTTCATTAAAATGCCTGTAAAATCAGTGAGGATGGAACATAGGAAACGTATATAGAATGCAATAAATACGGTATTTAACGTACCAAATCAACCATCAGAGCTGTAGCTGAAGGAAGAACGTCGCAGACGTTGCAATATAACGATAAACGCAACCAAACCGTTTTCCAACAAAGAAGAACCCAATTCCACAATTGTTGCTACATCTGAACCACAAACTGCAAGAATCAGCAAAACATTTTTTTGAGCTAAACTAATTACACTGAAAAGAATATGGACGTATAAGAATGAAGAGTGACGTGTAAAAATGCGAGAATCATTAGACGCCATACCGAATTGATACACCTCAAAAACTGGCTGTCATAGTAAGAACAGACCATAATAGAAATTCTTCATACCATTATGTTTATATGCAACTTACTTTCAGCGGAATAAACTGCAAATATACACATATTCGTAAGTATTTGTTCATGAAGGAGTTGTTCTTTAGACCATTGAATCATTTAAATTAGGCTGTTTTTATATTAATTTTCGTATTATGTTTGTCTCTCGATATTTTAATAATGCTTGTAACGCAAAAATTATAAGTATTTGGTTAATTACGTACAAAAGCGATTATAAACAAACATCACAACTTCTGCGGCTTGCCCACCGCTAGGAGCGTTAGTGTCGCAGCAACTGTCAGTTGGTAACACCTTTTACAGCAGTGAGTGTCGCGACTGTATATGTTAGACTGTGATTATATTGAAACCAACATACAAGCCACGTGACACGGGGCAGGGAGACGTTTTCATCATTTGACAATGCCAAGTGGAGCTGGCACTTGCTGTTCTTCTTCTTTGTAGTGGAAATTAAGTGTAGTATTATTATACATTTAGAAGTACAGATTTAGATTTAGATTAGTTTCTTCGTTCCATAGATCCGTGTTGAGGTGATCCTCGTTGATGTGGAACATGTCAATTGTTTTCCCTACAAGTTGATAATTTAATAATACTAATACAGATAATACACTTTTTATATGCTGATAATACAATAATACTAATAGTATGAATACAGATAAAAGCATCATTTGGTTCTATTTAAGAATTCGTCAGAGGAGTAGAAGGAGTTGGCCACTACTAAGTCTCTTAGGCTCCTTTTAAACTGATCTTTATTTTTAGGTAAATTCTTATGGCTGTTGGTAAATTATTGAAAATATGTGTTCCTGAGTAGTGGACTCTTTTTTTAACTAAAGTAATTGCATTTAAGTCCTTGTGTAGATAATTTTTGTTTCTAGTATTGTAGGTATGAACTGAAGGAAGGAAGGAAGGTTAGGATTTTACGTCCCGTCGACAGCGTGGTCATTAGAGACGGAGCTAACGCACGGATTTTTGGGTAAGGATGAGGGAATGAAATCGGCCGTGCCCTTTGAAAGGAACCATCCCGGTATTTGCCTAGAGTGATTTAGGGAAATAACAGGTATGAACTAAGCTGTTTGTTGGGAAAAGGGATATATTATTTATGACAAATTTCATTAAGGAATAAATATACTGAGAGGCAATAGTTAACACATCCAGGTCTTTGAAGAGGCTTCTACAGGGTATCTCTGAATTTACACCACAAATAATACGTATTACTCGCTTTTGGACTCTGAAAATTTCGTGTGGCTCATTGGCCTGGTGCAAGTCTTTGAATTGCTCTCCACTTCGGCGTCTTTGCGTGTCCCTAGCCTACCCCAGTTATACAACCGGGGAAAGGGGACCTACAGTTTAGCGTGGAATCCGAACCATGTGTCGTTTCTGGCGACTCCTCACACCCTTGAGAGTTGAAGGATGGGCTAAAACACAGAGTGAAAAATTAGAAGTCCGATAGGGTTTCGAAACCGCGACCTTTCGGATTTCCGTCGAGCGCTTTACTCCAAGACCGCCGGACCCGAGAAACATACAGTAAACACTAATTGTTATGGCGAACAATCAAGACCATCTGCATCTGTTGTTAATGTGTTGTAACAAATGCTGGTTGCTGTCGCGACTCTATACGTTAGACTGTGATAGCAATGTGCAACATAGACAAAGATAACAGACTGCTTGTGGCGTCATTATCATTTACTTCCTACGAGTGATGTGAAATGGAGCTGAGAGTTACAGTTTATATCCTTTATAGCGGAAATTAAGGGGAGATTTTAATAATAATTCTTATTACACATTTAGTACTACAGTTGGCGTTACTTCTCCGTAATTGTAAATAATAATGCGGTAACTACAGTTTTATGTATGCCTTGATGAAACATAATGATAGTTTTTCTTCATGCAGTAGTACTGCAGATTTTAAACGAGATAATGTTTTTTTTTTTTTTTTTTTTATTTTTTTTTTTTTTTTTTTTTTTATTTTTTATGGGACTTAACTACGGGGTCATCAGTCCCTAAACTTACAAACTACTTATGAACTACTTACGAACTAGGACGGCACAAATATCCATGCCCGAGGGGGGATTCGAACCCCCGACCGCAGTGGCCGTGCTGACCGTGACTGGAGCGCCTCAGTCACCTCGGCCACCGCGGCCGGCGAGATAATGTTTTCTCTGTACTGTGAGTCTTTTAGTTTACACAGTAGTAGAAAATCAAATATCAGTTTGAGAAGGAGTATCATTTTTCTTACGATTCCTCAAAAATGTATTTGAAATGTTTTGTTGTGCTTTTTATAAGAACTGACATCTGTTTGCAACTACAATGTCCACAACATTTTTATACGATTCCCAAGTAGTTACTTAAGTTGTGAGCAGATAAAATAAACCGTGATGAGCCGTCTGAGCTTCGAGACAATAATTCGAGTTCGTGGGTAGCCCGACCTCCTAGAACTTCTCGCCGTCCAATTGAAATAAAAGCTTTGATGACGAGATGACTTTGCTGGCGGTAAACCTTTCTCGATGTAAGGTCGTGTTGCACGAATCTCTGCGGTTACTAATGATTCGTCCAGAACTGCGCTGGATATCGTGTGGACAAGACTATACGGAGAATCAACGGCTCTGATGATATCCAGCGCTGTTCTGCACGAAACGTTTAGAACTGAAGAGTTTGGTGAACCAGGACCTTACATCCCCAAAGGATGTATAGATGATAATTTCTGTTATTTTTTTTTTTTTTTTTTTTTTTTTTTTTTTTTTTTTTTTTTTTGGGTTAACGACAATAGAGGACTCTTAGGAATTAAGAAGAAATGTAGCGGTTAGAGTGAAGATTAATACTGGATCATGGATTCGGATATTTAAAGCAGTTAATGACGGAGGTTAAGAAAGAAGGTTAAGAAAGGTCAGGAGGAGGTTAAAAACGATAATCAATTGTTGAAAGAGGAAGTAAGGAAATGTCAGGCAGAGATGAATATTAGTTTGTAATTACCGAATAAAAACATGGAAATATTAAATAAAATGCAAGATCAATTAAAGGAAGTGCCTGACGAATGATGACCAAGTATTACGAAATGGAATGCAATTGAGTTAAAATTAAGAGAACTTCTTTCTCTCATAAATAATTTACAAAACTACAAGGACGAAGGGGAAATGTCGTTGGGATTATTATTAAAGGACATTTCCAATTAAAGAAAACTACCTAGCTATTCAATTCCAAATCCATGAACTGGGATCTGATGTGCAGAGAAAATGATAGAAAACGCAAAAATGGTTATTTTAGAAAGTGAAGCAAGCCAGTATTCCTTCAAATGGAATTAGTATTTTAAGAGAAATAAGGCATATCCAACAGTTTAAATGGTTTAGGTCTAGTAGTTATTTACATTCAACTCATGGATACAAGAGCATTTGCAGCAGTAATGATAGTAATTCTGATAAGAGAACTGAACTACATATAATAGGATCATCACAAATTTAGTGGAGGAGGTGACCATAAAACGGTATCTTGTAACTTGGAAAAAATGTTCAAATGTATGTTAAGCTTATGGGACTTAACTGCGGTGTCATCAGTCCCTAAACTTACAAACTACTTATAAACTAACTTAAAAAAAAAGGAACTAAAGTCAGTTTTCTCCCAACACTAAAAACATGAGCGATACCTTAATCTTCGTTGACTATTATTTTCATGATTATGAGAATTAGGTACAACGTTAGGTGAAGCACTTCTGCCCACATACTATGTTTAGTCCCATGTGATGACTTTTGCTTCAGCTAATACTGATAGTTGTCCACCAGACAAATTGTCAACAGGATCGCTTGTTTCTTCACCTTCACGGTCTTCTTCTGTCTCTCATCCTCTGTCGAAAACATCAATGTATATGTGTGCCTCTGAAAAGTCTGCATCTTCCTTCAAAGTGGCTACAATTACAGCAGCTGTGAGAGATCTGAAATAAATATACCGGTTTGCATGTAACCATGGTACGAACAACTCATTCATGCTTAGGTGGATAGTGGAAGTTATCAGACACCAGATATAAATCTGTGAGTTGGCTTCCCAACGAACGAAGAACCTTCCTGTTTCCCTCCTGTATGATGAAACGATTTTTCGGTTGGACTGAATTTACACACACACACAAAAAAGCTTTTCATCGCCAAGATGCTAGGGGCTCACATCCCTTTACATAAAAATAAAATTCCAGGTATCTTTATTGCTTATAAAACAGAAATTGACAGGATTACGTCGGTAACATAGACATTGCGAATCTGTGTTTCAGGTCGGGGCATAACCCAGTACTCTTAACACGCTATAACACGTCCTCTTCCACTGACGCATGTCTGTATTCGTCGTAGCATACTGTCCACTAGATCATCAAGGGACTGTTCGTCCATACTGATACACTCCTGAACAGCGATTCGACGTACACCTGTGAGATTGGTTGGTGCGTCGTCTCTTCCAAAAACACTCCTTTTTGGTGTATCCCAGACATGTTCGGTAGGGTTTATGTCTAGAGAATATGCTGCCCGTTCTAATATCGACGATGTCGTTACCTTGAAGGAATGCATCTACAAGAAAGGCACTGTGAGCTCAAGAAATGTCGCCCATTAAGAGACTCCCTTACTGAAATGCTGCTGATGTGATTGCATTATACGTTAGAGAATGTGATCCCTGTATCGCATAGTCATTTGACTGTCTTTACCAATGGTGACACGACGAACCATTAAAAAAAAAAATCTGAGAACTACAACCTTCCTGTATGCACTGGATGCTAGTCTCATCGGAGACTAGCAGTTGATGCCAATTCTGATGAGTCCGTTGCTGGGTTGCATGGTGTCTAGGTGTCAAATATGGACTTCGCCTTGCACGCGGGAAGGATCATGTCATGCTGCCTGTTTCATACGGTTTGAGTCGAAACATGTCATCATTTGGCTACACAACGGTCATTATTCAGCAATGTGACGTTGTCTCTCAGTTCCTTCCAGATGATGTCCATAAGTAAGAGTAATCAGCAAATGTCATATCTTTGGGCGGCCATAGTGAAGCAATTCATCGACAGTTGCGGTATCTATCTACCTCATCCGTGTCCAAACGACGTCGCTTTAGTTCACTCCGAGACGTCCGGCAACTTCCCTTGATGGGAGTCATTTCTGTCTCAAAGTAACAATGCGGAAAATTAGTCATGAATGAATATAGCGCGCTATAAAAAATGCACACAGACACATACACAGAGATAAACACACACACACACACACACACACACACACACACACACAGGAACACAGAGAATATAAACAAAATTCGAATCCTCCGGCATTCCACTGGCGAACAAGTGAAGGCGGACTAATAGGAAGTTCAAATGTTTGTTGAGCTTATGGGACTTAACTGCGGGGTCATGATGTAGCTGCCGGCCGCGGTCTGCGGCGCCCCATTCACAGTCTGCACGGCCGCTACGGTCGGGGGTTCGAATCCTCCCTCGGGCATGGATGTTTGTGTCGTCTTTAGTGTAAGGTAGTTCATAAGTAGTTTGTAAGTTTATGGACTGATGACCCCACAGTTAAGTCCCTTAAGCTTAACAAACAAACAAAAAAACATGAAGTAGCTTATACTAAAGACAACACAAACATCCACGCCCGAGGGAGGATTCGAACCCCCGACGGGGAACGGCCTTGCGCATAGGAGCATAGCGCCTGAATAAGCTCTGCCACTCAGCCACGACCTGACTAATAGGAACGCATACTAACAAAGTGTACACAGTCGAATTTGCTAAAGTGGGAATTGGTGGTGAAATGAGAAAGCCCGCAAAAAGTATGTATTACACGTGTGTTGTCAATAAAAAACTCGGAATATGTAGTGTACACCAACAAGAAACCGTAAGTAACACACAATAAGCTGACGATCGAAATATCACCACTTACGAAATTTATGTTTCCACAGTAGAAGTAGCGTTTCAAAATCCTCACAGGATTCAAACAGATTATTTGGTTGCAGATGACAACACTTCCAGTATGTAATTATGTAGACCATAGACTGTAAAAACAAGGTAAAAAGGAAAATAAGACTTACAACTTCTTAGGCTTAAATTTACACATAGTATAGTACTGAAATCAGTGCATGTTGTTTTCCTCAGCAATAAATAAATGAAAAACCCAGTGATGATGGCACAGAGGTGTTGAAACATGTTTGGGTGTGAAATGAAATAGTGTTTCGCATATCAGGCGGACCTCATGCCTAGAACTTTTGAATAAAGACTTGAGTTATGCCCAAGTGTCGTTTCGTACCTTTTCATTTGGTCACCCGTTATAGATAGCGGAGCACTGTGTTTATTTCACATGTACGTCTAGAGAAGCGCGAAGTGCTGCAGAAGCATACAGGGTGTCCAGAAAAGGGCTCCCTGATTTCAAAATTAAATATCTCGGAAACAAAGATCGATAGAGGAATGCAGTAGACGGTATGTTTATTGTGAAAGCTGTAAGAAGTTTACACAACAGTTAAAAATAGTAGTTCAAAAGCTGTTAACAGATGGCGCTGTAATCACCATACGTAATGCCTAGTATAAATAGTGATCCGAAGCCCAGAGCGATCAGTTCCACTACTGAAACGTGAAAGGAGGTTAGCGTACCGAAGGAAGTGATTAAAACCAGGTACTCCATTGAACAACGCGTTTTTCTGGTGCTAGAGTACCACAGGTTAGAAGAGAGTCCTACTGCAACAAGGCGAAGTTTTCAAGCACGATTTAATGTTCCAAAAGGACTCGGTGCGAAAGCCATTCGTACGCTCTTCGCAAAATTTCAACGAACAGGCAGCGTAACTGATGATCTAGTGGGGCGTGTTGGCCGCAAGCAAACCGCAGTTACGCCTGAAAACGTCGCCACAGTTTCTGGAATTATTCAACGAAATCCAGTGTCATCCGTCCGTAGAATTGCATCTGAGACTGGTTTGAAGCGATCCAGCACGCAGAAAATACCGAGAAAGAGCCTACGCATGTTTCCATTCAAAATTCAAACGCACCAGGCCATATCCGAACGAGCTGTGCAAGAAAGGGTTGCCTTTGCTAATCAGATGATTGATAGTGAAGGATTTGATGCTGGCTGCATCTGGTTTACAGATGAAGCACTTCCACCTGAATGGATACGTGAATAAGCAGAACTGGTGTTCCGATAAGCCATATTGGTGTGAAGCGAAACCCCTCTATTCTCCTAAAGTTACTGTGTGGGTTGCAGTATTCAGCAGAGGCATTATTGGCCTTTTTTTTATTCGAGAAACGGTCACTGGTGCACGTTACGTTGCAATTTTGGAACAATTTGTCGCCAAACAGCTAGTGTTAGAGGATCGACCAGGTACTGAATGGTTTATGCAAAATGGAGCCCGACCACATCGGACCGAATAAGTGTTTCGCTTTCTTCAGGAATACTTCGGGAATCGCGTCATTGCTTTGGAATACCCCAAATTTACTGGCACAGGCATGGATTGTTCTCCATATTAGCTGAATTTGACACCCTGTGACTTTTTTTTTTTTGGTGGGGCACATTGAAAGACATGGTCTACCCGAAGCATCCCGCCACGCTGGACGAGCTTGAATCGGCGATCTCTGTGGCATGTGAATCCATTTCGGTTGAGACACTACGAAATGTGATGGCGAATTTCATTTTTCGCTTGCGCCACCTCTGTAGTGCCAATGGTGAACATTTTGAAAACATTGTGATGTGATTGTTTACAAAGAGTGTTTTCATACGATTATTTCATACGATGCTGATATGAGCTGTACAGCTGTACTGCTGTATAAACTTCTTACAGCTTTCACAATAAACATACCGTTTTCTGCATTCCTCTATCGAGCTTTGTTTTCCAGATATTTAATTTTGAAATCAGGGAGCCCTTTTCTGGACACCCTGTAGAACAGGCTGACGACCTAACCCCAGAGTTACGTATTTGCAGTCTGATGCCGCTGACTAACCCTAGGAGCCACGGAGTCATCTGAATCCAAAACATCAATAGCTCGCACACACTGTCATTACTACCGACGTAACGGGGCGACAGAGAGCGCGCGGTCACACAGGGAGTGTCCCGCGCGGCCTGCAATAGGCCGGTGGGCGGGCGAGCGAAGACGGGCGCAACGCGAGCCGCGCCGGGCTCAAGTGATGGCCACAAAGCGGCGTCTCGTGACAGCGCCACCGCCGCCGCCGCCGCCAATAACACAATTATCGGCCGCTGTGGCCAACCCGAGTGCCCGCCTGATTACAAGGGGCTCAAAGCGGCGCGCACTCGTCACCAGCAAAGCCGAGGCCTGCCCGCTGAAGGCACCCCACGTGGCACAGGCAGAGGTCACCACTTCACTCACTGCCGGCTGCTGCATAAGAGCAGGTGCGCATCCTAATTACTGACTCGTTTTTCATTTATTTATTATATTTGTTCGAATGTTGTTAAACGCAATATGCAGTCATCTTAAACTGCACTTAAATCTGCCGTGCTGTGCTACAACGCACCTCGTCCAGACTCTGTGTTCCCCCGACCGTGTCACCAAGATTAACCTTCCCGAGTAATTACTCTGTTTTCTCTGCAGAGCTCCATGCGATCTGGAAGGCACTAGAGTAGGTACGTCGTGCTCGGGACAGACGATTTTTTCTCTGCTCCGATTCTCTGAGCGCACTGCAGTCTATGGACGAGCTATATCCGTCATGCACCTTGCTGCAGCATATACATGACGAACTGCCCTTCCTTCAGCGTCGCGGGAAGGAGGTGTTGTTTTTCTGGGTGCCGGGACACGTGGACATTCGGGGTAATAAAGATGCACATCGGGCTGCTAAAGAGGCCTGCAGCGCCCCTGATGTGACACAGTGCCCTGTTCCATTGTGGGATATTACTTTCCTGTTGCGGCTGCGGTCCCTGCAGTTGTGGGAGGAAGGTTGGGTCTTAGTGACTCAAAATAAGCTGCGTTACCTGAAGCCCACTGTCCGTCCGTGGTGTTCCTCCTGCCGACCTCTGAGCCGGGATGAAGTGGCCAGTACACGCCTCCGCATTGGGCACTGTCCACTGACGCATGGTTTTCTACCTCGACGTGAGGAGCCCCCGCTGTGTGATACCTGTGACGTGCAGCTTACTGTCCGCCACATTTTAATTGAATGTGATTTATATCGTACACAGATGGTTGCGGCGAATCTTGGTGCAGATTTGATCTCTATTATAGGTAATGACGAAGCGTGTGTGCGAAAAGTTTTAAATTCTGTGATTTGTCCCAACTATGCCCTAAACTTTTAGGCTGGAGGTTTTAGTATGTTGCATCGTGGCTGGCTCATCATTTTATATCGCTGTGGTCAGCCGCCCGTGTTCCTCAGCTTAGTAATTTTAACTCTTTCTCCAGATTTGGTATTGGGGTACTTTTCACCAGCTTCAAGTCTACTGTTCACCTATATATTTCACTTCAGCTGCACATGTTACTTTCTGGATCGCTGTTCTTTGTCTCCTTACTGTTCACACTATTTGGTCCTTATATTCTTTAATTTGATAGGGCGCTGAAGACCTAGATGTAAAGCGCCCAAAAATCCTCCGTATCATCATCATCATCTTTATTGTTTTTTCATTCCCCGGGTGGGGCAGGCTGGCAGCACCTGAGGCGCTCTTCAGCCTACAGAATTTGTACGTGGAACGAAGTATAAAACAAAACACAAATGCAGTACAAAAAGAGAGAAGACACATAACATGGCGACATAATGGAAGATGAGCAACATTTGAAATGAAGTGTTGGTGTGCAGTATTACATAAAATCAAGTAGCGGCGGAAACGGGCAAACACTACACTGAAGCACTTAATCACACAGACGTCGGCTGCGGGTTGGTCGTTCGAAGTTGCATTAGAAAATACTGATTATTTACACTCTGACGGAAACACAGGCGATGCACACATAGATAATGATTAGTGTGACTAGTGTAGATGAGGAAGGAGCAAAATGGGGGAAGGGAGGAGGGAGCAATGGATAACCTACAGGTGGGGACAGGGTGGGGAGGGGCCACAGGGCTGGGAGAAAGGAAGGGGGTTGGATGTCCTCGGAAATTGTAAGGAGTGGGAGGTGGGATTCCAGAGGCACTGGCAAGAGGAGGGGCAGCGATGAACTACGGGAGCAGAGCCCTCTTGCCAGGATAAGGGACCAAAGGGGGTAAGAGGGGGTCAATCAGAGCTGGTACGAGGGATAGATGTCTGGGAGGAGGGCATTGTCAGAGAGGGAGAGGATGCGGAAATTGCCACAGGAAATGGTAAGGAGGGTGTAGGAGTGGAGAACAGGAAGAATACAGTGGTAATGGTGTGGCAATGGACTGGGATTGGTGAGAAGAGGATGGACAATAGGGTGAGGGGGATCCAGTTTACAGTAGAGGAAATGGAGACAAAGGTGCTCAATGAAGTGGACAAGGTGGGAGAAGGGGATAAGGTCATAAAGGAGCTGCATAGGGTTTGGGGGGTAGGAAGGGATATGGAAGGTGAGGCAGAGGGTGTGGCGTTCCAGGATTTCTAGCGACTTGTAGAAGGATGGAGGAGCTGAGATTCAGACAGGATGGGAGACGCAAAGGATAGGCGGATTAGGGATTTGTAAGTATAGAGGATGATGGAAGGGTTCAGGCCACAGGTTCGGCTAACAAGGAATTTGAGGAGATGTAGGCGGGAGCGGGCTTTTTCTTGGATGGTGCGTAGGTGGGGGCTCCAGGAGAGGGTGCGATCTATGGTGAGGCCCAGGTAGTTGAGGGTGGGAGTGAGGTGGATGGAACGGTTATGAAAGGTAAGGTAGAAGTCACAGGGGCGGAAGGCAGGGTTTGTGTGATCTACAATGATCGCATGTGTTTTGGTAGAATTTATAGACAGGAGCCACTGGTTGCACAAAGTGGTGAAAAGGTCAAGGTGTTCTTGGAGAAGGCAGTTGGAACAGGCGAGGGTGGGAGCTAAGGCAAGGAAAGCGGTGTCATCAGCATATTGTAAGAGATGTATGGGAGGAATGGGCTTGGGCATATCTGCGGTTTACAGGAGTTAAAGGAGGGGAGTAAGGACGGAACCTTGGGGCACGCCAGTAGAGGGATAGAAAATACGGGATTCGGTGCTGTGGACAGTAACATAAGTAGAGTAGTCTGAGAGGAAGGAGGTAATGACCCTTAGGTATGGAGTTTGAAGATCAGGCCAGAATGCCAGATCTGATCATAGGCCCATTCGAGGGTGACATAGATGGCTGCACGACAGGAATTAGGCTGGAGGGAGAGGAGTTGGGCAAAGCGAAGAAGTTGATCGTCAGTGGAGAAGGAAGGGCGAACGCCACATTGGGTGTCAGGGAGAAGGTGATGAAGCTAGAGGTGGTGATAGATGCGACGTGATATGATGCATTAGAAGACCTTGCTGAACACTGGGGTGACGCTAATTGGACGGTAGGAGGCGGCGTCAGAGGGATGTTTGTTAGGTTTAGGGAACATGAGGACGTGGGAAATTTTCCACAGGCGGGGCTTGGACTGAGCGTAAGGAGCACACCGCTTTGTGTGTCCCTTTTAAGACGTTTCTGCACATGCCCAACAGGTGTGATGCCATTGCCTTATCGGTCCAATACACAGCAATAAGAGATGTGAGAGTAACGAAAAGCAGTATTGGGCAGGAAAGATTCCTGTGATTCAATCCCACGTTGTGAATCGATTCCTTCAGTTCGTTCACAATTCTTTCTTGTCTGCAAAGGCATGATTCTTATGAAATGCCGAAACTACTCATAGATGGCAGTACATGCCTGAAATGTCATGTAACGCCTGTGATTCGATTCCTACGATTCTTTCTGGTCGGCGATTTTTGTATTTATGCTACGTAAAGTTCATATCTCAAACAGCAATTAGGCAAAGCCATTCGATTCAATTCTAAAGATTATAGATAAAATGGACTTTTTTTCAAGTGCTACTAATAATTTCGCTTGTTGGCTTAGTTCATTTGTTAGCGTTGCTGATTATCAAACAATTTTAATGTAGGTAAAGTAGTTTGAATACTGCTTAGAATACTTTTTCATTCTATTGGAATACTTCAGCCGTTTAAAGATACATATCTAATCGTTATAATACATATCTAATCTTTATAAAAACCTTTTTATGTAAAAATTCAATGTTTCAGGAAACAGGTCTTATAAATCAAGATCCGTCTCTAAATACCAAATTTTATACGAGATACAACTATGTAGATGAACTCAAAAAGAAAAACCTCTCTAAATACAAAATATAATCGTCATCGTTAGAGATATTTTGAAGATTCGCAAAATATAAATGTGCAAGAATTGATTGTTTAAATATATTACATGTAAACTGTATAAAGCATAAAGTGTTCCACGTGGCGTCCTCTGATGGCATGACATTTTTCTGATTTTCGGTTTACTGAATGACGCATCCTTTCAAGTACATCCGATTGTTGTCGTTGTTGTAGGCCTACTCGCTGAAACGCAGCAAAGGCACATCCCTGTAGTATGCCCCTAGTTGATCGGAGCTGCGTAGACCGCTTCCTTCAAGTGTCGACATAACCAAAAGGACTGGAGGCCTGGGGAATGAGCAGGCGAAGGCGTCCTGACGAATCCAGCCACCCTAAAATATCTACGTCAGATGAACGCAAAGTTCCTGGATTTTTGTTCACGACAACACTCGACCACACACAGCCAATATCGTCAAGCAGTTCCTGGCAAAAAAGGGGTGATGCAACTAGAACATCCACCATACTCGCCTGATCTCAATCCTTCCTATCCCTTCGACTCGAACTCGACCCAAAAGGAAAGAGATTTGACGATAGTCCTGACGCCAAACGAGACTGACGAGGTGTTTGAACACTATTCCAAAGAAAGGCTTCGTGTAAAGTTTCCAGGACATGTATCGCAGAGCTCAGCGTTGGATAGTTACGCGAGGTGACTATTTTGAGGGATAGTAAGGCAACTGTAGTTAATCGTCATTCACATTAACATTACAAGACCATTCACCGAACTCTACTATCAGATTTGTAGAAAATTTTTCCAGCAGTCAGTCGTAAATATTTACTTATTCACAGGTCTAGATTTCGACCACTGTGTGGTCATTATTAATGGTTAAAACAAAACGCCGCGCGGGATTATCCGAACGGTATGGTGCGCCACGTTACGGGTTGCGCGGCATCCCGCATCGGAGTTTTGAATCCTCCCTCGGGCTTGGATGTGTGAGTTGTACTTAGGTTAGTTTAACTTAGTTAAGTAGTTTGTAGGACTAGGGACTGATGACCAACGTAGTTTGTTTCCATAGAATTACAAACATTTGAACATTTTTGAAAACAAAACGACTAAAACACATAAAAATGGAGGTCGAAATGATTTGTATGCTTTAATCGTTTTGTTTTAAGCGTTGATAATGACCACACAGTGATCGAAATCTAGATCTATGAATAAATTAATATTTACGACTGATTGCTGGGAAAAAAAAAAAAAAAAAAAAAAAAAAAAAAAAAAAAAAAAAAAAAAAAAAAAAAAAAAAAAAAAACCAGTCCCTGAGAGCAAGTGGCACCATGGAATCAAGCCTGATTTATTGTCAGAGGTTGTGTTTGCAAAACTCAAAAACCTACAGTGGGTCGTAAAACACGCTACTGTGATATTTTTTTCTTGTTTCGGCGTGTACGGCCACATCTCAAATTATATCGCCGAAACGAATTGGGTGACAAAATTAAATTAATAGGTGATGGCTAAAGGTTTTCGATTTATTATAATTTGATATCGTCTTTTTTCTCGCGTCGTCATGAGATCTCAGCAGTAAGTGTCCTTTCGAACCTTCACTCAATCTGTGGCTCCATCAGCCAATCAGGAACCGGCACATCGCAGCCTCTCCCTCAAGCGTTTACATATTTCATAATCAGAGACACTACAAAATCCAGAGTTTAAAACATTTCTAAATACATTGACATTCAAAGATATAACAAAATTCGAAATTAATCATCTCAGAGAAGCTACATCATTACCAAAGCTATAATGCAATGTAAGATCTTTGTAAACTCATACCACCAAAACAGCTGTCAAATAAGAAAGTCATTGCATTAAAAATGGTTAAAAACGACTTTCTAGGAAAGGTACGTATAAAAATCATATAGAGGTACAGATGTTGTGTGTGTGTTACCAACAAATGGAATGCAAGTAATAAATTTAAAACTGTATAATGTACTCCCTATTTGTTTCGAAAAAATATTTTCACAAAATTTGTTTCAACTATTGCAGACCACTTGACAATGCCAAATACGGAAAAACAGCTGTAGTGGACAAATAAATAGCCGGCCGCGGTGGCCGAGGGGACTGAGGCGCTCCAGTCACGGTCTGCACGGCCACTACGGTCGGGGGGTCGAATCCCCCCTCGGGCATGGATATTTGTGCCGTCCTTAGTGTTAGCTAGTTCGTAAGTAGTTTGTAAGTTTAGAGACTGATGACCCCGTAGTTAAATCCCATAAGCTATACAAACAATACATTAAAAAGTTAAAGTAGTCAACAATCCGAAGATTGGTTTGAACACCACAGTGCTTTACTTGGCACGGTCCTGTTTGGAGGTGGTATGCCGTTGCCTTCCTCCGACCTTCGAACTGACTTACCCACCCAGTTATAGGGGAACCTACAGATTAACGTGGGTTCTTAACCACAGTGCTACTCGGTATTTTTCACATGAGCAATACTGCCAGAGGAGAAAGAAGTGGAAAGTGACAGATAAAAATCCTAGAACCTGGCGGGGATCGAACCCGCGACCTTTAGATTTGTAGTCTGACACTCTACCACTGTGCAACCGAGGCACACACAAACAATACATACAACAATACAAATAAAGAAAGTTAATAAGCAGCTGTAAAGGATAATATACTTATTAAAAATTTCATATTACGATATACTCACTGCTGCAGGCCCTACAGTCTTCCAGTCATCATTCCGTATCTTCTTAGTCAACCTCTCGTCGTCCAGCCTCATTATTTTTTTTTTTTTTTATTGTTTGGCGTTTGTGCGAGAGAAAACAATCTTCCCAGATGCCTGCCGGAAGATGGTTCCCTGTTTCCCTGTTCGAAATGAAGTCAACAACCCTTTTAAAAGTGAAGAGGACACGCACAGTGCGGCGGGAGCTGTATCCCCTCTGATTTGGGGCGGTTAACGGCGCTGCTTTGGCGGCGTCGTTAAAGCTGTCTGCACAGGCTGTCGCCTTGGTCGCGGCGGCTTCTCCTCCTTTTGTGCGCCCTGGACGTTTGCGTTTGCTTTGCCACACGCGCCGCAGGGGATGAGTTCCGCCTCCCAGAGCCTCAAATGGCCGTCTCTCTTACCGAAAAGGGCTTCTTACCTTACACAAACGAAGCGGTTGTGAGGTAACTGCTTATGAGTGTATACGAGATATGGGTGTGAGGTATTAACCTTTGCCGTTTTCTTTCAAAAGTAGTCTCCTTGATTCATTATCATTGTAATTGTACTCTTGCAGCAATGAAAGAAGGAACGAAATTATGGTCCAACGTCCCGTCGACACGTGCTCGGACAATTTTTGTCAGCAATAAGAAAGAAACTCGGCCGTGCCCTTCAAATGGAAGTCTAGCACGTTACCATTCTGCCACCTCGCTCGGAAAAGAGGAACTTGAAACTGATATCTTAATAAAGGGAAGGAAAAAAATAAAATAAAATAAAGCATTCAACAATCCGAAGATTGGTTTGAACACAACAGTGCTTTACTATGCATGCTCCTGTTGTTTGGAGGTTGTATGCCGTTGCCTTCCTCCGACCTTACTTACCCAGCCTGTTATAGGAGGACCTACAGTTTAACGCGAATTCCGAACCACGGTGCTACTCGATATTTTTCACATCAGCAACATTGCCAGAGGTGAAATAAGTGACAGATAAAAAGAATAGGAAATGGCGGGATCGAACCCGTGACCTTAGGATTTATAGTTTGGCACTCTACCACTGTGCTACCGAGCACTTACTATATATAAAAATTGACGTATTTGGACCTGCATTTCACTCTGCAGCCAAAACTTTACATCGGAAGCCAATAGTCTTTCTATTCGGTAGTAGATATCAGTCTCCCATTGTGCACTATGGTGGTAGATGGTTGATAACAATAATGGGGTGGAAGATATGGGAGATACCGACTTATATATAATTCTACTTGTGGGTGTCAATATTTTGCTCTTCAGCGAAAACTACACAATTGAGACGAACGATCCCTCTGCGTTTTTGTAGTACAAAGTCTCCCGCTGTACACCATAGCAGTGCCGTGTCGATAGCTATAAGAGAGTAGAAGACACAGTGGCTCAAAGCATAGAGTATAAAATTCGGACTGAAGACCAGCGATGACTTTTGACACTATAATAGCAAAGAGGGTATATACAGCGAAACGTGATGCACATAGAGCAGGGTTTGAACATGACTCGAACTGTTCGAACAATTTACGTCACAGTTCGGGAAACCTCGGGAAATGTTCGAACTTTCGATCACGATGCTATCTAGCAATTCTCTACGATTTAGAAGGATGATATTCATAAATCTTTCCTGTGCTGTGCAGTATACGATTTATATCGAAGATAGGGTGTCATTAATATACTATTGGGATTAATAAGTGCGAAATTCCAGCTATAGTATCTTCTAGAGAGCAGATCATAAGTAAAAATAGTAGCGAATATAGGCTATAAATAAACGATAGCAATTGCGATTAAAAACTATAGTGCTGCCATCTAGCGTCTCCTGTTCATACTACGTGCGGAGTAGTTCGTGCACCGTTTATTCCGAGGTTGCAATTACAATTTATCTTTATATGACTTATTTCCTTCATTGGGTATTAAATTTCTAATGTTTTCCCTATTTCATCTCTTTTAATCTTGTTTTCAAGGCGATTAAAAGGTGGTAACATTTTAAGCAGAGCCAGTCATTTATCATCTGAGTGTTCGAACAGTTCGATACTGTATCGACTTCTTTGCTGTATCGGGAACTCCCGAACATGTTCGAACGCGAGTATCATTTGCCCAGCCCTAGATGCACATTCTTCAGTTGTTTTTCTGCAACAAGCGTACGAATAAAGAAAAATAAGTGCATATTGCAGTTTGAAAAGTAAAACTACTAAGAAAGATGCCAAAGCGTAAGAAATAAATTTCGCGTTCTCGGCGCGTTTCTAGAAGACAGAAAACGGCGCTGAAAACTAAATCTACAGAAGATAGAAACTTGAGATTTGTAGACGTTGTTTATCTTACACTGTAGGCATCAGCAACTTTTCGATATTCCTATCCCTAAGAAGGGTGGAATAGGGGATGAACTTTTTTTTAAAAAAAATACGTTGCTATGCAGGCAATTTTGAAGCAAGAAATACAAGACTTAGGATTTAGATTTAAAAAAAAAAAGGATGTGTTTCGATATTTTTAGAAATTCAACCATTACGCGAGTGAAATAAGGGAAAATATTGTAAGGGTGCTAGTAAGACTATTTTGATGCTAGATATGCGAAAATTTGGATTTGGTGGCATGATAGAGTTTTAAAAAATGTGTTTTGGGATGTTTTGAATTATGCCACCAATGGTGCAATAGGGGGTGGCAAGTTGTATCATTGATGAGGAAATCATATTTAAAGCTAAACCTATGAAAATTTATATTTAGAAGCAGAAACAACTAATGCATCCAGTCTACGCGTGCAAAGCAGCGGGAATTAAGCTAGTGTTTAAATAATAAATAAATAAAATAAAATGGAAATTATGATCGAAAACTATAGAGATGTGTGTGTGAGTGTGCTTCTGTTTGCGTGCAGATGCAACAGTGCCTATCTAGACTGGTACAGCACTGTGAATATAAAATTGCTATCAATGTCTGTGAGTAAAGTGAGAGTAAAGTGAGTAAAGTGATTAATCAGCCTGCCATCGATTGATTGCAATACGCATGGCCCTGTTAGTGCGCTTAACTTTCCAAACAAACAAATAGTTCATTATTTAAACAGAATGCAGACTAATGTTTAACACGAATGTGATGCCGAAAATAAATGTGATCATGGGTGGATTAATAGACAAATTCAAACAGCGACTGACAATAGCAGAACAACATTTAAATGTATAACACAGTGGAAATGTTAAAGCTGACAATTAAGTATACGTTAATTATTTAAAGATCAAACTTTAGATTACTGTAAAACAGATTGAGCATAACTTGTGTTGCGACCTTAGTAATGATTGTTATACGTAACGACACATGCAGAGAACAAACAAACAGTGTTGTTGTGGTCTTCAGTCCGGAGACTGGTTTGATGCAGCTCTCCACAATACCTGTTCTGAGCAACCCTCTTCATCTCCACATAAGAACGGCAACCTACATCTGTCTGAATCTCTTGGTCTTCCTCTGCGGTTTTTACCCCACACACTTCCCTCCAATGCTAAATTCACAATTCCTTGATCTCTAAGAATGTGTCCTACCAATCTATCCCTTCTTTTAGTCCAGGTATGCCAGAAATTTCTTTTCTCCCCAATTCTGTTCAGTACCTCCTTATTAGTTACGCGATCCACCCACCTAATCTTCAGCATTCTTCTGTAGCACCACATTTCAAAAGTCTCAATCCTCTTCCTGTCTGCACTGTTTATCGTCCATGTTTCACTCCCATACAAGGCAACACTCCATACAAATGCCTTCAGAAAGGACTTCCTTAGGCTTAAATCCATATTCGATGTTAACAAATTTCTCTTTTTCAAGAACGCTTTTCTACCCATTGCCATTCTGCATTTTATATCCTCTGTACTGCGACCATCATTTGTTATTTTACTGCCCAAGTAACAAAACTCATCTACCTCCTTTATTGCTTCGTTACCTAATCTAATTCCTTCAGCACCACCTGATTTTCTTAGACTGCACTCCCATTACCCTAGTTTTGCTCTTGTTAATGTTCATCTTATATGCACCTTTCAGCACACTGACCATTCCGTTCAACTGCTCTTCCAGGTCCTTTGCTGTATCTGACAGAATTAATATGTCGTCGGCAAAACGCAATGTTTTTAATTATTCCCCCTGAAGTTTAATTCCTTCTCCAAATTTCTCCTTGCTTTCCTTTATAGCTTGCTCAATGTACAAATTGAATAAAATTGGAGAAAGGCTACAACCCTGTCTTACTCCCTTTCCAATCACTGCATCTCTTTCATGCCCTTCAACTCTGACAACCGCTGTCTGGTTTTTGTACAAGTTGTAAATAACATTACGCTCCCTATAGTTTACTCCTGCTTGCTTCAGAACTTGAAAGAGTTTATTCCAAGCAACATTGTCAAAAGCCTTCTCCAAATCTACAAATGCTAGAAATGTAGGTTTGCTTTTTCTTAACCTATCTTCTAGGATAAGCCGTAAAGTGAATATTGCCCTCCCGTGTTCCTGCATTTCTCTTGAACCCAAACTGATCTTCCCCGAGGTCGGCTTCTACCAGCTTTTCCATCCTTCTGTAAATAATTCGTGTTAGTATTTTGCAACCATGACTTATTAAACTGATGGTTCTGTAGTTTTCACACCTGTCTGCACCTGCTTTCTATGGAATGGAGGTAATAACAGTTGTATTGTCAAATTGTTCATTAACTAAGTTAGAGTGCAAACCACGTAGTACCACGTATAACTGTGATTATGGATAGAACGACAGACAATCTATACAGTAACTGGTAGAAAAAAAAGTTGTACAATACAGCATACTGTGGAAACACGTAAGTAGACAATTATGAAACTGATCAATTATTTAAAATCTATTAGCTTACAAAATGCAAAAGCGGTCTAAGTATGGATCCTGCGTGACTTTAGCAATAATTGTTGTGTGTACCGACACCTTCTGAGAACGAGACTTAACATCATAAATAAACTAATTATTGTGTTGTCAGCAAGTGGTGTAATTAACATTAGTGTAAAAAGTACATTCCACGATGGGCAAGAAATGCTGGTAGCTACCTGACAAACTAGTTGGTCACGATTTCTGTAACGGAATGTAAGAGCATAACAGATCTAGCTACTAACTACGTGCAAAATGTTTAACAGACACACAACAATCTGCCTCCTTACTCGGAATGCGAATCATAAATAAAATTTAATTCATTCACTTCTTTTCTCTTCAGGTATCGTATGTAAACGAATTACACTTAGTGATGTCAAAACTTGTACGTATACTATGGCTACTGTTAAAGCTCACAGCCTAAGATTGCTTGCTGATAATGATGTTGTTGTTTGTTGTGGTCTTCAGTCCGGAGACTGGTTTGATGCAGCTCTCCACAATACCCTATCCTGAGCAAGCCTCTTCATCTCCACATAAGAACGACAACCTACATCTGTATCTGTCTGAATCTGCTTACTGTATCCATCTCTTGGTCTTCCCCTGCGATTTTTCCCCACACACTTCCCTCCAACGCTAAATTAACAATTCCTTGATGTCTAAGAATGTGTCCTACCAATCTATCCCTTCTTTTAGTCAAGGTATGCCAGAAATTCCTTTTCTCCCCAATTCTGTTCAGTACCTCCTCATTAGTTACGCGATCCACCCACCTAATCTTCAGCATTCTTCTGTAGCACCATATTTCAAAAGCCTCAATCCTCTTCCTGTCCGCACTGTTTATCGTCCATGTCTCACTCCCATACAAGGCAACACTCCATACAAATGCCCTCAGAAAGGAATCCCTTAGGCCTAAATCAATATTCGATGTTAACAAATTTATCTTTTTCAAAACGCTTTTCTACCCATTGCCATTCTGCATTTTATATCCTCTGTACTGCGCCCATCATTTGTTATTTTACTGCCCAAGTAACAAAACTCATCTACCTCCTTTATTGCTTCGTTTCCCAATCTAATTCCTTCAGCATCACCTGATTTTCTTACACTGCACTCCATTACCCTAGTTTTGCTCTTGTTAATGTTCATCTTATATGCACCTTTCAGCACACTGTCCATTCCATTCAATTGCTCTTCCAGGTCCTTTGCTGTATCTGACAGAATTACTATGTCATCGGCAAAACGCAATGTTTTTAATTCTTCCCCCTGAACTTTTATTCCTTCACCAAATTTCTCCTTGCTTTCCTTTATAGCTTGTTCAATGTACAAATTGAATAACATTGGAGAAAGGCTACAACCCTGTCTCACTCCCTTCCCAACCACTGCATCCCTTTCATGCCCTTCAACTCTGACAACCGCTGTCTGGTTTTTGTACAAGTTGTAAATAACCTTACGCTCCCTATAATTTACTCCTGCTTTTTTCAGAACTTTAATGAGTTTATTTCAATCAACATTGTCAAAAGCCTTCTCCAATTCTACAAAAGCTAGAAATGTAGATTTGCCTTTTCTTAATCTATCTTCTAGGATAAGCCGTAAAGTGAGTATTGCCTCCCGTGTTCCTACATTTCTCCTGAACCCAAACTGATCTTCCCTGAGGTCGGCTTCTACCAGCTTTTCCATCCTTCTGTATATAATTCGCGTTAATATTTTGCAGCCATGACTTATTAAACTGATGGTTCTGTAGTTTTCACACCTGTCTGCACCTGCTTTCTTAGGGATGGGGATTATAACATTTTTCTTAAAGTCTGAGGGTACTTCACCTGTCTCATACATCTTACACACCAGGTGAAACAGGTTTGTCATGGCTGGTTCTCCCAGAGACTTCAGTAGCTCTGAGGGAATATAATCTACTCCAGGGGCCTTGTTTCGATTTAGGTCTTTCAGGGCTCTGTCAAATTCTTCTCTCAGTACAGTATCTCCTATTTCATCTTCATCTACATCCTCTTCCCTTCCTACAATATTGTCTCGAAGTTCATTTCCTTTGTAGAGCCCCTCTATATATTCTTTCCACCTTTCAGCTTTCCCTTCTTTGCTGAGAACTGGTTTTCCATCAGTGTCCTTGATATTCATAGAGCTGTTTTTCTTATCTCCAAATGTTTCTTTTATTTTCCTGTAGGCTGTATCTATTTTTCCCCTATTTATACAGTCTTCTACATCCTTGCATTTGCCTTCTAGCCACTCCTGCTTAGCCATTTTGCACTTCCTGTCAATCTCATTTCTTAGTCGTCTGTACTCCATTTTGCCTGTTTCATTTACTGCATTTTTATATTTTCTCATTTCATCGATTAAATTTAGTATCTCCTGTGATATCCAAGGATTTTTTGTAGGTCTTTCCTTCCTACCTATTTTGTCCTCTGCTACCTTCACTATTTCATCTCTCAATTTTACCAATTCCTCCTCTACTGTTTTATTTCCCCCCGTTTCTGTCAATTGTTGCCTAAAGCTCCCTCTGAAATTTTTAAGAACCTCAGGTTCCTTCAATTTATCCAGGTCCCATCTCCTTATTTTCCTACCTTTTTGTAGTTAGTTTCAGCCTACAGTTCATAACCAACAAGTTATGGTCAGAGTCTATATCTGCCCCTGGGTATGTCTTACACTGTAGAACCTGATTCCGAAATCTATGTCTTACCATTATAAAATCTATCTGATATCTTCCGGTGTCTCCTGGTCTCTTCCACGTATACAACCTTCTTTTGTGATTCTTGAACTAGGTGTTTGTTATAACTAAATTATGTTCTGTGCAAAATTCTACCAGGCGGCTTCCTCTTTCATTCCTTTTGCCCAGACCATATTCACCTACTATCTTCCCTTCACTTCCTTGTCCTACTACCGAATTCCAGTCTCCCATAACAATTAAATTTTCCTCTCCCTTAATTGTCTGAATAATTTCCTTTAGCTCCTCATATATTTCTTCGATTTCCTCATCATCGGCAGAGCTAGTTGGCAAATAAACCTGTACTACTGTTGTCGGTGTTGGCTTCGTATCTATCTTGACAATGATAAAGCGATCACTGTGCTGGTCATAGTAGTTTACCCGCATTCCTATTTTCTTATTCATTATCAATCCTACTCCTGTGATACCCCCAACTTATTTTGTATTTATAATCCTGTACTCACCTGACCAGAAATCCTGTTCATCCTGCCACCGAACTTCACTAATCCCCACTATATCTAACTTCAACCTATCCATTTCCCTTTTTAAATTTTCTAATTTTCCTACTCGATTAAGGGATCTAACATTCCACGCTCCGACCCGTAGAATGCCAGTATTGTCTTTCCTGATGATCACATCCTCTTGAGTAGTCCCCGCCCGGAGATCCGAATGGGGGACTATTTTACCCGAGAGGATGCCATCATCATATGTTCATACAGTAGAGCTGCATGTCCTCGGGAAAGGTAACGGCTGTAGTTTCCCCTTGTTTTCAGCCGTGCTGATAATGATAGAAAAATTAATTATGCCGGTCATGAATGTCATAAAAGAATCTAAGTTATATAACTTATTAAAATGCTGAAAATACAATCCTTCACTGACATTGTCCTCTGTTTAATGCAACAATTCTAAAAAATACTTTCTTTCAATTCAAAAAGGATATGAAGCTGTCATATGAAATATTGATTAAAAATAAATGATCTTGACTGATAGAAATAAAAAGACAGAAACTGCACATTATTATTATTCTAACGGAATCAATGACAATCGCTAATACAATAAAAAATATGACGAAGTTAGCAATTGCTAGCAACCGACTCCTATTGCTGACTAATGCTCAGACTGTCCACTACCCACTGCCGGCCACCCCTGTCTCACTGTCCGCATCAATAGACCTCTCTGGAAAGTCATTGATAATTACCAACTACGGTGTTGCCACCTTTTGAAACATACTATTTTAGTAATTTACATGCCACAATTTTATATTCACCTACTAATTTTTGCCTGCTGGAGAGCCATCGTCCAGGATTTTACTGTATATATCTTCTTTTATACCTTAAAAAAAAAAAAAAAAAAAAAAAAAAAAAAAAAAAAAAAAAAAAAAAAAAAACCGCTATAAATCGTTATTTTCAATTTACAATTCTTTATTGCCTCCTACATAAACTATAGAGACACTTTTCCCGGTTTGATAATGGGGGAGCCTGCCGCAGTGGCCGAGCGGTCTGCGGCGTGTAAGTCACGATCTGCACGGCCGCTGCGGTCGGGGTTTCGAATCCCCCTCGGGCGTGGATGTTTGTGCCGTCTTTCGTATAATGTATAATAAGTAGTTTGTAGGTTTAGGGACTGATGACCCCATAGTTAAGTCCCATAAGCTCTACAAATATTTGAACATTTGAATTTGATAATGGGGGAGGTTATGGACACGCAAGTCGCCAAAGTGGCGTCAATTTGAAAGACTTGCACCAGTCAATGGGCCACACGAAATTATTATCATCATTACGGAAGAAACATAGAATCGTCCGTCATAACATATGGAGTTCACACTAAGGCGAGAGGTTATTTGGGTCTACAAGGTCTCTAAATATCATACAAAATATGCTATATTGGGGTTTACGTGGGCCATCTTGTTAATACTTGAGATGCACTTTATTATCGGAAGTAAAACTATGCGTATTTTTAAGCTAATTTTGGACACTGACATACTTCGTCAGTAGTTCATCATGTTGTACGTTGAAACAGAAGAACGTTTTCTACCATGTAATATGTGATATTTAGGACTTTACTGAATGTCGCTAATGTCTTAACAATTTCTCCTGTGTTGGAAATGAATATTTCCGTTGGTTTACAATGCCTTTAGATAGAGAATGTATTTTACTTGTAACTCGTTTATGATAATAGTTCTGTTTATTTTATACCAGTTGTTGATCGTCGGTGTGTAGTTATGTGATAATTCAACACGTAGACTGTAAAGTATGAAAAGTAGGGCTCAGTTTTGATCTGGAGATCCCATCGAGATTGTTTGGCCGCCTAGAGCAAGCCATTTGATTTGAACCGCAGGGGCGCCTTGCATGTCGATGATGATGAAATGATGATGAGATCAACACACAACATCCAACCTCCTGCCGGGAATCGAAAGCGGGCCCCCTACGTGCAAGTCAGCGAACCTGCCGTCTGAGCTAGGGAGGCGTCAGGACCTGGGGCGCTGAGGACTTATGCTACGGCCTCTCTGCAGCAAAGTTCACTAGGATATCACGGTTTCTGAGACGGTTCCGCATTTTGCGGTTCTACTTGCTTCAGGAGTCCGTTCCAAGATCCGTATTCAACTCGGAGACTTGAAGTGACATGGAGCATGCTGGTGTCCAAACAATGGCTGGCAGTAGCCTTTCTTGATCTCACTTGGTCTTCTGCGGTCTCTCTTAGAATATGTGGTGGCACTATACCATCACACAATCCTGGCTGTTTTATTAATTGCAAAATACATCTGATTCGTATATACAGAGCTGCTCCGAATTGGTACAATTTCAGAAAAACTACCGCTCGGTGGCAATCAACCCTACGCAATATGGCGACTTCAATCGTATTACGATTGCCGTACACAAAAGCAAGACCAACGTGCAAAGGTTGCGAACTACTGCTGGAGGAAGCAGATGTGCTTTGCGAATTTTCTTATTTCCCCAAAATGGACAATCCTTGCAAAATGGAGGATTTTCTTTTAGAAAATCACAAGGAGATATCTGTCGCAAATTGTTGGAAATTTTGTGTTTGACTGTACACGGAATGTGAATAAGTACGCTCTAGGAAGATAAAGAATCCTATGAGCGTCAATCCTAGTAAGAATAAGATGTGGGAGAGTGAACTGGGGTTAACCGTCGTAGAATTAAAAGTCTGCTGAACTAAGATTGTAACTGCACAGTTTGTTTATTCATGGGAAACCTTTGTTTCGACTAAGGTGTAAAGATACACCTGACGATCAGCTTACAAATTCACTACGACAGTGCGTCTTCCTAACTTCTAAAAGGCTCTCCCTGCACACGTTACTAGAAGAGCAATTTTGGTAAAATATATCTATAAACGGATATATCATTGGTTATCCTGTGTTTAGTGTAAAGCATAAGTTAGTTTTATGGTTGGTTTACAAAAGACTTGACACCGAAATGAATTTTTGATACAATGGAAGTGGTGTATTTGTTTTCTTCAGAATAAAATAATGTCCATATTTGTTTTTCTCGGTGTTTCACCCGTTTATTTGTACGACTGTGTTAGCTGACTCTATATTTTGAACATATTACTTACTCCAAGTTCTGGAAATGTAGCTATCAAAAAATGAGTTTCATTACCATGTTCATATTTCATTACTCTACCCCACTCTCTCTCTTTCTCTCTCGCTCTCTCTCTCTCTTTCTCCCTCTCTCTCTCTCTCTCTCTCTCTCTCTCTCTCTCTCTCCCTCCCTCCCTCCCTCTCTCTCTCTCCCTCTCTCTCTGGCTCTCTCTCTCTCTCTCTCTCTCTCTCTCTCTCTCTCTCTCTCTCTCTCTCTCTCTCTCTCTCTCTCTCTCTCTCTCTCTCTCACACACACACACACACACACACACATACACCCACACCTCACGCACACAAATACAGAATAAATAATATAACATATATTGGATACGTTCTCAGTAATGAAACATTTTAAAGATGAAATGAATGTAAAATACACCACATCACCGTGTACACTACGTTTAAACAAATAAATGTGGCTATGAAACAAGAAATACATAACAGCTCATGTAATTAAGAAGTGTGTGAATGACATCAAACGCCAGAACTGTGTGTGTAACGCTAAAAATAAAAATTCACAGAGAGCTGATATCTGAAATGGTGCAAAAATAGCAGAACAGTTATCATCTTGACAGAGTTGTTGATGATAAGAAGGAAACACTGGATAGTAATTACATGTTGATTCTGCACAAAATCATTTTCAGACCGAGTGGTAGCTTCCCGTTAACAACACAATATTGAGCTCTATCTGCTAGGTCATAGTAGGCATACTCATGCCAACTCTACCCCAATATTCGTTTTTAGTTCACTGGGTAACTTTGCGGAGTACATGGAATGGACTCCAGCCATATGGACATCGTAGGTGATCAGAAAGAGCTTAGTTCTGCAGATTCCTATTTTAATTTTCTAAACAAGTTGAGTAAAACGTATTGCACTAGTCTAGAACAGACTGACGTCACAGATGTTGGTGTATATCGATAATGCGCTCTTCTCGAAAACAGTAATGACCTACACCATTTTTTCCGATCACTATGGCCGCGATGGAGTAGCCGAGCGGTCTAAGGTGCCTCGCTGCGGAGCGCGCGGTTCCTCGCCGTCGGAAGTTCGAGTCCTCCCTGGGGCATGGATGTGTGTGTGTGTTGTCCTTAGGTTAGTTTACCTAGGTTTAAGTAGTTTGTAAGTTTTTCACATTTCACTGTAAAGTTTTGTCGTGTTCGGTTAAAGTTCCCCTATTGAGCGCTCTTATTACATGACACATTATTTTTCTCGTGTCAGAAACATACATATTTACACAGTTATTAACACATTTTTCAACACAGCTATACATGTTACATTACATGTGACCAAAACGTGGTCACTTCCAATGCGTTCTTCGAAGCCTGATAAAGATCGTCTTCCGTGCAGGTGGTTGGATACAGTCGAGACTGAAGCATATGTTTCAAGGTCTGGTCTTCTCCAAACTCGCACTTCTTCCTCAGCGTAGCCCCATCTTGTTAGTTTAACTTTGGATGTGCCCACTCCGGATCTCAAGCTATTCAGGGTGTTCCATATCAGCCATCCATTGTAATGACCAGATGGTAAAGTTTCAGGTACTCTTTTTCCATCCAGGTGGTACAGTGGCCTTAGTTTTCCACAATTGCAAACTGGCTTTTTCATCTATATATACATGTGGCGTCTGTTCGGAAAGAACAGACGTCACATTCTGATCCTGCAGCTGCCATTATTTAATATTCTTAGAATATATGACTTCAACTGCTATTGGGCAAAGCTGAAAATGTGTACCCGGGTTCGAATCCCGGCTGGGTACACATTTTCAGCTTTGCCCAATAGCAGTTGAAGTCATATATTCTATGAATATTTTTCATCTATGGTTGTAAGTTCTGTTGATGTTCTCAAGAAACTCTTCCGAGACTTAAGTCTTTGCACGTGCAGCTCATGTCCATACAAAGAATGATTTATTTCCTGCTTTACTTTCTTCCTTTCCTTGCTGGCTATTATTTCTCTTCGAACATAAGGTGGTGCTATCCATGCAACACGGTGAAGCAACTCGATACGAGTGATTCATAAACATCCCGTTATAGTTATGCATGTGTCATATCTACCTGAATGAATCGAAAGTATCTAACGGCAGATCCTTTCACGCCAGAAATATGATCTATGCCCTTTTTCGGACCACAGATAACAATTATTTCTCTTAACACAGAAGGCATAACACCAACCAAAGAAGAAATGTTACAAGATCTATGCAGTAAGCACAGATGCCATGAAATGCGCAGACCCAAAATGAAACAGTTATATACAGTGTCTATCTGTTATTTGTTGTGACGCCATTATTTGTTTTTCTTTGGAATAGATAGAATAATATTAGACTGCTAGCCTTTGCTTCTCTCCTAGCGTGGTTTACTTACTCAACCAGAGCACTTGCCTTTGTAAACATGATCGTTCATTCTAATAAAACAATTATCGTATCTGTTTTGATAATTTCTAATTTATTACTTTTATTTCTGCAGTACTACTTCCGAGAGATGTGTTTGAATAAACCTTATTTAAGTACTAGGGTTGGAACTTATATAGTGGCAACTACTTATTTACAACCGACAAAAAAGAGTTACATGTTTGCACCTGTTACTGTCCTTCAAAGTAGTCCACCAGCGTTGTGTAGAACCAGTTGTCAGCGATGTGGAAAGCGTAGTACACCGTTAGCAGAGTCTATTCTGTTGATGGTGCGAATGGAGCGGTCTACTGCCTGTCGAATCTCTAGAACAGTTCCGAAGCGAATGCCACGAAGTGGTTCCTTCATTTTGGAAATCAAATCAAAGTCACAAGGACTTACGTCCGGGGACTGTGGTGGGTGGTACAGTACTTCCCAGTCCCATCGACCGAACAGAGCAGCCACAGCTTGCGGTGTATGCGTCCGCGAATTTGTCGTGCAAAATGACGGGTGGGTTGCGCAGAAAGTGTCGCCGCTTCTTTCGGAAACCTGGTCGCAGGCGATGCTCTGAAAACGGACAGTAATACTGTGCATTGATGGCCTCCGTTGTTCCTGTTTCGAAAACAGAGACACCGGTACATTAGACCGCTCGCTCACAAGTGACAGTTTCCCTCGATTGTGCGCACGCCCGTGACAGTCAATATACAGACGCTTTAGATTTCTTATATTTGTCAGGCCATCTAGATATAACCGTAAGTGAATGTTAAACTCTATACTATAATTCTATAATGTAATGTAATAATTTATTCAACCTAAATAACACCTAATTTGCACCACAGGTGACTTTAAAAGACCACCGTGTACCAATAAATGACATTAAATCGCAGCTTTTGTTTCATTATTATTATTATTAATACTATGCCACTTGCTGACCTTTACCACGCTGCGGGCCCAATGGAACATAAAACTGAAATGTTCTTTTCTTATATGTCCATTCCATTTTTATGTAAATGGTCGTGGACCCGAAGTATCGTGGTGATGCAACACCTTTTCGGATGTGTTTATTTCTGACGCTTGTGTATGATGATTACTCTTCTATGTACCGTACCGTAACTTCCCACAATTATATACCACTTTTGACATATTTTAATGCGTAAACATATTGTATAATTTCCGAAAGCTACAATTTTTGTTTTACAGATATTGTTTATGTAAGAAATTAAATTAGAGTTGGGCTCAAAATTGTCAATGTGTTGGAGAAACTTCATGCTAAAAACTGGTACACTGTTGCTTGCGAAGTGCCCAATGATGATTTTCATATGCTGGATCAATTATGCCGTTACTTTAACTATTTATTTCACTACTTTTTACACTCGTGACGATGTAGAAAGTATTTTAATGAAAAATGAAGACACACTATAAAGGACACACCTTCTCGGAAGACTCCAACAACAGCTGGCACAATGTTATAAGAACAACAATCTACCCCTTTACACCCCACTTGTCTTTTAGCTCTGGGATACTGTACAAATCCCTTTTCGAAGACACCTTCACTGTCACACTAATTTTACATACAATATCTTACATTTTGAACGTTAAAATATAGTTTACAGTTCGCCATTTGCAAAAGTTCCCACTTCTCTTCATGTAGCTAACTGTGATACATGATTTATGTACATTCAGAACAGCTCCAGGCCAGTATCCCCCCCCCCCGTTCCCCCTCATTCTAATTTATCACATAATCACCCACTTGAGGCACCAACACTACTGTTGCCTCAACAAATTTCATTACTCCGTCGCTAATTTCTTATGTGTTCAAATAAAAAGTATCATCGTCATCTGATACAAACGATGCTGTATCCTCACACCACTACTGGTCACCGTCTTCTGGGGAATCTGAAAATTAAAATCTATCCTGGAAAGTCGACCATAGATTTGTTCAAGTTCACCCGTTTTAATTTTACTGCACATTTCTCATGTATAACGTCAGCAGATGAGCACCAAGCTAAAGATACTATTCTCTAAATACCGGGTGATCAAAAAGTCAGTATAAATTTGTAAACTTAATAAATCACGGAATAATGTACATAGAGAGGTAGAAATTGACACACAAGCTTGAACTGATATAATTTGCTCATGACAGGGAGCGATATTATAAATGTATATTGTGAATAATGAAATGCCAAGATTGCGGTATTTCGTCTTTATTTATAACAGACGACCGGTTACGATGTACATAGACATCATCTTCTGGTCTCTGCACTAAATTATAACATTATGACATAAAGCAATGCAACTGCTACAGTATGCATTTATGTATTTATAATTTAGTACAGAAACCAGAAGATGATGTCTATGTACATCGAAACCGGTCGTCTGTTATAAATAAAGACGAAATACCGCGATCTTGGCATTTCATTATTCACAAAATGCTTGGAATGAGATGGGGTTTTAATAGAATCCCCCTCCCCCCACCAAAAAAAAGTAGAAGAAGTATTGCAACGCCTGAAAGATCTCTTGCGCGCGTCGTTTGGTGGTGATCGTGTGCTCAGCCGCCACTTTCGTCATGCTTGTCCTCCGAGGTCCCTAGATCTCAGTAGGTGCTGTTATTGGCTTTGGGGTTACCTGAAGTCGCAAGTGTATCGTGATCGACCGACATCTCTAGGGATGCTGAAAGACAACATCCGAAGCCAATGCCTCACCATAACTCCGGACATGCTTTACAGTGGTATTCACAACATTATTCCTCGACTACAGTTCAGCAATGATGGTGAACATATTGAGTATTTTCTGGAAAGAACATCATCTTTGCTTTGTCTTAATTTGTTATGCTAATTGTTGCTTTTCTGATCAGATGAAGCGCTATCTGTCGGACATTTTTTGAACTTTTGTTTTTATTTTTGTTCTAATAAAACCGCATGTCATTCTAAGCGTGTGTGTCAATTTTTACTTCTCTATCTACATAATTCCGTGATTTATTAAGTTTTCAAATTTATACTGAGTTTTTGATCACCCGGTATATTAAAAGACAGATAAAGAAAATTAAAAATTGTTATCTCCTACCTTGCTCTCAGTATGAAAGGAAGTTGGACAACTAAACTGAAAATGTGCCCCTTCACGTTATCGCTGTGACTACTGTGATGCTACCAGTGGACTTCAGAGTACCTCAGTAGACTTTCGCATAATAGTTCGCGATCGGGAGCGCTCACTTTAGTTCGCAGCAGAGCCGCGAACAAGTTCGTTCTTTTAGTTCGTCCGCTCCCAGTGACGGCTGAGCGGCGTTGTCTGCTCGTGCAGGTGGAGGGAGAAGTTCCCCCACCTAGCTGCTTCATGCGCTTGCTGCGTGAGCCGCTAACGATATCACGCAAACCAAAAGAAACAGTTTGTGGATAATTTCTGGCGTTTAAGTTTATGCTTTATCTCTATATCTTGGCATTATGGAATTTATTAGTCAGATATTGCAGAGTGCAGAATACTACAAAACAGAAATTTTGTGGCAGTGAAATATGTAATCTAGCAGGCAGACGCTCAGCTTTGAAATGGCTCTCATCAGCAGAAGGCAAACACGTGATTTTTAATTCTGCTGCGCGGCCTCTCGCTACGCCCGTCGGTCTCCGGGAAAGCATACAATGAACTAAGAAGCGAGATACGTTTGGTATAATAGTTCGCGACCGGTAACGCATGTTTTAGTTCGCGACATATTTTAATTCGCGACCGACTGCTCATATTTTAGTTCGCGACCGATCGCGCATATTTTAGTTCGCGACCGGTAGCTCTCCTTTTAGTTCGCGGCTCGGCCGCGAAGTAGATCGCTCTTTTTAGTTCGTCCGCTCTTTTTGGCTTTTGCTCCCGCTACTAAAAGAGCTCTTTCTTTCGTTATGACACAGCTGAATACCTTAGAAAAGAAAATTTCTGGCAGTGAACTATGAAACTACAGCTGAGATGCATCTCAGCTCGAAATGATGGTAACTGGCAGAAGGGAATCACGCGATTCTGCGCGCTCTCGCGTCCTCTCGCTACTGCCCGCCAGTCTTCAGAAAAGGAGCATAACTAAGAGGCCCGGGCCGCGGTGGCCGAGGGGACTGAGGCGCTCCAGTCACGGTCTGCACGGCCACTACGGTCGGGGGTTCGAATCCCCCCTCGGGCATGGATATTTGTGCCGTCCTTAATATAAGGTAGTAAATAAGTAGTTTGTAATTTTAGGGACTGATGACCCCGTAGTTAAGTCCCATAAGCTTAACAAACATTTGAACATTTTGAACTAAGAGGCGAGGGATCTGCGAACTAGTTCGCGTAGTTCGCCTGTGGGAGTGGACTTCCGAACTAGTTCGTTCGCGAACTACACAAGACTATCTCCCAGTGTTTCGAGAGCGATGGAAGCGCTCTGCTGTCACTAAACGGTACGGTGTAGAGTCCTCAAAACCAATTTGGACCATAGTTGTGCTGAAGGGCCGTAGTTATGGGAATTTACGCTATCTACTAATTTTTAAGGTACCGTGTATTGGAGGCGGGCTGAGTGGGTGATGGATGTCCTTACGGGAAAGTCCAGACACAAGGCTACATCACAACAGCAGCGCCACCCTGTTGCTGGGCGAGTCACGCCCTGGGATAAAAAGCAGCGCGGCGTTCCTGGGGACACCAGAAGTAGCAGCAGTGGGGTGGGGTGGGGCGCCGCAGCCAGCACAGCAGTAAGTTAGGTGGCGCGCCGTCTCGAGTGCTTCCAGATGTCAGCCGCAGACCTGCCCAGCCAGAGGCGACGCGATAACGCCGCGGCGCCAGGCACCGAGCCGAGGAGAGGCGAGCAGCGACAACAGCTGCAATCACCGCGACGTCTGCTAAACAGGGCAGCCACCGCCGTCGCTTTCCGGACGAACGCTGCCCATTATAAATCCCCAGTGTCGCAGTAAATCCGTCAGCGTTCCAGTATGTGCTGTACAGCTGATGTACACCGATCTGACAAAAAAGGGAAGGAAGGAAGATTAGGGTTTAACGTCCCGTAGACATCACGATCATCAGAGATGGAGCACATGAGCGCATAGTTTCTCAGCAGTGGGGAAACAAACTGTGCGTGCTTTTAACACTTTGACTAGCAGTCACGTCAAATGACGGGATAGGCAAATTTCTGTAGAACGCCGATAACTTCATTTGACGTGATCTTCGTTTTCGTGTTTTTAAACACAAAATAAAGTTACCGTATATTTCCGCAGATAAGACGATGACTGAATCACTAAAAAAAAAAAAAAAAAGCCCCAAAATCCGAGGTCGTCTTATATGACAGTACAAATAACAATTAGATTGAAATTCAGTCTGAAATTAGTAATTTTGCAGATGTGCTGCATAGTGCAGCTTCGACCTCCAAACTATATACAGGGTGTTTCACTAAGTGTGTTTGCCTCTGTAACTTATAAAATAATAGGTGACGGGAAATTTTAATGCGGTAGGTCAACACAAGAAACTTTACACTTTCTGCGGAGCTATGAACATAGTTTATTGTATCATTTTCCAAAGAGTTACAGCACAAAGATATAATTTTTTAAATGGAACAATAGTTTTTTCTATCGTGCATTGGATTCGTTGAAACCAGCTGCGTCCAAATCAATTTAAACTACATTCCTATCACTGTTAGTTTGGGAGCTACAACCCTTCAAAATTTAGGGGGCGGGGGCTACGACAGCGTAGCTAACTGGCTGGTGGTCATGAGACAGTGGGCCGTGTTCCAGGGGATAGCCACTCGGCCAGTCAGCTACGCTATCGCAGCCTCCGCCCCTGGAACTCTGAAGGGTTGCAGCTCCCAAACTAACTGTGATAGGGATGTAGTTTAAATTGATTTGGACGCAGCTGGTTTAAACTAATCCAATACACGATAGAAAAAAAAACTATTGTTGCATTTAAAAATTATATCTTTGTGGTGTAACTCTTTGGAAAATGATACAATAAACTATGTTCATAGCTCTGCAGAAAGTGTAACATTTCTTGTGTTGACATACCGCATTAAAATTTCCCGTCAACTATTATTTTATAAGTTACAGAGGCAAACACACTTAGTGAAACACCATGTATATGGAAGCGGTAAAGTATCGAAACGATACATACAGGATAGCCGAATGTTATGACTTTTATGAATATGTCCTGATTTTAAAGGATGTGTTTAGGCAGGAACCGAAGAGTACAGCTTTCTGGGTAATTTACAAGAAAGCTTACACTCGAAGTAACTCGGCCTGAAATGACATACATCGAACGTACAAATGTAAATCGATTTAGTGCTTCTGAACCGTAGATTCTGACGCTACGCGTTCTCACGTACTAAAAAATAAAGCTTATTGTTTAACGTATACTTAATCTTCTTAAGACTACGGTACAGGTAACTTTTTTAAAGCGAAAGTTAGGTTAGGTATAGGACAAACAAGAAATTTTTTATTTAGCACTTGACGGCGCGTAGCTCGCGCATCCTCGGTCAGAAACATTCGCTTATTCCGTACATATCCTTTCGAAACGTATCGATTCGATATACATCGTTTGGAGGTCGAAGCCTCGCTATAGCCGCGCTACGCCGCGCATCTGCGATATTACTCTGATGAAATTTACATCGTGGAGGAAAGATTTACGAAAACAAAGTTTTGCGCATTTTTTTTAAATAGTCGCTTTTCGGGCTTTATTAATTTACTGAGTGGACAGTGTACATACGACAACCTATATGTCACAATGCAGGAATAGAATTAATTATTTACAATGCAGCTTGATTTAACAAATGTCGCTTGTCAAAAAGAATTTCTCAATATAGGTATCCAGAGTCGCAGTGAAACGATTAGAGTATATTTACGTACGGGGCAGTGAATGGGTTAAAATATTTTGAAGCTATACGCAATAATTGCGGCCTCCTTCGAAATCCTTTATCTTCTGCTCTCGGGCAATTTCGTATGTTTTCACCCGCATAATATGTGCATCGGCAAAAGAAATTACTTTTTTAAAAAAAACCTCGCTTCTTCACGATTGCATACAACGTAGCAGTACATGCACGAAAGTTCAAAAGCTGACCGCAAACACTGCAACAAAGGGTACAATCCAGGTGTAGCAATCAAGAAAACTTCTTATGGCGGCTTCTAACGGCACTTTTTGGAACTTCCTGAAGCTTTGCTTCCGAATCTAACAAAAGTCGCTGGCGTATTTTTAGAGTCCGAAAACGAAAATAAGTGCGGCATGCATTCGGGTAAATACGGTAACTTAGGGGTCGTCTTATAGGCCAGATACATGCTTAAACTATAAAATTTTGATGAAAATTTGCACCTCGTCTTATCTGAAGGTCGTCTTATCTGCGGAAATATACAGTAACTGGCGGGCTAGATGTACTTTAAATGCCTTGATTGGTAAATCTAGTAACTAAACTAGCCTATAGATCGTGTAAATTTAGCTTCTAAATCGGACGACTGGTCGCATTCACTGTATGAAACGGGGCAGGCAGAAAGTGGTGTCTCCTTACTCAGTAAGTAAATGAACGGACATGGCTTCAAGCACTCTTACGCTGGATGAAATTTTGCCTGAACCTGACAAAGATTTCATTGATAGCAGCTTAATCCGCTGTTTCGCACGCGTAAACTGCATTTTCTGCTTTGGTTGTTTCTACTTCCAAATATAAATTCTCATACATTTAGTTTTAAAATTGGTTTCCTAATCTGTTATTTTGATCCAACTTGCCTCCCCTTTTACACCATTGATGGGAGAATTCAAAACATCCCGAAACACTTTTAAAAAAATTCTAAGCACGCTACAAAAATCCATAGTTTTGAATTTCATGCATCAAAATAATGTTAGTACCACCCTTCAAAGATTTTCCCTTATTTCACCTGCTTAATGGTTGAATTTCCAAAAATACTGAAACATGTGTTTTCAAAATTCCAATCAAAAATCGGAATCTGTAGTTTTGTATTTCTTGCTTCAAAATTGCCTTAATAGCAACGTATTTGAAAATACCGTTTGTCCCCTGTTTCACCGCCTTATAAGCGTATGAATTGAAATTCTTGCCTGTTGTCCGCATATTTACAATTATTGATAATTTATTCGACATTATTGCCTAAGAGTGTGACTGAAATTGACATTTTATTATATACCACATATATAGTGGTTAAGCCATAGTCACAAGGAATAGACATATCTTTTATTCAAATAACGTAACTAGTCTCGATGATCTTTGTCAGCATTACCAAACGTAAGAATACCACACATTGCAAGAAACTAAGCATAAACAGAGATTATCTCACTGACTTCGATTTGCAGTAGAATTTTGGAACATATACTTTGTTCGAACATTATGAACTACCTGGAAGAGAACGACCTATTAACCAATAGTCAACACGGATTCAGAAAGTATCGCTATTGCTAAACACAGCTTGCTCTTCATTCACATGAAGTGGTAAGTGCCATTGACAAGGGATCTCAAATCGATTTCATATTTCTGGATTTCCGAAAGGCTTTTGACACTGTACCTCACAAACGGCTTCTAATGAAATTGCGTGCTTATGGAATATCGCCCCAATTGTGCGATTGGAATCGCGATTTCCTATCAGAAAGGACACAGTTCGTAGTAATTGACGGTAAGTCATCGGGTAAAACAGAAGTGATATCTGGCGTTCCCCAGGGAAGCGTTATAGGCCCGCTGCTCTTCCTTGTTTATAAACGATTTGGGAGACAATGTGAATATCTCAGTTAGACTGTTCGCGGGTGATGGTGTCGTTTATCGGTTAATGAAGTCAATAGAGGATCAAAAAAGCAACTGCAAAGCGATTTAGACAAAATTTCTACATGGTGCGAAAATTGGCAATCAACACTAAATAAAGAACATTGTGAAGTAATACACATGGCCACTAAATAAAGAACATTGTGAAGTAATACACATGGCCACTAAAAGAAATCCGCTGAACTTCAATTACGCTATAAATCAGTCAAACCTTAAGGTCGTAAATTCTACCAAATGCCTAGGAGTTACAATTACGAACAGCCTAGTGTGGAGAGAAAACATAGAAAATATTGTGGGGAAGGCGAACCAAAGGTTACGTTTCATTGGTAGAACGATTCGAAGATGCAATAGTTCCATCAAAGAGACTACCTACATCAGACTTGTGCGTCCTCTCCTGGAGTACTGTTGCCCAGTGTGGGACCCGCACCAGGTGGGACTGACGAAAGACATTGAGAAGGTTCAGAGAAGGGCAGATCGTTTTGTTTTATTATGTTACAGGGGGAAAATCGTCACGAAAATGTTGCACGATTTGAGGTGGAAATCGTTATAAGAAAGTTGTTATTCAATGCGGTGAGATCTATTTGCGAAATTTCAATCACCGACTTTTACTTCTGAATTTGAAAATATTTTGCTAGACCCACTTACGTAGGGAGACATGACCATCCCAATAAAATAAAATAAATCAGATCGAAATCTGAACGATTTTTGTGTTCTTTCTTCCCGTGCGTTATTAGAGAATGGAGGGGCAGAGAAAGGTTATGAAAGTGGTCAATTAACCCTCTGCGAGGCACGTAAATGTGATTTTCAGAGTATCTATGTAGATGTAGATAAATGCTGAAAAAATGTAGTTCTTTCAGAATTGGAGCCAGGCCATCTATACTCCGTTCACCGAAACGAGAGACCTACGGTAAACACATTGAGGCACGTGACCAGGGGTGGCCAAAACAGGAACGCTCGTTGAATTTCGCTGCATCCGTTTCAGGTGTAAGGCTGTTGTGTCTGTTGTTATATAACAGTGATAGTAGGTGTTGACTGTCAACTTCATGTTAAAGAACCAGCTGCTGAATAGTAAAGTAAGTATTAGTGTTTACAATAATATTCAGCATTCATAATCAATGTGTCTCTTTCTCTCTCTCATTAGTATCACGTAAGAGTAACCTAATTATGCCGTCCTTCAATTTGAGTACATCCAAGAAGCGTTTAGAGAAACATGTGGTTCCTAATGTGTATAAAACGCAGCTGTTGTGTCCAGAAAATTCAATGATTTATATTTTTATGAAAAGATTCAATAGAAAGCCACACACTATTTGAAGTTCCCAAGGAAAGAAAGAATGGGAAAAAAGGAAGACGACGGGAGCTTTCAGAACGTCTTGATGAATTTGAATGAAATTCGATACGAAGAAAAGTTTTTCGTAAGAAATTTCCAGCACTTGACAAAGTGCTTGCTGTGGTAAGCTAAGTTCTAAAGTATTAAAATAAATGAATTTTAAATGTTTAGCGTCTAATAGCACTGCTGTATATCAAAACACACAGCGACCTTACACCTGAAACGGATGCAACAAAATTGAGCGAGCGACCCTGTTTTGACAACCCTGGTCACGCGCCTCAGTGTGTTTACAGTACGTCTCTCGTTTCGTTGAACGGAGTATAGATTCACATGATAATCTCTGCTTATGCTTAGTTTCTTGCAAATTTTGACATTCTTATGTCTGATAATGATGACAAACATCATCGTATCTAGTTACCTTATTTGAAATAAAAGATTTTTCTATTCGTAGTGGCTATGACTTAAACACTACAAATGTGGTTTATGTTCAAATGTTTGTATAGCTTATGGGACTTAACTACGGGGTCATCAGTCCCTAAACTTACAAACTACTTACAAACTAGCTAATACTAAGGACGGCACAAATATCCATGCCCGAGGGGGGATTCGAACCCCCGACCGTAGTGGCCGTGCAGACTGTGACTGGAGCGCCTCAGTCCCCTCGGCCACCGCGGCCGGCAATGTGGTATATATTAAAATTATTGATGTGGTGTCTGTTCTTTCCAGACATCTCCGGAAGGTCAGACACCATTAGTTGACAGTGACTTTACGAAATCGGAATATTGAAACATTTCGACCGTTTCTGAGGGGGGGAGGGGCTTAAATAAATTAAAAGATAAATTTTCAACTTTCTCGTTGAATTTATATCAACCCTAGAAACGGTCGAAATGTTACAATACTTCGATTTCGTCTACATAAAAATATGTACGGTGCTTGTCGGAGGGTACCTCCTTACTCCACACTTTGACACCGTTTGGCCAATCACCATGAAATTTCGTAGACACGTATACATTTTTCATAAATGGGGGAGAGAGGTAATTAGAGAGAGAGAGAGAGGATAGGAGGAGACTGCCCAGTGTGCGGCTTAGGTAATGGCAGAGGCAGGCGGATGGAGGAATAAGATGAAAAGGATGTGGTGAAGGAAGAGGTGGCGAAGGGGGAGGAGGAGGAGGAGGTCGCGGCGACGGGAAAGGAAGCGGAGGAGGATGCAGAAGTAGAAAGAGAGAGGAGGTAGGGGGAGACGGATGGAAAGAGGCGGAAGGATAACATGGACTTCCTGAATACTGGAAAAGACAAATGCCAGAATAACGCTGGGTTTTCAGATAGCTAATGCAGGCAGAAGTCTAACATGTATTTATGTTTTTAGCACTGTTAGTTAACACTGACGGCCGAGTGCAGCAACCTCGGTCAAAAGTTAATCGCGGTCAAGTCGGCATTTAACCGTGGTCAACTCAAGTTTCTGGTGCACCGACACCGATCAAAGTTAAACGAGGGAGTTGATCACGGTTAAATTTGATCGCGGCTGACGCCCGGTTTTGTCGAGATGATCAGGGTTTTAGGAGTGTGCAGTATCAAGATGGCGGCGCGTTTTGCTGTATTAGACGGAATTGAAAAAGATTTATTTTACCTCAATAATTTAAATCGGAATCAAAACCGGAACGTCGTGATTGTGGAAAGGAGGACTCTTTTAAAGATTACAGTGACAAAAAGTTCGAAGAAAGATTTTGCTTGTCCAAAGAAAGTGTGGTGGTTGTTAAACCAAATCAGTGACAGGTTATAATTTCCTACCGATAGAAATAACCCTATTTCGCCTATGAACAGACTATTGATTACGTTAAGAGCATATGCAACTGGTGCATTTAACATACTTATTGGTGACAACAGTAACATATATCGCGACGACACATTGCCAGGAAGAGCAGTTCGCCGCGCCATAATTAATATTTCTAGTAAAATAACTATCACATTCAGAAAAAGTTTTGAATAAAAAATTACGATGTGTTCCGTAACTATAATCGTAAAGCTTTCGTGTTATTAAAACATGTTATCTGTATATTTCTGTTACCAGGTAAACATGCGGTGCATGGGAAAGTACGCTGTGAACAACAATGACATTTGAGTTGATTTGTTCGAAACAATAAATCATAATTTAAGTAATTTTATAAATCTGTCTTAGGGTGTTTTTTTAATAATCATTTCTCTTTGCAATATGACTGGATTCGGTAAAATTTTACGACGCTTCTCGCTGGGCTCCAGTGCTTATGTTGGCAACAGATGAATAATGAAGTGTAGAATTGCGTTAATATTTTTCACAAGCTACAGAGTAAATGTTATTACTGCTCGTTTCACTCGCAGCAAAATTAATACTGTACCTGCTCTATGGTTGAAAGGTTCTTGTATGTACCCTTGTCCGTTCAGAAGAAAATAATTTTCGTTTTAATTGAAGTTGTCACGAAAAAATATTTATTGGTCATCTTAGTTGCCGTCATTACCATTGATGCCAACATAACCACTGCAGCCCGGCGAGAAGCGTCGTAAAATTTTACCGTATTTACAATCTTGTACATACAAATCACGTGGTACTGTCGTCATTCACCAAAGATAGTCGAGAATACATATGTAGGTAAGCTCAACTAACACCTTTGCATCACTTGGGTGCCTTCCATTGCGCTACACGGACTTGATCACGATCAAATGTACGATTGGCTGACGACGGTTTGCTGACCGGTGATTAACGTTGGTGCACCGCAGAGACGTTTTAACCGCGGTTAATTTTTGACCGTGTTCTCGGAACCCTTGATTATCGTGCTTTTTGACCGAGGTTGGTGCACTCGGCCATTAATGAAGTCCGTATGCAGAATGTTAGCTGCTGACATGAACTGGAAGTCACCTTAAAAAAAAGTCACGAAAATGTCTGTTTTTCCTGCCTTGGTGCTTGCGGTGACGGCTGGCCATCCCTGGAAATGGCGAGGCTGCGGTGGCCGAGGGGACTGAGGCGCTCCAGTCACGGTCTGCACGGCCACTACGGTCGGGGGTTCGAATCCCCCTTCGGGCATGGATATTTGTGCCGTCCTTAGTATTAGCTAGTTCATAAGTAGTTTGTAAGTTTAGGGACTGATGACTCTGTAGTTAAGTCCCATGAGGTATACATTTCAACATTTGGAAATGGCGAGTCGCGAGCTGTTGTGCGCACGGTCGAGAGGTGCGGCCGTCTTATCGCTGCGTTCACTAAAGAGGAATACCGTTGCACGGTTTTGATGGAAAGGGGAAAGGAATACTCGTTTCTGTGGCATGCACTTCCTTTTCATTTCTGGTACGTATTTCGAAACGTACCGTCCTGAAACCTTTAGAGGTGTAAAAGATATTCTGCACATCTACATAAATACTCCGCAAGCCACTTTACGGTGAACATTCAGTCTCCCCTCACAGGTGATGACAAACCCTGTAAATGTTTTGCAGCTTGCCAAGGAGTTATATCACAGACGCCAAATGAAGCAATCAACAGAAAACACGCGTGAAGACTATGTGATGTGCGACATGGTAGTTAAACTTCGCAGTCGTAGACTGTGCAATTACCTCAGTATGTTTTCAAACATATAGTTTAGGCAGCAATGAACCATTCAGACTAATCATGGGCATTATATGTGTGTCTTCAAGAACCAACTGGACGTTTTGGACCACGTGCCAAACAAACAATGTTCTACGCAGACAATCTTGTGGTAGACGCATCGAAGTCTGGAAAAATGGGAAATGATAACTTTATATTTTTCATGCGTCATGCTTTTCTTCCGGGAACAAAATCTCTTGTCATTCTAGATTCGTGGTCAGGTCATAAAAGTTCTGATTCATTAAAAGCTGTATTTCGAGCTCACACTGACAAAGAAGTAGAGATATTTCAGATTCCACCCGGCACGACGAACGTAATTCAACAGTTAGACAGAGAATGTTTACACCATTGGAGGGCATTTTACAGAAAACTAACAGAGAAAATTATTGTGTGCAAATCACTACAGTTTCCTATCACCGTGACAATATTCCCAAGTTGCAGTCAGTCGTACATTATCAGTTTTCCTCCCCACGGTTTCAAAATGTGATTAAATATGCGTGGCACGCATCGAAATATACTGATATTAGGCCTGATTCCTTCATAACACCGGCCGAGTTTTGTCTACGGACGTCTAACAACGTCTGTGATTCGCAGGGCTGTCATATGTCGTCTTTGCTTGTATGTTCTTGGTGCACAAAAAAACTATGTCTTGAACATTGTATCAATATTTCGCATTTTTGCGGTAATTACAAGAAATAAAAGTTTGACGTGTTCTAAACCGTATATGTATTTATTTCTGTGGTGTCGCACAAGTCTGAAGTGCGCGCCACGTACTTTCGCCGCGCGCCGCCATGCAAGCACGGCGCGGCGTTCTTACGACGTCAGCCACGATCGCCCTCTGCTGCAACTCAGCTCGTGGACATCACTGAACTGGATCGGTCACTTGGGAATCGGACAGGCTCTCGGAAAGTCTCTCATCAGTAGGCAGGCCATTACCTAGTTGAACTATGCATCAGCATTCTGCAGTCATGATACTTGTAAAAGTTAAGTATTATCATATTGATACGAAATATATATCTTGTACTAATCTAGCTCAGTGTTTCTAGTTTCTGCTGTCCCACTGGCTGGTCACCTCACACTCTCTACCCGCACACGCGTGCATCCTATTTCCCTGTGTCGGTCTCTCTCAAATCGGCCACCGACACCTAAGACAACTGGCGGAAACGAGACACAAAAGTGGCGACGAGGATGGCATACAAAAATTTCTATTTCATAGCTATTTGGAAAGAATGTTGTAGATAACATATCAGCTACATTTGTCAAGGAATTTATTATTATGGTATTTATTAATTATCGTACGATCGCTTTCACTGGGCGAATCAGCTCTCTCACCGCTGTGACAGGAGAGCGGCGCGTAGCTGACGCCACCTTGTCCCTAGACGGCGTTGGTATAACGTAGCGAGAGAGGTCAGCGTTGTACAACAGCGCGGAAATCATGCGACAATAATGTCATACTTCATAAACGTTTTTACAGACTTCCAGATCGTGTCAGCAGCTAACAGTCTGCATGCAGACTTCCTTCAATGTGGTAAAAATAGCAATACAGGTTTCGACATGACAAGTCTGACCAGAGCATATTTTAAGGGATTTTCACTGGGCGACATTGGAAGGATGATCCGGGGATTCAGGGGACCCTCCCCCGGAAAAATTTCAAAATATTGATGCCTAAAACCGTATTTTGAAGCCTTTCTTTTATTAAAATCAAATTTGCTTAATTTTTCCTTAATAGATTTTTATTCATATATGCTTAAATGATAAATAAAAATGTTTGTGGAACAATACTAAATTTCGACTTTGAAGAAATCATTTATGTTTCCTAATTTTGTTAAACTATCTTTCAATTGTTTTTGTTGTCTTTTATTTATTAAGTAGATAAATAGAATACAGTACCTGTTATAAGTGCACTTTAATTTAATATGGCTATTAAATGAAAACAGTATTAAATTAATATCAGCCCTATGATTACTTAAAATACCTTCCTGTGCACTTTCTGTAAAAGTTAATAAATCTTGTCTTAAAAGCTCATATTACGTTATGGTTCCTCAATTTGTAGTTTTGCTCTACAGAATTTTGTACAGTAACGGGAAAGAAACACAATTACAATTTTAAGCTATCTAAGGAAAGTACTTAATTCTGAAGAAAACGAGTTATGAGATGCTGGTGCTAAAAACGTCTTTAAAGAACGTAAAGTTCTAGTGTAACAGTCTTCTTTATTGAACAGTAATTTTATACCTTCACTTGTAAGATTGTAGGTAAAAATTATTTACCAACAAAGGGCTCAAGACGGAGATCTATCGATGTTTAAGCAACTGTGTGATCAATGAGTAGGCGTGGAAAATAAAAGAATCGCGTTTTAAACTTCCGTTATTTATCATCCGTCTGCAGTTATAAACTCAGTTAAGCAATATTCCTCAGCTATGTATAATCAGCACGTCAACACTTGGATATTGAGACCATTTTCTGTTGAAGAGGAAATTTTCAAAGATGTTTCAGCCAAAGTAGAATCCTTCTGACTGCTCGAAGTTAGCATATTCAAAATGGAATTTCAAAATTATGACCTCGGTACATTTTGGCGAAAATCAGAAGCCGAATATCCTGTTATAGCTGACAGAGCTCTAAGAACGTTAAGACAGTTCGGCACCACTCGGTACCAGCTATAGACATCAGAGTGGCTTCTCAAAGCTACTGACAATAAAAAGTAACGCCAGAAACCGTCTCAATGTGCAATATGACCTGAGATGCCCCTTAAGCAAAACAAAACCAAACATTAGAAAACTTGCGACTGGTAAACAGTACCCACCTTTTCATTGAATACAATCGTTTCATTGCTGCATCGAAAGTGTAAAAGATATGTCTTATGCAGTGTATTATGATTAACAAAGATTGGTAGTGTTTTCATGTATTACTTTCTTTGATAATATTTTAATGGGTGCGGATTACATTATTATTTTTCTTTGGGGGGGGGCGGGGGTGGTAAATGACTTTCCGTAGCAGCTCTTAGGGGAAACAAGACTGTAAAGGTTGGGAACCTATGCTCTAAAAGATTTACAAGAGGTTATTTTTTAATTCCCGGTACATTTGATATGTCATTCAGTAAAAATAAATTGCCGGTACTACTCAGCCACTGGGCGACAAAATCTCAGCACTGAGCGACACTTGTGTCGCCCAGTTAACATTTTATGCCCTGAGTCTGACCATTGCCTTGTAAGAGGGAAAAGAGGAAGGTAAGAAATGGGCATATAGATCTGGGGAGTGATGGTTATGGAGCTTAAGGGAAGGAAATTACGATGCGTATCCGATTCCCATGCATATTTAACATTTTCGAAGCAGAGTCTGGTTCGCTAGTTCAGTAATAAATGACCTGCCGCAGAATCAGTGATACCCAGTGTGATCTTTTATTCTGATATATTTGAAAAGAATAGGATTATTTCTTGTTACGACGACGAACACAGCGTCTCTTCGCATTTGTTGGATTCTGAAGAGAAGGAATGAGCCTTCTTTTACATGTAGCAGCATGCATTTTCGTCTTCCGCAGTAGCTGCAGAACGGGACTGCGTAACACTGCCTTCGCATGGCTTACCTTGAGATATACGTTAGTGGGAACACTACCGCGCTCTTGCTTAATATTATGGCGAAACGACGCGGGCCCGGAAGCAACAGAGCGTAGGAAGGGCTGGGGGTGAGGGGCGAGGGCTGTCTGCAGGGGGTGGACGCCCAGCTACCCCACTGAGCACGGAGTCTTGGCGGTGCCGTGGGGCGCGAATAACGCGCGATGTTTATCTGTGCCCAGGCGACACCCTCACCAGCGAATTTCACGCGCACACACTTCACGCTCAATTGGATTACCTACTGGAGCTGTCTAAATCGGGGTAATGCGGCGCACGGGTCATACCAGGCGTTTCAGGAGGTGTAGTAAATACCGTATTTGCCGGCGTAAAAGACGCATCCGCGTATAAGACGCACTCCACTTTTAAGACTTCTTTAGTCATCATCATCATCATCATCATTAGAGACTGATTATGCCTTTGAGCGTTCAGTCTGGAGCATATTACCTCTAATAAAATTTCTCCATGATCCCCTATTCAATGCTAACATTGATGCCTCGTCTGATGTTATGCTTTTTACTTCAAAATCATTTTGCACCGAATCTAAGTACTTTCTTCTTGGTCTATCTCGACTCCTCTTACCCTCCGCTGCCGAGCTCATGAGTCCCTTAGGTAACTTTGCTTCCCCCATGCGTATAACATTACCCCACCAACTAAGTCTGTTCGCTCTATGGTGATCATTCCACGTTTTTCCGTGATTTTCTCATTATGGACACCTTCCTGCCATTGTTCCCGTCTGTTAGTACCTGCAATCATTCGTGCTACTTTCATAACCTCTATCTTATGAATAAGGTAACCTGTATACACTCCCTGTTTCACGCCCATACAACAAAGTTGGCCGAAAGATAGAGCGGTGCACCGCTAAACTTAGTATTGGTACTTACTTCCTTCTTGCAGAAGAGAGTAGATCTTCGCTGAGCACTCACTGCATTAGCTTTGCTGCACCTCGATTCCAGTGCTTTCATTATGTTGCCATCCTGTGAGAAAATACATCCTACGTACTTGAAACTCTCTACCTGTTCTAACTTTGTTCCTCCTATTTGGCAGTCAATCTGCTTAAATCTCTTTCCCACTGACATTACTTTCGTTTTGCACCTCTGATCGAGCTCTGAAATATTATTTTGCAACCTTTCAATTGAATCGGTCATTACAACTAAGTCGTCCGCATATGCGAGACTGCTTATTTTGTTTGCACCTATTTTAATCCCGCCCTGCCAGTCTACTGTTTTCAACATGTGATCCATCAATAGTATGAAAAGAAGTGGTGACAGGAGACTTCTTTGTTTTTAGGAAAAAAATCGCACTGGCGTGTTTTACGGCCCACTTTAGATTTGTAGTTTTATAAGTTGTTGCAAACATTTTGGACAAAAATAATAATGTAAACAATAAAAAATTAATTAACAAGTGTGTCTGAAACCCTTTTAGAAGAAAATTTTTTTTTCGGTTATGGTGGGTTTTGAGCCACTGACCTTCAGCGTCATAGACCAACGCATTAACCACTACGCTGCGGCCAGCACTCAGAATATGAGTTTTTAAAATTGATTCTATTCATGGCCGTTGTTAACTGATGCTAATATGGCATTTTAGACACAAGATTATCATGTATCGTACGAAGAACGACGTGTTGTTGTTAATTCTTCAGTGCGCCATTGCTTTGAAATGAAAAAGTGTAAGTTAAAATATGAAAATCATCAAATACACGCGAACGGCTGATTTTCGTTAATTCAGTGGAGGGTGTCAAAACTCTGTTATTTTTGCTAATATCTCTCAAACTATACGAGATATGGAAAAAAAACCATAAGGGAACTAAGTTGTACGGAATTTTCTCCTCTACAAATTCGTTTATTCAATTTTCGCGTCAGATGAAAGCTTTATTTACAATTTAAATTACATTACAAACGGCTTTTTGGTATTACTGACGTATTTCTTGTCCGAAATATTTCAAAAAGCGAGGTTCTTATCTGTGGTGAACAACAATTATGTCTGTAAAATTTGATGCCGATCGGTTGAACGGTTCGACCTAGAAAGTGAGAACACATTACCGACAGGCAGACATCGTCAAATCGCCATTATTTTTGCAAATATCTCTGCAACGATGCAAGATATGAAAAAAAAAACAACATAATAGAGCGAAGTCGTAGAGAATTTTCCCCTCTACCAATTAGGTTATTCAATTTCGTGTCAGATGAACGGTTCGTTTGCAATTACAATTATATTACAAACGGCTTTTTTTTACTACCGTAATTTTTGTCCGAAAAATTTGAAAAAGGGAGGTTCTGGTCTCTGGCGGCCTACAGTTATGTCTGTAAAATTTGGTGCTAATCGGTTGAACGGTTCGTCTTAAAAACAGGGAACACGTTATAATCAGACGGACAGACAGACATTTTCTTCTCTACAAATTCGGTTATTCAATTTTCGTGTGAGATGAATGGTTAAGCGGTTATTTTCATTTAAATTTCGAGCTGTCAAAAGACGATCGCAAAGGCTCACTTTTTAGTGTTACTACCGTAACCTAAAGTGGGCCAAAAATAAATCACACCTAATACGTCAATTACAACGTAATTATAATACATTTGTTCAGATACATCAACTATCTAATGCAGTGCCTTCAAATAGTGTACATAAACTTTACGCAGTCGAATTTCTTGACACTTTGCGATTATTCAAATGGATATTTCGGCTATCGCTGTTTACAATGTGCGCCGACTATGACGTGATAGTTGACGAGAGCGTCGCAAAGGCTTACGACATTGACAGCTAGGTGGCTCTGCTTTGCTCCGATCAGACATGTTGTTGTTGTTGTTTTATTTATAGGCGACCGCGATCAGACATCGCGCCGTGTATCAGTTCGCAAACTTCGCAAGACGAGTAGGGGGGTTTCATGTTCAAAATGACGCGTTTTTAGGATGTATTGTTAAGCGCAGATATGTATGTAAGTATTTTTGTGATGTACCACAATTTGTGAGAATGATGGGTGGTTTTTCGTCTGTGTATTGGTCGGCGATCTGAATGGGGCACAGCATATTGTAACCTCAAAAATACAACTTTGAATCGTAGAATCATCACAAAAAATATTTGTGTACATATTCGTCCTTGAGAATACGAATAAATTCTCAAATACCGTCAGGCGAGAGATGTACAAATACATGGGCAACGTTTCATTATTCAAATAATGGATGACACCGTTACAGGATTGCCGAAAAAATCGATTATGATGAATGAAGTTACGTCGAAAGTTTCTACTTCCTTTGAAGTTACTAGTTTCAGTTACACTTGGCACTAAAAGTAGTACGAAATTCAGAAAACCTTTACTACATAATAAAGTTCTAGATGAGTATTTTGGTGCACATTATGTACATATATCAAAGAAAAACTACGAAACTGTGAGAAACTTGAAGCACATTTTCCAGATTAAAACATTATTTCCCGTATTTTACACCATTTTTTGAAAACCCTTAAAAGAAAGCGAACTTGTAGGTACCTACTTTAACTGGCAATCGGCGTATAAGACGCATCCAGTTTTTGGACCAATTTTTGTAGGAAAAATAGGTGCGTCTTATACGCCGGCAAATACGGTATTTTAAGAGGTGGTAGTACAGGAGAAATGCACTGAACATGCCATATAACAGGTGTCAAATTTTCATGGCGTACAACTTTTAGTACGTAAATAAATTTAAAGTATAAGCAATTCAATGTATTTTTTTCCAGATGTTCCACCAATCAATGATCGTTTGACTTCTCTTAATAACACCACGTGTAGCTCTTATGGGTCGTCTGTGTGTCCTTTTACGAAGGCTGTGCTATTCATCAGATCGACTCGTGTATTTACTTTTTTTCATCGATCCCCAGAGGCAACAGTTGAAAGGGGGTCTTGGTGGCCAAGAAACATACCCATAGCAACTGATCCATCTTCCAGAGAATGTTAGGTTTAGATGGCATGTCCGCCTGACGACCAGAATATTCGTGTGATATTCGCATACTCACTTCAAGTTGAAGCTAAGAAACAAAACCTTTCAGGGTGAAATATTGCTGTTGTGTAGTCTTCAGTCCGAAGACTGGTTTGATGCAGTTCTCCACTCTACTCTGTCCCCAGCAAGTCTCTTCATCTCCTCAAAAGAACGGCAACCCACAGCCATCTGTATCTACTTACTGTATTCGTCTCTTGGTCTCCCTCTGCGATTTTTCCCCCACACAATTCCCTCCAATGCTAAATTTACGATTACTAGATGTCTAAGAATGTGTCCTACAAATCGATCCCTTCTTTTAGTCAAGCTATGCCAAAAATTCAAATGTTCAAATGTTTGTTAAGCTTACGGGACTTAACTACGGGGTCATCAGTCCCTAAACTTGGGGGATTCGAACCCCCGACCGTAGTGGCCGAGCTGACCGTGACTGGAGCGCCTCAGTCACCCCGGCCACCGCGGCCGGCGCCAAAAATTCCTTTTCCCCCAATTCTGTTAAGTAGCTCTTCATTATTTACGCCAACTACTCACCTAATCTTCAGCATTATTCTGTAGTACCACATTTAAAAAGCCTCAAACTTCTTCCAGTCTCAACTATCGTTCAAGTTTCACTACCGTACAAGGCAGCTTCAGAAAAGACTTCCTTACACTAAATTAATATTCGATGTTAGCAAATTTCTCTTTTTCAGAAACGCTTTTCTTCCCGTTGCCATTCTGCATTCTACATCTTCTCTACTGCGACCATCATATGTTATTTTATTACCCAAGTAACAATATAATCTGATGCAGCCTTGATCTGCTGGCAAATCGGCAGCCTCTTAGCGGCTTACCACTGTTTCATGTCTCATGTGGTAATTTTACATTGTTGTTGTTGTTGTTGTGGTCTTCAGTCAAAGGACTGGTTTGATGCAGCTCTCCGCAATACCCTATCCTGAGCAAGCCTCTTCATTTTCCACATAAGAACGGCAACCTACATCTGTCTGAATCTGCTTACTGTATCCATCTCTTGGTCTTCCTCTGCGGTTTTTACCCCACACACTTCCCTACAACGCTAAATTCACAATCCCTTGATGTCTAAGAATGTGCCCTACCAATCTATCCCTTCTTTTAGTCAAGGTATGCCCGAAATTTCTTTTCTCCCCAATTCTGTTCAGTACCTCCTCATTAGTTACGCGATCCACCCACCTAATCTTCAGCATTCTTCTGGAGCACCATATTTCAAAAGCCTCAATCCTCTTCCTGTCCGCACTGTTTATCGTCCATGTTCCACTCCCATACAACGCAACACTCCATACAAATGCCTTCAGAAAGGACTTCCTTAGGCTTAAAGCAATATTCGACGTTAACAAATTTCTCTTTTTCAAGAACGCTTTTCTACCCATTGCATTTTATATCCTCTGTACTGCGACCATCATTGTTATTTTAATGCCCAAGTAACAAAACTCATCTACCTCCTTTATTGCTTCGTTTCCCAATCTAATTCCTTCAGCATCACCTGATTTTCTTACACTGCACTCCATTACCCTAGTTTTGCTCTTGTTAATGTTCATCTTATATGCACCTTTCAGCACACTGTCCATTCCGTTCAATTGCTCTTCCAGGTCCTTTGCTGTATCTGACAGAATTACTATGTCATCGGCAAAACGCAGTGTTTTTAATTCTTCGCCCTGAACTTTAATTCCTTCTCCAAATTTCTCCTTGCTTTCCTTTATAGCTTGCTCAATGTACAAATTGAATAACAATGGAGAAAGACTACAACCCTGTCTTACTCTCTTTCCAAGCACTCCATCCCTTTCATGCCCTTCAATTCTGACAACCGCTGTCTGGTTTTTGTACAAGTTGTAAATAACCTTACGCTCCCTATATTTTACTCCTGCTTGCTTCAGAACTTGAAAGAGTTTATTGCAATCAACATTGTCAAAAGCCTTCTCCATATCTACAAAAGCTAGAAATGTAGGTTTGCCTTTTCTTAATCTATCTTCTAGGATAAGCCGTACAGTGAGTATTGCCTCCCGAGTTCCTACATTTCTCCTGAACCCAAACTGATCTTCCCCGAGGTCGGCTTCTACCAGCTTTTCCATCCTTCTGTATATAATTCGCGTTAATATTTTGCAACCATGACTTATTAAATTGATGGTTCTGTAATTTTCACACGTGTCTGCGCCTGCTTTCTTTGGAATGGGGATTATAACATTTTTCTTAAAGTCTGAGGGTACTTCGCCTGTCTCATACATCTTACACACCAGGTGAAACAATTTTGTCATGGCTGGTTCTCCCAGAGACTTCAGTAGCTCTGAGGGAATATAATCTACTCCAGGGGCCTTGTTTCGATTTAGGTCTTTCAGGGCTCTGTCAAATTCTCCTCTCAGTACAGTATCTCCTATTTCATCCTCATCTACTTCTTCTGCCCTTTCTACAATATTGCCGCTAAGTTCATTTCCTTTGTAGAGCCCCTCTATATACTCTTTCCACCTTTCAGCTTTTCCTTCTTTGCTGAGAGCTGGTTTTCCATCAGTGTCCTTGATATTCATAGAGCTGTTATTCTTATCTCCAAATGTTTCTTTTATTTTCCTGTAGGCTGTATCTATTTTCCCCTATTTATATATTATTCTACATCCTTGCATTTGCCTTCTAGCCACTCCTGCTTAGCCATTTTGCACTTCCTGTCAATCTCATTTCTTAGTCGTCTGTACTCCATTTTGCCTGTTTCATTTACTGCATTTTTATATTTTCTCCTTTCATCGATTAAATTTAGTATCTCCTGTGTTATCCAAGCATTTTTGTAGGTCTTGCCTTCCTACCTATTTTGTCTTCTGCTGCCTTCACTATTTAATCTCTCAATTTTACCCTCTACTGTTTTATTTTCCCCTGTTTCTGTCAATTGTTGCCTAATGCTCCCTCTGATATTCTTAAGAACTTCAGATTCCTTCAATTTATCCAGGTCCCATCTCCTTATTTTCCTACCTTTTTGTAGTTTCTTCAGATTCAGCCTTACAGTCCATAACCAACAAGTTATGGTCAGAGTCTATATCTGCCCCCAGGATATGTCTTACACTTTAAAACCTGATTCCGATATCTATGCCTTAACATTATAAAATCTATCTGGTATCTCCCGGTGTCTCCTGGTCTCTTCCACGTATACAACCTTCTTTTGTGATTCTTGAACCAATTGTTTGTTATAACTAAATTATGTTCCGTGCAAAATTCTACCAGGCGGCTTCCTCTTTCATTCCTTTTGCCCAGACCATATTCACCTACTATCTTCCCTTCCCTTCCTTGTCCTACTACCCAATTCCAGTCTCCCATAACAATTAAGTTTTTCTCTCCCTTAATTGTCTGAATAATTTCCTTTAGCTCCTCATATATTTCTTCGATTTCCTCATCATAGGCAGAGCTAGTTGGCATATAAACCTGTACTACTGTTGTCGGTGTTGGCTTCGTATCTATCTTGACAATGATAAAGCGATCACTGTGCTGGTCATAGTAGTTTACCCGCATTCCTATTTTCTTATTCATTATCAATCCTACTCCTGTGATACCCTTAACTGATTTTGTATTTCTAATCCTGTACTCACCTGACCAGAAATCCTGTTCATCCTGCCACCGAACTTCACTAATCCCCACTATATCTAACTTCAACCTATCCATTTCCCTTTTTAAATTTTCTAATTTTCCTACTCGATTAAGGGCTCTAACATTGCACGCTCCGACCCGTAGAATGCCAGTATTGTCTTTCCTGATGATCACATCCTCCTGAGTAGTCCCCGCCCGGAGATCCGAATGGGGGACTATTTTACTTCCGGAATATTTTACCCGAGAGGATGCCATCATCATATGTTCATACAGTAGAGCTGCACGTCCTCGGGAAAGGTAACGGCTGTAGTTTCCCCTTGCTTTCAACTGTTCGCAGTAGCTGCGTGGCAAAGCCACATTAGCTGATGTTACAAGGCCAGCTGAGTCAATCATCCAGACTGTTGCCCCTGTAACTACTGAAAAGGCTGCTGCCCCTCTTCAGGAACCACACGTTTGTCTGGCCTCTCCACAGATACCCCTCCGCTGTGGTTGCACCTACGGTACGGCTATCTGTATCGTTGAGGCACGCAAGCCACCCCACCTCCGCAATGTCTGTGGTTCATGGGAGTGGAATTTTACATTAGGATTATGAATTCCATAGCGTTGTCGAAATGTACGTAGATATATTTTGTAATTATTTTAAAACAACTTATGAGGTTGCACGTGTCAAAATGATACATGTTTAAGTGGTCAACATAATCCCTGCTCACATCAATAGGGATTATCCTCTTCACAATTTTTAGGTCGTAAAATCATCTCCCACGTTCCATCCAGATGCGAATCGATCGCGAATCACTTACCAGAGTAAATCGGGGCCAAACAGTAAACGGAAAATTGTTTGTCTAGATGACATTTTGACCACTCCAGTCATGTCGTTTCCGGCCACTTTTCTGAGGGCGTCTATGCACTATTTACCTCGAAACAACTAAATGTTCAAATGTTTGTTAAGCTTAAGGGACTTAACTGTGAGGTCGTCAGTCCCTAAACTTACAAAATACTTATGAACATCCTTATATTAAAGACGGCACAAATATCCATGCCCGAGGGGGGATTCGAACCCCCGACCGTAGCGGCCGTGCAGATTATGACTGGCGCGTCGCGGAGCGCTCGGGCACTGCGGCTGGCTCGAAACTACTCTTGCAGAGGATGTTGCGAGGTGAGGTACCAGTTGCCACGCAGTACTAAGGCTGTATCGACGTGCTCTTAAATCCAAATAAAGGCCTGATTCTCAAGATACAATTTCTGTCTCTATAAACTGTCGCCACATCCGAAAAACTACTATTCGCATTAAACCTAGATTTACCAGTATACGTGATGCTACCGGCACTGTGCATATACCTATCTCACGACTTCAGTAAACTTAGAGTAGAGCTACACGTTTTAGAAAAATCTTGTATTTACGATATTATGGCATTGGGTAACAATACGCAGTAAGTAGCATAAACTGGACAGGAAGTAGTACAATGTAGGCCTATTTAATTCCACCCATCTTATAATACAGAATGCAGATGATGAATATAGTGAGTATTAAACTTTCAATAACAAACTTTACATTAAGAAACTAGCAAAAATATAAGCTGAATTATCTATAGGCTTAATGAATTAAGGAATAGATAGAAAACAATAATAATGCTTTTCTTGTAAAGTACCAGGTTTAAGAACGTAGATATGGCAAGCGTATGAAACCATTAGGTAGTATCGTGCTACATGAGTTCGCACAAGAGCCCTCATCGCTTCTAGCACAAAACTAAGTATGGAAAGCAGTAGTGCTTGGAACGATAAGGTAGGTAAGAAAATCCGTGGTAAGCGGATACTATTGGAAAAACTGTGCCATAATTTTTTACAGATCACGTACTATCATCCACAGTAAAGTATACGTACGTAGCATGCAATACTTTAAAAATATTAATAATATCCAAATGAAGATTGAACTGCGCTTCTGCATCTACATCTACATCGTTACTCTGCAAATCTAAATGCCTGGTAGAGGGTTTATCTTCCATTATCGAATGAAACAACATCTAAGGCTCTCCGTTCGAGCTCTCTCTTACTTGGTTTTGATGATCATTTCTGCCTACGTAGGTGGAAGTCAACAATAGTTTCGTAAGGGCGGCGTTCTAAATTTCGTTAGTAGATCCCGTCTGAACGGAAGACTTCGATGTTATATTGATCCCTCTCGACCTCCTGTTTCATTTCCGTGACACTGACTCCCTTATACAGTGATAATACGAAACAAGCTGCCATTCTTTGTGCTCTTTCGATGTCAATCGCACGTGATAAGCATTCCATGCCATGCAGCTATACTCCAGAAGAGGATGGCCAAGCGTCTCTTTAGCAGTTCTGTTGGATCTGCTAAATGTTCTTGTAGTAAAAGACAGTCTCTGGTTCGCTTTCACCACAACATTAACTATTCGTTCTTTCCAATTCACGTTGGCCGTTATTGAAATTCCTAGATATTTAACGAAATTAACGGCTTGCATATTTCATTTTTTTTTTAATTTTATAAACCCGTTTAACGTATTCTCTTTTATTGGGAGACTTTTGGGAAGATGTACTACATCTGTAATGGAGACCACTTCTTGACAATTGCTCAAGTGTTTGGGAGCCGCAGAAGATCAGTTTAAAGGAAGACATGGAAGTAGTTCAGAGGCGTGCAGCTGTGTTCGTTACTGGTAGATTCGACCAATGCGCGAGTGTCACAGAAATGCTCCGCGAACTCAAATGGGAATCGCTGGAGGAAAGACGACGACCTTTTCGAGAGATTTAGTTGAGGAAATTTAGAGGGTCGGAATTTGAAGGTGACTGTAGAACGATCTTCCTGCCGCCTACTTACATTTCGCGTAAACATCACAAAGATAAATTATGGCTCGTACAGAGTCGTAAAGACATTCTTTTTTCCCTCTTCATTGGGAGCTGAATAGGAAAGGAAATGCCTAGTAGTGATACAGTGTACCCTCCGGCATGCCCCTTGTGGTGGATTGCAGAGTATATATGTAGATGTACTCATGTGGAGAACCTCGCACTTCCCATTATTTAGAGTCATCTGCGCGATTTTCGCAGCATACAGATATTTATCTTCTGATGACTTTACTGAACGATGAGCGACGGCATCATTTGCAAACACCCTAACACGACTGCTTATATTTTCTCCCGAATCGTTTATGTATATAGAGGACCAATAACAGCAAACTGAGGAACACCATGTCTCACCTCTGTTCTAGCCGAAGCCTTACGAATGATATGGAATCATTAAAAACTGTTTGTAAGCTACCATTTCAAAAGCCTTCCGGAAACTAGAAATGTGGAATCGATTTGAGAACCCTTGTCAATATCACTCGTCATTGAATGAGAGTAAAGAGTTAGGTGTGTTTCACACTTTCTGAGTGAGTCAATAGATGGTTCTGTTCGTGGTAATTCATAAAATTTGAATTTAGTATATGCTCCAAAACCCTGCTGTAAATCGATGTAAATGATATGTGTCTGTAACTCAGTGGATTATTCCCACTGTCTGTCTTGAATATCGGTGTTACCTGTGTACATTTACAGTCTTTCGATAGACATCCTTCGTTGACCGAATAGCTGCAGATGACGGTTAAATAAGGAGCAACTGCATAAGTAAGCTCTGCTAGGAAAGTAATCAGTATACAATCAGAACCGGGAGACTTACTTTTGTTAAGTGAAACAGGTTTCTTCACTACTCCAAGAATATTGTAATACTAGCTGAAAACCCGGCTTTGCCCGGGTATTTATTTATTTATTCCTGCCTTGAGTTAGTACTTCTCCTATCCTCTCTCTCTCTCTCTCTCTCTCTCTCTCTCTCTCTTTCTCTGTCCATCTCTTTTTTTTTCTAAAAACATGCTATATTTATCGGAGAATAAATAAGAAATAAGGCTGTCTCGCATAATGTACAAAATTATAAGTATCCAAACAAAGAAAGATAGTAATAAAAACACAAATGACATATAAAATGCATACGATCTCACATTCATTACGTTATATGTGATCAATTGCATAGTTTTTCAGGTAGAATTTTATATACACCGATAACTTTCTACCGCAATATACTCCATCCTTTTATCATTATCAACACTCAAGCAACAATGCAACCAATGAAACCATTTTCAAAGAGTAAATATAATTTTCAAAGATTAATTATTGTTCCGCATTTCGCGTTATATTCTTCAAATTACTAAATATCTATCAGATCGCTATAAAACCGTGCCTAAAACCTTCCTCGGGTATAAATTAGTAACTATACAAATATTTAAGTCTCTGCGTCTTGTCGTTCGGGCGTGATAAGCGTACACCGAACAGACATTCACATTAATATGTATAGATAAATAGCTATGCGATCGCCATAAAACCGTGCCTAAAGCCTTCCCCGGGTAGACATTACAAATTTTTAGCTCTTTATGTCTTGTGGTTCAGACGTGATAAACGAACACCGAACAGACATTCACATTTATAGATATCATGTATATTAATTAATTTAGTCTTCTTTCGTGAAGGAGGTACGAAAGCCTGAGTTTCTTAAGCCTGCTTCAACAGCACTGACATCGGCTTCTCCACCAAAACTATAGCGTAGTAACGGTATTTTTCGTGTCTTGTCCCTAGTATACTTTATGTATGACCAGAATCTCTTTTGATTTTCTGCCAAATTTTGTGACAGATTTTCGTTGTGGAAACATCTCCCACTGAAGTCCTCATTTCCTGAAAAATAATACTGAACTGTCGATTGTAATTTGTCGTATATAGTAGCACAGTAGAGGCAAATTATTATTCGTGGTGTTGCCGAAAAAACAGAATTTAAAAAAAAAAAATATCGCGAATGAGATTTAGAACAGGCAATCATCACGGGCAGTGGCACAACGACGAGGCACATCCTCAAAGCAAACCGTACCGTGTAAATATTGTGGACGCGGGGAACAAAGGGAAGGTAGTTTTCCAACAATGTTGCCGAGTCTCGAAAGCATTTCAATTTATCGCTGTTTCAAACTGTCGCAACATTCCCGGCCAACTTGCGCGCGCTACATCACAAAACGCTGCACTATGCGAAGAATGCCGGAGCGGCTATTTATCACTGGCCATTAGTACAGCTCGCTGCCAACTACAAAAAGGAACGGAAGCCCGCTCACAAATGAAGCTCTCAATCTTCCGCCCTTATATTCTACGGCGAATAATTAAACGCAAGTTCTACCGCTCAGCATACTTTTGTTTCGCAGAGGTAGTAACTACATTCAGACTATCTCTCTTTCAAGACGGTCTGTTAAATATTTCACGTGCCAGGTAAGCAGAAACAGAGGTATTTAGTAATCCTCTGCGAAGTTTAATTTTGACGCCACCCCTTCTTGATTTTCTAGATTTACGAGTAATTTGGTTTATACTGCCTTTTAGTATATTCAGGGTGGCACAAGTAACTCCATACTGGGTTCCGATGTAAGCAAAAGATTGAATTTATGTGTCATTACAGATAGAGGCAATTCTAGAAATCGATCAAGGGGGGGGGCTAATTGGGGTGGGTGTTTTGGGGGGGGGGGTGGTTTGCGGGCATGGAAATATTCTTCAACAAGCAAAAGTGTAGTTGAAGTGCTCCCCCCAAACAAATAAGTAACATTTGGTGTTGCTTAGATTTTGGTAACTACTTTGAGGTCCAGAGAAAAAAAAAAAACAGGTGGTTGGGGGGGGGGGCGAAAATCCTACTTTAACATAGGACGTTTTATAAACTAGATAAACCATATAAGAAGTCCAATTACATCAAATAAGTTTTCCTTGTTTTTCTTCATACAGAATATTACTTGCATGTAAAAACTTGAATTTGATATTCATTTGTAAGAAAAATCACTGCATATTTTCGTCTTCTACCCAATTTGGCAGGTTCATTCGTCACCTTCTTTTTACTGAATATGTGAATAATATTTTCAATGACCCTCTTCCTTTATGCATATTTGCAAGAGCTAGTTCATTTAGTCTCACCAGTCCCATTGTGCTACGAAAATAAGTCTTTATTCAACTCTGAGTGGAAAAGCTTTATTCAGGAGTACTTGTGGTGACAGGAATGGTCCAAAATATTTGAAGTATAACATATACATTTGGAAAAAACTGATTGATACAGTTTGCTAAAGCTTCAATCGCTGTTTCAGGTCTCTTACTTCCATCAGTCTACTTTTGTTTTTCCACAGTTCACCAAAATACGTATTCCCACTTTTAGTAAAATAAAAAAAGACAGTAAAGTGATGTTTTTAGTAAAAAATTAACCCTACATCGCTGGTTTTGTGTAAAAAAAAATTTACTTCCTTGTAGATGATCTGACTTTAAACATTTTCAAACCGTCTTATTCTTACCATTAGGTATCGATCAAAAACAATATACTTAATCTTACTCAATTAAACTAAAAACTACTTATGAAATACCCCAACAAAATAAAGGTACCATTATTTAAAATAACACATTAAGAAGGCATGACCCTTAGCAATTGTTTCGTGTTGTCCAAATTGTAGACTGTAGATGCACAAGCCTGTGGCGGTTCCGATTCTGTAGCGCCACCATCATCAGATTCCTTAGAGAGTTCTTGGTTCTACGCTCAGATTTTCCAGAATAATCCGTTAGCTTGCTGTTCACTTCAGCAACGTCTTTACTCACTGGTAGACTGTTATTTGAGAAATAAATGACACCTCTCTTGATTTGGTCACACTGAACAATTACAGACTCTAATAACATAAGCGGAAGACAAGTGTTCGATGACAACAGCACGTGGAAGGGTTGAAAGACGTGCGTGACAACAGATTGTTTTTAACAATCGATTGATCAGTCGACTGTTTTTCTTTTTTCGTGCAATCGGTTTCTTCAGTCGTTTGCGGCCGTTATATGAATGTTTACACTCAGTTTCCAGATTCAAGTCGTTTTATTTACTTTTTCTTTCATCTATGTCGGTTATCAGTTTTTGCTTGATTTTAAAAGTTTATCATCAGGTGCTGCGCTGTGAATTATGTATAGTCCTATAAATGAACTATCAGTTTTTAGAATATTTCTGAAATAAATATGAAACAAGTTGTAAAGATCATTTTGGAGGAAACTATATTTTTCGTAGTTCTTTACTGAGCCAGTGAGAAGCCGCCAACAATTGGCCATCGCATGCACCGCGACGCCGCCCATCCCGCCACACAACTGAATATTTTAAATGACATTTGCCTTCTTGTACCCGATCTGTATTAAAACTGACTTAATTTCGTCCATATTCCAGACTAGAAACGAGTACACATTTTCTCTCGTGTGTAATTTATGTTTTACCCCTACCACGATACTCGCCTGTTCCCACTCCCGACATCGTAGCCATAGACCAATTTATCGTCTACATGAATTGTATGCCGTGGAAAATAACGATTCTACCCAGTTGTCAGGTGATTGCGAATTTCCTGTCCAGGATCACCAGAATAAAATGCGAGAAATCAGCTCGAACGGAGAGATTCAGGTGTTCTTTCCTCCCGCGTGTTATTCGAGAATGGAATGGGAGATAAATAGTATAACGGTGGTTAGATGAACCCTCTGGTAGGCACTTAAATGTGATTCGCAGAGTATCCCATGTAAATGTAGATCAGCAATTTAAGTGATGTTAAGTCATGTTTAACTTGCTTGATTATTGTGAGTAATATACATCCAATGTGGAATACATCTTATATTGCTATAATGTCATTAAAATATTATAGCATCTGGTGAGTTCTCATGTCATTTTATCCAGTGTAATGTGATACTCCTTGGGTAGGGGGCTAAACCCCCCACCTTGGCACCGTCCCTGATTACAGATACAGACAATATTTACAATTATTATTTAGGTTGAAAGTATATATAGGGGAAAGAGTTGTACCTTGGGACATTTTTTACATTTTAATTTTTTTATATTATAATCTTTTTTTACAATAAAATTGAAAATTTACCGCCACGGTGGAGTAGCCGAGCGGTCTAAAGCGTCTCGCTGCGGAGCGCGCGGTTGCTCGCCGTGGAGGTTCGAGTCCTCCCTGGGGCATGGGTGTGTGTGTGTTTGTCCGTAGGTTAGTTTACCTAGGTTTAAGTAGTTTGTAAGCTACGGACTGATGACCACGCAGTTTGGTCCGATAGAATTACAAACATTTGAACATTAAATAATTAAATTTTTTTGAAAATTTACCCCATCACAGGCACCAATTATAGGTAATGTTGAACGAACAACAGTTTAGGCTACCTCCAATATTTACACAATTATTCACCAATAAAGACTTTTGTGACACTTGTCCCAAGGTACAACCTATGGTTTCACCTTGGGACAGTGGTGGTTTTACCTTTGGATACGGTGATGTATTTCAATTTCTTAGTTTTATGAATGAACAAATCGTATTGGAATTAGGTAGTAAATGTTTTGTTAGTCCAAATAGAATAGTTATTTTACCTTAAAACAAGAAATGGTGGGAATAAAATATTAAATGAATGAAACTCACGACACACCACTGGAGCTGGTAGTTCTTCCACTATATTACTGCGATTAACAATGTTAATGTTCTCAACATTAGGGAATACAAAATGGTCCTTTGCTTCCTTAAGAATTTCACAGTTACATCTTGTTCTGTGTTTTCTAAAACTACTCCTGCATAGTAAACATGAGATCTGCCACTGATGTCAAATTTTACCAAGACCCAACTACCTTGAGAACAAGAAAATGTTACTTTTCTAGATGGAAAGAAGGATGAGAATCATCTTCTTCAAATGACAAATCAAATATGCTACCTCCAGCGGTACTGCCAATTTCGGGAATTTCTTCATCAGAAGTGGAAGATGAAAACTCCTTCGTCCGTTTAGTGGCTTTTTTCTTTGGAAAAAGACTTCTTTTTCTTGTTTTTTTTTTTCCTCTTCAATTCCTTATTTTTCTGGTGTATCGGGTGCCCCAAGGTGCAACCAGAGAAGTGTCCCAAGGTGCAACTAAAGCAGTGTCCCAAGGTAAAACCAAATATACAATAACAGAAAACAGTATCCTAACGTATGTATACATTTCTTTCTTTATAACTTATGGTATCAATAGCTTACTTAAACAATGCCCTGCAACACTGTATTTAAGTTATATCAATAATGATGTTTAGGATAATTTATATCTTCTAAGGATAGTGGCTAAATTTTACTTTCAAACACGAAAACTTGTAAAACTCCTCCTCAGATCTCAAAGATCATCCAAATACAACATGGCCTCCTCTGCCCTCTGAAAATAGGCCTGACAACTTTACTTCATAGTTCTTAAAGTTTCCACTAGAGTGCAAGGCCTTTATTAAAAAGTATCCCAAGGTAAAACCGTCCCAAGGTACAACCCTTTCCCCTACTGACTGGCATGCTAGCGAATCCGGCAATGCCTCGCAATTGCTATGTATGCAGGGGAACTGGATATATGTCCAAGACTCCTTTCCTTATTCTCTCTGTCCATCACTTCTCCCATCTCTATGTCTGTTTCTTACCTCGTTGTACTCTTTGGCTCCTCACTACATTAGCGACCTGAAGATTCGCGGTTGTTGGGGTATTTATTCTTCCAGTATTCGGCCATTACTTTCTCCTCTCGCCGGCCATCTCGTCCTCCTTCACTTCTCCGAATCGTCCTCCTGCTGCTCCTACTCTCATCTTTCCAACTGTCCATCACACTACCTTGCAATTACCTTTCCCTCTCTCTGCCAATCTCCTCCTGTCTCCTCTCAATATTGATCCCCTCCCTTCCTTGTATATGAAAACTTACAATACCTGCCAAATTCATGATCATCAGTCAAGGTGTGTCACAGTCTGTACGGTACCTTCCGGCAATCATCATACGAAATCTTATGTAGACAGTGATGTTTCTCTCGTTTCAAAGGTCAAGTCCTACAAAATTTCCTCAATACCTTAATTAATCTGTAGATTGATGTCTGCGTTGGTAGTTTAGTACCTTCCGTAATGTACCATACGCATTACTATGTTGACAGTGCCATTCCTCTAGATTTTAAGATCAAATATGCAAAATTTTATCGCAGTAGGATGAAGGGTATGGTGGAGCATATAATACGAATCTAATCCGAAGTGCTGATATCCCCTTACAAAATTATCAAATTCGATTTTTAGCTGCTCTTTTAGACTCTCCTGTTTCTTTTTCGAAACTACTCCTGTAGTAAAGCTAACAAAACAAAATTGACGGATTTTCTGGTACAAGAATGGATAACATTTTGTAGTAAATTGTACATATACTTTACGAATCTGTTTCTCTAAGAGTATCAGCTGTACTCTAAGTCAATTTTAAGGCAAATCATTTTATTTTGTCTACACCATGTACTTCCACATGTATCAACCACCAGCATACTCATTGGAATAAGGAAATATTTTGTTGACTTTCACCTCCATCGGGAGAAATGAACTAGAATTCTAGATAATCAAATAATAGAAATCAGTGCTAGAATGGAAAGATAACTTTTTCGTTTTTCTCTTGCGCTATTCGAGAGTGGAATGGTAAAGCAATATCAAACAATAAATGAATGTCCAGAGACGTATTTTGCCGATATAAATCACTGATATTAAACTGAAGGAGAAGCGTTGAAATAAATTTTGAGCCGCAGTTGGGATTTGAAGTAGGTCCTCCTGCCTAGTAGGCAAGCACTATAAACCATAAGCCACCGCGACCTAACTGACTGTAATTCAAGGCATCTCCTTCAATTTAATATCTGTGATACACACACACACACACACACAGAGAGAGAGAGAGAGAGAGAGAGAGAATATGTTCGTGTACATTCATTTATTACTTGCATATATTACTAGACTGGCAATGTCGTATACAGTATCATTGGTATCAGTGAAATCTCGCCACCATACTTCTATACTATAAATGTGTAAGAGGTCGTGTGTGTTATTACAGAAAACAGTCGTAAAATACGGCTGAACTGACGTAACTACGCTGTCTGAAGACTTTCGACATATGGGAAATTCGTGTGTTGTATATGGCTGTATTTTCTTCAGCTGCAGTAAACATTGACACAAGCAGTAATTACTAATATTACCAGTGTTATTAAAGTTCGGATTTTCTTTGAGTAGTATGGAATGTTTATCGTTGATAACACGTATTCTTGTTCTTTTGAGAGTTCTTACGAAATGTACAGTCTGCTTTGACACATGCAGTAATGAGTCGCGTTTCCTGTTTTTATTAATCGATTACCAGTTTCGAATAACTTCGGCTTTTCTTTTAATAGTATGACCATTGTAAAGGTTTTGTTTGTCGTGGGTAACACATATCTTTATCCTTCTGAGTGTTTTTCAGATAATTACAGTCTGCTTTAACTGTACGCAACGGTAAAATCTTACCATCCCGGCGGCAACGCATTATTATGTTGGCAACATCAACAAAACGGTAGTAAGCCCTCGCCAAGGAGTTAATGGTCTTACAAATCCACAGAGAGTAAATTGATTAGTGTTCCGTAAAGACGATGAAATAAATAAATAATGTTGTTCCTTCTCTCTTAGTTGATAGGTTCTCGTATGTACCATTGTTAGTAAAAGTAATTGCCGTTGTAAACGAAGGCTTGATAGCAAAACATCTGCGTTGTCACGCAATTTGCTAATGCCAATCACGCGAGGCCGCCAGGACGCTATGTAACCGTTGTAACACTCCCTTCTCATAACACTATTCGACAATGTGTTAAACTCAATTGCTAGTATTAGCTCAAATGCAAATCATGTTCATACCAACTAGTGAAACTTACATCGTATCGTATCGTAGTGGTAGTAGTAGTAGTACCGTACTGAAACGTTTTGACGCTGCGGCTGAGTGACCGACCGCATAAAGTTTCTCTCTCTCTCTCTCTCTCTCTCTCTCTCTCTCTCTCTCTCTCTCTCTCTCTCTTAAATAATAATAATAATAATAATAAAAGCGCATTGAGGCGCTGTTCAGTGATGCGCGAGGCCATTTCCCGTCGGGAGTTCGAATCCCCCTTCGGGCATGGATGTTTGTGTTGTCTTTAGTATAATCTAGTTTCTAAGTAGTTTGTAAGTTTAGGGACTGATGACTCCGCAGTAAAGTCCCATAAGCTCAACGAACAGTTTTGAACGTTTTGACGTGAGCTGAACCAATATGACGGCGTCAGGCTTCAATCACAGAGGCGAGTTTGCCAGCCTAGTTATGTATGTCTGTGATTTTTTGATATTTATATCACCTGTGCCTAAGGTAATGTTCCACTATTGGAAAGAGTCGGCAAAATTGATACGTATTTATATAGGAGAATACGAGGCAGAATTGTGTTGTAAAGAAAGACGTGCTTTAAGACAGTCTCTGCGATCACCGTATCCATCAGGTCACCGTGGGTTAGTGGGTATAGTGCTTGCCTAGTGAGTCGGCAGTCGCGGCCAAGCGGCCGTAGCGAGCGGAAGCGCGGTGTTTACGCCTCGCGGCTGGTGTCCGGGCGCTGTTGGTGAGTTTAACGCCGTAGCGCGTTGCATTTGTCTCACACAGAACACATAGACGTAACCACATTGGAACCTAAAAGAAAAGACACTTTGAAGATCTCATTTGATAATACCCTTCCGCGACCGAAATCATTTGATGTAGAAGACTTTTTGATGGAAAAATTGCAGTTAACTAGTGACGACGTTATAGGAATACATCTCTCGATTAGTAGCAGTACTTTGTATTTGAAGTTGCGTAATCCTACCAAATGTGATCAAATTGTCGAATTATATGCGAACAAATTGAAGTTTAAACATCCTGACGGAAGTATCGGTGACGTTAAAGTTACGCATGGAGGACTTGGAACGAGAACTATTCGCATATTTGAACTGCCGTTCGAAATCACAGACGAGGAAATTAACGCTGTTTTGAGACCGTACGGCACTGTACTTAGTTAGCAATGTAGCTGAAAAATGGTCATCTGCTCATAAATTTCAAGTTTTAAACGGCGTAAGACAGGTCAGAATTGAGATGATTAAACACGTTCCATCATATATAACCGTGTGTGGATACAGGGCTATAGTGATGTACGAGGGCCAGCCGCGAACGTGTTCTGGATGTGGTGCCACCGGCCACGTGCGCGCTCAGTGTTTACAGCGCCGAGTGACGCAGCTGCCGCGAGGCGAGACAGTAGCACAACCCGTTATGACGCAGTTTCCCCTGACCTATGCAGCGGCAGCTCGCGGAATTACGGAACCGATGACAGATGCGCCTCTCCAAGACACTATTAGTAACCCCGAGGAAGACGCACGCATGGAAACCGTTCGAGTAGACGAACCAGTCGGAGATGCACTTCCTGAACATTCTGCTGAGCGGGGTCAGAGCAGTAGTACGGAGCCAGCACGAGACCGTCCACGGAATGAGGGATTGCCCCTCGCACGCACCACTGACTCGCAGCCGGCCGACAACAATTTTTCATCGCCGTCAGTTCAAGAGATGGCTGAAAACTATTCAAAAGACACCAAAAAGAGACGTATCGCCCATCAAGGAGTGGACAAAACGGCGCCCGCCCTACGGGAAAACGCCAAACAAGTCAAACACAAATTACAGGGCGTGCCAACAGCAGGGCAAGAAGACAATCTGCAAACAGTCAAAAAATCACGGACGACGAAATTGACGAACGAAGTGACGGAACAAGTTGGGCGGAAAGCAACGGCCGCTGATATTTTGCAGGTTACAGTCGATACAGGTAACGAACCTGCTGAAGCATCGACGGAAAAAGAGTGCACACGTAAAACCACCCAAATGCCAGCTTGGGGGGATGATGAAGACAGCGGCGCTTCGGATCAAGAAATGCCTGAAGCTCCGAACGAAAAGGGACTAAGGATGAAAGAAAATAAAATCAAACCAACACAACGCCATGCATCTCTGGATGCACATACAGCGCCTACCGCGTCTGACGACAGGGATAATAATGAGGAATCACTGATAGATGTAGTACACCATGATAGTCATGATGCAGTTACTCCTGCCAACGGCGACACCACATGTGCATCCTCATTTAACAGCATGCATTGTCACGTGGACAGGAACGCCAGTCGTTCGTCGGCGATACAAAGTGCCGTCGCGGGGGCTGACAGGACTGATTCCGACATGGAAGACAACTTTTATTAATAGGAGCACTTCATCTTATTGCAATGACAGCTAATATTCCTCTACAATCATACAGTATAGCCTCCGTTAACATCAACCGAATCGTAAGCCAAACGAAAGTAGAATGCCTACGCGATTTTATCTACGCTTTTGACATAGACGTTGTCCTGCTTCAAGAAGTGTGTACAGACAGGGTTGAACAGATCGTGGGATACAGTGCAATTCTCAACCGGGGCACTGAAAGTGGTACTGCCACATTATTGAAAAACGGCATTATACCGCGGAACGTGAGAAAGCTAGTGACTGGACGGGGAATATCAGTGGAAACAGACACAGCACAGATCATTAACATCTATGCACCGTCGGGTTCCAATGCCAGACAGGCTAGGATACATTTCTTCCAAGAAAGTATAATAAAGTTAATAAATCCTGCGACCGCAAACACCATAATAGCCGGTGATTTTAACTGTGTCATTTCCGCAAACGATCAGATGTCGAATCCTAATATATGTATTCAACTGGGAGATTTGGTGGAAGGATTGCACCTTACCGACATCTGGCACAACCATCCACGTGCGAACGCAGGGTTCACGTTTATCACCAGCCACTCGAAGAGTCAGATTGATAGAATATATATTTCTCCTAGTCTGACCCGGAGTGTACTCAGTGTCGAAACCTGTCCACTCAGTTTTTCTAACCATCTGGCAGTTTTAGCAAATATTAACATGGCCAGACAGAAGACATATCAAGGTAGAGGTGTGTGGAAATTTAACACTGCACATTTAATGGACAGTGCATTAGAAACGGAATTACAGCGAGTCTGGGAACTGTGTCTGAGGAACTCACATCGATATAGATCTAAGCTCGAATGGTGGGTCACACATGTGAAACCCAAACTTCGATCATTCCTCAAGAGATACGCATTTGAAAAGAAGCAGTGGGAAAGACACACTATGGAATTTTACTTTCGGTGCTTACGCGACTTACATGCCGATGAAGTCAATGTGTCTCGCCATACCGTCGAAATCAATAGACTCAAGGCCAAAATAACGGACTTGAAACGAAAACAGTCGGAAGGCATGAAAATACGATCGAGGGATAACTGTGAAATTGAGGACGAAAAACCAGCACTCTTCCATCTAATGTCGGAAGTCAAGAGGGGACGGCGTCAGCATATCAGTGCTCTCACCGCGGACGACGGCAGACAGATCACTTCTTAACGTGAGATCTTAATGTTTGTCCAGGACTATTATGCTACATTGTATGCTTCGAGCGACACTTCTGACATCACCAGATGTGAAGCGTTTTTGAATGTTATTCCACCAACGTTGACGGACAAAGAAAATGTTGATCTGGAAGCACAATTCACAGAAGAGGAAATCTTCGACGCTTTGAAAGCAAGCCCTCGGAACAAGTCCCCTGGACCCGACGGTTTGCCTGTTGAATTTTATGTAAAGTATTGGTCCTTATTTGGCGGTAAACTGACGGAAATTTTTAACTAACTACGTACTATTGATATGGTTCCCAGTGAGTTTTTAGAGGGCATCATAGTGTTGGTCCCTAAAAAGTGTGGAACAAAAGAATTGCAAAATATGCGCCCTATTTCACTGCTAAACGCGGATCTCAAGATAGTTGCTCGGGTTTTGCTTCAAAGACTGAAAGCTGTTGCTGCTCGTATCATCGGTCCCTATCAGTCGTGCGCCGTCCCTAGAAGATCTATACACCAAGCGCTCGAGGAATACCGCGATATCACGGCCGTCAGTGCGGCATCAAACTGTAGAGCGGCCATCTTGTCATTAGATATGGACAAAGCATTTGACAGGGTTCAACATGAGTACCTGTTTCAGGTGATGTCCAAGATGGGTATGCGGCCGTATTTCATAAATATTATCCGGCGACTCTATACTGGTGCGGCTTCCCGAATTCTTGTGAATGGACATTGTACAGCAAATGTACCCATTCTAGCTTCGGTGAGACAAGGTTGCCCCCTTTCAATGATGCTTTTCGCCATTTCAATTGAGCCATTCCTACGAACCCTGTACGTACAGCTGCCGGGTCTGGAAATTGGAGGCCATAAATACGTCTGTCGAGGTTATGCAGACGACCTGGCTGTGTATATGAATGACCCCTCTGACCTCACTACAATCCGAGAGGTGATCGGAACGTATAGCTCTTGTTCGGGAGCGCAAATCAATCTATGCAAGTCTCATATTCTGCAGCTCGGGAAAGGGATAGAATTCGTCGGAACTGGCCCCTTCGAACTGAGCGACGTTATCAAATTACTTGGGATCAGTTACAATAACTGCCCTGTCAAGAAGGCAGCTTGGAACTGGAAAATGAGGCTCAACAGCTTACGAGCGGTTTTAAGGGAGAATTCCACCCGCTCTTTAAATATATTTCAGAAAACCATGTTGATTAATCTTGTGATATTGCCAAAAGTGTACTACCTTGCGAGCATATTTCCCTTACCTCAACAATCGGGGCACGTATTGAATCGTGGTTTATATGGCTCCTCAGGGTAGCCTACTCCACGGCGACCCTCCCTGAAGCAAAAGGCGGCCTGGGTCTCACCGACGTCAAGAAGAAATGTAAAGCGCTGCTTATATCTAGAACAGGTAAGGCCCTAGCTACTGGAGACGGCAATCTTACAGCGTACATAGTAAACGCAGTGACTCCACCTGACAGAAGGGCGCCAGTTATGGTCGGACACATCAATTACAAGCTACGACATGTTCAACAATACATTCTTGACAACAGTTATATTCAAGAAAGAGTAAGAAACTATACTACCAAGGAAATATACAAAGTGCTGACAGAAGATAGTGGCGTCAGTAAAGTACAGAGGAACAATCCCACAATCGCCTGGAATAGAGTGTGGAAAAATATACATTTGAAAACCTCGTCATCACATGTACGGGCTACGTGGTACTGCGCAATTCACAACATCATAAGCACAAATGAGCGCCTCTGCAGGATAGGCATGTCAAACACTGACAAATGCCTGGACTGCCAGCAGACCGACACCACACTACATCGGTTCACTTGCGGTGCTGCTAACGACGTATGGCAATGGGTACGGCACAAGATAGCAGTTATGAACCGTACATCAGAAAGTAATGTAACTGTAGAGGAACTGTTAGCGCCTACCAGGTGGCCGTATCCAGACCAAAAAAGGATGTCCACCTACTGGTTGATGGGCAGGTTCATCAATTACTGCCTGGGCAATGAGAGGAAGTCCCTACTGGAATTTTAACATGATATCTTGCAAGAGTACTCAAAATACTCTAAACTCCGGAAATGGAAAGAGATGATGGGATGCTATTTACCTGCAGTTCTTGAAATAAGGTGACCAACGGATAAGTGAAGATTACATTTTCGACTACACATGAGAATGATAAACTATTGTTCTCTTTCTGGTAGAAAGGTTTTGTTGGACATACATTCGAAGGAAAATGTTGTGCATCGAATCGTTTTTGTTCGTCACTTTTGTTTATTTTAAAGTAGCAGGAGTATTGCTCTTTATTTGTAGGAAGAGACTTTATCATTTAGTGACACAGGTATTTTCGATGCATAAAACCACTCCGATTTCCTCAAAAATGATGAGGTAAAGGAATCCTGTATACTTTTGTTTGGAAGATTTCTTCCTCGTCGGTTGGTTCAACGTGAACGGGAGTGTGGAGCGGTAAGCAGTACAGCGCTTTGAGTAGCGAGAAGACAAACACGTGAAGTCAAATTCAGTAACTGATAATAGTAGGTTAACACGATCCAGCATAAATTGGAAGCCAATTTTTCTTCGAGAAGACACTCAAAGCAAACACGTAAATGCGACTGTTCCCTTCCGACGTCCAGCAAAAAAAAAAAAAAAAAAAAAAAAAAAAATAAATAAATAAATAAATAAATAAATAAATAAAATAAAATTCAGAGCAGGATTTGAACTCGGCTAGTACACATGACAGTCGAACACCTTGCTAATTACACCACGCTGGCTCACTTGCTATAGATGACAAATTACAAGTATAGATGTTACGCGCTGGACTTCTGTCGCGATTTTCGTGGAAACCAAGGCGCATTGGAACAAATCCTTTTAGCTTGGTGGTCTGGGGGAGTTACCGCACAACATACCTCCGACCCATCAAAATTCGTTGGTACCATACTTGGTGTTCCCCTTGTAAGATTTGCCAACGACATAACGGTATTGGCCGAGAATGGAATAAGAGATATTCGCCGTGAATTACAGATAGCAGTGGCTACAAATCAAACGTTAGCTACAAATCGACGAGTATGAAAGTTTTCCCTCCACGGAGTATCACAATTCCACTGTGTTTGTCCAGTAGGACGGCCCTAACTTCCGACTCACTTTGCGTAATGTCACCTACCAGAATCGAAAGCCCTGTTTTTCTTCGCCTTGATCTATAAAGAACATAAATGGCGCCATGAATCACTAAGGACTCCCAGTTTTCCACGACACAGACTCGGACGGCAGTGAAGAGATAAATTCCGAAGGTATTACTTTACCCTCTCGCGGGAATACGTCAGTGTGGTGGGACCTCGGTGCGCAGAACGAAACTGACGCACCGGCGGCGCGCGGTTGCCGGCTCGAGTTCTCTCGGCACGTGAACACAAGCTCTGCCAGCCGAACACATCGGCAAATGTTCTGCGCTCCCCCCTTCTGCTCGTATAACGGTCGGCGCGAGTGGCGCAAGAGATAAAACAAACATTTACAAAAATGTTTCCGGCGCATTTGCAATAAAATATTTTTATGTTGTATTGATTCACGGGTGAAGCAGATAGCTTAACATCATTATTTTCCATCTGTGTAATTTCCGCTCGCAAAGCGATGTGCGCCGGAGTTACGAGGACTGATAAATTATTCAGCTTTACGCACAGTTTGTCTAATGTACTGCTGTGTGAGATGAATATTCGCTGCAAGTCCGTGTGGTGTAACGTGTGTTCTGAATACGCGGCGCAGTCACTTCATTACAAGAATTCCGCAACGAAAAAAAAGAGGGAGGGATTTCACATTTTTTCAGACTATTTTTAGAGGTCTCGCACAAAACTGGGAATTGTTGTGGCATTCTCTCTTGGATACGATACAGTAATATTCAGTCGCCGACAACAGTCTCATATCGATTGAGCACTATACTTGTAAGATTTTTAGTCGCAACAGAACAATATTTATAATTAGGAAACTGGAACTTACTATACAATGTAGCAATCACAAAGTCTGGTGGGAAAGCAACTACATAGCATTATATTAAGGGAAAAATGTCAGTAGTGAAGGTTCTGTTCTTTGCATTCAGACACCTGTAAATTGTTACATTTGGGAGATTAATGTACTGCGTGATAAAAAAGTCAGTATAAATTTGATAACTTAATAAATCACGGAATAATGTAGATAGAGAGGAAAAATTGACACACATGCTTGGAATGACATTGGGTTTTATTAGAACAAAAAAAAAAAAAGCTTAAAACTGTCCAACAGATGGCGCTGCACAGCAAAACGTCAGTGACTGCTACCGTGACGGGTGAGAGGTACGTCGATACGTTACAGAATAGCATCATCCCCAGCCTGGCTGATTAACACCTGCTGGAACGTACGATTTTTATGCAGGATGGGGCTCCACCCCATATTGATAGACGCGTGAAAGATCTCGTTTGGTGATGATCGTGTGCTCAGCTGCCACTTTCGTCATGCTTGGCCTCCCAGGTCCTCAGACTTCAGTCCATGCGATTATTGGCTTTGGGGTTACCTGAAGTCGCAAGTGTATCTTGATCCATCGACATTTCTAGAGATGCTGAAAGACAACATCCGACGCCAGTGCCTCACCATAACTCTGTACATGCTTTAAAGTGCAGTTCACAACATTATTCCTCGACTACAGCTATTGTTGAGGAATGATGATGAACGTATTGAGCATTTTCTGCAAAGAACATCGCCTTTGCTTTGTCTTAATTTGTTATGCTAATTATTGCTTTTCTGATCAGATGAAGCGTCATCTGTCGGGCATTTTTTATCCTTTTTTTTCCTTTGTTTCTAATAAAACCCCATGTCATTCCAAGGACGTGAGTAAATTTTTACGTCTCTGTCTACATTATTCCGTGTTTTATTAAGTTTTCAAATTTATACTGACTTCTTGATCATCCGGTATATATTGAGTTAACCTGTTCTGATAAAATTGGCCATGAAGGTGTGTACACTGTCTTCGAAATTTAATATAATAGTACTATTCCAGTGATTGTTACTAATATAAATAAAAGAAATAAAGCAGTCATCAATCCGAAGATTGGTTTGAACACCACAGTGCTTTACTAGGCATGGTCCTGTTTGGAGGTGGTATGCCGTTGCCTTCCTCCGACCTTCGAACTGACTTACCCAGCAAGTTATAGGGGGACCTACAGTTTAACGTGGGTTCCGAACCACGGTGCTACTCGGTATATTTCACATGAGCATTACTGCCAGAGGTGAAAGAAGTGTGGAAAGTGACAGATAAAAATCCCAGGACCTGGAGGGGATCGAACCCGCAACCTTTGGATTTGTAGTCTGGCACTCTACCACTGTGCAAGCGAGGCGCACCACTTCTATATATGGAGGTGAAAGTCAACAAAATATTTCCCCATATATATATATATATATATATATATATATATATATATATATATATATATATTAGTTAGATTCTACCGTGACTGACGCTGATGTTCAATGAAACACCAAGTATTACTGTTTTCCTTTCACAACGAGTGTCGGAGGTTTAAACCTTCATTATCAGGCGAATCTTCTTTTTTAGTTCTGTGTGCTAATGTGGTTGTGTGTGTTGTGTTATAGCTTCAGGGTAATTGTGGCACTTTCGATAAGGGTAAAACCCAAAACACTATTGCAAAATGTGACTCGTCACAGGTCGTTTAGTGTAAATCGAATATTGACGTACAAATCTGAAAAATAAAATGATTAAAATACGATACTCCTAGTGATCACAAGTCAATTTATATGTCATAATACCTCACATGACAGATGTCACAGTTTTTCAAAAGAGATGGTATGTAACATTTCCAAAGAACACACAGAAAGCATTATTTCCAACTTTAAAAGATGTCGTCGACTCACCTCCGAAGATGCTGTCCGCAGTTGACAACGAAATGTCAGGGCGAAGAGGTTGCACCGATCGACCACGGCAATTTAGCCGGGACATTTTAATTGATGAAAACGCCGACAGTGAAAACCAACATGTTATGAGTAAACCTTTCTGTTCCATTCCAGAAAGTGTACATCATTATTATCGGTCGGTTAACCTGAGAGGATTTAAGTTTGACCGTGTGTGAAGAGCAAATACTGCGATTTGTTACAATTATGGTTGCTAGTCCCTGTGGACAAGATTTCATTATTCATCTGTGATGTTGGTCGTCAGGTAAGAGAATAGTTTAGTTTAATTATATGAAAGAGTACTAATATTTCCTTTCACAGTTATTAAATATATATAGTAGGGCACAAGTGCTACATGTAACGCTGATTGGAAAAGCACTTTTGCATATGTGAGACAGTTATCCTTGACATACTTGTACAGAAACCAGGCGGCAGTTATTAAGAGTCCATGAAAGGAAATCACTGGTAGGTGAGGGACTATGAGTGGGTTGTAGCCTTTCCCCAATATTATACATCGAGCCAGCTGTGAAGCAAAGCAAGGGTACACTCGGAGATGGAATTATAGGTCAGCGTAAGTAAATTAAAATATTGCAGTTTCCTGATGAGATTGTGATTCAGTCAGATACAGCGAAGGACCTGGTAGAGCAATTGTACGAAATGGACAACGTGTTGAAAGAGCATATTAGATGTACATTATCAAGAACAAAACAAGGGTAACATAATGCAATCTTAGAAAATCGGGCGATGCTGAAGGAATTAGATTAGGTAACGAAACAATGCAGGTAGAAGATTAGTTTGTTACTTGGGTAGTTAAAGTAACGTACGATGGCCGCGGTACAGAGGATACAAATTGCAAAATGGCAATGGGAAAAAACGTATCTGAAAAATATAAGTTTGTTAAAATAGAATATTAAATTAAGCGTTCAGTTTTCTAGAGGCATTTTGTGTAGAGTAGGACCTTGTACAGTAGTGAAACATGGACGATAAATAGTTCAGACAGGAAGAGGATAGAGCCATTAGAAAAGTGGTGCTATAGAAGAATACTGGGTAGATCGCGTAACTAATCAGGAAGGATACATTCTTCTAGGAATGGTGATTTTAGCATTGAAGGGAAGTGTGTTTGGTAAAACTCGCAGAGGAAGAGCAAGAGAGGAGTACAGTAAGGAGATTGAAATAGATGAGTGCTCCCGTTCTAATGAAGCCGTGAAGAGGCTTTCTCAGGATAGAGAAGGGCGGAGAGCTGCATCCAACCAGTATACGGACAAAGGGCCACGTCAACAAAAATCACAGCAATCTATACATCAGGTTGGTACTCAAATAAGTACTGATCTTCATTAATTAGAATTCTGTGAATATTTGCACTACAGCACTTAAGGCTTTGTGTAGTAATGTTAACACTGTTAGTATGACGGTGAAGGCAAAAAGCTAGTAAGAGAATGAAAACACTCAAATCTCTTGAAAATGTAGCAGTTTTCTAATACAAGAAAACACTAATCTCTTTGTCCAAACTAATAAGATGCTAGTTTGTATGAAAACAGACACCAAAATTTTTAGGAATAGGTGAACTGCTAGTATTTACAGATTATTTCACTAATTTGATAAGCCTACTTTGTGATAAAATATATGTAAGGGAGCTTTTAGTAAAGCAGTTGTATGATCAACTACATAATAATGTGTAATAATGTATTCCTTTTTTACTAAGACAAAATTCAATAAACTATAACCTAGCGAGGAATAAAGTCTTTAAATCTATCAATCAATGCTTTCTTTAATAAAATATAAACAACTAGTCTCCCATTGTTATATAATAACGTTTTATTCATTAAACGAACAAGAGGCAGTCAAACTAATTTTCTATGACATATTTACTTCTAATAAAACTTGTATCAATTCTGGATGTGTGGCACCTGCGACTGTGATGATTAAAGGAATCAGGAAGTACAGCAACCAGTCGCCTTTCTTATGTACTTATTCACCATGACCGGTTTCGAACTGCCTGGCAGTTCATCATCAGGATGTTGTTGTTGTTATAGCCTTCAGTCCGGAGACTGGTTTGATGAAGCTCTCCACACTACTCTGTCCTGAGCTAGCTTTTCATCTCCTCATAAGAGTGGCAACCCACATCCACTTGAATCTGATTACTATATGCGTCTCTAAGTCTCCCTCTGCGATTTTTACCCCACACACTTCCCTCCAATGCTAAATTTACGATTCCTCGATGTCTAAGAATGTGTCCTACCAAGCGATCCCTTCTTTTAGTCAACGTATGCCAAAAATTTCTTTTCTCACCAATTCTGTTCACTACCTCTTCATTAGTTATGCGATCTATCCACCTAATCTTCAGCATTCTTCCGTAGCACCACATTTCAAAAGCCTCTATTCTCTTCCTGTCCGCATTGTTTATCGTCCATGTTTCACTCCTGTAAAAGGCAACAATCCACACAAATGACTTCAGAAAAGACTTCCTTACACTTAAATTAATATTCGATGTTAGCAAATTTCTCTTTTTCAAAAATGCTTTTCTTCCCATTGCCATTCTGCATTTTATATCCTCTGTACTGCTACCACCATTTGTTATTTTACTGCCCAAGTAACAAAACTCATCTACCACCTTCATTGTTTCGTTACCTAATTTAATTCCTTCTGCATCGGCCGATTTTATAAGACTGCATTCCATTATCTTTGTTTTGCTCTTGTTAATGTTCATTTTATAAGCCCTCTTCAACACACTGCCCATTCCATTCAACTGCTCTTCCAGGTCCTCTGCTGTCTCTGAGAGAATTACAATGTCATCAGCAAAACGCAATGTTTTTATTTCTTCACCCTGAACTTTGATCCTTATTCCAAATTTTTCCTTGCTTTCCGTCACCGCCTGCTCGATGTACAAATTGAATAACATCGGAGAAAGGCTACAGCCCTGTCTTACTCCCTTCCCAACTAATGCTTCCCTTTCATGCCCTTCGAGTCTAATAACTGCGGTCTGGCTTTTGTACAAGTTGTAAATAACTCTCCTTCCCTGCTGACTTCAGAATTTGAAACGGTGTATTCCAGTCAACATTGTCAAAAGCTTTCTCCAAATCTACAAAAGCTAAAAATGTAGGTTTGCCTTTCCTTAATATATCTTCTAAGATAAGTCGTAAAGTGAGTATTGCCTCCCGGGTTCCTACGTTCCTCCTGAATCCAAACTGATCTTCCCCAAGGTGAGCTTCTACCAGCTTTTCCATTCTCCTGTAGATAAGTCGTGTTAAAATTTTGCAACCATGACTTATCAAACTGATGGTTCTGTAATTTTCACACATCAGGAGGTATATATTTTTATATGTTGTTCACAACAATGTGGAACTCGTTTGGCTGTGGTGAGATAGAAAATGATGTATGAGCTATGTGTTTGGCACTAAATAACAAAATTTACAAGTTTAAATCGTATTCTGAACAGCTACTTACAGTTGGTTCACACAGCTGTTTGAAATACGAATTTTGAAATACGATACAAAGAACATACTGACGCACTCCGTTTAAAACATTTAGGCAAGTCAAGCTTTGCAGCCCATCTGGCTGAAAACAGTCATTCCATTACAAACGTAAAAACCAATCTCCAAATACTGCACACTGCAGACAAAGGAATAAAGATGGACCTTTTAGAACAATTAGGAATTTTCATCCTTAACAGTAAAGCACCCCACACCATCTTAAATTAACAAACAGAACTGGCAAACAATTCTTTCTACAAAAAGTTTAAAGACTCTTTAAGCTTCAAAAAACTAAACACACATACACATACTTAGTTCATACAAACCTACCCCCCCCCCCTCTTGCCCATGCCATTCCCAAATAATACTCCAACGATATATGTTTAATCTCATAAATGCAGCCTATGGATTTTTCTTCAAATATAATATTCATGCTACTATTTTGTGTATTACAGTATTAAGGAGTCAAAAAGCCATCACTGTAAGAGAATAATGTAAATACAAAGGCATGAACACGTTAAATGTTGAAACTGTAACTGGTAAATAAGTTTAAAATAATATCTGTGCATCAACTGTGATTTTTGACAAATAGCGGTGTATATCTCTGTATTGTTTACGTTTATAAAACATGTGGAAAGCGAGTGCTGTGATGAAGTGTGTGTTGTGGTCAGCTTCTGCGCACTTCATTATACCTGAAATGCCTGAAAAACCCCGATCGTCAAACAGCAGTGTGAACCAACTGTAAGTAGCTGTTTAGAATACGATTTAAACTTGTAAATATTGTAATTTAGTGCGAAACACATAGCTCGCGAATCATTTTCTATCTCACTACAACCAAACGATTTCCACAATGTTGTGAACAACCTATAGAAATGTATACCGCCTGATGAACTGCCAGGTAGTTCGAAACCAGTCATGGCGAATAAATACATAAGAAAGGCGACTGGTTGCTGTATTTCCTGATTCCTTCATTTACTTCTAATACGTCAACACTATCTTTTGTACTCTGTGACGATGACAATTGTACGTCGCCTAGATATATCGTTAATGTTTACGGCGTAATTGTGCAATAAAATATGTATTGGCATTCTTAATATAAGACAATGAAAAATATAAACAAAAAATCTCATATTATTTCGCAAGGAAACTCGAAATATTTCACTTTAACAGGAATGGACCTTGCACAGGACAATAACGTAGAATAATAGCAGGTTAACAACACAATTTAAATTCGTTTCACTGGTTATTACCTGAAATACACACATGTGAGGTTCTGGCTGTTACTACACTACTAAAATGATTCCGCATTGCCTATGGTGGAAGACTAGGGCCGAAATGTGGCTCACTGTGGCGCAACAGTGTCCTGTACTGGCTCCTGCTCTAAGTACCAAAAATCGATCTTCTTGGCGTCAGATTAGTTTAAACAATATGCCAGCAAACGCTCTATAGTCCGTTCACCGAGAGCTGGGACGAAACATAAACAGTGTCACGTGGGCGACTACGACCGTTTCCAGAGAAAGCATTCGGTGTTCGCGTGATACGAAGGGGTTTATAAAATCCTTGGCGCACGTTTTGCAGCTGGTGGCGTCGGCTGGCTGCCGAGCCGACGTGATAGCGAATCCCGAGAAACCTGGGAAACAATGTAACGAAATAAAGCACGACATGGAAGATTCGAAGCCAGTTACAATAATGTTAAAAGTAAGATGAAACTGAGTTCATTCTGTCAAAACACATTTGTTTTCATACAGGTTGCTAACAAAACGCTCCATTCATACACAATTTTTAATATCATTACCAGTAATAATAACGGTAAAGGACGGCGAAACCATTCTGTCAAACTTGAACTGTTTTCAAATGTTCAAATGTTCAAATGTTTGTAGAACCTTATGGGACTTAACTACGGGGTCATCAGTCCCTAAACTTACAATCTACTTATGAGCTATCTAAGACTAAGGACGGCACAAATATCCATGCCCGAGGGGGATTCGAATCCCCGACCGTAGTGGCCGTGCAGACCGTGACTGGAGCGCCTTAATCCCCTCGGCCACCGCGGCCGGCTTGAACTGTTTTCATTGGCATTTATACCAAATTGCTCCTATCTCTCGGTCCTCTACAATTTCCACATTTTACTTTCAAGTAAAAATGCGACACGGAGGACGCACTTGTTCCAAACTTCTGCGTCACTGTTTTTACTGCTTCTTCTTGCAGTTCTTTAACTTCCGGCATTTGTATGTTTTGTCTTTCGCTGCAACATAGCCTTTGATTCTGGCCCACACTTACTCGATGGTGTTTAATTCACAACGGTACGGAGGAATTCTAAGAACAGTTTTTCCTGCATTCCTCGCCATTTCATCTACCGCGTATTCGTTGTGCGCTGTTCTGTAATATTGAAATATATCTAAAAGTTATTTCTTCAACATACCGTCTTCAAAATCAAGGTTTTTAGATTCACACTGGGAACTTTTCTACGATAATGGTAAAGCGCTTTATCAACAACAATAATTGCAAGCCGAGGAAGAACATGTTAAAACCACTTCTCGAAGGTGCAACTAGTATTTCAAGCGTCTTTAAAGATGAACTTAAGAGATCCTGAAATCGCCGCTATACAACACGCACGATCTCACACCTGCAATGGAGACAGCCACGCTGACTGTGCTCCCCTGCCTTGTACACCCCTCGACGGCAGCGCTGTGGTCACGCGCATTGCCGTGTTTACAGTACGTCTCTCGTTTCGCTGAATGCAGTATAGAATGTACTCGTCATCCGAGGTCTTTTAATATTCCTCTTGATTTATATGGGCTCCCATAAAATAGCGACATTCCACTGTTACTTGTTGAGCGTCCAGACAGCCTCCACGTTGTAGCTTGCTTTTTAGCCACACAAGTTGCAAAGCACGGTACACATTGATTTGATTGATGTATTTTCTCAGTAATTGCATGTTCGAAACATTTATTTTCTTTATTTTCCCAGTCATTTCATGGCAATGCGTGTCTGGGATTATGTAGAAAATTTAATTGGATCAAATTCTCCTACAGTCTCCCCTCTTCACAATCCATTACAACAACAACTTGAGATTATCTCTCTAGATATCACAATTTTGATCCCACTTTAATAATTTTACTCGCTGGTTAAGCTCTGGCCTCATATAATAACAGCACCTGCTAATAGTTGCCGATAAGCACACAAGCTATTCGACGGCGTAGGGTGCCTGTTTTCGCTGTGCTGTTGATCTGGAGTTTCGCCACTACTAAGAGCATCTGGCTGCTGATGTTCATGTGCAGTACGCGCAGGAACGCTCCCTGTTCGTTCATAGTTTAGTACATACATGCACTGTGCTCTAACTCCACGCAGCTTTGTCAATAATCGCAAGCAGGCGCGCTGCAGTGCATAATTTCCTTTAACCATATGCTGCAGAGATGAAAGCCACCACAGGTAAGTAGACTGGAAAATCTCTCCGCGACTGTGAACGTGCATACTATCAGTATTATAGTCTGCTCAGACAAGCGTGAGGTAATCACGGATACCTCTCAATTCCCTATAATGCTTGTGAAAGCACGCTACCAAACTGCGTAGATGAAATCACGAACTAAGCCTTATTACTGGGTTGCTTGCTACTACGCAACCAACCAGCCATAGCCAGCGCTAAGGATATTTCTTTTAACCCCTTTATTTGTAAATGTTGCTCTCAAGCAACATCAAAATTGCTCCTAGTTTTCTGAAACATATTTCAAGTTTCATCCTTGGATGGGCAACTAACATTTAAGCTATCCAATAAAGTGATGTCTCGTTGTCTTTTGCGAAAAGTTTAGCAATAAACTAAATCTTTAGCGGACACTCCAAGCATAAATTACCGAGGTACATGTTTGTTCAATTTTGTGGCGATATTTTTGTGATACAAGGAATGCTGCCTATAAAAACTAAATAGGAAACCTTGAAGTTGATCTATTTTGGGAAATTGTTGACGAGTTCTTATATGGGAGACTGAAAATGGACTTATGTTTATTGGAAAGAGGAGGCCTAGTATACCATAACAAAATGGACAATAAGTCCAAAAAAGAACGAAACAGCATCTCTTGTATCAGTCAGTGATGTACGGTATGACAGATATGACAATATGTTGTCACTTGATAGATTACGGGCCAAAAGAAATTTGCAAGTTTTGTCTTCAGAAGTACTTGACTGTAAAATATGGAAATCATGGGATTTTTCTGAACCTTGCACCAAAAACGACTTGTTTTCACACGTTTCACATGAAATAGTCTAAGATACAGTAATTTCTCCAGTCATAAGAACAACCCTGTAGTACTGATGCTGCACCACCATGCGAAGTTTTGGGCAATGTTACTTACAAACTAGAAACTATATTTTGAAAAAAATCGTATAAATCTGTTTACATGACCCTACACATTTAAGTAACATAATATTTTTCTTCTCGTAATTTTTGTATGTGCCAAATAAAGGGTTAATTATGAGCCTGAATTATTGTCGTACGGTACTTAAAATCAATAGAAAAGCTTTCAAAACTAACACTCATTTAAAGGCTATCAGGAGCAAGCTCATACGAAACAATCAGTAATCAAAATTTTTGTCTCTTACCCCTGAGTGTGCGGTTTCGGCGGATTCGTTTAATAGCGCCTGCTCGCTTTTATAATGTTTCCGTTAGTGTGCAAATGTTTCTAATAAAGCTTAATCAGATACTGTAACTAATAAGGAGGTAATGGACACAATTCGGGAGGAAAGAATCTTCTAGCATATTTCATCTGTAAGAAAGGATCGATTTGAAGGACAGATTCTGAGACGTCAAAGAGTTGTCAGTTTAGCATCGAAAGGAAATGTGTTATGTAAATGTGGCACAGGGAACCCGAGAGACGAAGACAGTAAGCAGCTTCAAAAGATGTTGGCTGCCGTTCTTATTCAGAGATGAAGATGCTTGAACAGAATAGTGTAGCGTGGAAAGTTGCATAAGACTAGTCTTCTCAACGAACACATCAACAGTAGTAACATTATAACAGTTCCGGTAACCTAGTCTCTCTTCATTTACACGTTTTCAATAAACGACACTTTCCACCCAGTTCATGCTCTCGTCCACGATATCCACAAAGCAGCCGATACTGGTGTCCAGGTGACGCTCTCATGAATGTTATAAGAATGTAGAGGACATTATGCCAGTCGAATTACTGGAGTCAATATTTTCTAGCCAACAGAACATAGCATGTCATTCTCACTGGTGAGAAACTCTCATTCGGAAAGGTACTATTGTAGGACCATTCCTTTTCACAGTCAGTAGACTGCGTTCGAAGCTCCATGAAGGTTTTGGCATGTCATGCTGTTGTATACAGAGAAACCACAACGCTAGTAGATTGAAGAAGAAAAAAAAGAAAGAAAGAAAAGCCCTACGAAGCGTCGAAGCTTGATGCAGATAGTGGCAACTAATACTGACCTATGAAACCTCATGAAAGTTCTTATAGTACTCTTGGAGATTTCCTGTATTACACCATACTTATAAGTATAGTATACACATGAAACTTCGAATTACGATATCTTTCCTTCGTCTGACCCGATTTTGAGGAAATGAAGCCTATGTTACCATCCAAACTGTTCTCAGTTTACCTGTGGAAACCCATGATAGTGCGGCTAGTAGTTTTGGAGATTATCCTTAACAAATAGACATACACGATGGCTTTTAAACAAATGATTAAATTATATCTTTATTTTCTCTGATCCGATTTTAATTATTGGAGCTTTATGTAACCGCATGATATGCGCAAGTTACGTGTGAAAACCCCATGAAAATTCGTTTAGGAGATGAGCGTGTTCAAAGAGACAGACGTGACGGTCATAATAAAAAAAATAATGTTACGATATTCTTCTTTCCGTTATCAGAGTTTTATGAAACGAAGTCTATACGCTCAAGTTACCTGTGAAATTCGTGAAGTAGCTTTGGAGAAAAGAGTTTTTCAATAGTTGAACAAACAGACATGACGGTTACTGAACCACTTAAAATTACGATACCTCTTTTTTCTGGATCCAATTTTGATAACAATATGTATGTCTGTTGACCCCAACTTTTTTCATGTGTAGTATTTGGTCAACCACCATTAAACTTAATCTATTCGGTATACATTGCACGTTACCATTAAACATTATTTATTTAATTTATTCGGGAATCCTTGTACACTAATGGCAGACTATGCAAGAAAGGCGCACTTTATCACAGTGAGATTTACTGTTAATACTCACAGAAGAGTTAACCAGTATTTTTGTTTTCCGATGTGTGTATAGTAAAAAGACATTAACGTAAAATTGGAGCGATCTGAGCCCGTACTATTCCCGGAGTGGAACAGGAAAACTACCCTTCATAAGGTGTCTTTCAGTTTACAGGTGTAGGCTATTTATAATGAAGAGCACCTGCGGCTTCATTGTAGCTTATTACTGTTCTGAAATCTGAAAATTCAAAGCTGTTTTTAATAATGGCTGTAATATTAGGTGTAAAATATTTACATATATACGATTTGCTTACGACAATTGTTCCTATAGAGAAGTATAGGAACATTCATGGGCAGTAGGCAATGTGTGGCATATGGAAGTTTGGGTCGGTCCGAAAGGCGTGAGTGGGTAGACAGTTAACGTGACACACGGCACTGACTCACATTCGCAATTGCTAACATATTTATTCTACTAGAAATATCTGTGGATGCGCAAGCGCGGTTGTATATTTGCATCGTCATCATTAATTAAATCTGTACCGATTGACTAGAATGGCATCTAGATAATTGGATAATGGCACGTTAACCAATCTTTTTATAATGCCCTAACTCCAACTACTATTTGACTACCGATTTTCGGCGTAATTTGTATCTTGTAACTGTCAACATAAAACATTTTGTGTTTTTATATTTGAAAATAATGTGTTGGCGTAGATACAGCGGCATATGTTTCTGAGAGAAATCTAAGAACGATTAGTGTAACACAATAACAGATCCCAATCATATGATTTATCGTTTGAATAATTGTATTGTGGATTAACATCCTCAGGAACAACTAACTTCGCAAGAATGCTACGCACTTTTCTTAAATTTGTGCCTTGACGACAAGAGTTGCCGGCCTCCGTAGCTAGTTGACAGCGACGCTGACTACTATACAGGGAGCCCTGGTTCGATTCCCGACAAGCGAGTGGCTGCTGTGTGTCGTTCTCAGCGTGACTTTAATCATCGTGGGCAAGCTAGTCGCCCACGAGGGGCCACATAAAAAGACCTGCACTAGCGGCCCAACAACCCCAGATGGGTCTCCCGCACATTTCATTTCACCACAGGAGGGGGATCAGTTACAGAGGCTATGGGGGAGGAACTTGAGTCCCTAGGGCACCGTGTTTGTGGAAGATGGTCGAGCTAAGCCGCGGTCCCACCCTTTTTCAACAAATAAGCTCACTCACTTGATGGCAGTCTGCTGCTATGCTACTACATGCCCCTAGAGTATCTCTGAAGCTAGCGAATATTGTAGGCAGAAACAACTTGATACAACTCGTCGTCTTTGAGCAATGACGTCATATACGATAATTTGCTTTGTAGCTATCACAGTTAGTAGCAGACAATAGATTTCAAATATTTTTATATTAATGACTTGGGTTAAGATGATATAAAATAAAACTATAAAACTGTATAGAAATATGCAAGTATAATAGATATTTTCGCATAAGTGATCATAAATAATGAAAAATATTAATAAACCGATTACATCATTGAGTAATATTATGTATAAGTTTGGTAACAAAGTAGTAAGTACAATTTACGTTGGCAACGAAATGTTCCCTTTACGAGGGTAATTAACTTACTGACCGGACAAGGGTTCATACAAGAACCTGTAAACCGTAGATCAGGAACAGCATTAATTATTTATTTTATGGTCAATAAAAAAGATTATTCACTTCATTCTACGTAATTCGGATTTTCCGCGGCGGGATAGTCTACTAATGTTGACGACGAATTGTTCTCATTACGATGATAAATAATTAATATACATAAAAGAAGCTGTCAACCCTAGAGCAACAACTGCATTAATTTTTTTAGTTTTTATTTATTTATTTATTTATTTATTTTTTCATGGTCAACGCAAAACATGATTCCCCTCATTTTTTGTGATTCGGTTAACAAAGAGTATGCAACGATCGGTACAAACATCCCCACTCTATGATGCCGCTACCATAAGTAAAATTTTAAGGAATCATGTAATTATTTTCGTAAAACGTTTAATGAATTCTTGTCTTGATTTATCTGCTCACTATATCGCTGCCGCGGCAGAGCGGCCGAGCGCATTGAGGCGCCATGCTACGATGCGCCAGGCCGTTCCCCGTCGGGGCTTCGAATCCCCCCTCTGACATGGATGTTTGTGCCGTATTTAGTAGTTCATAAGTACTTTGTTAGTTTAAGGACTGATGACCATACAGTTAAATCCCATAAGCTTTACAAATATTTTAAGATTGGTTTGAACTACGCGCTGCAAATGTTCACATGTTTCTAAGCCTATTGGTCCTATCTTACGTGGTCATCAGTCCCCACATTTACAAAGTACTTGAACTAACTTACACTGACGACAACTAAAACACCCATGCCCAAGGATGAAGCGAAGCTCCTCCAGAAGCGACCGCCCAGTCCGTAGCATGATGCCTTAGACCACGCGGTCATTCCCGCGCAGCTACATCGCTGTGATTACTGTACTGGTGCATTGCTTCGACACATACCTACATTTTTATACCTGTCTTGAAGATATTTTTCACACCTGATCATCGAAACAAGAGCGTACTTTTCAACACACTTTGACACCATTTTACTAATTATCGGAAAGTCCGATTCGAAGAAGAGTTGACTCCTAACAATTTACATTACGATGTCTTTTGTTTCCGTACACCAAAGACGAAAGAGATGGAGCTCATCAGTTTCTTATTACACCAAAAAAGTAATTGATGGCGGTGTTTTGTGTTTCCTTTTTTATCTTGCAGTTCAAGAATGTGGAAATGTTTGTAAACCTATTGCAATGATCGTTAGTTCCTAGATTTACAAACTACCTGAACTAACGTAAGGACAACACACACCCATGAACCAAGGAGGACTCGAATCTTCGGCGGCTAGCAACCGCGCGCTACGCAGCAAGGCGCCTTAGGGCGCTCTGCTATTACACAGTGGCTATCTTGCAATTAGAGTCTATAGTATTTTCGGAGTTTTATCTTAGACACAGAATTAAGCGCCAAAATCTTGTCTTTAAGAAAACAAACTAACACTAAATTTATCAATATACGGATACTTTGTCCCAGATTTGGCTTTGCATTAAAATGTAGTGAATTTTATTCGTTACTATATATATATATATATATATATATATATATATATATATATATATATATATATATATATATATATATATATATATATAGCGTGGAATGTTCTAACCCTTAATCGCGTAGGTAAGCTAGAAAATTTGAAAAGAGAAATGGATAGGTTAAAGTTAGATATGGTAGGGATTCGTGCAGTTTGGTGGTAGGATGAACAGGATTTCTGGTCAGGTGAGAACAGGGTTATCAATACAAAATCAGTTGGTGGTAACGCAGGAGTAGGTCTGATAATTAATAAGAAAATAGGAATGCGGGTAAGTTACTATGAACAGCATAGTGAACGTATTATCGTAGTAAAGATAGACACGAAGTCAACACCGACTACAGTAGTGCAAGTTTATATGCCAACTAGCACGGCCAATGATGAGGATATCGAAAAAGTGTATGAGATAAAAGAAATCAATCAGAAAGTTAAGGGAGACGAAAACTTGATTGTGATGGGGGACTGGAACTCGGTAGTAGGAAAGGGAAGAGAAGGAACTGTATCAGGTGAATATGGACTGGTGAAAAGGAATGAAAGAGGAGATCGCTTGGTAGAATTTTGCACAGAGCACAATTTAATGATCACCAACACTTGGTTCAAAAATCACAAAAGAAGGCTGTATACGTGGAAGAGACCAGGAGAAACTGGAACGTACCAGATTGACTTTATAATGGTAAGGAATAGATTTAGAAACCAGGTTCTAAACTGTAAGACATATCCAGGGGCAGATATAGACTCTGACCATAACTTATTGGTTATAAACAGCAGATTAAAACTCAAGAGACTGCAGAAGAGTAGAAAGGTTAGGAGATGGAACCTGGACAAATTGAAGGAACCAAAGGTGGTTGAGGGTTTCAAAGGGAGCATTAGGCAAGGATTGGCAGAAACGGGGGAAAGTAATACAGTAGAAGAAGAATGGGTAGCTCTGAGAGATAGAGTAGTGAAGGCAGCAGAGGATCATAAAGGCAGAAGGACAAGGTCTAATAGAAATCCCTGGATAACACAGGATATACTGAACTTAATTGATGAGAGGAGAAAATATAAAAATTCAGCAAGTGAAACAGATAAAAGGGAGTACAAACGTCTGAAAAATGAGATTGACAGGAAGTGCAGACTGGCTAAGCAGGAGTGGCTAAAGGACAAATGCAGAACCGTAGAAGAATGCATAACTAGGGGAAAGATAGATACCGCCTACAGGAAAATAAAAGAGATATTTGAAGACAAGAAAAGCAGCTGTATAAATATCAACAACTCAGACGGAAAACCAGTACTTAGTAAAGAGGGGAAGGCTGAACTGTGGAAGGAATATGTAGAGGGCCTATACAAAGGAAATCAACTTGAAAGCAGTATTCTAGAAATAGAAGACGAAGTGGAGGAAGATGAAATAGGAGATACGATACTGCGAGAAGAATTTGACAGAGCGCTGAAGGACATAAGTCGAAATAAGACCCCTGGAGTAGATGATATCCCGTCTGAACTGCTGATGTCGTTAGGAGAGCCAGTCATGAAAAAATTGTATCACCTGGTATGCAAGATGTATGAGACAGAGGAAATACCCTCCGAGTTCAAGAAGAATATTGTAATCCCAATTCCAAAGAAAGCAAGTGCAGACAAGTGTGGAAATTACAGAAGAGCGGTTATTAGAGTCGAAGGGCAAGAAAAGGACGCAGAGGTTGGGAAGGAAGTAAGACAGGGTTGTAGCCTTTCCCCAATGTTGTTCAATCTGTACATTGAGCAGGCAGTGACGGAATGGAAGGAGAAATTTGGAGAGGGCATTAAAGTGCAGGGAGAAGAAATAAAAACATTGCGGTTTGCCGATGACATAGTAATTCTGTCAAGAGACCGCAAAAGATCTGGAGGAGCATTTGAATGGGATATATAAGATGAACATTAACAAGAGTAAAACGAAGGTAATGGAATGTAGTGTCAGAAAATCAGGCGATGCTGAAGGAATTAGATTAGGTAATGAGACAATAAAAGTAGTTATTTGGGTAGCAAAATAACTTCTGATGACCGAAGTAAAGAAGATATAAAATGCAGAATGGCTATGGGAAGAAAAGCGTTTCTAAAGAAGCGAAACTTGTTAACATCCACTATCAATTTAAATGTTAGGAAGTCCTTTCTCAAAACATTTGTCTGGAGTGTAGCCTTGTACGGCAGTGAAACGGAAGATAAGGAGTTCTGATAAAAAGGTGATAGAAGCTTTTGAAATGTGGTGCTACAGACGAATAATGAAAATTAGATGGGTAGATCACGTGACTAATGAGGAAGTGCTTAACCGAATCGGGGAGAAAAGGAGTTTCTGGCATATCCTGACTAAGAGAAGAGATAGATTGGTTGGACACATTCTGAGACATCAAGGAATTGTCAACTTAGCATTAGAAGGAAGCGTGTGGGGTAAAAATCGTAGAGGGAGACGAATATAGTAAGCAGATTCAAAAGGATGTAGGTTGCCGAACTTATTCTCAGATGAAGAGACTTGCACAGGACAGGGTAGCGTGGAAAGCTGCATCAAACCAGTCTGCGGACTGAAGACCACAACAACATTTACGTACATTAAGGAGAGCGCTAAAAACACAAAAATCTAGCTTTTCTTCCCGTCTTTTTCTTATTTTTTTCTTCCCAAAAACCTTTCATTCTTTCACTTTGTGCCTTCTTTTGTTCATCTGTCCATTTTCGTCTGTTGTTTTTGTGTTGTGACTTAAAGTCAACTTTTTGATATTTTCTATACAGGTTTTGCGGTCTTGTATGTCTTCTATAGAGATGTTTAATGTTTTCAGGTCATCTGTGGTTTCTTTGTACCAAGATGTGCCCAGTTTCGATGTAGAAATTATATTGAATATTATTTTAGTTAGTCTGGTGTCATTCATTCTGGCGATATGCATGAGGAATTTTGCTCTTCGTTTTCTGATATGTGTCGTGATTATTTCAGAGTGTCTGTATAGTTCTTCTGTGGGTCTTTTTTGCACCGTGGATTTTTCTCAGAATTTTCCTTTCTTGTTTTTCAATCTCCTTGATTTTTGCCATTTATTTGGTGCTCGTAGTTTCTGATGCGTAGAGAGCTTCTGGTAAGACTATTGTGTTGTAGTGTCGTAGTTTTGCGGCCGTCGAAATACATTTTTTATTGTAATGGGACCAGGTGAGTTTATAGACTCTCTGTAATTTTGAGACTCTTTCTTCGTTCGCTTTTGTGTTTAGCCCAGATTTTTGCATGATTTCTCCTAAATATTTAAACTTACTGACTTGTAGGATTTTTCCGTACTTTGTTTTTAGTGGGAGTTTATTTGATGATTTTGTATCAAAAAATTGTGTTTTTCCATAAGAAATTTGTAGATCGATTTTCATGGCTATCTCGTGGAGTTTTTCTTGTGTGTGTTGTGCTTCCGTTCTGGTATTCGAGAGTATGGCGATGTCGTCTGCAAAAGTGAGGCATTTTATGTGGGTTATCTTTTCATTATTTCTGCCTAGGTGAATTCCTTTGACTTCTCCTTCCCATGTACGAATAATTTTCTCTAAGACTGCATTGAATAGGATGGATAAGACACCATCGCCTTGCCGGACGCCCGTTTTGATTTCAAAGTGTTCTGATAATTATCCCATAAATTTGACTTTGGATTTGCTATTAGTTAGGGTCTCTTGAATTAGATTCCGGGTTTTAATGTCAACCTTCATCTCCCTTAGTCTGGAAGAGTGTGTCTCGGTCACTGGAGTCATAGGCTTTTTTGAAGTCCACAAATGTTACTGTAGAATTCCTGCAGTGTCTTACGCATAGGATTGTGCGGAGATTCCAAATCTGTTCGCTGCAGGAACAGTTTCTTCTGAAGCTTGATATTCGCCAATTTGAGGGTCGATCTGTGGTTCCAGCCGGTTTAACAGGGCTTTGGAGAGAATTTTGTAGGTGACTAGGAGCAGAGAAATCCTCTGTAGTTGTTTGGATCAGTTTTGTCTCCTTTTTTGTGAAGTGGGTGAATGAGTGCCAACTTCCTCACTTCCGGGATTTTTTCTGTGAGCCAACAGTTTCAATAATTTTTTGGATTTTGGGTGTGATTTGTGCATGATCTAATTTCCCACGCTAGGAAAAACGAATTATTGACCAAGCAGGTACTGAAAAAAAAAATTGTGGACGACTTTATTTGGGGCTTTGACAAGTAATTTTAGCTTAGCTTAGGATACATGTAGGCTTTATTTAATCAAAATCGGTCAACGGAAACAAAAGATATCGTAATTTAATGTTTTTTGTCATTGGGATTTCACAGGTAAATTGGTGAGATCTAAGGGCAGCACATAGACTTTACTTTATCACAAGAGGATCACGGAAACACACCCGCTTGTTTCGATGGTCAACTCTGCAAAATTTTTTCAAGATCAGAATAAAACTGTAGATTTGTATAAATTACAGAGAAATAAACAAACACGCTATTCTCTGTAACTTCTCATACAACACTGTCTTGGTTGCAATGATTTATTTTCTTTCGTACGTTTAGCGTTTTTGTGCATCATGAGAATCTTATAATAATATTATACATCGGTCAGTTGTGAAAGGATTTCGCATCAAAGTCAGCAGTGTCAGCACTTAAAGGTAGCATTGGATGTACCAGACGGCCTGACGGAATGGAAGATATTTAACTATCCTTTGCATTTAACAAACACACGATTAAATATTGGAAGATGAATTTTCGTGTTGTTGTAAACATAATATGATGCATCAATTGAGTCGCCATATGCCCATTTTTCTTGCTACAGCTGCAGCTCCCAAACAGTTGTGTATAGCGGGTAGCATTTCGATTGGATAATAGCCACAGGGTTGTAGAATCTGTTTCGATTTTCTCCACCCCACTTTTTTTCTTCTAAATCACTCCTGTATTAAAGCGAAACAATCAAAACGAAAATCAGGCCCGTGCGCTGTGACGTCACCCGGTGACCACGGCCGACACGAACGGCCGCCACGAAATACTTATCAAACGATTGCAGGAAAACTATTTGTTGAAAAAATTTGATTTTTTTTTTTTACATGTTACAGCTTGACATCTCCGCTCGATGAAGGACTGAATTTATTTGTATTATTCTGCATACTTTTTTTGTGCTGTAAAAATGAAGTAAATGGTTGCAATAAATTTTATGATTTTGTTGAGGTAAATACGCATTGCGTAGACTTTGCGTATTATTCATTTTAGATCATATGTTGCTGCGTATGAATGTTGTGAACATGTCGAAGTAAATAATTATTTCATGTATTAGTTTATTGTTCTATTGTTCTCACTTCTTAAATGGTGAACTTGTTTAGTTAATTCAGCTACAATTATTCCATCAGTGTCAATGGCAGTGATCGCTGGGGGGGGGGGGGGGGGTTCGGAATTAGTACACCTACTGATTTCTTCAACGGAATTGTTTATACAATTTACGCTGTCATCTGTGTCATTTGTTGTTAATAATAACATTTTTACTTCTTTTCGGTTGTTCCGTCTTTCTAGTCTGACTTTACGGCGTTCATAAGAACCTGTCTTGACTACGTCGATGCACTTAGGCAGCTTCTAAATATGGACCGCATCTTCCTTTAATAGACGTTTCAGTGGAATGTTTAAAAGTTCATTTTTCAAGTCTCAAACATAATCAGACTCTTTAGAATGTTCTGTACATACACGACCAGTATCAAGGTTGAGAGCATCTAATCGCTTACACGCGTTTATCCACTTCAACCTTACCTCTTTATCTCTCAGTTATATGTGAGATATCGCATTCTTCTGTCTGCCGTGGTTCGTACAGCACGCAACAGCAACCATCGTCACTAATAAGCCATCACTTATCCTTACAACTATTTAATACATACACAAACTTAAAAGAGCCAGTGGAAAACCATTTCTGTGGAGATACACTCGTAATAGCAACGCTATTGTCGCGCGGGAAAACTGTGCTGATCTTCTGGTGACGTCAGTGGCGCGGCATACGACTGCGCATCCGGCGGTTGACCCCTACCACAGAGTAACATACACAGAGAAGCAGCCCACCCTAAACCACTGTCCTACGCTCCCCTCGTAGTTCCGTAAGATGCTAGCAGGTGTCAGGCGGTTCTCTGGCTTAGTGTGCCTCTCGCACGTCAGAGGGTAGCGTGGAGGGGAGGCAGTTTAATGGGCTGCTTCTGACCGCAGCGCCATCATGGGACATCTTACGGAACTGCTGGAAACCCTCCCTCCCCGCACCCCTGAGCGTAGGACCGGACCCTTACGGAGGTTTCCCGTCTATATATATTTGTCTGTGCCCCTACCCATGGAGGTTAGAATCTCTGGAGATGCCATAACTCTGAAAAAGTGAAGCTAGCAAACTGGGTATTCTGGCATTTGTTTGTGCCCAAAACATTGGGCATAGTGTGTGTGTATGGAGTTCTAGTCGTTGAAATGTACGTCATATGTAAGTAAATACTCCAATGCGACTCTCAATCTAGTTGCTTTCCATAAAGAAGGCAATATTCACACAGTGTTTAAGCGAGAAATCTTTGTTTTGGGCACAAAAGCATGGCTCCTCTGGCTTCATCCAATGTCTGTTCTCAGCATAGGTAACGCCACCTCCCTTTATTCTAACCTCCTTGCCCCTACCGTCTAATCTAGTATCCGTGGTAGCAGCCAACTTGAAGACATGATGTGACGGCGCCACTCACGGTAACAGGTTGAACTAAGTTTGAAAACAAGCGGGAAGGATGTATCTATACACTGTAAAACTTCGTAACACGCAGAATGAAAACTGTTTTTCCCCCTTTTTTTTTTATTTAAGTGTGCATTTCTATTCGAGTGACCATTGTATTTCCACATCTTGTGAATAACGCCGACACAGAATGAAAACTGTTTTTCCCCCTTTTTTTTATTTAAGTGTGCATTTCTATTCGAGTGACCATTGTATTTCCACATCTTGTGAATAACGCCGACACACGCCCAGAAATTATTTCCCATCTATAAACTGGCGTTGCTGATAACAGATAGTGTTAAACTGTGTATGGATAAAAAATGATCTACATGGTGCTACTAGTATAACAGGTAAATTTTGCATGCTTCTAGGTGGCCTAGAGGGATGAAATATTGGTGAGTTTTAAAACTCTATAAATGATTAAAAGTGTCGAGAGACTTCGGTCCTACGAAGAAGATGGTTGCGGATGGGGCTCTCGAAACACCCATATGGGTCAAACAGACCCCGTGGTACTCGTACTGTTAATAAGGGAACATGTCGAGAAACACAAGGCTGGCGTCTGCCCGCAGCTGGCGGCGGGTAGGGAGGCTGCGCCGCGCATGCGTAGGAGGTGAAAGCCGGCGGACGCGGAGAAACGCGCCTGTATATAGGGCGGTTTCACAACACGGCACGGCACGGCACACATCGATTACCAATGTATCGCCCCCAAGTGCAATCAGATTTCCATCTGCAGAGCGCGCGGACCAGCAAATGACGCCGCTTTCACTTTGTGCGGGAGCCTCACCGCCGCGCTCGGCAAAATCAAACCATTCTAATGGCGGCGACAACGATCGCTAAACACACCAGCGGTCGCGCGCTGCCCCAAACGCTTTCTTCCCCGTGTACCGCAAAACTGGCTTTGGAATATTTTCAGCAACATTCGCAAGTCTATATGTGAAAAGAAAACCATCATATTCCTCATCTACTGAATATCCCATAATGAACAGAGAACATGAAACCTTGAAATTTATACATGTAGAATGCCAACAGTTTTGACATTAGCACAGTGTGGTTCTCATAAATATGTACACAGAGACATATACGCTACTGGATATAAAAATTGGTACACTGTAGAGGGACGAAGGAATAAACAGCTCATACTGTTCTGCATCATCTCTGTTTTACAGGATACTAGCTGAAAACCCGGCGTTTCCCGGGAATTTATTTATTTATTCCTGCCAATTTTTAGGTATATATTCATTTGTATAAGAGCTGTACGTCTGTAACATCTCTTGGGAATACAATTAGTAGTAAAGAATTAATAGATTAAAATTTGGTCCGTGATGGGGCGGTTTTCCTAGAACGTTACTGTTTATGTGCTCATATCTCATGAACAACGTGTCCTACTATGATACAATTTAGAAGGTACATTCACCTATATGAGTGTATACTGTCTGTAAAATTTCCTGCGGCTAAAATTTGTAGTGTACAAATTATAAATTGTAACGTCATACTGAATGCCGTAGTTTTACTCCATAAACAGCGGAAAAGTAGTAAGCGAGAAACTTTTTTTCCTTTCATCAATTTGCTATGCTTGTCAGCGAGAAAAAGTTTAATAAAGTTTTGAAATTATGTTTAAAGTTTGTTGGAAGTCGCTTAGTACTCTCATTCTCATATAGCGTGTTTATAAAGTCCCGCCACATTATATGGTCTTTTTTGCGATTCCTATTGTTTATGACGTCATCTTCTGAACCAAATGTCGCATGTGATTCTTAACCATGCAACAATTGTTACCTCACGGTAAGGAATGTGTGTACCAAATCTGGTTGAAATCGGTCCAATGGTTTAGGAGAAAATAAGCAGCATTGTCGCAAAATGCAGCAATTTTTCGCGCATCTCATTGTTTATGACGTCATATCTCGTGAACTATATATCGTATGTGATTCTTACACTTACTTCATGGATTGAAGCTTACGTGTACAAAATTTCATAAAGATTGGAATAAAACATTAGATTTGTATGCAACACGTACAAACATACGGACACTCTGCTTTATATATTAGATCTATAACGAAGATATTAACTTTTTGTGTATTATTATTTTATTATGAAATACTTAAAATGTTGTGTTGTTCGATTTTGTTTGTTTCAAGTACGATCGAGCAGCGTCTTAGCAGCCGAGCACTGAACTAAAGTTTGCTGGCCAATAATTCTTTGCCATGGTTCTAAAAAGGCCAATGTCAGTATTTATCAAAACTGGTTTTATTGGTGTAGACCATACATTCATGTGGTCACAATAATGTTAAAACGGCCAATGCCTAAGCCACATAAGACGAGAGATACTGGGATTTTAAGATGTGAGCCCCAAATATACTATTAATATTTTTCAGAAAATTACAGAAAATATTCAGAAGCTCGTACCATTAAACTATGATTTTTGACTTTGGCCCTAATAGAACCAAGCCACGGAATTATTCAACGCCAAAGGCTACGAGGTGATGAAGAATGCTACGCCTCGCTGCTAGAATCGCTTCATCCTTCCACGGAGCAACTAAAGAAATGAATATACATTATTGTAAAATGTTTAATGATTTTGTTCGTTACTGCCTAATTTTGAGATAAAACGTATGTTCATGCTGTTTATTAATGTTACGTCTTCAAATTTATTTGTCTGCAACTATATGTGTTTCTATATACACTCCTGGCTATTAAAATCGCTACACCATGAGGATGACGTGCTACCGACGCGAAATTTAACCGACAGGAAGAACATGCTGTGATATGCAAATGATTAGCTTTTCAGAGCATTCACACAAGGTTGGCGCCGATGGCGACACTTACAACGTGCTGACAGAGGAAAGTTTCCAACCGATTTCTCATACACAAACAGCGGTTGACCGGCGTTGCCTAGTGAAACGCTGTCGTGATGCCTCGTGTCAGGAAGAGGAATACATACCATCACGTTTCCGGCTTTGATAAAGGTCGGATTGTAGCCTATCGCGATTGCGGTTTATCGTATCGCGACATTGCTGCTCTCGGCGGTTGCGATCCAATGAATGTTAGCAGAATATGGGATCGGTAGGTTCAGAAGGGCAATAAGGAACACCGTGCTAGATTCCAACGGCCTCATTTCACTAGCAGTCGAGATGACAGGCATCTTATCAACATGGCTATAACGGATCGTGCAGCCACGCCTCGATCCCTGAGTCAACAGATGGGGACGTTTGCGAGACAACAACCATCTGCACGAACAGTTCGTCGACGTTTGCAGCAGCATGGACTATCAGATCGGAGACCATGGCTGCGGTTACCCTTGACGCTGTATCACAGAGAGGAGCGCCTGCGATGGTGTACGCAGTGACGAACCTGGGTGCACGAATGGCAAAACGTCATTTTCTCGGATGAATCCAGGTTCTGTTCACAGAATGATGATGGTCGCATCCGTGTTTGACGACATCGCGGTGAACGCACATTGGAAGCGTGATTCGTCATCGCCATACTGGCATATCACCCGGCGTGATGGTTTGGGGTGCCATTGGTGGTTACACGTCTCAGTCACCTCTTGTTCGCATCGACGGCACTTTGAACAGTGGCCGTTACATTTCAGATGTGTTATGACCCGTGGCTCTACCCTTCATTCGATCCCTGCAAAATCCTACATTTCAGCAGGATAATGCTCGATCGCATATTGCAGGTCCTGTACGGGCCTTTCTGGATACGAAAAATGTTCGACTGCTGGCCTGGCCAGCACATTCTCCAGATCTCTCACCAATTGAAAATGTCTGGTCAATGGTGGCCGAGCAACTGGCCCGTCACAATACGCCAGTCACTATTCTAGATGAACTGTGGTATCGTCTTGAAGCTGCATGGGCATCTGTACCTGTACACGTCATCCAGCTCTGTTTGACTCAATGCCCAGGCGTATCAAGGCCGCTATTACGGCCAGAGTCCTATGCACTCAAATTGTGTGAAAATGCAATCAGATACCATTTCTAGTAAAATATATTTGTCCAATAAATACCCATTTATGATCTGCATTTCTTTCTGGTGTCGTGATTTTAATGGTCAATATATTTATTAGTTTGTGCAAAATTTGCAGTGTATAATAGTGAAGGAGAGAAGATCAGTATTTTTCTTCGGAGGGATGTGATTGAAATTATATAACCGATTAACATGCATTTAAGTATTAACTGAAGTGTGTCTGATACACAACGAGATGAATGACCGATTATTTTTTTTTGACAATCGCGAAATTTCACGAAGATGACAGATATTTATAGGATGTAAATGAGTTTAGGACAATTCATTAGGTTTATATCGAGAATTAATGCTTCGTACAAGGACCTATAAGTGTTATTAGGAGGAGTTTGATTGGATTTTTTTTTGTCTGTAAGTGATGCGGGTGTAGGCACTGAAATTCCATTACGGTAAACTTAAAATTTGACGCACTATATATAGGAAGCTCTTTGAAATCAATCATTAGGCAACTGCAAACTTATATCGATCGAGTTTCCCGTAATAAATGTGATACTTGAAATACCTGCGTCCAACGACGTGGCATAGAGATTCCCAATTCATTCATAATTTATTACTGGAGCATTATATATGTAATACATGAAATAATTACATTTACAGATCAAGCGCTCAAGCAATGTTGAGAAACCAGGTGTGCATACATTCTGGAGAATGTCTTCATTAACGCTCTAGAAACATCATTTTTCAATTACAGTTCCCAATTACATCGAAAAATTCGTTTTTATGTCGATCTGTTGACGAAATTATAATTGCTTTTGACGGTAACGATCACCAGATGAATCTTCTTTTCAATGCATTCAATAGTTTCCATAAGAAAATTTCCGTTACGAAAGTACTTCGAAATGAGAAAGGGGAACTGAATTTTCTTGATTTAACCATTTCTATACTAAACCATTCATTCACTTTCTACATATTCTTCAAAGAAATCTATTCAGACAACATTATCCATGCTGAATCAACGCATCCAGAAGCCCGAAAGCTAGCGTTTTTAATTTTTTATTTTTCTATATTCTGCTATAGGCTGTATGGCAACCGCTTCCTTTTATCGTCTGCATAAAAAAAGGTTAGTGTGATTAATTATTACATCAATTGAAGTTAACAATCGATATGACCAGGGTATGGTAGATTACATCTTAAGCAAGAAAACCTCTCCAAAATGTTTGGCATTTCTTCCAGTGGCGACAACAATATTATGTAATTAAAAGCTAGTCCTTTCTTGGGAAACATTTCCTATAGAACTGTAATGAGAAAATTGTTGCACATAATGAAAAATACAGCCCATAAATTAATCTGTAATATCTTTTCCTGTTACTACATTGGTCAAACTGGCACAGCTATGAAGACAGGATACAAAGAGTACTTATTACGAAAGAGAGGAGTTGATAAACATAACTCTATGTTTGCAGACACTTACTGATTGCCAACCACACTCCGAAAATGTTAGAGGACACAATTATTTTATACAGAGAAGTTAAAGGGTGAAAGTCGGATCTTTGGCAAGAATTTGAGATCCTTAAACGTCTAGAACTGAAGGGCGAAAATTTATTAATTGACCAGTTAAATCTCGCCGTTAGACAATATTTTGATGGCTTCAAACTACTCACAAAATCTTCTTACAACTGCCGGTAGCCTTTTTTGATTTCTTCATTTCCTCAAAAATCTAAAAAATCTTCTTTCACTGGAGTTATCCATTATAATTGAAGGTGACATGTATCTGTCCATTTTGTCTCATTTGTCACCATACTATGAGCCATGTAGTAAACTAAGTTATTTGTGTTCATCTGAGAAGTACGCTCTTATATTATTATTCTTCGTTTATGCATTTGTATTTCAACGGTATTTGTTTGCTAGCATATTTTTACAATTGACCAATGAGATATTTGTTTCTATAGCTTCCCACAAACCTCTCTTCCCCTTTTTATCCAAATATTGCATTTATTGAAAATTGTCGTAAATATAATATAACTTCTCCCATCGGCTACTTAGGCAGCAAAATATGTTCCACAGCGCATGCGCAACCGATCCTTGTATCCACGCTCTCCGTTTCCCATCAGTAGGCATGAATGCCTCCGTATGCACTGACTTTATTTACAATCGTAAATTACATTCCCTAGATTGTAGGGATGTTTCAGTTACTGCGATATACAATTTTTAGTAAGTACCAGTTTTACTCTGATAACTGTACTTCGCGATGTTTTTGACAACAGGCTTGGTATGATGAATTTATAATTCATGCTGTCACATTGTCTTTAGTTATCACAAGTATTTCTGAAGAAGACGGTTTTATATCCTTTGAAACCTTGGTAAAGTTATTAGACTACTAGTTATATATATATAATGTGGCTTCTGATCCTGCAGTTGTTATTCTTTCATATTCACAGAATTTATGACATCATCTGCGAATAGGTAAAGCTGAAAATGTGTACTCAGTCGCTTTCTAGGCAGTGAATATGAATTACTAAATGTTGCAAATGGTTACCTGATTATTAATTTGCCATTCTGAAAAGCCCACATTTCTACATGGTATAGCCTCTACAGACACCAATGCACCCGGTGATTCTGGTATCATTTTCACCATACAGATGGCGAATACTGTCGTGAGACACATTACTCAATGCCTACTCGACCTGTTCCAGCACCCCCTATAGAACAAAGCCTTCGCACGACGTCACAAAATGGCGGCGGTGAGAGGCTTAGAGTCCTCTGAAAGATTGTAAACATTAGCAGTGCACGCTGTTTATAGTGCATTATTTCGTTCAGGAGTGTATTTATTACGTAAATTGGTGTTGTGTACGGTGTGATCGCTACGCTGGAATGTTTCAAAATATTTACTTTTATGAGCCCCTTCCTTACATCAATACCGGTAAAAGTCGTTTTACAATAGCTGTTGTTCCAGCGATATTTTGGGTGGTCGAGATAAATGGCACACCTTGTATATTGTGTATATACCAAATCAATTGCTTGGCATATATCTTCAGAATACATACTCTCCAACATACCATAGGTGTCTTACTTTCGTTAATTAAAACACCTTTATAATACATCTACTGTTTCACTTATCACTAATATCAGTATCATCCAGTTTCTTCTTATACCTTACCAAATCATTCAACTTGTATTTGTTCCACTTCTGTTTCTTATTACATATTTGAAATACCTTTCATGTTTCAATCTATGAACCTTATATACTAGAAACTCTCTTCGCATTTCTACACAATTAATGTCACCTTCTAATCCTCAAGACAAGCGAGAAACTGTGTCTGGCAAAAAATTTTCTTCTGCCTTAATTTACTTTTACATCAAGTTCTTGCAAAAATACGGCCTACCGAATCAATCTACTATGTCACAGTTTACTCCTTGTCAAGAATTTTAACACCCTGTGGTTAGAATAAATTACTACCTTATGTGCAAACAGCAGATATCGAAACTTTTTAACAGCCCATACTATGACGATGGTTTCTTTATCTGTGATAACATAGTTCCTTTCACTTATTGTTAACATCCTACTTGCGAACGCCAAAGTCACTACTCGATTCTCACTCTGAGCTGGATACTCCTCAAACAGTTGACACTGACACCCTATTCCATACCCTGAGGCGTCTGCTGCTAGTCAAAACCCCTTCTCTAAGTTAACTAACACTGTCGATTCGCTAAGACATTTTACTCCACTGTTCCTGGCAGTCTTCACTCCAGTACATCCTCACTTTAAAGGTTTATTACCATTTAGGCAATCCATAATCTTACTTAGTATATACATCCTATAGATGCCAATTAAACCTACAAACGACTTCAGCTGCCTTTTATTCTTAGGATGGGGCAGTTTTTACTACCTGCATCTTCTTAGGGTTTGGACAGATTATTGTTTTATTTAAGAAGCGTCCTAAGAACTTGATTTCACTACCCCAAAGTGGTCCTAAAACATCATTTTAGTTACTCCTTTACTTGACAATATACCTCACAATTTTTTCAACAACGTCAGATATTAATCCCATGTATTAGTCACTACTAACATGTCATCTACATACAAAAGTATTTCCTCTAACAGATCATTACTCACTCCAAGATCTTAAACTCTAATGAATTCTGACATGTCAGCCCAGAAGGCAACATTTTGAACAAATAACTCCTCCCATCAAATGCTGTATTCTTGCGAGAATCCTTCCCCAAGAGAATTTGCCAACATCCACATGGCTGGTCAACTGAGCTTAGTTACTGTACATTATAAAATCTCCTTAATATTTCGTCGGTTGGCGGGGAGAAGTCTCTTTCTATCTCTGTTACTTTGTACCTGTATGTGCATCTAAAACACTAAGCGAATATTGCCATTAGGATTTCTTAAAACCACAAGGGGTTTGTTATCAGTACTACACCATCCTTCGATAACTCCCGATCCCAACATCCTGTTCATTTTCTACTTACAGCATCTTTGAGATTTAAAGCGATGCGATAGAGGATTTTGAAGAATGGAACATGGGGATTTATTAGAAGCTTAAATTCATAACCTTCGAACTCACCAAGTTTCTCCTTAAATTATTTATGTCAGTGTTTTTTGCAAGTCTCCTCGCTCTTCAGTATTAAATGCCAGCGCTTCTTTACAATTTTCTTAAACTTGGTTTTCCCATTCAGGTTCTTCTATCCCACTGTCTCTATCTTCCCTCAGAGCAAATTAACTAACAATTTCTATACGCCAAGTATTGCGTCCCTCCTTTCATGTTACATCCTAACTTTCGTTCAACTTGACTAAAGTTAGGTTTTCATTTACTGTTGTGTGCATAGAGATTGGCGCAGAACAGGGTAGCGTGGAGAGCTGCATCAGACCAGTCTGCGGACTGAAAACATCAACAACATAGATTCCGTAGGTAGATTGAGTAACACTTCAGTACTCATCATTCAATCCAATCCTAAAACGACGATAAATTTAACTGTCCTAAAACTAGAAAAAAATTAATGAGTAACTTCACCAGATATTTTAAAAGTCACCAACAATTCTTTATGTACTTTTCGACCCTTAATTCCAGTTAGACCAACAACTTTTACACTTGTCATACGATATCAGGGGAACTTCCACTTTTTTCTATTCCATTCGCATAATTATCTTGATATAAGACTTACTTCTGATCCTGTACTACCAAGAAATCAACAATCATTCCCTGATTACTCTCTTGCACTACTAATGTAGATACGCCTTGTTCTTTTCCCTCCTTTTCCAGTAATAACTCCTCACTTATGGATTATTGGCCATGATATCTTGAAAATGCTTTATTGTAACTGTGTCGCGCGGATTGACCGTGTGGTCTAAGGCGTCATGCTACGGACTAGGCGACCTTTCCCGTTGGAGGTCAAAGTCCTTCCCCGGAAGAGAATGTGTGTATTGTCCTTAGTGTAATTTAGTTTAAATAGTTTGTAAATCTAGAGATTGATGACCATAGGAGTTCAGTCCAATAGGTTTAAAAACATTTTTTCGTACTATAACCATTATTTTTATTAGAACTGTCAGGCAGAGAGTTGCGTTCATCCTCTGTCATTTCCTGTATTATCACACTATCAGCATTTCGCGGTTGGTTTGTATTTTGCGCTAGCACCTACGGCTTATTACTAAACTTATCATTGAAAATGAATTGTTATTACTCCAACTAGAATTATTAGTAATTTGTTTCCAACTGTTATTTAAATTCCTTTAATACTGTGTGCATTGTCATATCCATTACCTTCAAAAGACATCCCTTTATTTTCAGAATTCCAACGATTATTATTTCCATAGTCTTTATTAATATAATAATTATTAAAGTTTATGTTTCTCTCATAATTACCGTGTCTACATTTTTAACTTACCGTTGTTCCAGTTCAAATGTACCCTATTTTTAGCCCTTATATCTTGCCTGTCTACGGTTTAATGCAAGTAATCTAATTGGTGGAATCATTCCAGATGTGGAAAGGGTCCTTCTGGATGCCTTGAACAGTGCGGGTTGCAACCATTTGGAGATGGTGGCTCACGTCGGTGCCAATGACTCGTCCAGCTTTGGATCGTAAGAGATTCTCCCGGCTTTTGAACGGCTATATGAAGTGGCAAAGACGGATGAAAGCAGAGCTCACCATCTGCAGCATAGTTGACAGAACCGACTGTGGACCTCTAGTACAAGGCCGAGTAGAGGCTCTATATCAGAGGCTCAGGCGGTTCTGCCACCGTGTAGGCTGCAGATTCCTCGACTTGCGACATCGGGTGGTGGAATTCTGTGTTCCGTTGCATAAGCGAGGCGTCCACTACACGCAGAAAGTGGCTACACGGGTAGCGGGGGCTGTGTGGCGTGGACTGGGCATGTTTTTAGTTTACAGGCCCTTGGGAACACACATAGTCTTTCAATTTCAAAGGATACAGGTCATAGATAGGATAAACAGAGATCTAAAAACTATTGATCTAACAGCTGTAAATTGTCGTAGCTGTGTGGGAAAAGAGCCAGAGCTCCAAGCGCCAATAGAGACTACTGAATCTCAAATCATTATAGGTCGCGACAGCTGACTAAGGCCTGACGTAACTTCAGCAGATATTTTTGCAAAGGGGCAATTGTTGTACAGAAAGGAAATATTGAATAAAACAGGTGGAAGCGTATTTATTGCTGTCAAAAGCGGTGTATCTACTACCAAAGTTAAAGTAGTTCCTGTGAGTTCGTGTGGGTAGAGATTATACTTGACAACTACAAAAATAAAAATAAAATTAAAAAAAATTAATAATCGGTTGTTTTTACCAATCACTAAATCAGACTATTTGATTGCAGTAATATACAAAGAAAGCTTGGGTCGAATTTCAGAAACGTTTTCAAAGAGTACATTTTTAATTGGTGGCGACTTTAACTTACCCTCGATACGTTGGCTAAAATACATGTTTAAAACTAGGGGCAAGCATAAAACTTCGTCCGAAACAGGGCTCAACGCATTCTCAGAAAATGACCATGAGCAATTATTTCATAAACCCACTAGAATAATAAATGGTTGTGAAAATATACTTGTCCTCATAGTAGCAACTAATCCGGAGCTAATAAAGGGCATCAAAACAGTCACAGGGATGAGTGAAGTTACAGTTGTCGTAGCGAGACTGAATATCGGCTTTCGCAAATCTAGCAACAATAAAAGAAAAGTATGTTTATTCAAAACTGCAGATAAAAATTCGATTAATGCTTTCCTAGGTGAGGATCTCCAGTCTTTCGAAACTAACATTGTGAGTGTAGATCAGATGTGGCTTACTGTCAAAGAAATAATACCTACAACCATTGACAGATTTATACCAAATAAATAGAAAGGTCTGACCCGCCGTGGAACACAGTACATGTTAGATCACTCTTGCAAAAGACAAAGGAAAAAGCATGGAAATTTAAACGGTCACAAAATCTCGAAGACTAGCAGTCTTTTACAGAAATTCGAAATTTAGCGAGAGAAGCTGACAATACTTACCTTAAAGAAACCGTGTCACGTAATTTGGTAGAGAATCCTAAGAAATTTTGGTCGTATCTAAAGCACACCAGCGAAAAAACACAATCAATACCTTCACTACACTATGCTACTGATGACAGTTCTGCGAAATCAGAATTGCTTAACACAGCCTTCCGAAATTCCTTGACGAAATAAGACGAAGCAAATACTCCAGAATTCGTATCAAGAACAGCTGCCAGCATGCGTAATTTAGAAGTTGATACGCCTGGTGTATTAAAGCAACTTAAATCACTTAACAAAAGTAAGTCTCCCGGTCCCGATTGTATACAGATTAGTTTCCTTTCAGAGCATGCTGATGTAATAGCCACATACGTACCTATCATATACAACGGCTCCCCCGGTGAAAGATCTACATCTACATCTACATCTACATAGATACTCTGCAAATCACATTTAAGTGCCTGGCAGAGGGTTCATTAACCACCTTCATAACTTTTCTCTACCGTTCCATTCTCTAATAGCGCGCGAGAAGAAAGAACACCTAAATCGTTCCGTTTTCGATCTGATTTCTCTTATTTTATTGGGATGGTCATGTCTCCCTAAGTAGGTGGGTGCTAGCAAAATATTTTCACATTCAGAACTAAAAGTCGGTGATTGAAACTTCGCAAACAGATCACGCCTCAATGAATAACGTCTTTCTTTTAATGATTTCCACCCCAATTCGTGCAACATTTCGGTGACGCTTTCCCACCCGTAACGTGATAAAACAAAACGAGCTGCCCTTCCCTGAACCTTCTCAATATCTTCCGTCAGTCCCACCTGGTGAGGGTCCCACAAGGGGCAACAGTACTCCAAGAGAGGACGCACAAGTGTGATGTAGGCAGTCTCTTTGGTGGAGCTGGTGCATCGTCTAAGCGTTCTGCCAATGAAACGTAACCTTTGGTTCGCCTTCCCCACAATATTTTCTATGTGTTCTCTCCAGTCAAAGTTGTTCGTAATTGTAACTCCTAGGTATTTGGTAGAATTTACGACCTTAAGGTTTGACTGATTTATCGCGTAATTGAAGTTCAGCGGATTTCTTTTAGTGGTCATGTGTATTACTTCACACTTTTCTTTATTTAGTACCGTACCCTATTACTGGAAAGTGGCGCAGATCACTCCAAAATTCAAGACAGGCAATAGGAGTGATCCGCAAAGTTCCAGGCCTATATCATTTACGTCGTCTTCCAGCAGTATTGTAGGAGATATACTTTTCTCAAATATTATGAACTACTCCGAAGAGAACGACATATTAATCTGCAGTCAACAGGGATTCAGAAATTATCGTTCTACCTCTTGACTCGCATGATGTGATGAGTGCTATCGACAAGGGATGTCAAAATTATTCCATGTTTCTAGATTTCCGGTAGGTTTTTAACACGGTATCTCACAAGCGTCTTCTAATCACACCGCTTTGTTACGAAGTATCGCCACAGTTGTGCAACTGGATTCGTGATTTCCTGTCAGAAAGAGGACACAGTACGTTGTAATTGACTGCAAGTCATAAAGAAGGAGAGAAGTAAGAATGGTGCAAACATTGGCAGCTAACCCATAATAATGAGAAGTGTCAAGTCATCCGTGTGACCACTAACAGAAATCCGTTTAACTTTACTTACACGATAAATCAGTAAAATTTACACTGGGTAAATTTAGTTGAATATCTAGGAGTAACAATTACGAACACCTTAAATCGGAAAGAACGCCGCCACGGTGGCTGCGGGGACTGAGGCGCTTCAGTCACGGTCTGCACGGCCACTACGGTCGGGGGTTCGTATCCCCCCTCGGGCATGGATATTTGTGCCGTCCTAGTTCGTAAGTAGTTCATAAGTAGTTTGTAAGTTTAGGGACTGATGACCCCGTAGTTAAGTCCCATAGACTATACAAACATTTCATTTCGGAAAGAACACACAGAAAATATTGTAGGGAAGGGAAACAAAATTTTACTTTTCTTTGGCAGAACAATTAGAATACGCAACGGTTCTGCTAAAGAAACTGCCTACACTTGTGAGTCGTACGTCTTGTTTTGGAGTATTGCTGCGCATTGTGGGATTTACACCAGGTGGAACTGACGGACGACTTAGAGAAAGTGCAGATAAGGGCAGCTTGTTTTGTATTAACGTGATATAGGAGAGAGAGTGATATGAAAATCATTAAAAGGCGTTATTCTCGCGACAAGATCTATTTGCGAATTTTTTTCGCCAACTTTCTCTTCCGAATGCTGAACATATTTTTCTAGAACCGACCTACATACGGAGACACTATCATCATAATAAAATAAGAGAAATCAGATCGACAACGGAAAGATTTAGGCGTTCCTTTTTTCCGTTAGTTGTTAGAGAATGGAACTATATAAAAAGTTCATGAAAGTGGTTCGATGAACTCACTACCTTGCAATTCAATGTGATTAACGGAGTACTGATGTAGATGATGAGGAAAGGTGTAACTCGTTGTCGGGTTCGTCTAAATATATTGCTTGATTCAATTTATGTTCAACAAATGCTCTGTTGCCACCCCAATTAACAGGATATTTTAACAGTTCTGAGTTTTTGTTGAGGGTTTGCCGATCAATATGCCTTAGCGAATTCTGTTACACAATTGAACTTTTGCAAATTTAATATTTCCCTCTGTAATGCGTCCTCTTCTAAATGGCTTACTCTCTAACAGATGCACTGAGTGTGTTTCCGAGATGAAGGATATGCACCTTGAAATGACTTTAAGAATATCTTCGAATGATTACTCCTCTAGGTTTAAATTTAGGAAAGTTTATACCGCTATTCTTCATAGCCAATTTATTGTGTATCTTTTACTCAGTCACATCAGGGGTATGTCCCTCAATAAATAATTTTCTCGCAATAAAATAAATCTGATACTTCCCATGCCATTAGCCCTCCCCACCACAATGAGTTTATGCTTGAGATGTGCGCACTTAGTTGTTCTATTGTTGTGACTTTTCCGGTTATTTGATATAAAAATATAATTCAACATTAATCAGAGAAGCAATAACAGCTGTCAGTTGATAAAATTACTTTGCCACTCACGTCTTTAAGTCCTGAGATAGGTTGACAATAGAAGAAAACAATATTTCATGTCTCACTCCCTGTTCTCAAACTATTTCGCAATGATAGCATATTAAACAGGTCAAGTATACCATTATCAGCTGGGATGGATTATGAAACGCCAAGACTTGTTACGTGAAACGTCCTATCCCTCTCCCTATGAACTATACTCATACAAGCTAACTCCTCTTAAAACTTCAGCAATACTATAACTGCAGGAAATTATAAAACAAGTTTGATAGTTAGACATATAACCAGTTGCAAATTATTTTTAAAAGAGGGGAAGAAAGGAGGATTAAGAGGGAAGGATTATCTGCATTGGGACATTGAAATTATACAGTTGCGACAAGTGTTAACGTGAGCCGGCCAGGAATGGAACCCGGTCTCCAGCTTCGAGTCAGCGGTAGCCTTAACCAATATATTTAATTTTTTTCTGTAGAGATCGATTCCTTGCGGTCGTTTGTTCGTGTTCGTTCTGGGTTCTTAGTTGAGTTTTTGTCTCCATGCCGTCTTAGGCTACATTCGCCATTACGGATTCCCGTATGAGATCGAACGCATGACCGCATCTACCGGTGAAGTAAATGAAACAAACGCCGTCTTCGCGTGTAAATCAGACATAAGAAATAGTACTATAATTATTTAAAATAAACACATTGGAAACAAAAGAGTAGCAATCAAAGGAAGCTTACATAGTGTTTGTATATGAGCAACTGGAGGGAAATAAACAGACAGAAATAAACAGTAGTAAGGTAACAGTCCTTGAGCACTTCCGGAAATTAAACAGTTTGTTAAAATGTTCCTCATTTACGTTTCATGACTGTGAGATACAGACTTTTTCTGAGAAAATCATTCAGAATCGTGGATTGCTTTAGTGTGTTAAGGATACGTGCCCCGAAGAGACTGGGATACATTACATCAAGGAACAAACTACAGTGGAACACGTGTAGATGGTCTTAATAAAAGCCAGACAGAGGTGGGAAGGACTTTTAACGAAGCCTATCTATACAAAATAGACCCCGGAAATTCCTTGGTAAAATAAGACCTTTTTTGGTGTGTGTGTGTGTGTGTGTGTGTGTGTGTGTGTGTGTGTGTGTGTAGGTGACATCAGGAGATGTAGGAGCGAAATGGATATTTATACCTGAATCCGTAATGTACTGAATATTGCGCCATTATCAATCTGTAAATATAAACAGGATACGCTCTACCCGTTTTTACAAAGGCAGTATTTTTCTGAGATTCTTTCTTTTCTTAATTCTATTAGCTGTTCTTAGTGTTTCCTGAGACACACTTTAACACTCCAAACAAGAACTTGTTTTTGTTTAATATTGTCCGCACTTTGTTAGGCAATGTTCCAAAAAAACTACCAAGCACCTTATATATGCTTTTTACTTCAGCTTTGGCGTAGATTACTACTATTACGTTGTCCATTACGAGGTCAGTGCTGAGCGCAACGTGTTTTATTATAATTATATAAAATGACGTATCTTGCTTTATATTCTACGAGGAATTCCTCGTCTAACTTAATACTCTTGTCTAGTTAAGTTCACATACCTAATTCGTTCTTGAGGCTTAACGGTTGCTGTTATTTTCCCCTTTATCTTCTAGTCTGAAAGACATAGTCAGGCACTTCTGTAAAGACGTCATACAGTAACTAAATTGCACTTGTCAAGTTTTTATACGATTCTCGGCGATAATTAAGGGAAAAAATGAACACCTTTTTTTTCCATGATGAAGTCTAATCTTTGTATGACACAAAGAGAATGCATGCCGCAATATTTTCCAAATTATTGCTGCTAATTTCTATGTCTCCACTAGATAAAATGAGAATAATGTTGGTTCCATGTCTTACCAACAGAGCACGAGGTGAATGTTCTCGCTTCAGTCTTTTGATTGCATTTGTTTTGTTCATAACAAATTACCATCGAAATACATCTTGTGACAAACTAGAGCTCTCTTTTTAATGGTCTTTACGTTGATAACAAGCACGCGTTAGGAGGGCAGCGAAGCAAGCCAAGGCAGTTGGTGACGAAGAATGTCAACACTTTACATGCCAGTTTAAATGGATGAGCAGAAAACCCGGAAGTCAGCGATGAGCAGCAATGGTACTTGGGAACCGGTTAAACAAGTCCTTCATGATATATTGCCTCCACAGTCAGCTACAATCACTTCACGGCTTCTTAAATAACTTGGCACCATCTTGTCCGAACTCTTGTAAACAAACCGGATGTTAAAATTAACGAGTACATGTCGGCCGTACCGTTATTCACGATAGCATTCAACGTTCCCTAAGTGCTTTCGAGGAGTGGAAATCTATTGACAAACCCGTTGTTTATACAAGAATTATCTGTAGCGTTAAAGGTAATGCGTTCTGGTCGACTGTCCACCAATTAGTTTTATGTGGTTTATACTTCTGTGATGACGAAAATGGCAGGAGTCATCATCATATATAGTGAAGACCGTGAAACACCATTACCATCGAGTCACAAATACTAGGCGTATAGGCATTCTTATAATTTTTTTTATAAAAGTCATCGTTAGAGACCTTATGGTTACCATTCAAATCACTTAACATGCACGTGAAATATGTCTATGGCATAATCGTGTTAAAAATAACTATTCTATAATTTTCAAATGTTTGTAGAGTCTATGGGACTTAACTACGGGGTCATCAGTCCCTAAACTTACAAACTACTTATGAACTACTTACAACTAAGGACGGCACAAATATCCATGCCCGAGGGGGATTCGAACCCCCGACCGTAGTGGCCGTGCGGACCGTGACTGGAGCGCCTCAATCCCCTCGGCCACCGCGGCCGGCTCTATAATTTTCGTGGAATCTTGTCGAACTAGAACTTGACGCGAATTTTATTATTTAATATAGGTAAAGAAACACAATGATATAACTTTCTGCATTTTCTTTATCCAAATTGCCCTGTAGACCGGGCATTCGGGGGAACAAATAAAATTACACACACTTCAGATGAAGATAACGTTTATAAATGCGGAAAGAACGTGACTCCTTTAAATGTCGTGATACAAACTGTAGATGTTAATGTATATAAGACGTACTTTAGGATGTAAGTGACAAAAACTAACAAGCACCTTGTAACATTGGAACTACCTCGAAAATAACTGCATTACTTGTGATATATATGCATATAAATGTCCCCAATGTCTCTCATAGGCTTAAATTTATTTTCGTATTGCGAATTGTCATTTAAAGCGCGGGGACACCTAATCAAATGTTACAAAATTTGTAGTTCCTTCTTACAATATACATCATTATTTATTTAAATCTGAAAAGAGAAATCGATAGATTGAAGTTAGGTAGAGAGGTAATTACGAAGTTCAATGGCAGGATGCACAGGATTTCTGGTCAGGTGAGTACAGGATTATAAATACAAAACCAGGAGTAGGTCTAATAATCAACAAGATAAAAGGAATGCCAGTAACTTTCTATAGACAGCATAGCGAGTGCGTTACCGTAGCAAATATAGACACGAAGTCAACTCCGACCACAGTAATACAATTTTATATGCCACCTTGCTCTATTGATGATGAGAAGATTAAAAATTGTATGATTTGCTTACAGAAGTTACTCATGGAGTCAATTGAGAGATTAACGTGATTGTGATGGGGTACTGGAACTCAGTATTAGGAAAAGAAAATGTAGGAAAAATAGTAAGTGATTATGAACTGGGGAAAAGGAATGAAAGAGAAGGTCGCCTGGTAGAATTTTGCGCAGACCACAATTTAATCATTACAAATACTTGGTTTAAGCACCATACAAGATGGTTGTTACATGGAAGAGATCAGGAGACTCCGGTTGGTACCAGATTGACTTTTTTTTGCTAAAGTATAGATTTAGAAACCAGGTTTTGAACTGTAAGAGATATCCATGGGCAGATATAGATTCTGACCGTAACTCATTGCTTATGAACAGTAGATTAAAATTTAAGAGACTGGATAAAGGTAGATTAGGAACCAGAGGTTGTTAAGAGTTACATAGGGAACATAGGCAAGGATTGACCGAAATGGGGAGGGTGGGGAGGCAAAGTAATACAGTAGTATAAGAATACAGAGGATCATATAGGTAGAAAGACAGGAACTAATTAAAATCTTGGGATAACTTAATTGATGAAAGGAGGAAATACAAAAATGCAGCAAGTGAAGCACGCAAAACGGACTTATGAGGTTGACAGGAAGTGCAGACTAACTAAACAGGAGTACCTAGAGGACAAATGCAAGTCCATAGAAGAATGTATAACCAGGGAAAAGATACAGGGAAATAAAAGACACATTTTAAAACATGTAAAGCAGATGCAGATAAATCTGGAGCTCAGATGTCAAACCAGTACTAAGGAATGAAGGGAAAGCTGAAAGATGGAAGGAATATACTGATGGTCTTTACAAGGGATATGAACTTGGAGGCAGTATTGTACAAATGGACGAGGAAGTAGATGAAGATGAGATAGCAGAAACGATACTGTGAGCAGAATTTGACAGAGCATTGAAAGAGTTGAGTCGAAGCAAGACCCTGGAGTAGATGTATTCCCTCCGAACTGCTGATATCACTGCTAGAGCCACTCATGAAGAAACTGTTCCACTTTGTGTGCAAAATGTAGGAGGCAGGGGAAATACATTCAGTCTTCAAGAAGAAAATAATTATTCCAATTCCAAAGAAAGCATGTGCAGACAAGTGTGAAAATTCCAGAACTATCACTTTAATAAGTCATTGTGTCAAAATACTTACACGAATTATTTACAGACGAATGGAGAAACTAGTCGAATCCGACCTCAGGTATGATTAGTTGGGATTTAAGAGTAATGTGAGAACACGCAAGGCAATAGGTTACTACTTAGCAGATAGGTTAAGGAATGACAAACCTACGTTTTTAGCTTTTGTGGATTTTGAGATAGCTTTTGACAATGTTGACTGGAACTCTCTTTCTAGGTCCGAAGTCAGCAAGTGTAAAACATAGGCAACGAAAGGTTATTTACAACGTGAACCGAAGTTAGATAGCAGTTATAAGAGGCTAATGGCATGAAAGGGACACAGTGGTTGGGAAGGGAGTGAGTCAGGGTTGTAGCCTTTCCACATAGTTATTCAATCTGTACATTGAGCAAGCTGTGAAGGAATGCGAGGAAAAATTTGGAGACGGAATTAAAGTTCAGGTAGACGAAATAAAAACCCTTCGGTCACCGACGACGTAATTCTGTCACAGACAGCCGAGGACCTGGAAGAGCAAGAGAACGGAATGGAGAGGCTCTTGAAAGGAGGTTATAAGATGAATATTAATAGGAGGAAAACAAGAGTAATGGAATGTATCTAACAAAATCAGAAACCAGGCGTTGCTAAATTAATTAGATCAGGTAATAAGACAATAAAAGTGGTAGATGTATTTTGTTATTTGGGTAGTAAAATAACATCTGATGGTCGAAGTAAAGAAAATATAAAATGTATAATGGCTGTGGAGGAAAACTAATTTCTCAAGAAGTGAAATTTGATGTCATTCAAAATTAATTGAAATGTTAGGAAGTCCTTTCTGGAAGTATTTGTCTGGAGGTTAACATTGTACGGGATTTAAACGTGGACGATATATAGTTTAGACGGAAAGATAATAGAAGCATTTGAAATGTAGTGCTACAGACGAATTCTCAAAATAGGTGGGTAGGTCACATAACTAATGAGTAGGTGCTGATGAGAACTGGGGAGAAAAGGAATTCCTGACATATCTTGTCTAAGAAAAGTAATCGATTGATGGAACACAATCTAAAACATCAAGGAAATGTGAATTTAACACTGTAGGGTAGTGTCTGGGGCAAAAGTCGCAAAGGAAGACTGAGAAAAGAATGTAGTTGCCATGTTCAAAGGACTGTAGGGTGCCGTTGTTATTCATAGATTAAGTGGCTAGCACAGGGCAGGGTAGCGTGGAGAGCTGCATCAAAGCACAACAACGACGAAATCTGAAAACAACTAATTCACTTATGATAACGCTGAGATATTTCATAACGATTTTGATAAAGCAAAATAACGTAATGGTTTCCATTATTGCAAGAGTATGTCCATCTCCTTATCAGGCATTCAACAGACAGGGTTAATTTTTTGTTACATTTGATAACTGAGCTTTAATGATTGTTTTACTGGGTTTGGTCTCGGATAGACTGAAATTATAGAAAGGTAATTTATCAACTGTAAAATACAGAAAGTCAGATTTTGTCTTTTTAATGAAAGTATAGAGAAAAAGTAAAAATGAGATAGATAAATTATTTCTTATATACTTACATTCTTTGCTGAGCACTTAAGCGATTCCGGTAGCAGAAAATATGCAACTTAGCAATAGTTTACAGGAGGCATATTTTGTTAATGAGCAAGCAACCTGAGCAAAAGCTAGCAATAAATATTGCTTCCAATAATATACTTTTCCCACAGTTGAAAAAGAACTTCCCGACAACAATGAGCTCCGACAATCTAACAGTGTGCCAGTGCACTTTACCAACAGGATTCGAAATTTTTCCTTCTCGGTGCAAAACAAACCTCAAGTAACTAATTCTGTTAATTTTTGCTTGTTCACATCCCACTACAAAAGTCAATGAAAAAATCTGATAATAAAGTTTGCTCACATTATGTATTGTAGAGAAGCTCTCTCATGCAGTCATTCATCTTCCCTAATATATTTTTAAAAATGTTTTAACGATACGTAAAAACATCGTATAAGAAGTATTACACCTATCTTTCTACGCCAGTTTTTCTTCAGTAACTGTAGTCTGACTGTAGCTGTTTCAATGTGATTACTGAAATAAATAAATAAAGTGAACAATAATGATGGCAATATTCGTAAGATGAATAATCATTTGAATATTCAGATCTGAACAGACTCACAAGCACTCCTTCAGTATCAGTCATTAGATCGACAACGCGTTCGCTTGGAGTGCAGTAGTTTATATGGAGCCCCTTATTGATGGCAACATCGATATATCTTCCGCTCGAGAATCCAAATTATCCCTGGCTAGGTCCCAGGAGTTCTCTCCGTGCCTGTAAACGATTGCACAAGGGTCTCTTCTGGAACTAAGCCAGAGTATTCATCACGGAGATGCTTCGATATGTCTTCTGCTTTTCACAATTTTTTTAGTGTGATATTGCTTGATATCTTTGAGATTCCTGGTCTCATTCACACAGATGAATTTTGTTACTTACTGGATAGCACGATGCAACCTCTTTTTATTATTATTTTTTCTTCTTCTTTAATGAAAGCACGGATCCATTGTTTCAGATTCCTTCCCGATTATTATTTGTTTGGTCACATTACTCGTTCTAGAGCGTTAATGTTTGCAGCATCATTGTTCATTTAGATACTATTTAGTTATTTGGTTGCCTTATCACGTATACTTTCTTCCATCCCTCCCACCATCTTTCGAAGGCTCCAGCTGCACCTAAAAGTTACAGTGTCCATTTGGATTTTGTTTTTCCGTGATTTCCCTAAATCACTCCTGCAAAGGGCAAGCCAGATTTTCTTCCTCATTCCTGACAAATACCATCTGAGCTTGTGCTGCGTCTCTGATGACCAGGATGTCAATGGGACGTTAAACCGTAAACTTCCTTCCTTCCTTTAACAAACTTGTATCCATTAACATCAATAAAAGAGGACGAACTGTTATTTCACCTAAATATTTTTGTGACTCTCACAACGCTGATATGCAGTTCCTCCTTCATAAATCTCTTCCATTGGATTCATTTGTACGATAACACCATCCTTTAAAGCAAAGTTGAACACATTGTTAAAACTTACACAACAATCACATTACTGTTCATAATTCTGTAATCAAATCTTCTCGTAGTAGTTGAGAAGGATGATTGTTTATTAGCCTAATGTGTTTGGGGCACATTTTAAAAGTATTTACTGCTAATAGCCATTTCTTTGCACGACATGACGTGCAACGATTAAGTCACACATTAGTAAGATTTTTACTTACACTTGAAGCGCCGCTCAATCAATTCATTAACATATTAATATGAAATGTGGATGTTTATCGGTGTTCAGAAAACCACGCAACGCTCGTCAAATGTGTGTATTTACCAGAATATGTTTAGAATTTACATTATTCCATAATATAGTCCAAAATGTTAAGGAAATGCTATATATACTAACCACGATTTAGATATCTTTCTTTTTTTACATTCTAACGTTCATTGCAGTTACTACACTACAAGACACCGTCAATAGTAAAAATCCAACATCAGTACGGTATGTAATGTCAGTAATAAAACTCATTCCTGAACATCTCATATTCGTACTAATACTCTCAGATGTTTGATTTGTAACCTAAAGGCCTCTAACTTCACCAGCCAAAGGAGTAACATCACGGTCTAACATATACAGTCACACTCCAGCAGTTTTTTGTTATACACTGCTACAGAACGTTCTAAGCGTCCGGGGAGCTACATTATTGAATACTATATTGGATGAGTGCGAATAGTATCGTTTATATTGATTTTGACATACTTTTTACATTATGGAACTATGTAGTGCCGTAAAATAGGTAATAACTTAAAAACAGCTCCACCGTTGTCTTTCTTTGGATTCCTAAGATCCCTAACAAGGTACGAAATGGTACTTCGCAGCACAGTTTATTTACAATTATCTTGTAACCTACAGAGGCTTTTACGGAATAATTTTATTTTCTATTAAAAATGGAAAAATGTCTAGGAAACACAAGAAGACTTTCCCTTTGGCAGAAAGACGTCGCTTTTTTTACTCAAGAACGTTAACGCTTCCTCACAACAATTCCATCAAAATCGTTGAGGGTGGAACTTGGGAAATATAGAATCAATAACTACAGTATTTAACATACCAAATCACCCACAACAACACTGTAGAGAATGAAAAACGTCGAAGACGTTGCAAGAAAACGGAAAAAGCAATCAAACTGTTTTCAACAATGAAGAACCCAATTCTAAAATTGTTGCTACAGCTGAACCACAGACGGAAGGAATCTTCAAGACATTGTCCTCTCAAGCTAAAGTAATCACACTGAAAAGAATATTTGCATATAAGAAAGACGAGTGAAGCCTAAGATTGTGCGAATTATTCCATACAGTATCAGTACGTGTCAAAAAACTCTTTGTCATAGTAAGAACAGACCATAACAGAAATTTGTGTTCTCTCATGTTTATATTTTACTTACTTTCAGCGGAATAAGATGCAAGTATACACATATTCGTAAGTATTGATTCATAGTTAATTTCTTCGTTATACCAATGCATAACCGAATCGGGGAGAATAGGAGTTTCTGCCATATCCTGACTAAGAGAAGGGATAGCTTGGTAAGACACATTCTGAGTCATCAAGGAATTGGCAACTTAGCATTAGAAGGAACCGTATGGGGTAAAAATCGTAGAGGGAGACCGAGGGACGAATACAGTAAGCAGATTCAAAAGGATGTAGGTTGCCGAACGTGTTCTCAGATGACGAGACTTGCACAGGACAGGGTAGCGTGGCGCGCTGCATCAAACCAGTTTGCGGACTGAAGACGACAACAACAACAAGCAATGTATCATTTAAGTTCGGCTGTTTTTACATTAATTTCCGTGGTATGTATGGCTCTTGATGCATTACTAGTGCTAGTAACGCAAAAGTTTTACTAAATGTTTCGTAAATTATGTTTACAAATAATTATAAACTAACATCACTCTTTCGGCGGCCGGCCCACCTCTAGGAGCGCTAGTGTCGTTGCAACTATCAGTTGATAACAGCTTTCACAGCAGTGAGTGTCGCAACGGTATATGTTAGACTGTGGCGGGGGATTTGCGAACTAGTTCGCTTAGTTCACCTGTGGGAGCGCACTTCCGAACTAGTTCGTTCGGGAACTACACAAGACTATTGGTGATAATGAGAGTAAAACCTTAACTGGACTGTCCCTGGTGTAATGGACCGTGTGTTGCGGTGTGGGGGAACAGCTGGGTCGGCGGTGCTCCACGTGCCGCGGCCGCGACTGTACGGGCAGGTGGGCACTCAGTGCTTGGCCGTCAGTCCGCTCCTCTCCGCTCCTCCGGGAACAATATCCTCTTCACGGGAACGCAGGCCATTCACGTGACGATTATGAGTTTTTGTTACTCACTCGCCGCAAATCGCCCAACACGGCGGCAGCTGTCGGTTCGAGTAGCGCCTGGCACGGGTCACTGCTCGCCTAAACACCTCCTTACACCTCGAGACCGTTTCACCGGATCAACAGAAAAACTTGCGTGTCTGTCAACAGCCCGCTTTGAAGCTGCCTTACCCGCGGAGTTATTGCCTTTGTTGACCTAGCCTGAACATCACAACATCAATAAGCGAACACTAAATTTGAAGTACATACTGTCAATAATTTAAAAATCGAAAGTCAAGGTTGGAATTCAACAGTATAATAATGGTAGTTTACAACCCACTGTAGAGACGTACGACGAGCGCTGACAGGCACTTACGAAAGACATAAATATAACACTTAAGCTATGGACCATTAACCTTTTTCAAAAAGAGAATATTCTCACAATTTCACAGGCACAATTTACTGTTACGCAACCGTCAGAGTGCGGCAGCCAGAGATGGTTGTGTGTCTGTGAAGTGTGCCTGTGTGGTAGTGTGATTAGTCTCTTTTCTGACGAAGGCTAATGGCCGGTACTTTAAGAGTTTTGTGAATAATGAAATGCCAAGATCGCGACATTTCGTCTTTATTTATAACAGACGACCGGTTTCGATGTACATAGACATCATCTTCTGCTCTCTGCACTAATTATAACATTATTACATAAATACACATTGTAGCCAGTTGGATTGTACTGGTGGGTTGTCCCACGTTAAAATATACCGTTTGGTTGTCTGATATAAAACCCGAGTAGCTACTTGAGTAGCTTGTTGTCACTCACTACTGTACAACATGGTGGTTCTTCATGTACATAGTACTACTCGAGTTTTACATCTGACAACCAAAAGGCATATCAATACAATCCAACTGGCTACAATGTGTATTTATGTAATAATATAATTAGTGCAGAGGCCAGAAGACGATGTCTATGTACATCGAAACCGGTCGTGGTTATAAATAAAGACGAAATACTGCGATATTGGCATTTCCTTATTCACAAAATACATGTATAAGATCGCTCCCTGCCATGAGCAAATTATACTTTAAGAGTTGTAGGTGCGAGTGTCTTTTTTATGCGTCTGTCACAGCTCATCGTACGTCTTTGCCGTTAGTTGTAAATTATTCTTATTACTAATTATTATGCGAGGGTTAGAACTTAAAATAGTGGCAAAAATGTTTGAAATGTTTGTATAGTCTATGGGACTTAGCTACGGGGTCATCAGTCCCTAAACTTACAAACTACTGATGAACTAGCTAATCCTAAGGACGGCACAAATATCCATGCCCGAGGGGGGATTCGAACCCCCGACCGTAGTGGCCGTGCAGACCGTGACTGGAGCGCCTCAGTCCCCTCGGCCACCGCGGCCGGCTTAAATAGTGGCCATAATTTATTCACAACCGATAAAAAAGCGTTACATGTTTTCACCTGTTACCGTCTTTCAAAGTAGTCACCAGCGTTGTGTAGAACACGTTGCCAGCGATGTGGAAGACGTAGTGTACCGTTATCAGAGCCTATTCTGTTGATGGTGCGAATGGAGCTGTGCATTGCCTGTCTAATCTCTGGAACAGTTCTAAAGCGGATGCCACGAAGCGGTTTCTTCAATTTCAGAATCAAATCAAAGTCACAAGGACGTAAGCCCGGGCCGTATGGTGGATGGTACAGTACTTCCCAGTACCATCGACCGAACAGAGCAGCCACAGCTTGCGCTGTATGCGTCCGCGCATTCTCGTGCAAAATGACGGGTGGGTTGCGCAGAAAGTGTTGCCCCTTCTTGCCGCCGGTGACGCTCCAAACACGATCAGTAATACTGTGCATTAACGGACTGCCGTGTAGCAACGTAATGCGTTAGAATAACACCATCACAGTCGTACACGAGAGTCCGTATAACTTTCACCATACTGGAGCTGTGACGCAGTTTCGACTGTAAGCACTTCTTCTTCAGAGACGCTAGGACGACGTGCCCAATGCATGTCCGCCAGTATGGCCGACCTTAGTTGAAAACTTTTACCCAACGAGCCACTGTTCTGTACGCCAATGCCGATTTCCCACACGCCTCTTGGAGACCTTGATGATACTGTCGTGCTATACGACCTCTAGCACGTTCAATCTTGATCGAACTCCGTTGTTCCTGTTGGGAAAACATTCTCTCACCGTCACGTTAGACTGCTCGCTCACAAGTGACTGTTTCCCTCGATGGTGCGCACGGCAGAGACGTAGGCAGGGCGAGTCCATTCCTCTACACCTGACCTTTTTCGCTCCTCCGCCCCTTCCTTTTATAGCATTCCAAGCCGCGTCTCACCTTCTCACGTTTCAGACAACTTCAGGCTCCTAACACACGCTCCGATTCATGCCCGACCAACAAGCTGTTCATCGAACCAACCAAATTCGTAGCAGCCTCCACACGATCCGACCACTCTGTTTTAGTGTCTGTTTGACAAACTGTTTTTGTTTTCGTGTGTTCGCTGTGCAGACGACAAACGACGCAGGCCGGTAGTTTCTCGGGTACCGCTACATACGATACAATTTGTCGGGTGGAGTGGTGGTGGGAGAATCGGATGTTGGACAGTCAGGCCCGACCAACCATCCGACAAGCGTAGTTGGTCGGCAAGCGCCTCCACAAGTCCAATTTGTCGTACCGATAATAATTTGGTCCCGACAAATCAGAACGTATGTAAGGGCCATTACACTCCTCCATGCAACGCGGGACGCTGAATTGCCCATCACCCTTCCCCTACACCCACCTCAAGATGGTTGTTGTGGTTGAGCGGCCAGAGACATTGGTCTTGTGCACTTCAGTTATGTTTCAATAATTGTGTGAAGACGCGGTGGCATGGCCGAGCGCTCTAAGGCGCCTTGCTGCGGATCGCGCGGTCTGAGGCGTGTTTTATTTAGCGTATGTTGGTTTAAGTAGTTTGTAAGATTAGAGACTGATAAGCGCAGTAGTTAGGGCCCTTAAATTTACAAATATTTGAACACTTGTCTGAATGTATACGGTACGTATCTTTTTGTGATGAAATCTGTACCCGAAAATTTGAAGTTGTGTGAATGTGATTGTCTGTTATAAGTCTGTCTGCGGCTCACCATTCGCCATTAAAGCGAGTTTCCAGCTATCCTCTATTATAGACAAATAAATAAACGTCGTATCTGTACCATCATTTACGACTTAACAACAAAATTTACAACCACAATAGAAAATTGACAGGATGGCAAACTGAAACAAATTAACGATTTGAAGTGTCATGTTCTGCAGCTGCACCGCTTGGACATTTCTGCCAGAAATTTTCAAATTGATGGATTGCAATCCTGTTGAAGACACAGTGTAAGAGCGCCCATAGGATCGCCGACGTCTAACAAGTTAGGACGGAACTACGAAATTTCTGACTGTGGGATGAGAGAGAGACAAACAAAACCATATCGACGAAGGATGAACGCAGTAGGGAAGAGAAGGGCACAATTTCAAATGTTCTATAGATTATGTGACTTAACTACTGGGTCATTAGTCCCTAAACTTACAAACTACCTATCAACTAGCTTATCCTAAGGACGGCACAAATATCCATGCCCGAGGGGGGATTCGAACCTCCGACCGTAGTGACCGTGCAGACCGTGACTGGAGCGCCTCGGTCCCCTCGGCCACCGCTGCCGGCTGAGAAGGGCTCACTGAACGTGCAGGTAAAATTCAATAATTCGCGAGTTGTTCGAAATGCGGCGCTCCATCTAACTGCAAGGAAAAGCCACGTCGTATTTCTAGGGGGAGATTGTCTAATCTTATCAGGAATGTCATTTCCAGATGCACTGCGTACAGCTGAGCAGTTAGGTTGTTGTTTAAATATTCAAATTTTTGTAAACCTATTGGACCAAACTGCTTTGGTAATCAGTCCCGAGACTTACAAACTATTAAAACTAACTTACACTAATGACAAGACGCACGCCCATGTCCGAGGGAGAACTCGAACCTAGGGCGGGAGCGACCGCTCAGTCCGTAGCGTGACGCATTAGACCACGCAGTCATCCCCACGCGGTGTTTGCTTGTTGTTAAGAAATACTGGGCCGAAGAGAACTTCGTCGTGCATGCCACACCACACATTTAACTTTAAGTCGAAGCGGCGGAATAGCCGTGCGCACTGAGGAGCCGTGTTGTGAGGCGCGGCCGTTCACCGTCGAAGGTTTGAGTCCCCCACCCCCCCTCGGGCATGGGTGTGTGTGAGTTGTTATTAGGTTAGTTTAACTTAGTTCAAGTAGTTTGTAAGCCTAGAGACTAATAACCAAGCCTGTGGTCGAAAATCGACCAATTGTGTTTACAATGGTCACTGGGGTAAAATTTTACGTATCATGTCGGCGGCCTCGCGTGATTAAGTTGGCAACATCAACAACACGATAAAAAATCTTTGCCCATTTGTTCGAACCACATAGAATGACTCGATTAGGGTATCGTACAGACCATGAAGTAAACAAATAATGCTGTTTGTGCTTTATGGTTGACAGGTTCCTGTATGTACACTCGTCCGCTCTGTAAAAATAATTACCCTCAATAGCGATGAATCCATGAGAAAACATCATCGTTGTCAAGCGATTGGCTAAAATGAAGACTCACAGGATTCTCACTATTCAGCATATGTTGCCAATATTATCATAGGAGGCCGTTGGGGTATTTGGTAAAATTTAACCGGCACTGGGAGGTATGAAACGGTATCTTTTACGTGTTAAGGAAAATGCCAGACACAGTCACAACAAATAAAAACGGAAGTATATACTTCTCATGCCATTTTCGATTTATATAATTCATTAGCCTAACATTTCAAATGGAACTGCAATTTCGGTATTCGTATATTTATATAACGCCAAGACATAATCTTATTTCGATACTGCGATATTCAGAATTCAGGAGCTGACAACATGTCGACTTCGTAGTTCCACCCGTGTCCCGCTACATGCCTCTCCCGGCGCATCATCATTTATATCGGCATTCTCGACTTCGTAGTTCCACCCGAACACCGCTAGATGCCTCTCCCGGCGCATCATCCTTTATATCGGCATTCATATGAAAACATCAATTTCCTTTAATCACTGCGAAAATGTAGCATTTGAACGGCACAAGAAAGTAAGTTGGGAGCACTCCATGTTCCGATATTCACTTATTTTAATACGTTGTTTTAATACTGCATATGCGCTGCATTACAGCGTCTTTGGTCGAGGCGAATAGCCAATCAGTGAGCTGATTGTTGGAGAATGTAGAACTTGATCCAGGCTGTAGATAGGAAAATTTCTACTTCCTTTTACCACTTTTTATGGCTAAATGCACACATAATATTTATATTCGTGAAATCTTCGAATTATGTAACTTTCCTTGGCCTTCTTGTACGAATAAATTAGTAATCTGTACCACAATTTTCGTGTTAGCGTATTTATATGATTCATTGTCCCGTTACGACGGAAATCAGCCTCTTCGTTGAAAAGAAAATCAGCTTTCAGATGTGGCTGGTGCGATCGTTTTTCTGTAAAGTGTTTACTGCATCTGTCTATCTATGCCATTTCCATAAAGTGCTAGACAAAATGCATACGGTATGGATGGAAATTATCTATGGATAGTTTCCCAAGCATGGATGCATGACTGACACCATGTTTGTAAACTTCTTTTCTGGTTGACTTTGTTGGATTGACTGTCAGTATGATCTGTTGCTCTTACATCGCCGCTCAGACCGTCGTTTGTCATTGCCTGTTACCATGAACCGCTTCAGTAAACGACCAATCTGTGTCTGAGAGGTTGGTAACGCCGCCGTCTATGACATTCCTCTGCTGCTTTTTGGAGACTTATGCCAGCAGCATGGATAAGAACCATTTTCACCTTTTCTTAAATTGTTAACTGGGTCATTGTTGTTGATTACTGCTAGAAAAAGAACAAAACCAAATTTCCAATAATTTAGATGTTGATTACTGAAGAAATAAATTACAAATTCAGCATCAAGAGCATGTTCAAACAATTTCTCCCTTCGCCGTTTTACGCCATCTGGACAAATAACGAAGTTTTCCTGTGTTGCGCAACTTTTCAATCCCCCTATCAAAACAATCGGTTGTCGGTCAATATACTGTACGTTGTCTCCCAACAGCGGTTAAATAGATCCACTGCCAGTGACGGTGTCTCTTCGCTTTACATTTCTTTTCATTACTGACATTAAACGATAGCGCAATGTATAACACCCTCGCACCGCTGTGTCAATGAACTACAATTCGAATCGGTCTTTTCATATGCTTGGAAGATAGACGTCAATTATTCTAAGAAAGACTACATAGGAAGTTAAATAACCATTGTTAACTGATATAGAGTATAGAAATACACTGCAGCCCTTTCCAGTATCGACCCAACAAGGCTGCGAATAAAAGCCATTCAGTCAATCAACGGTTCCTCACTTCATACTCAAATGGGAAGGAAATCCACTTTGATACATGATACGAGGTGAAATACCATATGTCATACCTTTAGTGGTAGTTTACTCAATACGGATATAGATTGCGATAAGTTAACGAACATGCCGAGACAGGTTTTTATACAGCGCGTTCTGAAATTCCTGTTACATACTTCTAGGACTTGTAGAGGGGAGTGAGTACACAATATTTTGGTAACGACTTCCTCCGCGAAAATTTAATTCATTGACGGTACGATAAATTATTTTTCCTTACACTATGAAAACAATATCTCTTCCACTGCAACATCTTTGCCCTCCATGCTTTGGGGATGGTAGTATGAATCAAAACAAGAAAAACATGTCTAGCAAACATATATTCTAAAAAGCATGTCTTAAGCGCTTGATCAGTAGAAGAGACATAAATCGTAATTTGCAATCAGTTATGGCTTCACTGTACTAGGTTTAGACAGAATACCAAAGTGGGCAAATGAAAATTTGTGCCCGGCCGGGATTCGAACCCGGGATCTCCTGCTCATTAGGCAGACGCCTTGACCACTCCGCCACCTAGGACACATTGACCAGCCCGACTGCACGTCTCCCGCCACACCCAAATCTCAATTCGCCACGCTGTCTCTGTCCTATACCACAGCCTATTTGTTCTGTAATGCTCGCAGCCTCAATACTGTGTTCCCGCATCAGGGAGAAGAGACCATGAGGTATCGAGACACAATTAATTGTCGTCAGGAGCCCAGCCACGGCTTGTATTGTGACAATTAATTGTGTCTCGATACCTCATGGTCTGTTCTCCCTGATGTGGGAACACAGTATTGTGGCTGCGAGCATTACAGAACTAATAGGCTGTGGTATAGGAAAGAGACAGCGTGGCGAATGGAGATTTGGGTGTGGCGGGAGACGTGCAGGGAAGAGTCCTCTGCAGTCGGGTTCAAAAAAATGTTCAAATGTTTGTAGAACTTATGGGACTTAACTACGGGGTCATCAGTCCCTAAGCTTACAAACTACTTATGAACTAGCTAAGACTAAGGACGGCACAAATATCCATGCCCGAGGGGGGATTCGAAGACCCGACCGTAGTGGCCGTGCAGACCGTCACTGGAGCGCCTCAGTCCCCTCGGCCACCGCGGCCGGCCTGCAGTCGGGCTGGTCACTGTGTGCTCGGTGGCGGAGTGGCCAACGCGTCTGCCTTATAAGCAGGAGATCCCGGGTTGGAATTCCGGCCAGGCACATATTTTTATTCGCCACATTCGAAGACAATGATGTTCTCGTAGCTCTTACGGTATGCATTTTGGAGCACAAGATTATCAAACATTTAGATGTTTCTTTGGTCCATACTACCTCCAAAATTGGAAAACAAAGACCTTGCGGCACAAGATACGTGTTTCTCGGTGTCGAAGAAGTGCTTCTAACGCCACAGGATAACATTTCCGGACATGGGTACCTTAAAAAATGCAGGGTGTTTCAAAAAGAATGTACGTATTACGACAGCATATATTCATTAAAGTTTAAGACATACAAATATGAAACTTTTACACGCATATTTACGAACCTTTCAGATAAGAGATTTTCGATATGTTCTCCATCAACATCGACACTCAAATTTCTCCTGTACTTGGGCATGATGACCTTCGTCACTGATGTTACGCTAGTACAGAATAGGTTCTTCAACTCTTCCAGGTTCTGTGGAAGTAGTAGTACATAAACGTTGTCTTTAACGAAACCTCACAGTAAGAAGTCACAGGGCGATGAATCCGGTGACCCTGAAGCCCAGTTGAGACAGGCTTTTGATCACATATTGTATATTGCTTGTTGAGACCGTGGGTTATGCATGTGAGAATATAGCTTTTCTCTGATTATGTTCGAGGTGAGTATTTCAGTGCTTCTGGTGTCTTTGGTTGTGTATCACATATGGAGCAACTAATTTTGGCCGTGACCAGTACACCAGTACTTGAATGCCTTGTGCTGTTGTCTGAGGAAGTTGGTAGGGAGGGTTGCGTCAAGTTCCTGATTAACAGACTACGGAAAAAAAAGAGCGTGCGATTCAATTTCAAACGTCTCCAAAGTGTGGCACAACTGCGAAAGTCCTTTCCATCAGATGGGAGTTGTCCGAGAAAAGTAATCTGTTGCATGTACCGGGTTTCAGCCTCTCCTTTTCTCTCATCATCATTCAACACAAGCATTATACCACACCATACATCCACACATTTCGGCTATTCACATTTACACGTTACACACAAAATGTACAACTCGTTCACACTTCGCGAAGGAAACTCGTTACTTTGCGCGATGGAAAGAAAACTCTTTCCATTTAGGAGACTTAATTTGCCCTTCGAGATCTAATCATCAATCTCCTACTGCCTTTCTGTTTTAGTGCCTTTTTTTCTCAGCAATGTTATAATGGATAATGAAATGTCTTAGCAATGTGATTTAGTGCTATCTGTAACGAGACAATACATTATATGGAAGCCTAAGGTAGCATGGTCCTTTACAAAGACCTAAGTCCAATCTACTAACCACAGTCTGGCTTTAACACAACGCTAGGTACTCGTAAAAGATCAAACGACGGTAGATCGCATGAAACTGCACCTGAAAGGAACACAGAATGCAGTGTAACTTATATAAGGCGGCCGTTTTAAAAAATAAAAACGATGCAAAATTTCAAACAAAATCAGCCTTCGTTACGATAGGGTCTTTGCAAAAGGTGCATGGCTCAGTGTACATTCGTGTTAAATAACAACACACCGTAACGACATGAGACAATGACGGAGGCATTTCGTCTATGAAAGCCACATTGTATGGAGCTGTTCTCTGACGCCGACGGTCGTCGAGAACGATGATCATCTTTAACTTCCGTCCGGCCATTTTATAACCGTGTGGTCGTGGAGCATTCGTAACATCCGAGTACTGCTTAAGCATTCACCACCGTAGGCTCCTTGCTTCACTTGGTGTGTCTCTGTGCAGAGTTTTCGTGAATTTCACGCATAATTTAAAGAAGACTCATAACTCCTCTAACTCTGTCCTCTCGAAATTTGCAAGCTGCGGTACACAACGTTCTACTCGATGCAACACTGAACAATAACAAACAGACATACAACAATGAAACATCGGGAAATTTTGCATTCAACACAGGCGTGTGCAGGGATGCCAACCGCTCCTTTTCCGAAGACTGACGCGGAACAGCGAGAGGAAGCGAGAGCGCGCAGAATCGCGTGATTCCCTTCGGTCAGTTACCGTCATTTCGAGCTGAGATGCAGCTCAGTTGTAGTTTCATAGTTCACTGCCACAAATGTTCTTTTCTAAGGTATTCAGCAGTGTCTAAACAATATATTAAGCACAAAAAATGAATAAATACGTTCTCACTCACGGTTCATGATTATTTTGTGTATGTCTAATTGTTAAGCAACAAATTAGAAAAGTTTCTTTAGTTAATGTTATAGGTATATTCTTTGTGCCACATTATACTTTACCTGTACCATAGTAGTAATATTTTTTGTTGATCACTTCCAAAACTTTATAAAAAATAAAAAAGTAATTCATAAAAGTGCATTTTTATTCACGAAAATAGACGCATTTAGCTTAGAGTACTCTGTATGCAAAGTAGTTGAATACCATTGTATCACCCATTCGTGTAAATGACTGGTGTATTTGCTTAAGTATTTGATGTCTAATTGCCCAAAAATACGGGTAATAGCACACGCTTGGGCAACACTGATCATTATATAAAAAAAAAGATAACAAAAGAAAGAGCTCTTAGAGCTCTTTTAGTAGCGGTAGCAAAAGCCAAAAAGAGCGGACGAATTAAAAAGAGCGCTACCGGTCGTGAACTAAAATTCCAAACGTATCTCGCTTCTTAGTTCGTTGGATTATTTTCCGAAGACCGACGGGCAATAGCGAGAGGGCGCGCAGCAGAATTAAAAATCACGTGTTTGCCTTCAGCTGATGAGTCATTTCGAGGTGAGCGTCGGCCTGCTAGATACATAGTTCAGTGCTACAAAATTTCTGTTTTGATTTGTTCTGCACTCTGCAATATCTGACTAATAAATTCCATAATGCGAAGATATAGAGATAACTCTAAACTTAAACGCGAGAAATTATCGATAAACTGTTTCTTTTGGTTTGCGTGATATCGTTAGCGGCTCACGCAGCAAGCGTATGAAGCAGCTAGGTGGGGGAACTTCCCCCTCCACCTGCACGCGCAGACCACGCCGCTCAGCCGTCACCGGGAGCGGACGAACTAAAAGAGCGAACTAGTTCGCGGCGGAGCCGCGAACTAAAGTGAGCGCTTCCGATCGCGAACTATTATGCGCAAGTTTAATCACTAATATCACGGGGCGTACACTTCGATGTCTGCAGAGCAATTAGTTCATGAACCCACTAGAATAGTAAATGGTTGTGAAAATGCACAGGACCTCTAAGCAACAATTAAACCGGAGCCAATAAAGAGAAGCGGCTTATAATAAAATTGCGTGCTTATGGAATATCGCCCCAATTGTGTGACTGGATTCGCGATTTCCTTTCAGAAAGGACACAGTTCGTAATAATTGACGGTAAGTCATCGAGTAAAACAGAAGTGATATCTGGCGATCCCCAGGAAAGCGTTATAGGTCCCCTACTCTTACTTGTGTTTATAAACGACTAGCTTAAACCGGCGGCTCCACTCGCGTGTTGGTTGATTATGATGGATAAGCTATCTTTCAGTAGTGTGCTATTTATTTATTCCTATATTTCCTTATTCGTATGCTTATCCTCAGGGCCGGCGCAAGGCACGTGCGAAACGTGCGGCCGCACGGGGCGGCACTTTCCGAGGGGCGGCAAATCTGCCGCCCTCCTTTTTTTTTATTTCTGTAGGACAAACTCAACATTCGTGTCCAAGAAGGGATTAGAAAGCCAACCTCGGAAGGAGCGGCTTCAGGAACTGCGGCAAGGCGCTTCGACTACCTGCCGGCCGCCCCTGTTGAATAAGGGGAGGGAGGAGGACTAAATTCTTCCTCGCCACTGTGGCAGCACCGTCGTGTTTACGCCATAGGAACACAGAGGGGAAAGGAGTCTGGCGTACACGCCAGTATTCTTATGGAGCGTTGCCAGTCTGTTACGCGCCTTGCGTTTACTCACAACTAATATTGCAGAAGACGAAATCTGATTTGGAAATTCAAATGCAATGTTCGATACTGCGATTATGTATTAAGCCTCAAGCAATTTTGCTAAGCCCTTCAATGGCAGTTTCCGAGTGTTTTATTCTTCCCGCATTATGGATAAAAATGGTTGAACATTACTAGTCAAACATTTCCTACATCTACAATGACTATTCCGAATGGGTAAATACGCAGCAAGTAATTACAAGTGATAAAGACATTGGCAGTAAGCCTGACATAAGTGCGTTTCGACATATTTTTCAAAATTTTTGCTACCTTTTCTGAGTGATAGTCAAACGTTCTGGTTTTTGAGCCATGAAACACCTGTCTGCGCCAGCATGAACAACAATTAAACTCTGACCGGCACTAATGTTTGACAATACTACTCGCACACTATCACTTTGCCAACATTTATTTACTGTATACAGTTTTCCGTTTAATACATATTCTGTTCACAACAGCTGAAAAATGTTTATTTACGTTAATTTTGTAAGTTCATGTTGCGCGGGATTAACCGAGCGGTCTAAGGCGCTGCAATCGTGGACTAGTCCCGGCGGAGGTTCGTGTCCTCCCTCCGGCATGAGTGTGTGTTTTAATCCTTAGGATAATTTAGGTTGAGTGATGTGTGTGTGTGAGCTTAGGGACTGATGACCTTAGCAGTTAAGTACCACAAGATTTCACACACATTTGAACATTTTCGTAAATTCACAAGGCTTGTTAAAATTAGCTATATTTCTTCAATCACGTGTAACTCTATTTTTGAGCTGGTGCCCAGAGACTGTTTTGTACAAATCTGTAGAGAATGTCACATATCAGTCGCATTTTTTGTTTTTATTTTCCACATTTACATACAGGGTGTTTCACTAAGTGTGTTTGCATCTGTAACTTATAAAATAATAGGTGACGGGAAATTTTAATGCGGTAGGTCAACACAAGAAATGTTACACTTTCTGCGGAGATATGAACATAGTTTATTGTATCATTTTGCAAAGAGTTCCAGCACAGAGATATAATTTTTTAAATGGAACAATAGTTTTTTTCTATCGTGCATTGTATTCGTTGAAACCAGCTGCGTCCAAATCAGTTTAAACTACATTCCTATCACTGTTAGTTTGGGAGCTACAACCCTTCAAAGTTTAGGGGGCGGAGGCTACGGCAGCGTAGCTGACTGGCTGGTGGTCACGAGACAGTGGGCCGTGCCCCAGGGGATAGCCACTCGGCCAGTCAGCTACACTATTGCAGCCTCCGCCCCCGGAACTTTGAAGGGTTGTAGCTCCCATACTAACAGTGATAGGAATGTAGTTTAAATTGATTTGGACGCAGCTGCTTTAAATAAATCCAATACACGATAGAAAAAAAAAAACTATTGTTCCATTTAAAAAATTATATCTTTGTTGTGTAACTCTTTGGAAAATGATACAATAAACTATGTTCATAGCTCCGCAGAAAGTGTAACATTTCTTGTGTTGACCCACCGCATTAAAATTTCCCGTCACCTATTATTTTATAAGTTACAGAGGCAAACACACTTAGTGAAACACCCTGTGTATTTCGGGTACAGTGTGGTTATTCTCAGTTCTTTTTGTTTACATCTATACCGTCATGCTGTCAACCTGGCTGTTTACATGTAAGCACATATTAAAAGCTTTTGAGACTGGCCACTCAGCGGCCGAAACCTAGGTAGATAAGTAAAAAAAAAAAAAAACTGCGATTGATTGATGACATTTCCTACAGATTTGTTTAAATGAAATTCCACAAACGTTTTGAAAAACAGAAAATCGTGGGGTTGGAGGGGGGCGGCAATTTAGCAGCTCGCACGGGGCGGCACTTGGGCTTGCGCCGGCCCTGCTTATCCTTACAGATAAAGAGCTGAAGACATTGTAGCACGCATAGACCAAACATATAGTCTGTGGCATCATGTTTCGCTGTATGTAACCCCCTTGCAATAGAGTCGTAAACGTCATAGCTGGCCTTCAGTGCGAATTTTTTAATAATTTGACGACTTCCAACCACCATACCTTCCACCCCCTTATAGCATACGGCATGGAACTGCTATGGTGTACAACGGGAGACTTCGGACAGCAATTACACACAGACCATTCGTTTGCGTTCTGTACTTTTCGCTGCAGAGCGAAATATTAACACACACACGCGCGTAGAATTTTATATACGCCGATAACTTTCCATCCCAATATACTCCACCCTTTTATCATTATCAACCCTCAAGCAGCAATGCAACCAATAAAACCATTTTCAAAGAGTAAATATTATTTTAAAACAGTAATTATTGTTCCGCATTTCGCGTTATATTCTTCAAATTACTAAATATCTATCAGATCGCTCTAAAACCGTGCCTAAAACCTTCCTCGTGTATTTGTAATTGTACAAATATTTAAGTCTGTGTGTCTTGTCGTTCGGACGTGATAAGCGTACACCGAACAGACATTCACACACACACACACACACACACACACACACACACACACACACACACACACAGTGGCGGCGATTGGACGTTAGAAGTGGGGGGGGGGGGGCAAAATAAAATCTAAAACTACAAATGGCATTGTAATAAATTCTTTCATGTTATAGTTGATTTTTGCACCTACAGGCCTATAATACCAAATGCGAGGAAAAGCAAAAGACAATATACAATCGTAATTGCCATACGTTGTTTAATTAAGTTGTCTAGTAAAATACAACTGTTACAAAGAAAGGAACAGTAGCTTAATTATAAACAAAAATAACAGACACTAGCGTTATTTAACATGATACGTCTTGTCAAAGCGTAATTGCTTTAAAACGAAGCTATGTCCCTTGGTTTCCGTCTGCCATAAATTTCTACACATTCTTCTAATTTGATGTTTTTAGCCGCATCTTTTTCAATGGCTAGTATATCTAAATATGTTAAACGTTCTTGAGGCATAGAATTCCTCAAGTAGTTTTTGATCCGTTTGAGGACATTGAAATATCGTTCTGCCGTTGCAGTGGACACCGGGATAGTTGCAGTAGCTTGAATAAATTAGGGAATACATACTGGTTGTGAGCATTTTCAGACTTAAATTGTGAAACCAAATTTGGCACAAGATGACGATCTATTTGGTCTGAATCATGCTTCTTTCTTGAAAATACATCGATTTCTGAGACTAAATTATCATTTTCCAAACAAAATGCGGAACTCACAGCAAAACATGCTTCTTTGATACGGTCGTTGGTGTTCTTCATCGAAACGTCAGCAGTAGCAGCATGTTGCAGAGTAGAGCCAGCTTTTTTTTTTTTTTTTTTTTTTTTTTTTTTTTTTTTTTTTTTTTTTTTTTTTCAAATCGTGACCTAATGTTCTCACTGAGTGTATCTAACAGAGGGTAGTAAAATGTTTTTAAAAAGTAGGCCTCAGGTGAATCATATTCAGGATTAACATCTCCTCCTCCTATTTTTTGTGGAAGTTTTCTTTTGCGTTGAACTGTTGGCCCCTCAAAGCCATGTCTTTCACAAAAATCAATTGCTTCAGTAAAAAACTTTTGGAACTCTTCTTCAATTCTCAAACAATTTATGGACATAACTACGCTGTCAGCAACCTGGACTAGTTCATAAATGGATACATCATGATTCTGTATGTACTTTGAAAGAATGTTAGTTTTTTCAAAAAAGTACTTCATACTATTCAATACAAAAATAAACTGAAACTTGGTAATACTTGTGATCACTCCATGAGCATCTCAACCAGTTATGGAGTCAGTAGCTTCAATATTTTCCAGAGTGTGCAGTATATCTATTAAGTGTTTTTGAACTGCTCGCAAGCTTTCATATCTGCTGCTAAATCTTGTGTCACTTAGTGCTTTCAAGGACAAATCCTTATTTATTCCTTCTTTGACTGCACATGCTACACTTTTTAGTGTGGCAAATACTACATGTCTTTTAGGCGAAGCCTCAATAAAACAGTATAGTTGTTGGACTGTGCTAAAACGTTGCGAATAGAAGGGATGTTTTTAGATGCATAGGCAAGTGCATGATTTAGAGAATGCATATAGCAATGTACAAACATAACATACGGGTTTCGTTCTTTCATCCTCACAGCGACACCCTTGTAAGAACCACTCATGTTTCCCGCTCCGTCATAGCACTGAGCAATAATATTTTTAAGGTCAATGCCAAGTTCACCGAAAATTGAAACAAGCAGCTTGTATAACGTTTCACCGTCAGTCAAATCAGTTTTGTAAAAACCAAGAAATCTTTCTTTGATTTCAAGCTTTTCTGTTACATATCTTATAACAAGAGTCAATTGTTCTTGATGTGACACATCTGGAGTTTCATCAACAATCACGGAGAATTGTTTCGATTTTTTAGCATCATCAAATATGTACTGCCTGGCCAAATTTTCCATGATTTCAATCATTTCATTTTGAACATCGTGATGAGCATAATTGAAAAACTTATATCTGTCTAAAAATTTTTGTTTTAATAAAGAGTTTTCCGTTGATCTCAGCTTGAATAACTCGACATAATTACCCCTGTTATCAGAGTCCTCATTTTCTCTGTGACCCCGAAGTGCTATTCCCTGCTTGGCCATGAAAAGTAGGGACTGGAATAAAATCTTCAGATAATCACGATTTTTTTAACTTCTTCTTAATATTTTGCTTACAACACTTTCTTTACTTTTAAAACCTTCCTGCCAACGTTGAAGAGCACTGAGGTGAGAAGAAGTTTTTCGTGCTCTTTAAAGCGTTGGCTGCTTTTTGCCAGTTTTTAAACCCATTAGATATGAATGTTTCATCATAACAACCTGTGGAACCGAACAAACGACATGGGAAGCAAAAAGCTTTATCAGCAGCAACACTGTATTCTAACCAATTGTAATTTGTGTACCACATACTTCTAAACATTCTACCCTTTGTTTCTGGGTACTTATCAACAATAAGTTGAAAAGGACCATTTTTAAAAAAACCGTGATGCTACTTGTCTACCATGAATTGGATCTCTTGGTTCAAATTGAAGCTGAGAAGGACTATTAGACTGAGTAGTCTTTCTTACAGGCAATACACTCTCAGCATGTGTACCACCATAATTCCCACTTACAGCTATGTTACAATTGTGCAAATCAGTTTTAAAAGTGTACAAGTGTTACTACGCTAAAAAAGTGAATAATTTAATCATATTTTCCCAGAAAGTGGGGGGGGGGGCAACTGGCCCCCCCTAATCGCCGCCACTGCACACACACACATATATATAGCTATCCAATCGCCATAAAACCGTGCCTAAAGCCTTCCCCAGGTAGACATTAGTAACATTACAAATTTTTAGCTACGTCTTGTGGTACAGACGTGATAAACGTACTCCGAACAAGCACTCACATTTATAGATGTAGATTTAGGAGACAATGTGAATTGCTCCCTTGGACTGTTCGCGGATGATGCTGTCGTTTATTGGTTAGTGACGTCAACAGAGGATCAAAACCAAGTGCAAAGCGATTTAGACAAAATTTCTACATGGTGCGAAAATTGAGCAATTAACACTAAATAAAGAAAAGTGTGAAATAATACACATAACCACTAAAAGAAATCAGCTGAACTTCAATTACACGATAAATCGGTGAAACCTTAAGGTCGAAAAATTCTACCAAATACCTAGGAATTAGAATTACGAACAACTTAGACTGGAGAGAACACAGAATATATTGTGTGGAAGGTTACGTTTCATTGGCAGAACGCTTCGAAGATGCAATAGCTCCACCATAGAGACTGCCTACATCACACTTGTGCGTCCTCTCCTTGAGTACTGTTGCCCAGTGTTGGACTGACGGAAAACGTTGAGAAGGTCCAGAGAAGGGCAGCTCGTTTTGTTTTATCACGTTACAGGTGGGAAAGCGTCACGGAAATGTTTCACGATTTGAGGTGGAAACCATTAAAATAAAGACGTTATTAGTTGCGGCGAGATCTAGTTACGAAATTTCAATCACCGATTTTTACTTCTGAATGTGAAAATAGGGAGGCATGACCATCCCAATAAAATAAGAGAAATCCGAAAACGGAACGATTTAGGTGTTCTTTCTTCCCGCTCGCTATTAGAGAATGAAACGGTGGAGAAAGGTTATGAAAGTGGTTAATGTACCCTCCGTCAGGCACTTAAATGCGATTTGCAAAGTATCTATGTAGATGTAGAATAAAAACAGACACAGGGATTAGTGAACATAGAGTTGTCGTAGCGACAATGAAAATCGGATGTCTCAAACCTCCCAAAAATAAATGTAAATTATATCTATTGATGTGGCTTACATTCAAAGAAATAATATCGACAACCATTGACAGATTCATACCAAACAAATTAACAAAAGAGAGGTCTGACCCGCCGTGCAAAGAAAAAAGCATGCCAGATAACAAAATTAATCTACTACTTTTATTGTCTCATTACCTAATTTAATTCCTTCAGCATCGCCTGATTTTCTGACATTATTTTCGTTTTACTCTTGTTAATGTTCATCTTATATCTTCCTTTCAAGACACTGTCCATTCCATTCAATTGCTCTTCCAGATCTTTTGCGGTCTCTGACAGAATTACTATGTCATCAGCAAACCGCAATGTTTTTATTTCTTCTCCCTGCACTTTAATGCCCTCTCCAAATTTCTTCTTCCATTCTCTCACTGCCTGCTCAATGTATAGATTGAACAACATCGGGGAAAGGCTACAACCCTGTCTTACTCCCTTCCCAACCTCTGCGTCCCTTTCTTGCCCTTCGACTCTAATAAGCGCTGTCTGGTTTTTGTATAGGTTGAATATAACTCTTCGCTCCCTATATTTTACCCCTGATACCTTCAGAATTTGGAATAGTGTATTCCAATCGACATTGTCAAAAGCTTTCTTCAAATCGACAAACGCTAAAAACGTAGGTATCAGTTTATAATTATATAAACGCTCAACTGTGAGTAAATTCCGATGAAGCGCTCTCTGTTGCATTTCTCCTCAATTCATGACTGCGTTGCCTGCTATGGAGGAAACGATCAACTAAATGGTTAGAACAGACTACAATGTATACGATATGTATGGTGTTGCCATCTGTCAACAACAAGTATGTCCGAAAAAGTAACAAAAAATTGCGTTGCAAAACGGCACCACCATGTAGTGCAGGGCTAAAAAGATTTGTTCCTGTAAAACACAGCTAGCTCTTTACTCACTTGATGTGATGAGTGTTGTCGACAAGGGATGTCAAATAGATCCCGTGTTTGTAGATTTCAGAAAGGCTTTTGACACTGTACCTCATAAGCGTCTTCTAATCAAATTGCGTGCATATGTAATATCGCCACAGTTGTACGACTGGATTCGTGATTTCCTGGCAGAAAGGACACAGTACGTTGTAATTGACGGTAGGTGGTCGAGTACAGAAGTGATATCTGGCGTTCCCTAGGGAAGTGTTATTGGACCACTACAGATTCTTATATTTAAAACGATTTACGAGATAACCTAAGTAGCTCTCTTAGACTGTTCGCGAATGATGCTGTCATTTATCTGTTAGTAAAGTCACCATAAGATCAAAAGCAACTGCAAAATGGTTTAGATATCATCATGGTGCAAAAATTGGCAATTGACCCTTAACATTGATAATTGTGAGGAATCCGTTAAACATTATTTAGTCAAAGATAAAGGCCGTAAATTCAATTAATTACTTAGGAGTAACAATTACGAACAACTTAATTTGGAAAGAAACCACAGAAAATATAGTATGGAAGGTGAACAAAAGACTACATTTCATTGGCAGCAGAACTCTTAGAAGATTCAACAGTTCTAATAAAGAAACTGCCTACACTACACTTGTGCGACCATATTGGGGTATTGTTCTGCATTGTGGGATCCACACCAGGTGGAATTAAACAGACGATTTAGAGAAAGTTCAGAGAAGGGCAGTTCGTTTTGTATTTTTGCGATATAGAGAATTTTCACGGAAATAATGCACGAGTTAGGATGGAAATCATTAAAAGAAAGGCGTTATTCGTTGCGAAATATCTTTCACCACTTTCTCTTCCGAATGCGAACATATTTTGTTAGTAGACACTTACATAGGGAGACATGATCATCAGATTAAATAAGAGATATCAGATCGAAAACTGAAAGATTTAGGTGTTCCTTTTTCCCACCAGCTATTAGAGAATGGAACTACAGAGAAATATCATAAAAGCGGTTTGATGAAACCTCTGCCATGACTTGCAGAGTATTTATGTAGACGTAGACGAAGAACTGCCAAGAGTATATGTATGACACCGCGGCCGTTGTCAATTTCAATAGAATTCTTCAGGGTGTGAGACCGCATTGTCTACCCTTAACAACTGTCTGACATTTCGGCCACTGTTCCAAGTGGTGTCAGACTTACACCCAGAGGAAGGCTACTTACAACAGTGGTCGAAACGTTCAACAGTTTTTATGGTTTCAATTTCAATGAATTAAACATCACAATTGTGTGTATGTTCCGCAAGTTTATTTTAATTCGTTAACTGGTTATCGGCTTAGAAGGCCAACTTCAGACTTCACAGTTTATCAAAGTAGTTTCAGTGTTTACATATATACTTGAAAACTATGTTAAGTTGGAAACATGTTCAACAATTGACCATTCCAATAAATAAATTACTCGAGAGAAAGCTGAATAATATTTAAAATAACTGTTACATACGATCTTATATTGTGGGAGGTAATGGAAAACAATGAATAAACTTTAACGGTGAACTGAAAAACTTCACACATAACACTTTAAAGGCATTCATAATTTTAATTAATAAATTACTTGACCAAACGTCTAAGGAATATTTTCGAAATTTTGGGAACTTACCAGGAATAAACTTGAACTTTAAACTGGTAAATGTAACAATGAAAAACTTTCATTAATTAAATATTTCAATAAATTACTCAACTATACTGCTGAAGAGATTTTGTAACATTTTCCTTGAACTCAACTGTAACTACGCACTGGAAAGCTTTAGCTATACAACTTTATGAATAAATGAACAATTCCAATTAATGAAACTCCTTTGGCAAACTAGTAAGGAATGTTTAGGATATTTCTGGAGCTAACCGGGAATTGCTTTTAACTAAAATGTATCTGTGTAACATTTTAATAACAATTAACTCACGCAAATAAACATGAATGCTATGTGAAAAATGAGTGCAGAGATAGGAACTGACCAGTATGGGAGGTGATGACAGAACACGGATGATTAGCCCTATGTGAAAGTCAGAAGAGGGGATGTGCTGAGTGGTGCTTGATCATTTAATTTTAAATCGGGGTAAATATCTATTGATTTCTAGTTCTTCTACAAGTGCAAATGACGTGGTATTGTGTATGGTAGCTGTGGTCTTCATTCAGTCCGTGCTCAGGAAATGTTAAGTCATGATTCTGCACCCTCCAGCTGCGTTCGTGTTCAGGCAACCTAGTTGCAATGTTTCTACCTGAATATCCAAGGTAACAATTACCACATTCTGTACAGATAATTTTGTATATCCCACTATTGGATAAGAGATAGGTGCTATGTTCCACTATAAAAGGGTTTATTCGTGGTTCTTCCCCTCCTCTTTTTTCGGTCTCTTTGGCCATGTTCCCGCACATGCAGGGTCGGCTTTGTTAATTCGGATTTGGCGCGTTAATATTTACGGGGTGGCCGGATCCACTTCCTGTCGCCACCCCATGCCCCCCGGGAGGAAACATGTTCAAATGTTTGTTAAGCTTATGGGACTTAACTATGGAGTCATCAGTCCCTAGAGGAAACATGTACCGCAGATGTCTGTATATAGTGTTATATGTATGAAAGTGTAAAGTGTTACGAAATGTTTTCGAATCGTGTAACTGAGCGTTAGACCGCACAGCTAACAGAGCGGGTCTCTCCCCCTCCTCTATATTTATGAATGGTTGTTTGTTTGCTTTATAACATTTTAATTCTACTACCACTTAAGAGCAAAATATGATATTTCGAATGTTCTTCAATTTTAAGTGTGAACGAGGAACATAACCTGCAATGGAAACATTGTAACTCCTTTGATAAAACAGTAAAGTCTGAAGTTGGCCTTGTAAGCCAAAAACCGGATAACGAATTAAAATAAACTTACGGAACATACACTGAAACACGTCCACTGAATGTGTGATCGTGTTCCATTGTGAGTTATTCATTACGTGTTTCTCCGCCATTAATATTGTCTATTTGTAAGTCAATAATTTTATTCTTTTATTAATGATCAATGCCCCATGTTTATATATGTTTCCACCCGTGTTATTGAACTTGTGTGTTCATGTGAATGTGTAAGGTTGCTTTTAATATTGACTGACTGCCGTGCAATGGCTTACAGTCGCCGCTTGGCGCTACTTTAGTTAAGAACGCATGGCTTTATAAGTCGTCTGCATTGGCGTCTGCTGGGTGGCCAGAGACAAGCTTACTTGGCAAGATGGCGAGGTGGCCTGTTCTTAGTGTAGTATCAACATAATCATAGTCAAAAGAGGTGACAAAAGAGACCTCTCGGGAGCTCTAGAAGAGGGTATTATGTTCTTCAAGTAACAAGGAGTTGGTAGACAGCTCTGAACGCGCTTTGCATCGTTTTCAGCGCGCCCTACATACGGCGTGTGGTGGAGAAGGCTTTTGGCGTGGCCTTAGGTTGCACTCTTGCTGCGACCGTCGAAGAAAGTACATGGTCGAATCATGTTGATGAGATGGCGTGTTTTGCTTTCTTTGTGATCAGGCAGTCCTGGTTTATCAGTGATAGATTTCTTGAGTAATTCTTTTGCTATGTAAGGCGAAGTGTTTCTTCATTTACAGGACTCGAGTAATGCAGTTTAGATTTAGTATTTGCATTCTGATTCCGGTGATGATTCTGCAAGTTAGAAAATTCATGTGTGTGGCCTTCAACCTTTGTGTAAGCTTATTATGCTTGAATTTCCTTGCTGTTTAACTAATGTTTTCTTGTCGTGTCTGTATCCGCGATTATGCTAATATTTCTCAGATATTCTGGTTTGAGTCTGTCTTTCCTGTCTTGGTATGGACCGATTGCACAATTTGCTTTCATAATGGTATGTACTTCGGCATTCAGCCATGCTTATACTAATACTAGCATTCTTCTATATGAATTATCGTGTGTACTTCACTTGCTTATTCTAAATTAATTTCTTTTCTGTAAATCCTAGTAATTCACTGTGGTCGCACACCACGTGATACTTACGGATAGTATGCCACTGCCTCCCCACACATGAGTTTGTTTGGTGCATAGTGTTATTTTAATTTGTGCTTCAAGACACCTACCATCTCGTCAATACGCCGTCGATGCTTCGTTTCGCTGCTGCTATCAAATGTTGCCGCATGAGTAATGTGTCCCAAGCATTATGCGTGTGTCTCTGAGTGAATGAACAAGCTTTTTTTTCCACTGCGTATTTGCAAACTTCCTCCCATGTTACCTCTGTATTCATAAAGGGCAGAAACAATTTTATGACTGGCAATAAACTTATAATTTCATTCAATTTTGTAGAATGTGTGTGCTTTATTGTGCTTGTTCACTTAATTGAATAGATAATGATTTAAAGTATCAAACCTCTGCTGTATAATTTCATGATCCCCGTCCCATGTTTAATTATCTATTCCTTTTTTGTAACATTAATTTTGTGTTTGTTAAAACGTTGGCTGCTCCCTTAAAGCAGCTGCAGTTAGATAAATTTCCTTTGTGCAAGCTCTGTGGCCACTCAAGAAGTAATTTAGAGCAGCAGTGAGCTATTTAACTTACATTTACAGACTTAACTGCCGAGGTCTCACATTATCACATAGATAACTTAACAAGCTACCTTCAACACAAAACTATGATTTTTAAATTCAGTTGTATGGTTTCCTCCTAGAGTGTGGTACTGTTCCTCATACGTCACGCCTGTCTCCTTGTTTAGCGCAGAAGTTGGTAATGTTTAGTCCTGTTCACTTAGTGACTCACTGCCTAGCGGACGTGATTCAGCGTTGTTGTACACAATGGTTCAGGGTTCGAATCTAGAGCTTGTCAACATGGTGTTTACTTATGGAAAGGCAAGTGGCAACGGGCAGCGGACCACGATATTGAGGAAGCAAGAGATGATGAAGGACGTACACGAAATGTTCGGACGCCAGACTTGGAGGAAAATGTGATATCAGTGTCGAAGACGACCATCATGTCAATACCAGACAGTTGGCCAGCCAGTATAGGGTTAGACAGACGACCGTATTCTGAACATTCTCCGTGACAATTGTTACCACCCTTTTTACTTATAGCGTGTTCAGGGTTTTCTACTGACTTTCCACATCGGGAGCAGGTCTGTCACTGGTTTATTGACCAGGCAATCGAAATTTGTTTCATCCATCCTGTTCGCCTTTACTTGGAGTGGTGACAGCGAATAATCAGCATCGGTGCAACCGAATGTGTGGGTGAGTTAATTCTATCGTATTTTGCGACCAGTCTTCCTTCCGCGTCGCGTAAAGGAGCCAGAACTATCGGCGTTTCTTGTGGTTGACTTTGCCTCGTCTGCTGGAAGTAGTGGTACTGATTATTCGAAGGGTTATGTGGCTGCTGAATGATGGCGCTTTACCCGAAGATGGGCGTCCAGTTGCATGCTTTCTCGTTCGCCGGATCTCAACCCGTGCCATCTCAAAAACATAGTGTATACAGAGCCCATTGTAGATGTGGAGACACTGGTCAGCTTATTCATACAGCCTGTATTCGGATTATAGCATTCCTCCAGTTACGTTGCACGTAAACCAACCTATGAAGCGTATGTATCCGTCTTTTACTGGTTTGGCGTTTAATTTATGTTTCCGTTGGCAGACATGCCATAACAAAATAGATCTTCGGGCCCTCGCTAGTAAAACTAACTTTATTTTATTAACCGTAAAAGTGGTGAATATTGTCCAGGAAGTATAATGTGTTGCCTAGCGAAATGCTATTCATGTAATTTTTCATAAACATTGGCTTTTCCATATTAATTTCTGTCAAAGTTCACACCTTAGTATGTTTTAATGCAGTTCATACACCGATAATTAATGCCTATTAAGTTTTATATGGTCAATGTTTCGATATGACAGTCCCATCGCTAATTTCACACATGTCCGTTCATTTACCCAAAGATATAACTTTATAAATGAACTATACACTCGTAAGGTTTGTGGTATGTCCGAATGATTTCACAAATATTTAAAGATGGAATGGTAATGAATGAAAATATTCTTCAACTCTCTAATTAAGTTCGTCCTGGTTCCTAATCACAATTCCCGTAATTATTTGAATCAAATTAAATTCCGCACCATACATACACGTTCAACCGACATGTATCGAATGTAATAGCCGATTTCGATATATATCAGTCTGATTGGCAACTATTATACGACGTTAAATCTCGCGTATAACTTTTAATAATTGCATTAAATGACTAACTTCGTACACGATTTTAGCTCCGTTATATTAAACACGAGAGAACTAACTTTAACAACGCCGAAATTTTCTTTTTATGTGGCTCTCTATTCCCATTCCATGTTTATTTGGACATAAACTTAATTTTATATTCATAATAATTTTAAATTTTGAAATCTCTGTTACTAAAATTAATTCTTTATCCCCAAAATGTTAAAAAAATTAAATACAGGGCTATTCAAAGTAAAGGAAGAGATTCGAAGTTGTATTGCTTTCAAACATTGAAAGATAGACACACAATTCCAACGTTTCTGGAAAGAGAAAATGTCTAATTTTTATACAGTCAATATGAGCACCATGTGATACATGGCAAATATTGAAACAGTGGCGCATTTCTTGCCACACATAAAGCAGCTGGTTCCTCGTTACCAAATTCATAGCCTGAACAATTTGATGCAGCAGATTTTCAAAGGTGTCATGCAACAGTGGGAGTAGAAACACTGTCTTTTACATAACACCACAGATAAAAGTCACAAGGTATGAGGTCCGGAAACGTGGGAGGCCACGGTTGATGAAGTTGATCTTCTGCTGTTCCTCATCCAATACAAACCCTGGAATGCAGGTAACGTTAGGTGTTGGTACAGAAATGAGGCAGAGAAACATCTTGCATGAAGATGAAGGCATCTGAATCCTCTTAATGTTGAAGAAATAACCAATTTTGTACTATTTTCGTTTGGTTTATTCTATCACAGTTTCCTCCATGAACAGGAAAGGCCCATAAACTTTGTCAATAGATATGGCACATCAGACATAAGGCTTCAGGGAATCTGTTTCACGTTCAAACTTTAGACTGTTGTCTGTCCAGAAACACTGGAATTATGGTTCTATCTTTTGCGGTTTGGGAGATATAAAGCTTTGAAACTTGTTTCTTCTTTTTGATTAGTCCTGTATAAACGAGGGGTTATAGGATGCAGCCTGGCCGATGTAAACGGGTGAGACAGAACATTATACGTGGCATTCACGCATGCGTCGAGGCACATGGAAACCATTTTGAACACACCTCCACTCCATGACCTTTTTTTTCCAATTCAAGGATTAAAAATGTCTGTTCCAATTCCTCAGTATTCCTTGATCAATGAAGCTTTTTACGCTTCTGCACCCCCTGTAGGTTTCGTATCGTAAACTGCGAAGGCTGCACTGGTCGAGATTCAGCTCATGTAAAATGATTAAATTGCGTGGTTATGGTATATCGCCCCAAATTTGCAACTGGATATCTTTCCCGTCAGAGAGGACACAGTTTGTAGTAATCTATGGTAAGGCATTGACTGAAACAGAGGTGATATCCTGCGTTCCACAAGGTAGTGTTATTGGTCCCCTGGTGTTACTTATTTACATAAACGATTTGGGAAAAATCTAAGCAGCTCTCTTAGGATGTTTGCAGATGACGCAATCATTTACCGTCTAGTAAAATCGTCTGATGATCAAAACCAACTGCAGAACGATCTAAATAAGACATCGCTATGGTGTAAAAATTGGCAATTGACTCTAAATAATGAGAAGTGTGAAGTCGTCCACATGAGTACGAAAAGAAATCCGTTAAACTTTGTTTACAAGATAAATCAATCGAATGCGAAAGCCGTAAAATCCACTAAATACCTAGGACTTACTAATACTTCAGACTTAAACTGGAAGGAGCACGTAGATAATGTCGTGGGAAAGGCGAACCAGAGACTGTGTTTCATTGTCAGAACCCTTAAAAGATGCAACAGAACTACAAAAGAAACTGCATACACTACGCTTGTCCGTCCTCTTTTGGACTGTTGCTTCCCAGTGTGGGGTTCTTATCAGGTGGGCTTGACAGGAGCCATCGACAGAGTACAAAGAAGGGCAGCTCGTTTTGTATTGTCACGATACAAGGGAGACGGCGTTACGGAAATGATACAGGTTCTGGGATGGGAATCATTACAACAACGGCGCTTACCGCTGCGGGGTGGGCTACTTACGAAACTCCAATCGCCAACATTCTCCTTCGAATGCAGACATATTGTTGACTCATACCTACACAGGTACAAGATCATCAGAATAAAATACGAGAAATCAGAGGTCGAATGGAGAGATTCAGATGTTCTTTCTTCCCGCGCGCTATTCGAGAATGTATCCCAAGACGGTATCCATCATCGATATGAATGTATGCCAGAAGCTGCACCTGCATTTCGCTGGTTACACCACGTACTAATTTAATGAGATAAATCGCAGTTTGTGATCAGTTATGGCTTCACTGCACTAGGTTTAGATGGAATACCAAAGGGGGGCGAATGAAAATTTGTGGCCGGACGGAATTCGAACCCGGGATCTCCTGCTTACTAGGCAGACGCGTTGACCACTCCGCCACCGAGGACACAGTGACCAACCTGACTACAGAGGACTTGCACGTCTCCCGCCACACCCAAATCTCCATTCGCGACGCTGTCTCTTTCCTATTACCACAGCCTATTTGTTCTGTAATGCTCGCAGCCACAAAACTGTATTCCTGCATCAGGGAGAACAGACCATGAGGTATCGAGACACAATTAATTGTCGTCAGGAGCCCAGCCTCGGCTTGTATTTGGGTGTGGCGGGAGACGTGCAGGGAAGAGTCCTCTGCAGTCGGGTTGGTCACTGTGTCCTCGGTGGCGGAGTGGTCAACGCGTCTGCCTAATAAGCAGGAGATCCCGGGTCCGAATTTTCATTCGTCGCCCTTTGTTATTTCATCTAAACCTAGTACAGTGATGTCATAAGTGATCGCAAATTGCGATTTATCTCATTAAAACTGAACGCTGTAACGTCGTCAAAAATATATAATTGTACATGCTAATTTGGTTCTTTCAGCCTGGACTGCTATTGATCTGTAAATGTCATTCCATGTACTCTATATGCACCGTTCCTGCAATAAATGTTGAATGAATTGGAAAACTCCGAAGTGGGTGTACTGACTTTATTTCCGGCAGTCTATTTCATTTTCAAATGTTTGTATAGCTTATGGGACTTAACTACGGGGTCATCAGTCCCTAAACTTACAAGCTACTTATGATCTAGCTAACACTAAAGACGGCACAAATATCCATGCCCGAGGGGTATTCGAACCTCCGACCGTAGTGGCCGTGCAGACCGTGACTGGAGCGCCTCAGTCCCCTCGGCCACCGCGGCCGGCTATTTCATTTTACAGATCGTTTTTAGTCACATGCGGTAACGCGTAAACGACCTTTTTTCGTCACAGGTGCGGTTTATTTATCCACCTACATTCACATTTGTACACTGCTTGACAGTTCCTGGGGAACAGCTGACACTAGTGAACAGTGATAACTATCTCTGAACAAGTGGTAATTACTAAGGTTCACCAGAGCAGCGACAGTAAAAGGAGGGTAGAGGGCCGGATGTGTTAACTGCAGGAAGTCCAAGGCGTGAACACTTTCTATCCACGTAGTACGGTATTTGCTGAAGATTGTTGTGGAACGAATTAGAATCACATCCCTTGAGGTACAGAAACGTAGCTACAAAATATTATTTGACCACTTAAGGTCTTACAATGAGACGACATAGGTATGGGAGTCTAGAATTGCTTTATATTTATGGTAGGTGAAGTTCAGAACTTAAACAACAATCACCCAAAGCCATTCGACGCAATTCTCCAATATTCTTGAGAAAATCGGCTTTGAAATTTTACAAAGGGTACGGAAGTACCAGTAATTAGAACGGATGCTGCATCTGTCGCTTTAGCTCAGGTGATATCGTACTGGCGTTACAACCAGAGTCGGAGGTTCGAATCCCACTGGGACATATATTTTGTTTCGTTTTCGCATTCAGGTATATAAAACATTTTCGAATCCCTAATTCCACGTGTTGTGTTAATTTTTGTTTATGTGTATGTAGATGAGTTGAAAATCTTCCCGTCACGTAAAATGGTGATTGAGTAGGGTAGCTTCTTGGAAAGCCATTAGTATCTACGGAGATAACTTTCGAAATACAGTGCCGTAGCTCTTCATAAACTGGACATCAGAGACTACCTTCCACGAATAGTGGAGCCAATACTGTAAAAAAAGTAACTTACGTTTTTTGATTGACTATCATGATTGAAAACATTCCATAAAGTATAGGAAATTACGGATAAACAAAAACACTTACACTTTTCGTAAAAATTACCATTATATATTGAAATAATTGCCATGACAAGATTCTAAACACTGACCTTGCGGTTGGAAGGCCAGAATGCTACCACCTGAGCAGCAGATACAGATAAAGCAACTGTTTTAATTATTGATACATAATACTCACGTGTACTTTGCGAAACTTTAAAGTCGATTTTCTCGAAAATTTTTGAGAGTTGTCTCGAATAGCTTTGGGTGATTGTTATTTAAGTTCTGATCTTCACGTACCATAAATATAAAGAAAATCTATGATCCGATATCTATGTGGCCTCCTTGTTAGACGAGTAGTTGTACAGGTCAAATCAAGGAGTAGTATCACTAACATCGTCCCAGTTAAGAGCGTGTGGATAAGCGAGATATCGCAATGACAAAAGAGCGATGAACGTGGAATTCCACTCATGTTCAGATAAAAAGGAACACCGTGAAAGGCTAAAGATAGGAAATCCCTGTCCGCATTGTTGGGAAGCAAGCTTTCGCTGTTCTCTGCGAGTTTTGTGCCTGTTGTAGAGCAACACTTACAAATGATTGCACAGCTGGCTTCGAAATACGTGACTGCACAATGTCAAAGCTGCAGATCAGCCGCATTTACAAAAATTGCACAATCCTGTATAATAATTGGATAAATAGAAATGGTAGAAGAACTTAGAATAGGTACAGTTCAGCACTTATACTCCACTCCTAGTTGCCTTTTAAAAAAATTATGCAAGTCAAAATTGACCAGGTATTTATTTGAAAATTTTATTATTGTTCTAATCAATGAGACTTCTTTGGTTACAAACCACTTAAACTAAGTTAAAATAACTAAAGGACAACACACACCAAGCCCAGGGGAGGACTCGAACCTCCGACAGCGAGCAACAGCGCGCTCAGCAGCAAGACGCCTTAGAGCTCTCAGCCACTCCACCGCGTGTGAACAGAGCCACATCACATCACAGAAAAATGTGGGAAACATTTTATTTGTGTCAACGCTAATTTGTCAAACAAATACATTTTTACTAGTTTTACTCTGTGGTGTGGTGTATGTAAATGACAGGTGGTTTTGATAGGATATGATGTATACTGAGGGTATTATTTCTGTGATTATTATTATAAGAAGTTCAATACGTTTTTTAAGTATGCTTACAGATTCGATGATGGCAGTCTAATCTGCAGAAATAAAAGATAATTATCGATCTTGGCTATGTTTTACATAATAAATACATTGATCAGATCCACCACAGGAATGACAAACTTCTATACTTAGGTGTGTTACGTGTAAACTGGGTTTCATTTTATCGTTGCCTAAGTTTATCCTCTCTAACAAATCCTCTTTTCTTAACTATCAATCAGTGAACTTACATTATTTACTATAAACGCACTTATAGATACTTCTTTCTTGTCCAAGGATTTCCACAAAGAAACTACTTGCAAAGCATTATATAGCTGAGGAGCTATTCTATTAATACTGAATATAACTGATAAGACGTTGTTACAAAAATAGTTCTACTGAGTTCCTATAACGTCTCTCAACGGTTAATACCTTTCTGCACCGTGCAACCAACGCTTTCACAAAAAGTGATAAAAATGAAGCAGTTACCGTTCGAAGTTTGGACTAAGTTGTTAGCTTGATATTTTCATAATGAAAATGGTAAGCTTTCGCCTCCCTCCATACTCAAATCTTTTAATTACATTTTTTATTGATTTTACATTCAAAGTGTATTGCAGGAAACTATAGTCATGTAAAGCATAAAGAAAGAAAGTGGAATTTCATTATATTTTCGAGCACCACAGAGTTTTCACACAGTAAGCCTTAGTAAAATATTGGATTAGTTACTGCCGATTTTGTAATTCTTTGACTATGAGAGCTGCTGTATCGATGCTATGGAAAAGCGTTCAGCGAATCAGAGAGCTAGGTAGCCGTATCTCAGCTAAGACTAACAGCCACATAAACATCTGACATTTGCTAAATCGGTTAAATGAGAATGAAGCAATGGCTTGGACGTAGGAGAGTTGGGGAAGGGGTCAGCGTCTTCCGTCATAAATCCACATCAATGCCACCTTGAATCCTGTGTATCGGCTCTTCCTGACTCTACAGAATCAATGGGAATGTAACTCACTTGCCGACGAATCTCTATTAGTTTTATTCCGTTTCATGTAACGTAGATTAACCCAGCTTTAAAACGTATTGGATATAGCTTTAAAACAGCTTTTAATAAGAAAGTCTCGTCACAGTCTTGAAATTCCATTAGGTGCTTAAAAATGAATTAGTAATCTACGGCACCAGCCATTTTCAAGGTGACATTGCCATTGAAGTAGCTGGTATAAGTGGTGACAGGTGGTGGAAGTCTTACAAGTATGCAGCACGCGTAGAAGAATGAACAAGTAGTCTGTTATTCCATTATATCCATTGCCTCAGATTTTCAATAGTAACTTTTTTTTTAACTTACTATGTGGAGAAAATTTAGATACTTAAATGGGATGCATGTTTATTGTATTAACAAAATTGTTTCCCCATTTTGCTTGCGTTCGACCTGAATAAACAAGTTTAAGTTCAGTATAATTTTGACTTGCCTATAAATTGTAGCTTTCGAGCATCTTCTCCCTTTTATTTAATATTGTTTATCACTAGTGCTGAGAACAAGCTCAGATGCAATTTATGTTTAAGTTTCGTTGCGCCATAAATGTTTTTCTTAGCCACATTTATGAAATAACTTTAATTGTGGTGGCTTGTTTATTAATGCCTGTGTGTAATTTCGTGTGAGCTGCTACGTATATTGGCCAGTGCATCGTTAACTTCCTCTTATTAGAGTAATTTGAAACAAGTCAATCCTCAATTTGGGTCAGAGAACAAGGTGCTTCCAGCCTTCCAGCAGGGAGTAGCCGGTTGTCCACAAGGACCTTTTGCTAATTTTACTGTCAAAATTAAGCTTTTTTATAACTGTAAACTCTTATCTCTGGGTACCCCCTACCAGAATTAAGCTATTATTTCGTACAGTGGCCCACTTTTTTAGCGTCTGAAACAGAAGTGCTGGGGCCGAGCGGTAGTTTCCCAGCTTAGTCTCAGGGTGAGGCGTGGAACCTGGTGGAGCGCCGGAAGACGCTAGTAAAACAGTATTAGAGTTTACAACTTTATTCAACTGAAGATTCCGTGCTGTAGGCGCCAGCTCTGGTGGAGCTAGATCGGCATGTGACGTCTCCTTCAGCCGCGTTAGCTCGCCGTCTCGCCGCGTCTTCTATGTGTCGGCTGCTATACTGTTCGGGCGTAGGTGCAAGCGCCGTGACGTTTGGGGCTCGAAGCAGAGACTGCCGGCTGGAGTGCTTGCGGTTACTCCTCCTGTATAGGAAGCTACATGTGGGTTCCGGCTTGGTACCACTGGAGTCGGATGTTGTTGTTATGGTCTTCAGTCCGGAGACTGGTTTGATGCAGCTCTCCACCCTACTCTATCCTGAGCAAGTCTTTTCATCTCCTCATAAGAACGGCAACCCACATCCACTTGAATCTGCTTACTATACGCGTCTCTTGGTCTCCCTCTGCGATTTTTACCCCACACACTTCCCTCCAATGCTAAATTTACGATTCCTCGATGTCTAAGAATGTGTCCTACCAAGCGATCCCTACTTTTGGTCAGGGTATGCCAAATATTCCTTTTCTCACCAATTCTGTTCAGTACCTCTTCATTAGTTATGCGATCTACCCACCTAATCTACAGCATTCTTCTGTAGCACCACATTTCAAAACCCTCTATTCTCTTCCTGTCCGCACTGCTTATCGTCCATGTTTCACTCCCGTATAAGGCAACACTCCACACAAATGCCTTCAGAAAATACTTCCTTACACTTAAATTAATATTCGATATTAGCAAATTTCTCTTTTTCAAAAATTCTTTTCTTCCCATTGCCATTCTGCATTTTATATCCTCTGTAGTGCGACCATCGCATGTTATTTTACTACCCAAGTAACGAAACTCATCTACCAACTTCATTGTTTCCTTACCTAATCTAATTCCTTCAGCATCGCCTGATTTTCTACGACCGCATTCCATTATTTTTGTTTTTCTCTTGTTAATGTTCATTTTATACGTTCTCTTCAACACACTGTCCATTCCATTCAACTGTTCTTCCAGGTCCTTTGCTGTCTCTGGCAGAATTACAATGTCATCAGCAAAACGCAATGTTTTTATTTCTTCCCCCTGAACTTTAATCCCTATTGCAAATTTTTCCTTTCTTTCCTTCACCGCCTGCTCGATGTACAAATTGAATAACATCGGAGAAAGGCTACAACCCTGTCTTACTCCCTTCCAAACTGATGCTTCCATTTCATGCCCTTCGAGTCTAATAACTGCGGTCTGGCTTTTGTACAAGTTGTAGATAACTCTCCTTTCCCTGTATTTTACCCCTGCTGACTTCAGAATTTGAAAGAGTGTATTCCAGTCGACATTGTCAAACGCTTTCTTATACCGTGGTGATTGTTGAGCTCCTGATAGCGCTGGCAGGTTAGTATCACAGTGCTAGCGCGTCGGCAGGATTGTGATGATAATATCGTCAGGCAGTTTTGGCCGTTAGATTCCAGCTGGGAAGGATCATCGGACTTTAGGAAAGCAACCATGAAGACTGAGCTAGCCTCGGGCAGCAACCATATTCAGCGTTGGGAAGGCAGTAGACAGCAGTTCACCATGTCCCCGGATAAGGATCAAAAGCAACTGCAAAGCGATTTAGACAAAATTTCTACTTGGTGCGAAAATTGGCAATTGACACTAAATAAAGAAAAGTGTGAAGTAATACACACGACCACTAAAAGAAATCCGCTGAACTTCAATTACGCGATAAATCAGTCAAACCTTAAGGTCGTAAATTCTACCAAATACCTAGGAGTTACAATTACGAACAACTTTGACTGGAGAGAACACATAGAAAATATTGTGGGGAAGGCGAACCAAAGGTTACGTTTCATTGGCAGAACGCTTAGACGATGCACCAGCTCCACCAAAGAGACTGCCTACATCACACTTGTGCGTCCTCTCTTGGAGTACTGTTGCCCCTTGTGGGACCCTCACCAGGTGGGACTGACGGAAGATATTGAGAAGGTTCAGAGAAGGGCAGCTCGTTACGGGGGGGGGGGGGGGAAAGCGTCACGGAAATGTTGCACGAATTGGGGTGGAAATCATTAAAAGAAAGACGTTATTCATTGCGGCGTGATCTGTTTGCAAAGTTTCAATCACCGACTTTTAGTTCTGAATGTGAAAATATTTTGCTAGCACCCACCTACTTAGGGAGACATGACCATCCCAATAAAATAAGAGAAATCAGATCGAAAACGGAACGATTTAGGTGTTCTTTCTTCCCGCGCGCTATTAGAGAATGGAACGGTAGAGAAAAGTTATGAAGGTGGTTAATGAACCCTCTGCCAGGCACTTAAATGTGATTTGCAGAGTATCGATGTAGATGTAGATGTAGATAACGGTCAGTTCTAAGAGTAGTAGTTGTATCCAGACTACATCTACTAGTTGCGACTAGTAGCTAGTAGTCTGTACTGCTTTATCTGAGACATAAGCTGAGTACATAGATTAGATCATTGGTTAGACTGCTACTCTCCTGACCACCTTCTATTCCAGAGACCAAGTGAGAACACTTCTAAAAGCGAGAGTTTATACAGGGTGGTCCACTGATAGTGACCGGGCCAAATATCTCACGAAATAAGCGTCAAACCTAAAAACTACAAGAACAAAACTTTTCTAGCTTGAAGAGGAAAAACAGATGGCGCTATGGTTGGCCCGCTAGATGGCGCTGCCATAGATCACACGAATATCAAGAGCATTTTTTTAAATAGGTACTTTCATTTTTATTACATATTCGTTTAGTACATAAATAAATATGAATGTTTTATTTGTAAACCTTTTTTCGCTTTGTGATAGATGCCGCTGTAATAGTCACAAACGTGTAAGTACGTGGTATCGCATAACATTTCGCCAGTGCTGACGGTATTTGCTCCGTGATACATTACTCGTGTTAAAATGGACCGTTTACCAATGTCAGAAAAGGTCGATATGGTATTTATGTATGGCTATTGTAATCAAGATGCCCAATGGGCCTATCCTATGTATGTTGATCGTTATCCTGGAAGACATCATCCAAGTGTCCGGACTTTTCGTCGGGCCGGCCGCGGTGGCCGAGCGGTCTGTGGCGTGCCAGTCACAGTCTGCACGGTCGCTGCGGTCGGATGTTCGAATCCTTCCTCGGGCATGAATGTTTGTGCCGTCTTTAGTATAAGCTAGTTCCTAAATAGTTTGTAAGTTTAGGAACTGATGACCCCGTAGATAAATCCCTTAAGCTCTACCAACATCTGAATATTTTTGAACGTTTCGTCGGATAGTTACGTTATTTATAGAGACAGGAAGTGTTCAATAACAAGTCAAACGCCAACCACGACGTGCAACAAATGATGATGCCCAAGTAAGTGTTTTAGCTGCAGTTGCACCTAATCCGCACATCAGCAGCAGACAAATTGAGCGAGAATCGGGCATCTCAAAAATGTCGATGTTGAGAATTTTACATCAACATAAATTTCACCCGTACAACATTTCTGTGCACCAGGATTTGCGTGGCGAACACTCTGAACGTTGTGTACAGTTTTGCCACTGGGCACAAAATAAATTGCGGGACGAGAACAGATTTTTTTTCACGCGTTCTATTTAGTGTCGAAGCGTCATTCACAAACAGAGGTAACGTAAACCGGCATAATATGCACTATTGGGCAACGGAAAATCGACAATGGCTGCGACAAGTGGAACATTAGCGATCTTGGCGGATTAATGTATGGTGCGGCATTATGAGAGAAAGGATAACTGCCCCTATTTTATCGATGGTAATCTAAATGGTGCAATGTATGCTGATTTCTTACGTAATGTTCTACCGATTTTACTACAGGATGTTTAACTGCATGACATAATTGCAATGTACTTTCAACATGATGGATGTCCGGCACATGGCTCGCGTGTAGTTGAAGCGGTCTTAAATGGAATATTTAATGACAGGTGGATTGGTCGTAGGAGCACCATACCATGGCCCGCACGTTCACCGCATCTTACATCCGTGAATTTCTTTCTGTGGGGAAAATTCACAGTGACTGAAGCCTGACGCCGCCATTTAAGCTCAGTCAACAAGTTTCCGGACGGTACTACCACAGTCTGTCTAACGTACACAGTCGCGACACTCACTGCTGTAAAAGTTGTTACCAACTGACAGTTGCAACGACACTAGCGCTCCTAGCGGTGGGCTAGCCGCCATAGGAGTGATGTTTGTTTATAATTATTTGTGTGCGTAATTAACGAAATAGTTGGTATAGTTTTTGCCTTACAAGCATTAGTAAAATATTAAAAGATATACATAACACGGACATTAATTTAAAACAGTCGAATTTAACTGATTCAGAGCTGTAATGAACAACTTCGTCATGAACCAATACTTATGAATATGTGTTATTTTGCAGCTTATTCCGTTGGAAGTGAGTATAAACATAAGAGAAACATAGATTTTTATTATGATGTGTTCTTACTATGACAAGAGTTTTTTGACGTGTATCAATTAGGTGTGTAGTCTAATGATTCGAACATTTTTAGGCATCAATCGTCTTTCTGATACGCGCATATTCGTTTGAGTGTCATTACTTTAGCTTAAGAAGACAATGTCTGGAAGATTCGTCCCGTTTGTGGTTCAGTTGTAGCAACAATTGTGGAATTGTGTTCTTCTTTGTTGAAAACAGTTTGATTGCTTTTTCCGTTTTCTTGACAGGTCTGTGACGTTTTTCCCTCAGCTACAACTGTGGTGGCTGCTTTCGTACGTTAAATACTATAGTTATTGCATTTTATATGCGTTTCCTACGCTCCACTCCCATAGATTTTACTGGAATTGTAGTGAAGAAACCATAACGCTCCTGAGTAAAAAAGCGACGACTTTTTGCCAAAGGCAGGTCTTCTTAGGCAGGTTTCTCAGTCATTTCTTATTTTTAATAGAAAATGATATTTTTCAGCAAAAGCCTGTAGGTTACAAGATAATTGTAAATAAACTGTCCTGAAATGTACCGTTTCGTACCTCATCAGGGATCTCAGTACACCTAATAAAGACAAAGGTGGAGCTAATTTTAAATTACTGGCTATTTTTATGGCACTACAAACGTTCTCTCGAGTGAAAAGTCTGTAAAAATCAATATAAGCGATACTATTCGCACTCATCCAAACCGTATTCAGAAACGTAGCTTGCCGGCCGCTTGGAGCGCTGTAGTCATAGTGTATAACAAAAATGTGCGGGAGTGTCGTGACTGTATATGTTAGACTGTGGTACTACTATTACCTTCGGACACCATATGAACTTGTAAGTTTTTCTAATTGGTTTGAACATGAGTCCCATTTGAGCTAATACTACCGCAATAGTTGAATTCAACACATAGGCCTACATTGTCGAATCGCTTTATGAAAAGAACGTGTTACGTATGGTTAAATTTTACTTGCCATCCTGGCGGCCTCGGGTGATATTGTTGGCAATCATGTGAAGTTGGCAATTAGCCAATCGCGTGACAACGCAAATGTTTTGTCATGAAGTCTTCGTTTTACGATGGTAATTACTTGTACCTAGTGACACCCATAAAGCAGGAAAAGCATTATTTATTTACTTTATCGTCTTCTGGAAACACAAATCGATTCATTCTGTGTGGATTTCTAAGAATATTAACATCTTGGCAAACACTTTCTACCGTTTTGTTGATGTTGCCAACGTAATCACGCGAGGTCGCTTGGAGGGTGTGCAAAAAATTACCGTTACGTACAGTTAAAGCAGGCTGTAGTTATCTGAAAAACACTCAGAAGAATAAAGATACGTGTTATCCACGACAAACAGCACATTTATAACGGTCATAATATTAATAGAGAAGCCGGAGTTGATAGAAACTGTAAGTGATTAATAAAAACATGAAACGCTACTCATTAGTGTACGTGTCAAAGCAGAGTAGATTTCCTAAGAACTCTCAAAAGAATAAGGATACGTGTTATCCACGATGAACAAGACTTTTAAAATGACCATACTGCTGAAAGAAAATCTGAAGTTGAATTAAACTCGTAACATTAATAATAGCAACAAATGAATACAACTCATCACTGTATTTGTCAAAGCTTACTCAGATGAAAAAATTACAGCCATATACAACAGATTTACCATGTCAAAGCTCTAAAGTCAGCGAAATTACGTTGCTTCATCTGCATTTTTACGACTTATCTGTAACTAGTTTAAACCCGCGGCTCCGCTCGCGTGTTGGTTGATTATGATAGATACGCTATCTTTCATTAGTATGCTATGAGACTGGTTTGGAGGGATGAAATGAAATACAATACCTTCTTTAGAAACAAACTGAAAACTATCTATCAGATTGCAGAAGTCTATGCACTTACCGTTTATCAGGAAAGTAAGTAGTGTAGATCAAATGACACGAAAAAATGCACTCGTTTCAAAGAATCCAATCACGAAATTCAGCAATAATGATGGTAATAATATCACAGATCGATCGATGTAATGAGCGAAACGTGAAATCGATTTTTAAATAGATGTATTAAAAGAAATATCTTTATTACTGCTTTATTTATTTATTCTTATATTTCCTTATTCCTATTAAAGGGAGATGGCGTTATCTATGCCGAGCACATACGTCAGTTGAAGCCTGTCCGCCATCTTGGTCAGTTTTGAAATGCTGTTTCTCCGTTAAAACTATGCGTTAATTCGATCCTCTTACTGCTAATACATTGAACTGACAGTCACTACAAAATATGTACTTTCTAACAATATACTTTCTTTAATAAATAGCAATAAATACTCATCATAATATATTTGAAAACTTGATTTTAACGGCTAATTTGCACTCTTTCAACACGGCAAAACCGTCGGACGTTTTATTCCCGTTTTAAGCTACATAAAACATTAGCTGTACAATACGAAAACTTCTCAAAAACTTAGGAATATGGCGGAGGCAGGCTTCACTTTTTCAGCGTAAGGTAAGGGCGTCTCCCTGTGGTATGCTTATCCTTACAGAGAAAGAGGCGAAGACATAGTAGCACGCATAGACCAAAGATATGGTCTGTGGCATCACGTTTCGCTGTATGTAACCTCCTTGCTATAGAGTCGCCAACGTCATCACTTGCCTTCAGTCCGAATTTTTAAATAATTTGACGACTTTCACCCACCATATCTTCCACTCCCTTATAGCATACGGCATGGAACTGCTATGGTGTAAAACGGGAGACTTCCGACAACAATTACACACAGACCATTCGTTTGCGTTCTGTAGTTTTCGCTGCAGAGCGAAATGTTAAAACACACACTCGTAGAATTTTATATACACCGATACCGTTCCATCCCAATATACTCCACCCTTTTATCAGTATCAAACCTCAATCAACAATGCAATCAATATAACCATTTTCAAAAAGTAAATATAATTATTGTTCCGCAATTCGAGTTATATTCTTCAAATTACTAAATAACTATCAGATCGCTATAAAACCGTGCCTAAAACCTTCCTCAGGTATAAATTAGTAACTGTACAAATATTTAAGTCTCTGCGTCTTGTCCTTCGGACGTGATAAGCGTTCACCGAACAGACATTCACATTAATATATATATATATATATATATATATATATATATATATATATATATATAGATAGATAGATAGATAGATAAATAGCTATCCGAACGCCATAAAACCGTGCCTAAAGCCTTCCCCGGGTAGACATTATTAACTGTACAAATTTTTAGCTCTTTATGTCTTTTCGTTCAGACGTGATAAACGTACACCGAACAGACATTCACATTTATAGATATAGATTACACACACGACTGCTCACACATTCGTAGTATAGAAATATGGCGGCGAGACTTCACTGACACCAATGATACTGTCTACAGCATTGCGAGTCTAGTAATATGTCTGTGGGAAAATTGAAGGATATTTGTTATCATAATTCACTGACAACGCCAGAAAAAATGCGTCAGCGCAGTGTCAATGTATGTGATAACATTACTGAAGGCGAACTGTTCGTTGTTGAGTGAAACTGAGTTACGCGTATTGCCAAATGCATTGAAGTTGAAGGACATCATGTTGAGCATTTGTTGAAGTCATGAGGTAATTGCAGGTAATCACACAGTAACAGCATGCTTTCTCATAATGTATGATAATTTCACAAAAGTACATCTATCACGTTGGAACAACCGAAATGAAGTTCCACCTAGACTCTAGGAAATTGCACAATATATCACACCGAACCTCGTGAGTTGTTTAAGTACGAGAAATGCATTCGGAATTGCGAATATGAATCAGCACGAATGGTGACATATGAAACTGTGTGAATATCTGAAGGCCATTTCCTTTGTTCTTGACAATAAACACGGACATTGCACATCGTATTTACATGAACCACACTAAGGAATACGAAAACTGTAGCAAACATTTTTCCTATGAGGGCTTTACATAGTAAAATGTACGAGCACTCATGGACAAGTAGGCTATTTCCGGCATATGGAAGTTGGGGTCCGTCCTGGAACCGCCCACAAATAGCCTCGTGGTTAACGCGACCGCTTTGAAAAAGCGTGAAACTGGGTTCGAGACCCAACCCGGCACAAATTTTCATATGTCACTATTAAGTCATCAGCAGATTCAGATTGACATACGCAACTGCGAATCGGTTAGCTGTTGTCGTCGGAGTGTTCGTTCTTTCAGCCAGGAAGGACATTTCCATTGGTCCCATCAATAAACACGGACACGGCACATCGTATCGTGAAAATTTGTTTCGTAATAAAAAATGTTTATTTGCTTGGACGTAATAACGGTAATTAAACTGATTTGAGGAAAATTGAAATATTTCAGGAACAGCTGCTGCTGTCTGTTTAAATGAAGTGTCATATCAAATCACAGCATAAATAAAAGCTGTCCGTGCTTTCTCTTTATGTGGAGGGTGCTCCCCTGCCTCCACCGATCTCGGTTTATGCGACCCCACTAAGCGCAACGTTACACTAACAGTAATACAAACAGATTAAGAGTACATACTAAATAAGTTCGGTGTTTAGATCATTATTTCCTTCAGTGTTACCTAATTCCAAGCACAAATTTCGTTCTTCGTTACACTACCTCACTAGGCATGAGATGTCAACATAATCACATTATGGACGGACGCAGATAAAAGATTGAAAGGTCAGTTTTCTTGCTAAGGACAGTACTAGCTCTCAGGTGTGATCAGATGCAAGATGAGCTTACGGAACATCGACCATGCTGTTTTGAACCCGCGGAAAAATCGTTTCTTCTTAGAGTAAAAAATAATTTCATGCCTACATACCGTGTGGAGCAAAGAGGGAAAATAAGACCTAAATATAGACGACAATGAAGTAAATAAAGTATTAATCGTCGAACAGACGAAGTTTGTACTCTTAACTTACTCGTAATGCAAGCACTGTGGATTGGGGAATAGCGTGGTTGCATAGAAAGGCATCAGTAGGAGCAGCTCACTCACCCTGTATAAAGTCTTAACAGCGGTCAAATATTATGTAATCTGATTTGCCTAAAAGTAACACATGAAGCAATTAGATACATATTTGATTCTCTTTAAACTATGTTCGAAATCATGTACAGCATATGGGATACCGAATGAGAACTTAAGTTTCAATAGTTAGAAACTGAATTTTTATCAATTCTATAGGGCTTCAGCGTCGTTGGGTAGTTTTGTCTGGTTTTATTTATTTTAGCTGAAATCTATTGATACAATTAGAGTACTACTGGCCCCCCTCTGAGTAAGAAAAATAATGCATTACATTTTTACGATAGTCAAGGGGCCTGAAGAACACAAAATTAAGTCTCGAGACTAGTCACGACATAAATTTTCCATACGTTTACGGCTGCAGGAGTTCCATTCTTTTAAGATACAACCAAAGAAGTAGCAGGACGTTCAGTGGTTTCACTCGACAGTCGCCAACGCCATGATTAGCTTCCAATTACATATCGTCTTGGTTAAAAGTCTTTTATTTTAACGCGCTTCGCATTTGGTGTATCAAAAAATGTTCAAATGTTTGTATAGCTTATGTAATTTCTTATTTTTGTCATGGTCGTGCATGACAGTAACACACTCATTTTTCTTGCATTTGCCGATTTTTTATTATTATTATTTTTAATTTTTCATTTTTAGATCATGAAGAGATCCCTCGACCCATGTTATTTTAAATAATTTAACGCCGCCCTCAATATTGCAAGGAATCTTTTTAAGTGAAGTGAAAACAATATCTTTAGGTTTCCAGTGGTAACGCAAAAGTACGAAACTCATCATTTTGCATGTGCTTGCAGTGACAAATTCTGGGTATGAAGTCCGCCTGACATAAAAAACACCATTTTTACTTTTTACTCAAACATGTTTCGACACCTCTGTGCCATCATCTTATTCCTCTTGAATTGTTTGCTGCCCTGTATTCTTCTTTCACTTGATTGTGCTTCTTTCAACTCACATTATTAATTTTTTCTCCTTCATTGCTATGTTGGAGGCATATTCTCATCCTCAACTGTACAGGATATAAACCGATTGCTCATCAAGCGCTCTCCATATTCCTGGTGACCCTTCTACCCTTGCTGACGTTGGCGTAAACGTCTAGTGTCGCTTACTTACAAAACAAAAGAAAAATTCAAGCCGCAAAATAAAGTCAACAAAATTTCATTGCTACATATTTCCGTTTTCCCCTCACGTGATCAATGTAGTAGTTGTTTATAAAATCATAGACGGTTGTATACAGAACAAGTTAAGGAAACGAGTTGTCATAGAAACGCTACTTCCATGTTTCGATCACATGATGAATGACGTTACTTCCGTCACGTTTTCTGTTGCTGAATTTCCATGCTCTGAGACCAGAGTTATACAACCGGGTTGTATACAGATCAATGGTCAGAGTTTATCAGACAGACAGTCATTTTTTATGCATTTTATAGCCAGTGATCTCTATACAGTGAGCTAAAAAGACAATCTAAAGGTAGTATCATTAATCTCAACACCAATTGGGCTGAACTTCATCTAACTGAGCGTGCCAGTCATAGATTTTCATTTTCGTTCCTTACCAAATTCAAATATGGATGCTAAAAAATGTTACTAGTATACAAAAAGAAAGTATGTTTAGATTTCATTCCTATACGATCCTATTACTTCCGATATTGACATAAAGTTTTAAACAAAAATCATGAAAGCAAGTATTTGTCACGTATGAACTGGTGGAAATTCGTTTGCCAAATTCCAACATGGCGGTTAATAAAAAAATCTGAAGTAATACATATGAACGTGCAGTTCCACTTTCAGAAACAAGACCTGTGCATCCACATTGTATAGACATCACTGGGTAGTACGGTGTAGCACGAAGTCGTGATACTGGACGCCATAATACTCACAGAATGTACGACATTAACTACGAATGGGTAAAGTTGGAAATGTATACCCAGATGGGATTTGAAACCGGGTTTCCTGCTTTCCAGGCAGTTGCGCTGACCTCTACACCACTGCGGACACAGTATTCAGCAGACCTGCACGGTATTACTCAAGTACGTCTCCCGTCAGATACAAATTGTCAACTTTACCCCTGCGCACCAGAACTCAAACTCGTAATTATTGTAAACTAACTCCCGTAAGAGTAAGGGCCTAGGAGTGCCTCGACACTGAAGAAAGAATCATGCCCGTCATCGGCATATGTGTGTGTGGTGTCTGTTCTTTCGGACATGGACGAAAGAGCAGACGCTACACAAACACACACACACACACACACACACACACACACACACACACACATATATATATATATATATATATATATATATATATATATATATATATATATATATTCCTGTAGAAAAAAGGATGTCTTCCACTCAGAAAAATTGACTTAAATTTGTCCTATAATGTACAATTTTATGGTGTTTTACAAGAATGTTGTATCAACAAAAGAGCATTAACTGTTGCCTTTGAAATTACACACTTTGGTTGTGGTTCACGGAGTGATGGCGGACCGCCAAAATATTTTTAGTTGGACGGGGGTCGGGTATTCGAAAAGGTTGGGAAACGCATAGGTTGCATGAATAATGCTGCTAGATACAAAGGAACAACCGGTGCAGATCTCGTGGACGTATTGCGGTCACGCAGAGGAAATTAAAACCTAACACGAAGAGTACCCGCTCGTTAACGATCTTCCTCCGACTCCTCTGTTTCGCCGACCTTTATTAAAACCCACTGAGATTAATTATGAAACATTTATAAATTGCAGTGGTTGAATTCAAAATATAATACTGAGTTTTAACATTCTCCTATAGTTACTAGATTAGTCTAACCTAAATATTGCCCATAATTACAAGAGCTGTATGGTATGGCTGCCGAATCCTACGGTTGATAGGAGTGCTAGCCAAATAAGCTCACTTAAACATACGACGAACGAAGAACATGTAAAGAGCAATTCATTACACAGATGTTCATAAAATAGAATCTGATTAACAGCACATAAATTGAAAATAAGCTATTAGGCACCCCATTTGTATAATAATATATCTGATTTGACAGGCAAAGAGTAACCAATAAACATCACCCAATATTTACAAGAAATGCATTCGCTATTAATCAGCATCAGCTGTATGGTTTATTGGTGGCACATGAAAATGGCTGCTGAAACGGGAGTCGAACCGAGATTTCCCGTTTTTCGCGATCGGTAGAGTTAACCATTATTTATTTATTCATTTTGGGACTCCCATCTCCCCTTCTAGTGCGTCCTTTCACTCTCCAGATATGCTTTCTTCGGCTAGGCTTCATTGCTTGGAAATAAAAATAAATTATTTCTTCTAATGTTTGTAAATCTAAGGGACTTAACTACGTTGATCTTCAGTCCCTAGGCTTACAAACTACTTACACTAACTTAGAGTAACTTATGATATGGACAACACGAAAACCCATGCCCGAGGCAGGACTCGAACCCCCGACGGCTAACGGCCGCGCGCACCGCAGCTGGGAGCTATAGTGCGCACGGCTGTTCTGCCGCGGCAAATTATTTCTATTTTTTTTTTCTTTTTGTTAACAGAAATATTTGTCCTATTTCATATAATTCAGAACTGAGTTTCGCACTACTTTCCACGTTTCATAAAAGATGACTGAAAAGTGTACAAACGATTAGACTTTCCGCACACGCTTCCCGCACCATCTCAAACTTCATATGCCATATACTGGCTACTGCCCCCGAATTCTCGCACGTTTCATATTGTAAGTTCTGCAGAGTGATGGATGATTACTACATTTGTCGCAAGCTTCTTTGTTATTTACTTTATTTTATTTCTTTTTTTGTTTTCTTTATTGTATTTTGAAACCACTGGAAGGTGACAGACTGGCAGCAGCTTCAATACTGCTCTTCAGCCAATTGTACAACAGAAACTTGACATAAAGATTTAAAATATATAACAAAAGAAAAAATAATGCAGAATTTAGACAATTAAAGGAGATACAATCGGAGAAACAACAATGAGCAGTAAAACACACATTCAGATTTTAAGATACACAGTAGTTAAAAGATAGCCTACACATATGTGCGCGCTAAAAACTCATGGAGATTAAAACACACTCATTGAAGGACACATGACGAGAACGAGAGTACATACTTAAAATCACAACCCGAATATTCAGCCTGTTCGGCGGTTGCTGACGCCTTAAAACTGGAACACTGAGCACAAACACTGGCACTGGCACTTGAACACTGATGAAGCACTGATTAAAATCTGATGGCACAGATTGCCACAGGGGGTACGGATGGGAGGGGAGGCGCGGAGGGGGAGGGACAGGAGGTGTGGGGGGGAGGGGGGAGGATACAAGGATACCCAGGAAAGGAAACGGAGGGGAAAGCCAAGCGGTTGGACAAGAGGACAGGAGCGGGGGAGGGAGAGGGGGCGTGCAAATACGGCGAAGGATTAAGGTTGGTATGAGGGGTAAATGTTGGGATGGAGGACGTCATCTGGGAGTGAGAGGTGATGGAAGTTACCCTCGGAGAGGATGTGGAGTGTGTGGGGGTGAAGGGAGGGAGGGACAATGTATCGGCGAGGCAGAGACCCAGGATGCAGCAAGAGGCGGGATACGATCGGGTGCTGGGAGTCAAGTTTCTGGGTTATGTATCAGAGGCGGCGGTGTTCGAGGCACTTGAGCAGGTGTGGGAAAGGAATAAGGTCATAAAGCGTCCAAGTCGGGGAGGGAAGACGGATGCGGTAAGTGAGGCGGAGGGCATGGACCTGGAGGCAGTGGTAGTGGGCAGGAGGAGCGGAAACCCAATCGGGGTGGAAGCAGCATAGGACGCATGATGGAACAGTAGGTGAAGAGGATGGTGGAGGGTTTGAGGCCCCAAGTTCGGCTGGAAAGGAGTTTTAGGAGCTTGAGGTGGGAGAGGGCTCCATCACGGACTGTTTGAAGTGGGGTTTCCAGGACAGGGAGTGGTCGACGGTAAGGCCATGGTATTTGAGGTTTCGGGTTTGCAGAATGGGGCGATCACGGAGCGTAAGGTAGAGGTGGTGACGGAAGGAAGGGGTGGTGTGACCTATGATGACTGCCTGGGATTTGGTGGGGTTAACGGTGAGGAGCCACTAGTTACACCAGATGGATTGTCGCAAGTCTTGCTCGACTCATTTAATACATTGTACAGTGTGCGAGGCTGTAGGCAATATGTAGCATATTGAGGTTTGAGTCGGGCGGGACGCTTGAGCTGGTAGCGTTAATGGTAAGCGCGATCGCTCGCGAAAAGCGGGAAATCCGGGAGTCCCGGTCAGCGAGCACAGAATAACATAGAGTGGCCTTATAATGGCAGTGAAATGAAGCCGGCTGAGAGTGCGACACCCACCCAGCATGGCAGCCGCAGAGCATGAATCGTCCTAGCGCCGAGCGCCACCGCAGAGCGCATCCCGGCCACAGCTGCGACCACGGGATAGTTTATTGAGTTTCCTGTCTGTTAATTTCTTTTTCATACATTTTGAGGCGTTCCTTTTTTGACAATCTATTTTTGTCACAAATAATTACAAACTTCACCTAGGAATAGCAAATCACACGACTCTATAAAAAGATGCACTTGTTTCCTCTGTCTCTTTAACCTTTTATAATTTCAGGATTACTGAATGTTTCGTCATGCTTTTTAAACAAGTCAGCACCGGAAATTTGAAATAGGACACATGTAATAGATCATAACGTAACTATAATTTGCCAAGCATAAGCGAACGTGACAATGTGTCGCCAACGTGATGCCGCCACTGAGAACGTGTGCTGATGTTACTGTGAGCGGTTTTAATGCCGCCGCAATCAACTTTGATGCTTGCCGATATTGTTAATGCTATGTTGTTGAAGTTACGAGCCGATTGTTCATATGTGGCGACCAACCGCTTAGCCGGTTAGCAACGCCACAGTGTGGAATCTTATCAACAGCAATAAAGTTATTTTTGTTCAATTTTTACACATATTCTAATATGTTAATATGCTAATTAAACTCTAAAGACCTTTCTCTCTGGCCAACAACATAGGAGCTGATTAATTATTTTACGAGCTGATTACATACACTCCATTTCCACCACGTTTCTCCTCTTCCACATTCAAATTAATTCTATTAAATTTTATGTCTTGTGCAGTTTATATATATTCGTCAACTTCGCGTCGCAATATCTCGGGATGTAATTGGAAAATTGCGATGCAATCAACGCCTTTGTTTATGTGATTTGTCATGCTATGGATTGCTGAAGAAACATATAGGGTGTCCATTAAAAAAAAAAAAAAAAAAAAAAAAAAAATAAGTTTGTGTTAAAAAACACATTTGTTTTCGTTTTAGAATGTTTCCAAATATGTACATTCATGGGCCCCAGTCGTACATTGATACCGGTGAAAGTCGTTTTCCAATAGCTGTTATTGTTTCAGAGATATTTTGGGTGGACAAGATAGCTGGGACACCCTGTATATGAACAGAATTGGGGAGAAAGGAATTTCTGGCATGACTGGAGCAAAAGAAGGGATAGAGTAGGGTGGAGAGCTGCATCAAAGCAGTCTACCGACTGAAGATCACAACAACCACAAAATTATGACATTTCAGTATTGTTTGCACGTTTCCTCGGCTGCATAATATCTAAAAAGAACGTGTAGTGTTATGTATGGTAGTGGAATACCCTTTACCATAACGATTGTTATCTATAACTATAAATGTGAACGCGTGTTCGGTGTACGTTTATCACGTCTGAACCACAAGACATAAAGAGCTAAAAATTTGTACAGTTACTAATGTCTACTAGGGGAAGGCTTTAGGCACGGTTTTATGCCGATCGGATAGGTATTTATCTACATTTATATTAATGTGAATGTCTGTTCGGTGTACGCTTGTCACGTCCGAACGACAAGACGCAGATACTTTATTGGTTGCATTGCTACTTGAGGGTTGATAATGATAACAGGGTGGAGTATATTGCGTTGGAAAGTTATCGGTGTATATAAAATTCTACGTGTGTGTGTGTTAATATTTCGGTCTGCAGCGAAAACTACATAGCGCAAACGAATGAATGGTCTGTGTGTAATTGTCCGAAGTCTCCCGTTGTACACCATAGCAGTTCCATGCCGATAGTTATAAGGGGGTGGAAGATATGGTGGTTGAAAGTCGTCAAATTATATAAAATTCGGACTGAAGGCCAGCGATAACGTTTGCGACTATATAGCAAGGAGGTTACATACAGCTAAACGTGATGCCACAGACCATATCTTTGGTCTATGCATGCTACAATGTCTTCAGCTCTTTCTCTGTCAGGAGAAGCATACGAATAAGGAAATATAAGAATAAATAAATAAAGCAGTAAACAAATTTCTTTTTATACATCTCTTTAAAAAAATCGATGTGAAGTTTCGCGCATTACATCAAGTGATCGATCTGTGATATTATTACAATCATTATTGACGAATTTCGTGATTTGATTCTTCAAAACGAGTGCATTTTTACGTGTGATTTTATCTGCACTACTTACTTTCCTGATAAACGGTAAGTGCATAGACTTCTGCAATCTGATAGGAATATTTTTCAGTTCCGCTTTATCGCGACATTACCTCAAAAATGAGTGAAATGAATTACATTAATTTAATTGTTATTTGAATGTAGATTAAAAAGGTTTGTTTCTAAAGAGGATATTGTATTTCATTTCATCCTTCGAAATGTCTCATAGCACACTACTGAAATATAGCTTATCTATCATAATCAACCAACACGCGAGCGGAGACGCGGGTTTAAGCTAGTAATGTATAAAATGTAACTGAAGACGCAGAAGTATGTGTCATGAACGATCTTTGTCAGTTCACGTAACACCAAAATATTTCATCACAGCATCAGGTCAGTAAACGGTACAGTATGAGAGCAGTAAAGAAAAGTAAGGGAAGTAAATAAATTGAAATCTGTTTAAAAAGGGATATAATATCTGACACATGTGTAACCTCAACCAGTACCACACACAACACGGAGAGCTCCGACACAGCCGGCCGCGGTGGCCGAGGTGACTAAGGCGCTCCAGTCACGGTCAGCACGGCCACTACGGTCGGGGGTTCGAATCCCCCCTCGGGCATGGATATTTGTGACGTCCTAGTTCGTAAGTAGTTCATAAGTAGTTTGTAAGTTTAGGGACTGATGACCCCGTAGTTAAGTCCCATAAGCGTAACAAACATTTGAACTTTTGAGAGCTCCGACACAAGGCCCGGAAATCGATGGCGCAATGGGATGATAAGTAGTTGCTAAGCCGGCGAGGAAATCGGGCATACGCGTAATAATATTATGTTACAGTGCGATTGTGCCATTAAAACAGATTTTGAACCGTAAACTATTTGCCGGCGGCAGCGCGAGAGCCAACATAATTTACGCGTAATCTGCCCGTTCAGACGCGAACTAATCGCCGAGCGCAAACAGAAGCACAAACGCGCGCCCCGCCACTAAATCAGCGGAATCTGTCGGAAACAGTTTCACTGCGCCAGCCAGGTACTCATTATAAAACACCGGCGCCATTTATTTGCCTTTCGCAGCAGAGTCAAAGTGACTGAGTCACAATGTAGTCATGATACATCGAACGCGGGGCTTTCCAATAAACACTCGCAAAATCTATAGCTTCCATTATTAAACGGTGCGTTGATTTACGAGCACTTTCGCTTCTTCCAGGCCTGTTAGTGCAGCCGAGTTGGCCGTCATGGTTTAAACATAACTGTTACACACGCCGCTGGCTGGAATTCCGTGCGGATATCTGTTGACACAATTAAAAGACGACGAGTGTAATGACAGTGCACTGTGAAGCGAAACACAGACCAATCGGGTAAAATATGCTCTGGAACTAGCAGGTCAGTTGTTCCTCGCAACACGTAGAGTATATCGATGATTTTTTGACTAAATCAGTGCTTTCCAAACTTTCCGTCTTGGCGACACCCTTTTATAGCTTACAGTTTTACGCGACACCCTTTCACTAATATAAATACATGTGGTAGAATTTAGATGGTCGTACGCATTGACATGTTTAATGTTGATCCTGACTGCAGCAATAATGTACACTCAGCGCAAGAAAAGGAAACATTTGGAACTAAGAAGATGTACAACAGTGTAACACCGCAGACAACAATGCCTAACTCACACAGTAATACTTGCTTCTTCTACATGAGACCCAACTTCCGAAACACGAAAACTGAATTTCGGAAACCGTTTTTCGCTGTCGTGTGTACATGTCAGGGACAGGTAAGCTTTTGCTGGATCGATTGAAAACGGCATCTGGAAATTAGCTGCTCTGATTTCTGATTTTGACAGCACATTAGCTGTTCCCTTTCAGTTCAATATTATCACATTATTTTCAGAAATAAAGAGGATGTATTTATGACAAGTCATGAATTATTATTTAAGTTCTATTGTTAGGTTCTTGCGACACCACGACCTTGGAAGTCCCGACATATTCGGGAAAAATTGATAAATATTTGTGACAAGTAAGAATACGAATGTCATTTCTGGTCCCAGAATCTGTTACATACAGGAAACTGAGAGAGAAAAATATTAACGCATACCAGGGTTCGAACCAACGATCACTACATTTAAAATACTACTTTCCGTTAATCACCTGGCCATACACCATACTAAACATCGCTATTGAACAGCTTTAGTCAGTGGACCATTGTGACTCCTTTTACAATCTGTGACAGCTTTTACAGCCAATGTCATTGAGTGACATTTAATTGTAAGAAACGCTACCGCGGGTGACGTGGCTTTGAAAAATCCATTAAAAACGCTCAGGTGCAGCTTTTTGAGAAGGAAAGTAGATTACAGTGAAGATTCGTACAAGCAGCTGCCAGTTCCAGCAAACTGCGCATGGGAAAAGCGGTTATCGAGTATCAGCAGCAGCTGTGAGCATGCGCAGTTTGTTGGAATCTGGCAACTGGCAGCTGCTTGAACGAATCCTGAGTGTCTACTGCCGTTGAAGCAGAGCTGCCGCCTAGTGGCTGAGCACGCAATTAATGTGCACCGATCATTCCTTTAATACGTGATCTTTGGTGCACTGAATGAAGAGAAGGATGATTAGCTGCAGGCGAGTCTTCAGGGTAGCATGAAGAGAACGATATTTTGTGTTATTTTTGTTTAGAGTCCAAAATTGCGCCGGCCGCGGTGGCCGAGGGGACTGAAGCGCTCCAATCACGGTCTGCACGGCCACTACGGTCGGGGGTTCGAATTCCCCCTCGGGCATGGAAATTTGTGCCGTCCTTAGTGTTAGTTAGTTAATAAGTAGTTTGTAAGTTTAGGGACTGATGACCCCGTAGTTAAGTCCCATAAGCTATACAAACATTTGAATTTGAAACATTTTCCAAAATTGTTTCTCTCGCGACACCCTTGATACTACTACGCGACACCCCAGGGTGTCACGACACCCAGTTTGGAAAGCTCTGGACTACATCATATAAAATCACCAATACAACATTAAATTTACATCGCGTGACAAAATTAATGATGCTCTAAGAAAGACGGGTCTAATTTCATCCCATTTCCGTGAACTTGCATACCATTGATGTGTGAGTAAATTGTTCGATTCACGAGCCTCTGTAACGTGTAGAACGCCCTCCAAAGCGCATTCGCAACGTCACCGCCATGTTGTTCCGAAATTGGCACTGCCGAGAGGCAGACGCATTAGACAGCATATACAATAAATGAATGACTCTCAAAAAAGCTTCATCCTCGTACTGCGACAAGCGGAGTGGTCGTACCGTGCAATTGCCAGGCATGTGGGCCATTCAAATGTCACAGTAGCCGGTGGTTGAATCAGTGGGTACCCAGTCACTTCATGCAGGTTTGTGTCGACCAAGAAACACCACCCCAACAGGGGATCGTCTTATGGTGAGCCAAGCAATGCGGAATCCCATGAACTCGATACGCGCCATCCGTGCGAAGTGTAAGAGACCATACAGCATCCTGTGAGTTCCTGACCAGTGTCTCGACGACATGCAGCTAACGGTTTGGGGCCCTACTTCCCCATGCGCCAGTTGCCATTGGCACCATGAAAAGTCTTATACATATCTCATATTGTTTAGTGATGTACTTAAAAATGACTATCCAGGAAGCTGATTCCTGTCCTGTAAAACTGTTTTCGTCTTTCAGAATAATACCAGGGTATCCCAGTAATTTTACTAGAACAAAATAAAAAAATACTTCATGAAAATTCCGTAGTTAATTCTGTACCATTACACACGGTTCGTACCATTAAACATGGTTCATACTGGACTTTACCTTAGCGCTGAAATTTTATTATTTTTTTATTCTTATTTATTTTTTAGAAAGTATATAGTGTAAATGCACTCTGTTCATCTTCTCACAATTATGATGATAAATCAAATCTGTGAAACTCTTAACTTGTGTGAAACTGATTGCAAACGAAAATACAAGTTTAACTACCTGTAGACGTATTTGTATGTTGAAAATGGTAATTGTTTTTATTGATCCTATTTTCGTATAACTATCTGTTGAAAAATGAAAAATTAACTCTTGGTTTATTAGTATAAATTTCGGGAGCGTATGTAGCGCTTTACTTTAACTAACATTGATTTCAATAAAAAAACTGTTTCAATCATTTAACATTTGACTGACAGCTGTAAGAGAAATTAAGGATTTAATTACTCCTTACATAACTGTAAAGCGGCGAAACTGCTTCCAAAACAAGAAAAGAAAAGAAAAAACTAAAGCTGCAGTCTACCTTTAACTATTAAGCTCAGTAATGAGCAATATCGGATAGTTCAGTCTACATTTAACTATTAATCTCAGTAATGAGCAATATGGGATTTAAGTATATCTTAAAAAAAAAAAAAAATAACTGGCAGAGAAGCAAATAATGTATGCTTCACTGGATGGGTTTGACTTTATGACATGAACTGTATTTTCGTGGCATCAGAGTTTGCAAACCATGCGGGAATAGCCGTGCGCTCTAAGGCACCTTGCAGTGGAGTGCGCGGTCGTTCCCCTTCGGAGGCTCGAGTCCTCTCTCGGCCATATGTGTGTTATTCTTAAGTTAGTTTAATTTAGTTTAAGTAGTTTTCAAGTCTGGCGACTGACAACTACAGTAGTTTGGTCCCATAGAATTATAAACATTTAAACATTGAAAAATTTGCACAAAACATGAACAATTTCTTCCTCAATTTGATTTGAAGTAACACCAAAAATAATCAACCAAGACATGTACCACCATTTACAGTCAAATCCAATAATTAAAAAAATCATATCAGTTTCTCCGAGAGAAAGTAAACACTTAATCTCATCATTTAGGTATGTTTTTGCCTGGAGGCTACAAAACGAATTATTAAAAGACCTGTCCTTGCTGTTAACAATGAGAAGTTCTACGACGCGAAAAGCTTTTTTACCTTGTCAACTTGAAATCTTCATTCACTCTGAATCATCTCATCAATAAAAGGAGATAATAGCCCTGGATCATTTGTACATCTAAATCTACATCTACATGGGATACGCTGCAAATAAAAAAATGTTCAAATGATTGTATAGCTTATGGGACTTAACTACGGGGTCATCAGTCCCTAAACTTACAAACTACTTATGAACGAGCTAACACTAAGGAGGGCACAAATATCCATGCCCGAGGGGGGATTCGAACCCCCGACCGTAGTGGCGGTGCAGACCGCGACTAACGCGCCGCAGTCCCCTCGGCCACCGCGGCCTGCTCTGCAAATCACATGTAAGTGCCTGGCAGAGGGTTCATCGAACCACCATTATACTATTTATCTCCCATTCCATTCTCGAATAGCGTGCGGGAAGAAAGAACACCTTAATCTCTCCGTTCGAGGTCTGATTTCCCGTATTTTATTTTGATGGTCATTTCTACTTATGTAAGTGGGAGTCAACAATATATTTTCGCATTCGGAGGAGAATGTTGGCGATTGGAGTTCCGTAAGTAGCCCACGCCGCAGCGATAAGCGCCGTTGTTGTAATGATTCCCATCCCAGATCCTGTATCATTTTCGTAACGCTGTCTCCCCTGTATCGTGACAATACGAAACGAGCTGCCCTTCTTTGGACTCTTTCAATGACCTCCGTCAAACGCACCTGATAAGGATCCACACTGGGCAGCAATACTCCAAAAATGGACGGACAAGCGTAGTGTACGCAGTTTCTTTTGTAGTTATGTTGCATCTTTTAAGTTTTTTTTTCATCAAAGTATCCATAATTCTAGCGCCTTCTCGGAGACCATTTCCAATCACAACAGCTCTCCATCACGTGCTGCACAACTCTGCAGCTTCGTCACGCACAGCAGCAATACCGCAACAACCAAAGAGCAAGTCATGCAGATACCCTATTCCTCCCTAACCTACGAATACCTATATTTCATGAAAATTCGATAGAGATCTATTTCAACCAGGACACTAACACTGGGTGTAACACAGCGTCGTGTCCGGAAGGCATGGACAGAGGAGGAATGGAGTCGCATGTTCAAGGATGAGTTCTGCTTCTCCATTACTCACGGTGACTTGTGTTCAGGGGTGACGGGGCAAGGGCAGAGGTCGCTTTTTGGTAATACTGCCCGCCCCTGAGCAGCAAGATCTCCGGACTTCTCTATCAATAGACACATGTGGGATGATTCATAAGAGGCCTCCGACCCACCAGATACGGACAGACTTGCCTTAGGGGAGGATCCGAAGACTGTCTCGACGCTATTACGAACCGCAAAAGGGCAGAGTGCGTGCGTCTTTTCACCTGACGCCATCGTTACACCTTTAACTGCCAAAACCCTCTTTCATCCCATATCGTAATCAATTCAGTAAACTCGCATGGTCTTTCATGATATATAGTTTCATTCACACCCAAATTCTCCTTCTGTATATCTACTTTTTTATAAGGCTGTGTATTTAAATGAAACTGATGGTGTGATCAATTGTCTTAATGTTTCCACTGACCAATTCATGCAGTTTTCCCTTACGGTGTGGTTGCCACGAAGCGAAGAAGAAAATTTTATAGCATTTCTCGCAACATTAAACGTTATTTTCGTGCATTTTCAACTTTTCACGGCGTAATGTATAGTCCAATAGATTTCGGGAATGCAGTCGCGTAAAATTCACTTCTTCTGCTGATATTTCGACCGCGTACCTTCCGGCCATCTTCAGAGTTAGTCGAAGACTGTCGACGAGGTGCTGGGCGCGGCCTTATAAGCCTGATCGCGGTGGCAATGCTCGTGCGCGTCACAGATGCTGGTATACTGCATATCGAAATACTCACACGCGTGCGCCCCCCGTGGTGGAAACGCTCCGGTGTTCACTTATCGATATATGCTCGGCGGCGCAACACCTTCACGTCTTCTCTGTGATTTCAATACTCCAAGTGCAGGGTTCCAAGCTTTGTCTAAATTAAAACCTTATCTCTGTTTAATGAGTTGTTGGCCAGTCTAATTTCAACAGCTTCCTTAAATATAGCATCCCAAAACGAAGATATGGGTGTCAAAATCTTCACATCGCTATAGTTTTTCGTGTTTCAAAAGCGATTGCACGGTGCCCGCTAAAGCCCATGAGTTATGTAATGCATTTAGTTCATTACTTTAGCTTTCGATTGCAGTACCTAAGAAGGTAAAGTGATATGTGTATTTCCAAACAAAATCACGTGTGAATATCGTTAGTTTGTTAAGACCTATAGCGTGTTCTTGCGATTGTTTGCCGTTATTTTGGCACTAGTATTATAGGTATTCGTTTGTTTTCATCTACATTTACATAAAAACACTGCAAATCACATTGAAATTCATAACAGAGAATTCATTGAACCGCTTTTATGATATTTCTGGAATAGCGCGGAAAAAAAAAAAAACTTAAATCTCTCCGTTTTCCATCTTATTTTATTGCGATGATCATGTCTCCCTGTGTAGGTGAGTGCAAACAATATATGTTCGCATTTGAAGAGAAAGCTGCTGAAAGAAATTTCGCAAATAAATCTCGCCGCAATGAATAACGCCTTTCTTTTAATCATTTCCAACCGAACTCGTGCATCATTTCTGTGACATTCTCTCCCTTATATCGCGACAATACAAAACGAGCTACCCTTTCTCTATGTCAATCGTCAGACCCACTTGGTGGGGATTCCACAATGGGCAGCATTACAAATTAGGACGCACAATTGTAGTGTAGGCAGTTTCTTTAGTAGAACTGTTCCATCTTCTAAGTGTTCTGCCAATGAAATGTAACCTTTGATTCGTATTCCCTACGATATTTTCTGTGTGTTCTTTCCAATTTAAGTTGATCGTAATTGTTATTGCTGGGGCCGAGCGGTGTGTTCCCAGCTTTAGGTCAGGATGAGGCGTGGTACCTGGTGGAGCGCCAAGGGACGCTAGTGAAACAGAATTATAGTTGACACATTTTACTCCGTAACATAGGTAAGTTTGATGAAGGCGCTAGCTCGACAGGAGCTAGAGCAGAGCTAGAGCCTTCGAGCTGCAGCCTTGGTGTTTCGTATGATGGCAGTGCTCGCGCCGGGAAGCGATGCAAAGACTGTTATTGTGAAGTGCTCTATCCCTTCACCATGCTATGCAGCGGCCAGTGGATCCACGCAGGGACCCCTCTGAAGTCGGATGTCGTGTTGGTTCCCGACTCGGGACACCGGCTAGCCGGATTAGCACCACTGCTAACTCGACGACAGGAACATTGGCCTTTAGTAACCAACCACTGAAGACTGCGCTGGCCTCAGGCAGTCACCATAGAGGTGTGAAGTCGTCAGCACAGCGGATCACCATCTTCCCAGATGATGTTTAGTGTAGAGTATGGCCTCGACCAGACTCCATCTCTTGGCTGCCTCTAGCAGATACCCGTATGTACTGCTATCTGCGACAAAGACTGAGCACAACGATTATGCCAGTGAATTGACGACTACCTCCTGGGAATCGGCGATTCAGAAGACCAAGTGACTGCTACTTCTAAATGTGGGAGTATTTATACATAAAATTGGCTGAAGCTATGACGTATGGAACGGTTTGAATGTGTTCCATTTGAAAATGTAGTGTTCGCCCGATGTGTCTTTACCACTGACGCATCCGCGGTCTTATCCACTCTTGTGACAGAGCTACGTGTAGTTATGAAATGTTAACCAGCTGCTTCTCTGTCTGACAGCCATTTCACTCACACACAGTTCGCTGACGGTAGGCTTCCCAAGTTGCCGACGCAGCGGCTGCCGTCATCATGCAAGGCGGGCGAGCATTTTCTGCTCCCGGCTGCTGACCTTATTCCGTCTTGCTAAAGTGAGCAAACCAAGATCTTAATACATTTCGCTGTCACAATGTTTGCGGCGTAACATTATTACTGGGTGTTTAGTTGAATTTTTGATTTACTGATGTATCGTGTAAAAGAAGTTTAAGGGATTTCTTTTAGTGTTCATGTGGATACTCCACACTCTTCATTGTTTAGCGTCAATTGGCATTTCCGCACCATGCAGATATCTATACTAATAATCTATACCAATAATAAATCTGTAAATGTAGGCCTGTCGCTGTTCACTTCAGTCTTCAAAACTACTGGACGAATCTTCATGAGGTTTCCACAGAAAACATAAGAAAATTTTGGGTCAATATAAAGGCATAATTTTACCAAAATGGGTTCACTGGAAAATAATTTTTAGTGTTTTCAGCAACCGTCGTTACTATTATCTCTTAAACTACTCCACGAATTTGCATGGTGTTTTCAAAGGTATCTTGAGCGTAACTCTGAACAACATACAGACTTTGTTTTCTAAAAATCGGATCACGGAAAAGAGGAATATTGTAATTTGAATTTTTTTATCTACGATCGCCATGTCTGTCTGTTTCTTTGGACACGTTTATCTCCAAAACTACTCGATGAATTTTTATGGGGTTTATACACGTAACTTGAGCATATCGTGCGGTTACATAAAGACTTCAATAATTGAAATCGGATCAGAGAAAGTAAAGCTATCATAATTTAATCATTTGTATAAAAGCCATAGTGTATGTCTATTTGTTGAGGATAATCTCCAAAAGAAGTACACGAACTTTCATGGATTTCCACAGGTAAATTGAGAATAGTTTGGAGAGTAACATAGGCTTCATTTAATCAAAATCGGATCAGAGGAAGGAAAGATATCGTAATTAGAAGTTTTATATGTATAATGTGGTTGTAAGTATGGAGTAGTACAGCAAATCTTCAAGAGTACTATATGAACTTTCATGGGGTTTCATAGGTCAAATGAGAATTCCTTGGGGCAACATATAAGCTTCATTTCATAAATATCGGATCAGGGGAAGAAAAGATATCGTAATTTGTAGTTTCTGGTATATGTTCTGCTTCAATTGCAACGTACTTCAGGAAAGATCCGATAGAGGTGCTGATACTTACATTGTATACCAAAAGACTAATAGAAGGCGATGCTGCATTTTTTATTCACATAAGGTGTAATACACTGAAACAAGGGCTACAGCTTTCCTCACAGCAGCGGTGTAGTGTATTGATGTTGACAACGGCCGTTGAATCCTTTTCGAAAAGTCAGTTTTGTGTCTCGTTTCCGCCGGTTGTCGTAGGTGTCGGTGGCCGAGTAGAAAGAGACCGACACAGGACTAAAGGATGCACGCGGGTGCAGGTACGGAGGTGACCAGCCAGTGGGACAGCAGAAACTTGAAACACTAAGCTAGATTAGTATAAGAGATATATTTCAAGAAAAATTATATTACTTAACTTGGAGAGCAGCAGACTAGTAGAATGTTGATACATAGTTTAGATAGAGGCCTGCCTACTGATGATTCCTAGTACCTATCCGATAGCTAAGCCTTAACTGGTGACTATCTGATTCCCAAGTGGCCGATGCAGCAGACCTGGCCACGAGTGGAGTTGCAGCAGAGGGCGGTCGTGGCTGACGTCGTAAGAACGCCGCGCCGTGCGTGCATGGCGGCGAGCGGCGAAAGTACGTGACGCGCACTTCATACTTGTGCGACACCACAGTCAGTCACGTACAATGAGGGGAGTAATGCTGTGTGTTGATAATGAAATAAATATTGTTGTTTCAATCGTTAAATTAATGAACCCCCTATAGCGATCATTTCATTACCAACGTTAACATACTAAACTGCTGCCACTGCAAGTAAAATTTAACCCAGGTAAGACAAAAAAAAAAAAAAAAAAAAAAAAAAAAAAAAAAAAAAAATACCTTTTCTCCAGCTGTATCCCACATGCCTTGCAGTGCCATGCAAAGGAAAAAAAAAAGTACTTCTTTCCGCAGGTATCATTTGAATTTAAAACATAACGACGTTCAAAATGTTCGTTAAGCTTATGGGACTTAACTGCGGGGTCATCAGTTCCTAAACTTACAAACTACTTATGAAATACTATATACTAAAGAAAACACAAATATCCATACCCGAGTGCGAAATGAACGTCCGACGGGGAATGGTCTCGCGCATCGTAGCATAGCGCCTCAATGCGCTCGGCCGCTCCGCCGCGGCTGAGTGGGAAGACTTCAGATCCGGGTAAAAATGGTATAAGAAGGCTCCAACTAAGAAAGGCACCACAAGAAGCAATAATTCCCGTCATGCACTCAATGTACAACTACCGCATACGCAACGACCAAATTATCATGGAAACAAGGCGAAAATCATTATTCTGCCCAAGCCTGACAAACCATGAAACACAGCACGGCCACTACGGTCGGGGGTTCGAATCCCCCCTCGGGCATGAATATTTGTGCCGTCCTAATTCGTAAGTAGTTCATAAGTAGTTTGTAAGTTTAGGGACTGATGACCCCGTAGTTAAGTCCCATAAGCTTAACAAACATTTGAACATTTCTTGAAACCATGAAACAACGCAAACTCATACAGACCCATCACGCTCTTAAACGTGATAGGAAAAACATATGAGAGAATAATCACGGAACCCTTAAGAAAGTACACAGAAGAGCGACATATAATACCAGACAGACAGTCAGGGTTTAGGAAAGATTATGCAGCAAATGACCCACTAATAAAGCTCTCACATGACATTACAAATGCTAGGGACTGATAACCCCGAAGTTAAGCCCCCTTAAGCTTAACAAACATTTGAACATTACAAATACCATCAACACCGGACAGTGCACACTTCTCACATTCTTAGACATCGAACAAGCGTTCGGCAAAATATGGCACAACGGGCTCGTCGCGAAGGTGCTGAAGATAGATATTCCACCGAAAATTACGATGATAATTAAACACTATATCTCAGATGGACAATGCCGCACACACGTAGGGAACCAAGCCGTGCGGGAGTAACGGAGCGGTCTGGAGCGCCACGTTACGGATCCCGCCGTCTACCGCGTCGAAGGTTCGAATCCTCCCACGGACATAGACTTGTCCTTAGGTTAGTTTAACTTATTATTCACAGAATATATGACATCAACTGCGTTTGGGCAAAGCTGAAAATGTGTACCCAGTCGGGATTCGAACCCGGGTCTCTTGCTTTCTAGGCAGTTGCGCTGACCCCTACACCACTGGGGACACAGTGATCACCGCACCTGCAAGAACTACCTAAGCACGCCTCCCGTCAGATACAAATTCCCAGCTTCGCCCTGCCCACAGTACTCAAACTCGTAGTTATGAAACTAATTCCCGTAAGAGTAAGGGCTTCAAACTTGCCCACCCCTCCCCACTGAGATGAGAGGGATTTTCAACTCACCCTCTGGAGAACACGACTAAGATTAAACGACACTACCAAATCCTTAGACTTACATTTTGACAAATTCACCTTCGGGAAACATAAAACAAAATCAGAAAAAGACAAGGATTGGTAAACAAGGTGCAAGGCAGATTCGAAGGACGCAGTATCAAGACCGCTGTACACACATATAAAACCTATGTAAGGCCAGTGATAGAATATGGTAACCCTGCACTAGCAGGAATGGCCCCAACAATCGCAGAACAGCTTTATTCCACAGGAAGGAGACTGCTGAGAAGCTTCCTGAGACTCAACAACACCACACCCAGGAATGAAGTGTATGAAGCTGCCAGAGTTACACCCCCCCCCCCCCTACAGACTAGGTTAGCACACCTCAGGGCCAAATACGAAAGTCGCACACTACAACGTAGGCCGGAACTCACAACTACAACAACCACAACAAGAAATCCCAAACACAAGTACATTCACCATAATAGGACCATAGCGCAGAACACAACCAAAATCTACCCGGACTTGGAACTCACCATGCTCTCACTAACACAAAACGATAAAACACCACCACACATGGACAAGCAACACTAACAAGTCTACGAGGTAGCCCAAAGAAGAAGAAGGCCAGGACTTCGAGATACCAACATACAACATACAACATACAACACACAACAAACGATGCCAGCACCAATGATTGACATGAAAACCAGATACTGCCAGTGTTAGAGAAATATATAATAACTACAACTAAGATGTCAATAAGAACTAGGCAACTATATACAACATGTAAATAACTGTACATACATCTTAATCAGAAAACCTAACCTATGCAAAACATATTGCGAGGGTGAAGATCGGGGTGAGAATTTAAAATAGGGAAAGTTTAACTTTTAAAACTCACAACCACCAACTGCGAACCAAATTCCTAAACACGCAAAACCACTGGAACTGTGATTACTACTGTTTGACTCGGTTTCTAGGGGATGATATCACACGTTCGCAGCTTTCCTTCCCTGCATATGATTAACAAAACAAATTCATAGTAAAGTAAGTTCATGAGAGAAAAGGGTGTAATAACTACTAATTTTGAAACCACGTGAAAGTTCACTTTATGTTGTTTATTACACCATATTAAAACCCTGTGGCTGATATGTCTGTACGTCGACACATGTACCAACTAAAGTTATAGCTCTTGAGCCCCCAGACAAAATGAATATTTGTCGCAAATTGTTTTCACACCATGTGCCTGTCTCAAACACCGTTTATGTTCATGCCTATGCGACGACACATGTTACATTAACAAAACACAGTAACTTTAATTTAGTGCGATGCACACCTTGTTCCACCAGCTAAATATTCACAACACACAGTAGCACTCGATACAACTTGGTGCAGTCTACGACGAGCAACCACACTTGGCAATTGCCACACCGAAAATCTATAGTCTCCACCTGGAGATCCACATTCCGACCGTGCAGAGCGACGCCGGCCGGCCAGCTACACCACTCGTTCCCGACTCGTCACTTCCTGCCCACGCGCGCGCCATAAGCCCAACTGCCGGTTTTTTTCCCTACGTCATCAACTTCCCCATGTGAGCTCTTCTAACCGATTTGCCAACGTACAGCGCTCAGCCAATACATTTCTAAAACTTTACTTAAAATCAAAATAATTACACTACACATTAAACAAATTTCTTCTTAGTTTTTATATTGGTATAAACATTCTTTGTACTATTTATTATAATCGTGCAATTTCTTATATCACAGATAAGTGATTTAACTGAATACTTCAAGATAAATACACAAGATTAATTGAAAATAAAATGAGAAATAGTTAATATATTATTTTTATAAACAAACATTGCCATGCTGGTTGTGTAACTGTCTTGTATTCATTGGTAATTTATTACTTTTCATTGTCAATTAAACATATTACGCCAGATGTGACTATATCAGCTAATGTATTGTTTATTTATCAACATGCTATTTTGTAATAAGGGCCTTAAAGGTTCCTTACTGCATCGTATTACTTCAAATGCCAGTAGTATTAGAATATTTTATTTCACGCTGTGCACTACACTGCGCCTGGCACTCGCCATTGTCCCTCTCTCCCCTCACCGGAAACGAACCTGGAAAATCCTAAGCTGGAACAAGCCACCAACGTCGGCCTGCTCGCTGGCCTCCCGTCAGCTACAAGCACACAGCAAATCTCAACGTGGAGAATTTCTACCTATGGCCTAACTATAAATGTTGTCACCCAACTGCGTACATACATTGTTACCATAATTACTAAGATTAAAATTTTGTAACATTTGGTGCATTGGCATGGTCAATGTCTGCAGTGAACTTCATACTGTTTAATTACAAAAGCTATTAATTACCAATATTTCTAATTGGTGGTAATCTCACAATATCCATATTCCACTTGTGTTGTAATATCTATATGTTATATTCTTTTACATATCAAAAAACAAAATAAAATTCAATGGAATGTAGCAAGTCAATGTAAAAATCAACCAAATAGCTGAATAAGGCAAACAAGAAGCCCTCAAACGGCCGCCCTAAATCCTTTAGGGTGGGGAATGAATAGATTAAAAAACATAAAAATAGATAAATAAAAATAAAATAATTTTAAAAAACACTGTGGAATCAGTATCAGAAAGCACCTGAAGAAAAAATGTTCAAATGTTTGTATAGCTTATGGGACTTAAGTTCGGGGTCATCAGTCCCTAAACTTACAAACTACTTAGGAACTAGCTAATACTAAGGACGGCACAAATATTCATTCCCGACCGTAGGGGCCGTGCAGACCGTGGCTGGAGCGCCTCAGTCCACTCGGCCACCGCGGCCGGGGTACCTGAAGACGATTGTAAGGTGCGTAGCTGAAATATCGTGCAAGAAAAGACGCGAATAACCGTCAGAATACTCGATTGTGCAGGATGACAGCACCTCGCCGGGAAAACCTGAAGAATTACATTCTCAAAGCTGTCAAACTAATTATTGAGGAAGCATTAGTAGTATGGAGGTTGAAGGTGTGAAGAAAAGTTTTGATAGGTTGATCTCATAGCACAAACAAAATTTACTAATTCACGAATACCAAGTCCGTGAATCTAAACATATACAAATTCTTCATTACGACGATTACCAGTGCAAAGAGTGTCATATGGTTGTAATACCAGATCATCTTATCCAAGGTGTAATATTCGACGCACCTAAGTCTCAGTTAGCATAATACCACGTGCAATAACCACAAGAAAGCAGGAAGGAAATGTAGCGTTTAACGCCACGTCGACATCGTGGTTCTTGCGGGCGGTGCTGACGCTCGAACTTTTGGTTCAGGATAGTGAAGGAGTTCGGCGGTGCCATTTCAGACGAACCATTCCGGCTTTTGCGTATCATGATTTAGAGAAAACAAGGGCCGTGGTGGAGTAGCCGAGCGGTCTAAAGCGTCTCGCACGGAGCGCGCGGTTGCTCGCCGTGGAGGTTCGAGTCCTCCCTGGGGCATGGGTGTGTGTGTTTGTCCGTAGGTTAGTTTAACTAGGTTTAAGTAGTTTGTAAGCTACGGACTGATGACCACGCAGTTTGGTCCGATAGATTTACAGACATTTGAACATTTTTGAGATGTTTTAAAGCTTATGGGACTTAACTGCGGAGTCATCAGTCCCTAAACTTGCATACTACTTATTAATTACCTTATACTAAAGGCAGCACAAACATCCGTGTCTAAGGGAGGATCCGAACCCCCGACGGGGAACGGCCTCGCGCATCGTAGCATAGCACCTCAATGCGCTATGCCGCTCCACCGCGGCGCAAGGAAATCTATCTGGGTGGCCGTTCCGCGAGACCGCCGGCTCCAGTATGTTACCACTGCTCCACCTGGCTTGTTTACGGTCATTTGATCGTATACCATGTAATCAGAAATAGGATGAAAGTCTACAGACACTTAAACAAAGTACAGCAGGACAGGGAACTTGTTCCTGCTTCATTTGTTTTATGTCTTATTGGTGTAAGTAAAAGACAACGACTGGATTCTTTTTTTTTTTTTTTTTTTTTTTTTTTTTTTTTTTTAATTATTATTATCTTAACACATTATGTCCTTTCGGCTAGTGCGAAACAAGAAAAGTCCATAGCTTTCAAAAACTCTGTTGACACCACTGCCTTTAAAATTTAAATAAAGAGTGAGAGTTGTATCATTGATTCCGTTCTTTTAACTCCTTGAAGCTTACTACATTCTCATACACAAATCCTAATTTACTGCATAAATTTCCGTAATACTAGTTTTTTGCTCCTCCTGTAAAATATTTATTTGTGGACTAATCGCGTTTTGAAAAGTTACTCCTCAACTCTGTCTGCGCAAATAGAATCTGCACTGCACTTCCGTGTGACTTTCATCTTACTAGGACGGTACTTGGGCTCGAAGAAACATATCTGTATGAACGTTTGGTTACAGTATCTCTACCTACACCTCAATGTGCTGGTGGGTGTAGTTTTTATGCAAAACTTTGCAATCATGCTCTAGATAGCACTGTAGATGTAATTGTAGACGTACGTAATGCAGATATCTGAACTATAGCTTATGTCATACATGTTCTCTGGCATATTGTCATCAAAAGCCGCGGTGATAGTTGCAACTTTAACCTTCTTCTCGGAAGACTGTTGGTATTCACTGCCACTGCTTCCATCGCCTCTTCCCGCACTTACCGTAACACTACCGCTAACAATGAGTTCTTCGTCATTATCATCCCTATTATCATGATTATGTGTTAGTGTGAGAACAGTATCTAACCTACATCTACATAGATACTCTGCAAATCACATTCAAGTGCCTGGCAGAGGGTTCATTAACCACGTTCATAACTTTTCCCTACCGTTCCATTCTCTAATAGCGTGCGGGAAGAAATAACACCTAAATCGTTCCATTTTCGATCTGATTTCTCTTATTTTATTGGGATGGTCATGTCTCCCTAAGTAGGTGGGTGCTAGCAAAATATTTTCACATTCAGAACTAAAAGTCGGTGATTGAAACTTCGCAAACAGATCACGCCGCAATGAATAACGTATTTCTTTTAATGATTTCCACCCCAATTCTTGCAACATTTCCGTGACGCTTTCCCCCCTGTAACGTGATAAAACAAAACGAGCTGCCCTTCTCTGAACCTTCTCAATGTCTTCCGTCAGTCCCACGTGTTGAGGGTTCCATCCTGTGCAACAATACTCCAGGAGAGGACGCACAAGTGTGATGTAGGCAGTCTCTTTGGTGGAGCTGGTGCATCTTCGAAGCGTTCTGCCGATGAAACGTAACCTTTGGTTCGCCTTCCCCACAATATTTTCTGTGTGTTCTCTCCAGTCAAAGTTGTTCGTAATTGTAACTCCTAGGTATTTGGTAGAATCTACGACCTTAAGGTTTGACTGATTTATCGCGTAATTAAAGTTCAGCGGATTTCCTTTAGTGGTTATGTGTATTACTTCACACTTTTCTTTATTTAGTGTCAATTGCCAATTTTCGCACCATGCAGAAATTTTGTCTAAATCGCTTTGCAGTTGCTTTTGATCCTCAATTGACTTCACTAACCGATAAACGACCGCATCATCCGCGAACAGTCTAAGGGAGCTATTCAGATTGTCTCCTAAATCGTTTATAAACACGAGGAAGAGTAATGGACCTATAACGCTTCCCTGTGGAACGCCAGATATCACTTCTGATTTACTCGATGACTTACCGTCAATTACAACTAACTGTGTCCTTTCTGATAGGAAATCGTGAATCCAATCGCACAATTGGGGAGATATTCCATAATGCTCATATTTCTGTACCGTAACAGATACGAGAAATCATGCGAATGATTCATCTTCTACACTAATACCATCTTCACGAATAATGGTTCTCAGTAACTTCATCTCAACCAATCGCATTACTTTAGCAGGATTGATTAGCAATCGCCACCCCATCTGCCGCTTCATCACACAAATGTCACAAAACGCAACTTCGGAGGCACACTGCACCGTCCCTACTGGCGAACCGACAGGTCAAAGTGCAATGTGGCAAGGCACTCGCAGAGGCCTCTAACGGACGACTGCGGAGTTTTGCAGTTGCGGGAGTGTCACTATTGCAATAAGGGATCTTTATCTCTCATACGATTATGATGTATATGTGTTTGTTCGAGCCCAAGTACTTTCCTTGTTAGTCAAAATTATAGTTCGCGCGAGGAGGGCAATCTCGTTCTCGGAAATGTCTCGGCGGGCCCCACAGATCCGTTTGGCGGTACACTTTTTGCCCACTCTTGTCTTAAAGTATTTAGTTTTGCTCCTGGAACACCGTATTGCTTGCAGTTGACGTTACTGGCGACCGTAACGTTTTGCTTCTCACATTACCAAAAACCGCATACTGCAAATTTCACTTCATTCGGATGCTTAATTTAGGGCGTTGCATTTTGCTTGGCCAACAATTTCATCTACCCCGTGTAGGTCTGTAAGTGGCAAACACAGATTTGTGACTGGCTGGGAGACTTCCTAAGTAATAGAACGCAGTACGTTGTTCTCGACGGCGAGTGTTCATCAGATACCAGTGTATTGTCAGGTGTGCCCCAGGGGAGTGTGATAGGACCGCTATTATTTTCTATCTATATAAATGATCTGATGGACGGAGTAAGTTGTAATTTGCGGCTGTTTGCTAATGATGCTGTGGTGTATGGGAGGGTGTCGTCTGTAACTGACTGTAATAGCATACAGGATGACTTAGACAAAATTTCTAGTTGGTGCGAAGAATGGCAACTAGCTCTCAACGTAGAAAAATGTAAGGTGATGCGCATGAGGAGCAAAAACAATCGCATAATGTTCGAATACAGCGTTAGTAGTGAGCTTCTTGATGCTGTCGCGTCGTTCAAATATCTAGGCGTAACATTGCAGAGCGATATGAAATGGAACGAACATGAAAGGACAGTTGTGAGTAAGGCGGACAGCCGACTTCAAAATCAAATGTTTGTTTAGCTTATGGGACTTAACTACGGGATCATCAGTCCCTAAACTTACAAACTACTTATGAACTATTTACGAACTAGTACGGCACAAATATCCATGGCCGAGGGGGAATTCGAACCCCCGACCTTAGTGGCCGTGCAGACCGTGACTGGAGCGCCTCAGTCCCCTCGGCCACCGCGGTCGGCGGACAGCCGCCTTCGGTTTATTGGGAGAATTTTGGGAAGATGTACTTCACCTGTAAAGGAGACCGCGTGTAAAACGCTTGTACGACCACGTCTTGCGTATTGCTCAAGTATTTGGGACCCGCAGCAGATCAGTTTAGCCGGCCGCGGTGGCCGAGGGGACTGAGGCGCTTCAGTCACGGTCTGCACGGCCACTACGGTCGGGGGTTCGAATCCCCCCTCGGGCATGGATATTTGTGCCGTCATTAGTCTTAGTTAGTTCATAAGTAGTTTGTAAGTTTAGGGACTGATGACCTCGTAGTTAAGTTTCATAGACGAAAAAAAAAAATAAATAAATAAAAATAAAAAAAAATAAAAAAATAAAAGACCAGTTTAAAGGAAAGGAAGACATAGAGGCAGTTCAGAGGCGAGCAGCTGGGTTTGTGGGTTTGTTACTGGTAGGTTCGACCAATGCGAAAGTGTCACGGAAATGCTCCAGCAACTCAATTGGGGATCGCTGGAGGAAAGACGACGTTCTTTTCGCGAATTTCTGTTGAAAAAATTTGAAGCTGAGTGTAGTACGATCTTGCTGCCGCCTACTTATATTTCTCGTCGTGATCACAAAGACGAGATAAGAAAAATTATGGCTCGTACGGAGCCATGTAGGCATTCTTTTTTTTTTTCCTCGTTCTATTTGGGAGTGGAATAGGATAGGAAATCATAGTTGCCAACCTTGAGAAGAGGCTGTCCGTAATCATGCTTCGGGCGAAAGGAAGGGTGACATCGTACAGTCTGGGGAGGGGGTTCCCGACAACATGTTCACGCCCCGAGAAACATTTTAAAAATTACAAACCTAATTGAGATCATTAAATGCTTTATTTCTTACACTTTACATTATATATATATATATATATATATATATATATATATATATAATGACTTTCCATGGGTAAAAACTATTGGATATGAAAAGAATCAGATTAGTTGCGAAAAGAAGTAACTAAATCCACAATAAAGTTCCGAAACGAATAGACTAACTTTCCGCCGCCCGGTAAAACCACTTAGTTATGCTGGGACCAAAGACCATGTACTCTTAGATCAAAGAATTTATGTTCTGCAAGTCTTTCGGTGCATTTGGTAGCTGTGGTGGGGGATGAATAGGAGGGACTTGTTCCAGCGAAAATGCTACCGTTAACGTTTACTGAAGGTTAGAGTAACACCCTTGCGTTTCATACAGCTTTGCTACATACTCAGGAAGAAAATCATTAGGATCTTTAAAACCCTTAGTATCATGATTAGCGAAATGTAAACAGTCCTTTATCCGATTTTTTTTTCATCATCACATCGTAAAATATGTTCAAATGTTTGTACAGCTTATGGGACTTAACTACGGGGTCTTCAGTCCCTAAACTTACAAACTACTTATGAACTACTTACAACTAAGGACGGCACAAATATCCATGCCCGAGGGGGCATTCGAACCCCCGACCGTAGTGGCCGTGCAGACCGTGACTGGAGCGCCTCAGTCCCCTCGGCCACCGCGGCCGTCTGGGAGACTTCCTAAGTAACAGAACGCAGTACGTTGTTCTCGACGGCGAGTGTTCATCAGATACCAGTGTGTCGTCAGGTGTACCCCAGGGGAGTGTGATAGGACCGCTATTATTTTCCATCTATATAAATGATCTGATGGACAGAGTAAGTTGTAATTTGCGGCTGTTTGCTGATGATGCTGTGGTGAATGGGAGGGTGTCGTCTTTAACAGACTGTAATGGACAAAATTTCTAGTTGGTGCGCAGAATGGCAACTAGCTCTCAACGTAGAAAAATGTAAGGTGATGCGCATGAGGAGCAAAAACAATCCCATAATGTTCGAATACAGCATTAGTAGTGAGCCTCTTGACGCTGTCGCGTCGTTCAAATATCTAGGGGTAACATTGCAGAGCGGTATGAAATGGAACGAACATGTAAGGACAGTTGTGAGTAAGGCGGACAGCCGACTTCAAAATCAAATGTTTGTTAAGCTTATGCGACTTAACTACGGGGTCATCAGTCCGTAAACTTAGAAACTACTTACGAACTAGGACGGCACAAATATCCATGCCCGAGGGGGGATTCGAACCCCCGACCGTAGTGACCATGCAGACCGTGACTGGAGCGCCTCAGTCCCCTCGGCCACCGCGGCTGGCGGACAGCCGACTTCGGTTAATGACCGTAATGACCGCGTGTAAAACGCTTGTACGCCCACGTCTTCCGTATGGCTCAAGTGTTTGGGACCCGCAGCAGATCAGTTTAGCCGGCCGCGGTGGCCGAGGGCACTGAGGCGCTTCAGTCACGGTCTGCACGGCCACTACGGTCGGGGGTTCGAATCCCCCCTCGGGCATGGATATTTGTGCCGTCATTAGTCTTAGTTAGTTCATAAGTAGTTTGTAAGTTTAGGGACTGATGACCTCGTAGTTAAGTTTCATAGACGAAAAAAAAAAAAATAAATAAATAAAAATAAAAAAAAATAAAAAAATAAAAGACCAGTTTAAAGGAAAGGAAGACATAGAGGCAGTTCAGAGGCGAGCAGCTGGGTTTGTTACTGGTAGGTTCGACCAATGCGCAAGTGTCACGGAAATTCTCCAGCAACTCAATTGGGGATCGCTGGAGGAAAGACGACGTTCTTTTCGTGAATTTCTGTTGAGGAAATTTGAAGCTGAGTGTAGTACGATCTTGCTGCCGCCTACTTACACTTCGCGTCGTGATCACAAAGACGAGATAAGAGAAATTAGGGCTCGTACGGAGGCATATAGGCATTCTTTCTTTCCTCGTTCAATTTGGGAGTGGAATAGGAAAGGAAATGCCTAGTAGTGGTACAGTGTACCCTCCGCCACGCAGCTTACGGTGAATTGCGGAGTATGTATGTAGAAGTCGAAACGGCACGTGCAGTGCAAATGCGTGTACTGTTGACGCCAGTGAGTGGGCGGTATTAGGCGTGACCGTGACCCGGTGCGTGGCTTTGGGGTGGGCAGTATTCGCGGCACGCACGGCCCACAGCGGCGGCGGTGCGGTGTGGTTTCCCGACAGGCCGCGCCATGTCGCCGCTGTCTGTAAGCGGGCCCCGCTCGGAAGGAGCGCGCGCGCCGGAGTGGGGCAGGGGCGCGGCAATATACAGTATTGATTTTGACAAGTGTAGCATTTCGTTGGCTTGTTTGTCCCCCTCCCCCGCGCCGCGCCCCCCCTCCCGCCCGTCCTTCCCCCTCCCCTCCTCCTCCTCCTCCTCCTCCGCCTCCTCCGCGCCGCCCCCCCCACCGCCCCCTGCCGCCGCCCGCGGCCGCCTACCGCTTCACTTTCCACCCTCCTCCCTGCTGGCTGCTCTGTTCTCTGTTCCCTGCCCGCGGGGTCGCTGAACCCGGGACCCCGGTCCGACTGCCAGGTTGGCCGCCCCATTACCGGACGACCAGTCGCCGGGTACCGTTCTGCGGAAGCCGCCTGTCGCCTCGAACCGGAATTTATTTCGCGACGCGCAGACGAGAGCGACAGGCCTCCGAAGCGTCGAGAATTCGTCGCGCGCTCGGGTTCCGACACCTGTTGTACTGGTCGGCCTCGCAAGGTGGCCGTCATCACAGACAAATATATACAGACGGGAAACCTCCGTAAGGGCCCGGTCCTACGCTCAGGAGTGCGGGGAGGGAGGGTTTCCAGCAGTTCCGTAAGATGTTCCATGATGGCGCTGCGGTCAGAAGCAGCCCTTTTAACTGGCCAGAGCAGGCGGCAGGTATCGGCTGTCCCCACCACCACCTCCCCTCAAACGCCGGCACACCGGACACAGCCGTGGCCTCGTGGTAGGCGGCACGATCTCTCCCCTCAGCCTCCCCTCCACGCTACCCTCTGACGTGCGAGAGGCAGCCTAAGCGAGCGATCCGCCTGACACCTGCTGGCATCTTAGCATCTTACGGAACTACTAGGACAGCGTAGGAAAGTGGTGTAGGAGTGGTTTCTTCTCTGTACATGTTACTCTGTGCCGTCATCCAAATGAGGAGTCCTGTCTGCGTGTTGCACCTAGGGTTGCCAGATCTCCGGGCGCCGCCCGGAGTGCCCGGGTTTGGAATGAATTCTCCGGGTCTACGGGCCAATGACTCTCATCTCCGGGCTTGAATGTAACCTTCATCTTAACTGGTTTTCTTTCTTTCTTTTTTTTTTTTTTTTTTTTTTTTTTTTTTTTTTTTTTTTTTTTTTTTACTACGTTTTTTAAGTTCTATGCTCATGTTGCGACGATCTACATCGAACTTAATCTAAGGACGAACACAACATATCTCTCATAGAAAGGACAGCACTATTACGTTTAATCATTTTATGCCCTCAAGTTCTTTATGCGGCAGCAAGTCGTCGTTACAGGGAGCAGACGGTAACTGTGCCCCTTCTCATGGAGCCAGTGAGAAGCTCATGTTGGTGGCGCGCGTCCTACACAGTGCGCGGAGACGCAAGAGGCAACTCTTCTGGCGCAACTGTTGATGTGAGCAGCTTTGATGCTGCCGCCACTTCTGCTGCCACGCCCACTGAAGTGTGCCGATTGTTGATTCACAGCAACTGGCGGCCTGGCCGGTCAGCTGCGGCATATGAAGGCCACCCCTAGCTATGTTCCAGCGGGGGGGGAGGGGAATGCTTTTTTTTTTTTTTTTTTTTCTTTTTTTAGAATTCACGTGTAATTCTGGTTGGGGGGGGCGTTGGTCGCAGTTGGGGGGGGGGCGTCATTGGCGAAGGGGGAGGGGGGCACGTCTGGTCTCCGGGCCTGCCTCGAGTTCATTCTGGCAACCGTAGTTGCACCTCAATGTAAAATCTTACATTCAAGTGTATGGTGCCTGAAAGTATCTGATATCGCTAATGCATACCACGAGAGACAAAACGTTGAACCTGCATTCGAGACATTTTGATTCATACATATTAAAAGGAACATACATGTTCATACTACAGGGTATATCAAAAAGAATATACAGGGTGTTAAATGATGGTCGCAGTACAGAGGATATAAAATGCAGAATGGCAACGGGGAGAAAAGCGTTCTCGAAAAAGAGAAATTTGTTAACATCGAATATTGATTTAAGCCTAAGGAAGTCCTTTCTGAAGGCATTTGTATGGAGTGTTGCCTTGTATGGGAGTGAAACATGGACGATAAACAGTGCGGACAGGAAGACGATTGAGGCTTTTGAAATATGGTGCTACAGAAGAATGCTGAAGATTAGGTGGGTGGATCGCGTGACTAATGAGGATGTACTGAACAGAATTGGGGAGAAAAGAAATTTCTGGCATACCTTGAATAAAAGAAGGGATAGATTGGTAGGGCACATTCTTAGACATAAAGGAATTGTGAATTTAGCGTTGGAGGAAAGTGTGTGGGGTAAAAACTGCAGAGAAAGACCAAGAGATGGATACAGTAAGCAGATTCAGACAGATGTAGGTTGCCGTTCTTATGTGGAGATGATGAGGCTTGCTCAGGATAGGGTATTGTGGAGAGCTGCATCAAACCAGTTTCCGGACTGAAGACCACAACAACAACAACAACAACACAAAAAGGTACGGCCAAACTTTCAGGAAACATTCCTCACACACAAAGTCATGTGTCCGGAAACGCTTAATTTCCACGTTAGAGCTCATTTTATTACTTCTCTTCAAATCACATTAAATATGGAATGGAAACACACAGCAACAGAACGTACCAGCGTGACTTCAAACACTTTGTTACAGGAAATGTTCAAAATGTCCTCCGTTAGCGAGGATACATGCAGCCACCATCCGTCGCATAGAATCCCTGATGCGCTTATGCAGCCCTGGAGGATGGCGTATTGTATCACAGCCGTCCACAATACGAGCACGAAGAGTCTCTACATTTGTTACCGGGATTGCGTAGACAAGAGCTTTCAAATGCCCCCATAGATGAAAATCAAGAGGGTTGAGGTCAGGAGAGCGCGGAGGCCATGGAATTGGTCCGCCGCTACCAATCCATCGGTCACCGAATCTGTTGTTGAGAAGCGTACGAACACGTCGACTGAAATGTGAAGGAGCTCCATCGTGCATGAACCACATGTTGTGTCGTACTTGTGAAGGCACATGTTCTAGCAGCACAGGTAGAGTATCCCGTATGAAATCATGATAACGTGCTCCAGGGAGCGTAGGTTGCAGAACATGAGGCCCGATCAAGACATCACCAACAATTCCTGCCCAAACGTTCACATGACGTGAATCGAGGAAGTACAGTACATACTAATGAAACAATTCAGTATTTTCACAATTGTCTGCAAGAATTATTTCAATTTACATTTAAATAGAAATACTAAAATGAGCTCTAACATTGAAATTAAGCGTTTCCGGGCACATGTTCACATAAAATATTTTCTTTCTTTGTTTGTGAGGAATGTTTCCTGAAAGTTTGGCCGTACTTTTTTGTAACACCCTGTATGTATTTCGAATGCATGTATTTATTAAACATTAAGACATGCACACATATTTCCGAACCTCTGAAGTTCAGATTAAATACTTTAATTATGTCCTCCATCAACGACACAAACATACACACATCGATAAATTCCTCCCGTAACTAAAGCGCTTGCCCAGTAGAACAGACGTGTTCACAGTACCGAAGATGAAGACGTGCTCATAGCTCTTAAGGTATGAATTCTGTAGCACATGATTATCAGACATTTTGTTGCTGCTTTGAACCATACTACCTACAAAATATGGAAAGCAAAGACCTTGGTACCTGTTTCTCGGTGTCAAAAATAAATAAATGGTTCTAACGCCACAGGATGACATTTCCGGACACGGGTTCCTCACAAAAATGCAGGGTGTTAAAAAAAAAAAAAACACGACGTACTTCGACTGCATGTATTTATTAAACTTTAAGACATACGATTATGAAACTTTCCACACACATTTACGAACCTTTCAGTTATAAAAGTTCTATATGTCCTCCATCAGCGACACGAATAATATCACAGCAATACTCAAATTCGTTCTGTACTAAGGGCAACCATATCCTTCGTCACTGATGTTATGGCAGTACGAATCCGGTTATTCAACTCCTCCAGGATCTGTGGGAGTGGTAGAACATAAATGTTATGAGTGATTACATAATATTCTGGTATGGACTCCCTCCGCGAAAAATTTCATTCAGTGACGTAACGACAACTTCTTTGTCCTCACACTATGAAAACAATATATCTTTCAGTGCAACATCTTTGCCCTCCATGCTTTGGGAAAGGTAGTATGAACCAAAAACATGTCTAGCAAACATGGATACTAAAAAGCATACCTTAAGCGCTTTACCAGTAGTAGACATGAGGACATAGTATCTACGATAATGACGTGCTCATAGCTCTTATGGTATGCATTTTGCAGCACGCGATTGTAGGACATTTAGATATTTCTTTGGTACATACTACCTCCAAAAGTGGATAGCAAAGACCTTGCTGCACTAGATACGTGTTTCTCTGTGTCAGAGATGAAGAAAAGCTTCTGACGTCACAGAATGGCATTTCTGGACACAAGGTCCTTTAAAAAATAAAAATAAATAAATAAATAAAATAAACTGGGCGTTTCAAATAGAATATACGTATTTCGACGTCATATATTCATTAAAGTTTAAGACATACAAACATGAAACTTTTACACGTATGTTTAAGAACCTGTTGTTGTTGTGGTCTTCAGTCCGGAGACTGGTTCGATGCAGCTCTCCACAATACCCTATCCTGAGCAAGCCTCTTCATCTCTACATAACAACGGCAACCTACATCTGTCTGAATCTGCTTACTGTATCCATCTCTTGGTCTTCCTCTGCGATTTTTACCCCACACACTTCCCTCTAATGCTAAATTCACAATTCCTTGATGTCTAAGAATGTGTCCCACCAATCTATCCCTTCTTTTAGTCAAGGTATGCCAGAAATTTCTTTTCTCCCCAATTCTGTTCAGTACCTCCTCATTAGTTACGCGATCCACCCACCTAATCTTCAGCATTCTTCTGCAGCACCATATTTCAAAAGCCTCAATTCTCTTCCTGTCCGCACTGTTTATCGTCCATGTCTCACTCCCATACAAGGCAACACTCCATACAAATGCCCTCAGAAAGGACTTCCTTAGGCTTAAATCAATATTCGATGTTAACAAATTTCTCTTTTTCAAAAACGCTTTTCTACCCATTGCCATTCTGCATTTTATATCCTCTCTACTGCGACCATCATTTGTTATTTTACTGCCCAAGTAACAAAACTCATCTACCTCCTTTATTGCTTCGTTTCCCAATCTAATACCTTCAGCATCACCTGATTTTCTTACACTGCACTCCATTACCCTAGTTTTGCTCTTGTTAATGTTCATCTTATATGCACCTTTCAGCACACTGTCCATTCCGTTCAATTGCTCTTCCAGGTCCTTTGCTGTATCTGACAGAATTACTATGTCATCGGCAAAACGCAGTGTTTTTAATTCTTCGCCCTGAACTTTAATTCCTTCTCCAAATTTCTCCTTGCTTTCCTTTATAGCTTGCCCAATGTACAAATTGAATAACAATGGAGAAAGGCTACAACCCTGTCTTACTCTCTTTCCAAGCACTCCATCCCTTTCATGCCCTTCAATTCTGACAACCGCTGTCTGGTTTTTGTACAAGTTGTAAATAACCTTACGCTCCCTATATTTTACTCCTGCTTGCTTCAGAACTTGAAAGAGTTTATTGCAATCAACATTGTCAAAAGCCTTCTCCAAATCTACAAAAGCTAGAAATGTAGGTTTGCCTTTTCTTAATCTATCTTCTAGGATAAGCCGTACAGTGAGTATTGCCTCCCGAGTTCCTACATTTCTCCTGAACCCAAACTGATCTTCCCCGAGGTCGGCTTCTACCAGCTTTTCCATCCTTCTGTATATAATTCGCGTTAATATTTTGCAACCATGACTTATTAAACTGATGGTTCTGTAGTTTTCACACTTGTCTGCACCTGCTTTCTTTGGAATGGGGATTATAACATTTTTCTTGAAGTCTGAGGGTACTTCACCTGTTTCATATATCTTACACACCAGGTGAAACAGGTTTGTCATGGCTGGTTCTCCCAGAGACATCAGTAGCTCTGAGGGAATATCATCTACTCCAGGGGCCTTGTTTCGACTTAGGTCTTTCAGGGCTCTGTCAAATTCTTCTCTCAGTACAGTGTTTCCTATTTCATCTTCATCTACATCCTCCTCCCTTCCTACAATATTGTCTCTGAGTTCATTTCCTTTGTAGAGCCCCTCTATATACTCTTTCCACCTTTCAGCTTTCCCTTGTTTGCTGAGAACTGGTTTCCCATCTGAGTTCTTGATATTAGTAGTGTTGCTTTTCTTGTCCCCAAATGTTTCTTTTATTTTCCTGTAAGCAGTATCTATTTTTCCCCTATTTATACATTCTTCTACATCCTTGCATTTGCCTTCTAGCCACTCCTGCTTAGCCATTTTGCACTTCCTGTCAATCTCATTTCTTAGTCGTCTGTACTCCATTTTGCCTGTTTCATTTACTGCATTTTTACATTTTCTCCTTTCATCGATTAAATTTAGTATCTCCTGTGATATCCAAGGATTTTTTGTAGGTCTTGCCTTCCTACCTATTTTGTCCTCTGCTACTATCACTATTTCATCTCTCAATTTTACCCATTCCTCCTCTACTGTTTTATTTTCCCTTGTTTCTGTCAATTGTTGCCTAAAGCTCCCTCTGAAATTCTTAAGAACCTCAGGTTCCTTCAATTTATCCAGGTCCCATCTCCTTATTTTCCTACCTTTTTGTAGTTTCTTTAGTTTCAGCCGACAGTTCATAACCAACAAGTTATGGTCAGAGTCTATATCTGCCCCTGGGTATGTCTTACACTGTAGAACCTGGTTCCTAAATCTATGTCTTACCATTATAAAATCTATCTGGTATCTCCCGGTGTCTCCTGGTCTCTTCCACGTATACAACCTTCTTTTGTGATTCTTGAACCAGGTGTTTGTTATAACTAAATTATGTTCCGTGCAAAATTCTACCAGGCGGCTCCCTCTTTCATTCCTTTTGCCCAGACCATATTCTCCTACTATCTTCCCTTCCCTTCCTTGTCCTACTACCGAATTCCAGTCTCCCATAACAATTAAGTTTTCCTCTCCCTTAATTGTCTGAATAATTTCCTTTAGCTCCTCATATATTTCTTCGATTTCCTCGTCATCGGCATAGCTAGTTGGCATATAAACCTGTACTACTGTTGTCGGTGTTGGCTTCGTATCTATCTTGACAATGATAATGCGATCACTGTGCTGCTCATAGTAGTTTACCCGCATTCCTGTTTTCTTATTCATTATCAATCCTACTCCTGTTATACCCGCAATTGATTTTGTATTTATAATTCTGTACTCACCTGACCAGAAATCTTGGTCATCCTGCCACCGAACTTCACTAATCCCCACTATATCTAACTTCAACCTATCCATTTCCCTTTTTAAATTTTCTAATTTTCCTACTCTATTAAGGGATCTAACATTCCACGCTCCGACCCGTAGAATGCCAGTACTGTCTTTCCTGATGATCACATCCTCCTGAGTAGTCCCCGCCCGGAGATCCGAATGGGGGACTATTTTACCTCCGGAATATTTTACCCGAGAGGATGCCATCATCATATGTTCATACAGTAGAGCTGCATGTCCTCGGGAAAGGTAACGGCTGTAGTTTCCCCTTGCTTTCAGCCGTTCGCAGTAGCTGTGTGGCAAAGCCACATTAGCTGATGTTACAAGGCCAGCTCAGTCAATCATCCAGACTGTTGCCCCTGTAACTACTGAAAAGGCTGCTGCCCCTCTTCAGGAACCACACGTTTGTCTGGCCTCTCCACAGATACCCCTCCGCTGTGGTTGCACCTACGGTACGGCTATCTGCATCGTTGAGGCACGCAAGCCACCCCACCTCGGCAATGTCTGTGGTTCATGGGAGTGGTTTAAGAACCTATCAAATTAGAAATATTTGATATGTCCTCCATCAACGGCATGAACAATATCACATCGATACCCAAATTTGTCCAGTACTCCAATCCTCGGGCAAGCATGTCCTTCGTCACTGATGTTATGGCAATACGAATCTTGTTCTTCAACTCAAACGTCTCTGTCGGAGTGGTAGTACATAAACGTAGTCTTTCACGGAACCCCACAACGAGAAGTCACAGGGGTCAAATCCGGTGATCGTGGAGCTCAGCTGAGACAGGCTAAGTCGCCATCTGCTTGACGACCAATCAAACGGTTCGGCAGAGTTTCTTTCAGATATTCGCGCACTTGGCAACTCCAGTGACGCTGTGCCCGTCTGGTTGAAAATTAGGTTGTCTTCGTGCAACAAACAGTCGGTTTTGTAACAAAGCGAGATACTGCTGATCGTTAACCGTTTTTCCATCAAAGAATAATAGGCCGTAAACGGATGATCTGGATATCGCACAAAATTCATTGACTTTGGGCGAATGAGGTACATGTTCAATGACTGCATGTTGGTTGTTTAGGACCGAAATTCGAACATTGTATACCTGACCACTACTGGAAAGTAACTTCATCACTGAACACGTTGAGAGTGCGAGAGTGTTATCAATGTCAATAGCATCAAGAATCTCGTTTGAAAATGCCACATGTTTGTGTTTGTCATCAGGACGCAGATCTAGTGACATCTATGACTTGTACGGCTTCAAAACTAACTGACGTCCCAAAATACGCTAAACTGTTGTTGTAGGCAGTTCCAACTCCCGACTGGCACAACGAGTTGATTTTGTAGAACTACGTTTGAAAGCAGTTTGAATTCGTTCAACATTTCCTTCAGGAACGCGAGAGCGGCAAGGTCTGTCAGTCTCTTACATGCAGTGGATAATAAAACTTACGTATTTTTTATTTTGACTAATTGCTGTGTTTCACGTTCTGTTTAACCTCCATTTTTTACGAAACTCCAGGTGACCACTTTGTAGAATTTTATACGACCAGACGATGGTGGCATAGGCTATTGAAACAGGTCGTCGGTAAATAAAATAATCATAAAGTGATCTTGGTGTGCCGCTGCGGAGTAGCCGAGCGGTCTAAAGCGTCTCGCTGCGGAGCGCGCGGTTGCTCGCCGTGGAGGTTCGAGTCCTTCCTGGGGCATGGGTGTGTGTGTTTGTCCTTAGGTTAGTTTACCTAGGTTTAAGTAGTTTGTAAGCTACGGACTGATGACCACGCAGTTTGGTCCGATAGATTTACAGACATTTGAACATTTTCGATCTTGGTGTTTTACTTTTGAAGATATTTAAATAATACTTTCTCATACGCCTATTCGTTTTGAAACACCCTGCATTTGTGCATCAAATGTTGAAAACAGTAGACTGGCAAGGTGAGATTAAAATAGGTGGAAACAAAATAAGCAGTCTCGTATATGCTGACGACTTAGTCGTAATGGCTGATTTGATTGAAAGAAAGCAGTTTAAAATTAAGGTCTAGATCAGAGGTGTAAGGTTTGTGGTACGAAGATCAGCGTTACCAAAACGAAAGTAATGTCTCTGAGACAGAGATTTAAACTGACGGCGTGCTATATAGGAGGAACAAAGAACTGGTGGGCAGTTTCAAGTACTTAGGATGTATTTTCTGAAAGGCTGGCAACATAGTGAAAAAACTGGAAAGGTGTGTCAATGGTAGCTCAGTGAGTGCTCAGCTACGATCTACTGTCTTCTGCAAGAAGGAAGTCAACAACGAGACTATGTTAGCAGTGCACCACTGTATCTATCGACCATCTTCGTTGTATGGGAGAGAGAGATGGGTAGAAGGAGGTTATCTTATCAGTAAGGTTGAGGTTACAGATATGAACAATGGCAGGAAGGTGTCCATAATTAGGAAATCATAGAAAAACTGAGAATGAACACCATAGATAAAGCAGTTAGAGCGAACAGACTGAGATGGTGGGGTCATGTTACACGCATGGTAGAAACAAGGTTACCTAAGAGACTCATGAGCTCAGGAGTGGAGGGTAAGAGTAGTCGAGGTAGACCAAGAAGAAAGTACTTAGATTCGGTGGAGAACGATTTTGAAGTAAAAGGCTTAACATCAGAGGAGGCATCAATTTTAGCATTGAATAAGGGATCATGGAGGAATTTTATTAGGGGTACTATACACTGAACCCTCAAAGACAGTCTCTAATGATGATGGTGGTGATGATGATGACTCTAAGACTTAAATATACAGATATGTTAAAAGTTTCTGAAAACTGACTGATAGCCCAGTTGCCGGCGGTGGCCGAGGGGACTGAGGCGCGTCAGTCACGGTCTGCACGGCCACTACGGTCGGGGGTTCGAATCCCCCCTCGGGCATGGATATTTGTGCTGGCCTTAGTTGTAGCTAGTTCATAAGTAGTTTGTAGGTTTAGGGACTGATGACCCCGTAGTTAAGTCCCATAACCTCTACAAACATTTGAACATTTTGATAGCCCAGTTTCCGCTTCAGTTGTTTATTATTATAATCATTCAGGATTTTACGACCGATTTCGTGTCATACAAACAAATCTCTAGGTGTATTTTTAGTGTCTTAGTATGCCGTGTTCCAGAAATTGAATTAATTCGTTTTCCAGGGTGCAATGAGGAGCACAAACTGCCGTGGTCACGAACGGTAGTCAACATGTTACAGACAAATGTCCGTTACAAGATACGTTCATACGTCTTTACGGCCTTGTGATGGTGAAGACGTCTGATCCGTTTAACGTCTAAATTCATGGGATGACAGCAGTGGTTAAATTTGCATCCACCTTTCAGAATATGAATTTGATTCAGACTTCCTTGTTTTACCTAATCACTAATCAGACGATCTGAGCATGTGCGTCTTTCACGTAGGCTGATTACCATCGTAGCTTACCCCTTTTAAAAACTCAACCAACCACGTAGTACAGGTGTTCTGAGGAGCTTTAATACTCGTGATGTGATTGCACATGGTATACCACATTTGAATCTTCCCTCTTTGTGTCGACGAGGAGGCTCAAATTAAAGCATTATAGGATCTTTATCACAGTATCTGAAAGACATAAGTAGTACGTGTTTAAGTGGATTCCTATCCAGAAATTAAATCGAAAGGCGTAGTTAGTATGTGTAGTAAAATCAATTTAGCAGACAATATCACGAAAAAGTGTCTCCATCTGCTCGACCTGCCTTTTCACAACGCCTTTCCGCCTCTTCCTAGATCCAGAGGTGTGGTCCCCTACACGTACAACTACTTCCACGTCAGTTAACTTAAACAAGATACTGGCTAGCCAATCTTTTTATGTGACAATACGCTGGCCACAACAATAAGTTGTACGGTTATACAACAAATACACTGTAGTGAAGTTTTAAAACTCATTCTGTTTTGGCGCCACAGATTTTATTTCTCTTAATGAAAAAGTTTCGTTAGTAATCGGCAGTAAATAGACTTATCATGGTTTGAATTTCACTGATGGACTTATTACACTTTGAACCGATAGTCAAATTTTGCACTTGATTTGAACGGTTAAAAATATCGTATTGAATGAAAACAACACCATAGCTCGATGTATCAGACTTTGTAGAGTAGAAATTCGCTTCAAACTAATTTTTGTCCGCGAGTGGACTTATCGCGTTTTAAAACGCCACTCCTCAGTTGTCCTTGGCCCACTGGATTATAGACGAACTTCCATCAACCACTGCGAGCACGGCGTATCCTACAATGCGCACAAAATTTGTTTAAGCTCGCGCGGTGGCTGATGGAACGTAGGTCCTGTTGTTGGTGTTGTGAACACAATCAGAGCAAGGGCGCTCCATCACAGACAGTTCAGATCTCCTCTTGAGGATGTGGGGGCAGAGTATTAAGATGCAATTTATCTTAGCAGTGTGAGGTCGCTGAGCCTCGTCAAAGTGTTGATAAGAGTTTGGGCAATGCAGGATAAAATTATTTTGGGGCACGAACAAGTTATCTCACCATTTTGTTACAATAATAGGCTGCGACGAGTGGAGATAGGAGATGATGTTTGCAGCTGATATATTTAAAAATTGAATGATCTGAATGTAACACTGATGTGAATATGTGTAAAAGCATTCAAATAAAAAAGTAGGTCATTTTGCAAGGCAAGCAAATGTAGGCAGTTCTTGTCATTTCCCTTTACTAGCAAAATGGAAATTACCAGGAAGTGTTTCTGTTATGATCGGCTCTCCGCAAACCTCTGCATCTGCAATGCGGCCCTCGAGCCAAAACAATTGCCTATCCCTGCTTTAAGAAACTCTCATCTGTAATACAGTAAATTTCCTTGAGGCGGAAAAGCTTCTGACCATGCATCAGGACGGCTTTAAGATGGATCGATCGTCAGAAACTCGACCTGCCCTTTTCTTTCATGACATTTTCCGAGCTACGGATGAAGGGCAACATACGGACTGCATATTTCTAGATCTTCGATAAGCGTTTGACACGGTGCCGCACTGCAGAAAGCTAACGCAAGTACAAGCATATGTAGTAGGTAACGAAATATGTGAGTCGCTCGAAGACTACTAAGGTAGTAGAACCCAGTAAATTATCCTCGGTGCCGTCAAGAATGTCCCAGGGTTGTGTGAGAGGACCCTTATTATTTTGTATCAATATAAATGATAAGACTGAGTTGAAATGTGTGACTCTTTGTTGGTGATGTTGTGGTGTACATGAATGTGTCGTCATTGACAGACTGTAGTAAGATTTTGGATGTCTTGAACGAAATTTGTAGATGGTGTGACGAATGACAGCTACTTGTAACTGTAGAAAATTGTAAGGTGATGCGGATGAATAGGAGAAATAATTCTGTAATGTTGTAGTATAGCTTTTTTAGTGCTCTGATTAACCCTTCCAGTCTCACATTATGAAATCAGCTTTGGAAAAATTAAAATTCAGCGTTTTCTGTATTAATACAGAGCAGTAAACATCAGAATATGAGTTTTAAAATTTTTGGTCGAACTTATGTTTTTCATGCACAACACAGACGTTTGTATCGAGGTATTTTATTACTTAGATGTTATTTTGTTCATAGTTAACACTGCCAAATCAATAATGCCACAGAACCAAAGACAAGACAATCCACTGCTGGAATAAAATAAAAGGAACCACACTCACGATCACACTCTCAGCCACGTACAGACGGCAACGCAACACAACCTCCAAGATGAACTGATTAATGCCTCAGAAGTGGCTACACGCCGTACCAAGCGGCAAAATGTAGTACTAGAAGCATGTTATTCATCAACTAAAATGCAACTTTAAGGATTGATGCACAACATACGCTATAAATCTACTTTTAATAAGTTGTTGCCCAGGTACAACATTGAGAATGAAAGGGTTAAAAACCACATTGCGACACTGTGGTGAAGTGACAAACAAAACGAAAGGCTTTCCACTTACAAACACTACGCAATTTCAATAAGTGAAGTGATAGAAAATGAAACGGAGGAAACAACACAAAAGCAGGCGAAAAGTGCCGTACACAACCAAAAAACACATGTCAGGAACCAACAAGACGGAGAAGCATCAGTGAGATGTAAAGAAGAGGCACCACCACCACAGAAGATGCTTTTAAAATAAAATGCGAAACGCGTCTGGTGTAAAATAAATGTCAATTTCAATGTAAACAAGACAGACTACCTCTTATAGTTAACGTACAGGGAGTTTCGCGAGCAATAATAAACGTGTTAGGAGACTCTCAGTTCTAGTACGGTATAGTAAATTTCCTTAAGACGGAAATGCTTCAATCCATACATCAGCATCGATCGTGCGAAAGTGTTTTCCCTTTCCTCTCATGACATCTTGCGAGCTACTGACGAAGGGCAGCCGCGCGGGAATACCCGAGCGCTCTAAGGCGCCTTACTGTGGAATGCGCGTCTGCTTCCCGTCGGAGGTTCGAATCCTCCCTCGGCCATGGGTGTATGTCCTCTCCTTAGCGTAAGTTAGTTTACGTTTTATATGAAGGACAACAGACTGACTGCCGCGGTGGAGTGGCCGACCGCTCTAAAGCGCCTTGCTTCGGAGCGTGCGGCTGCTCTCCGTCCGAGATTCGAGTCTTCCATCGGGCACGGGTGTATGTATTGTCATTAGTATACGTTAATTTAAGTAGTTAGTAAGCCTATGGACTGATAATTGCAGCAGTTAAGTCTCTTAGATTTACAAATATTTGAACAACAGACAGACGAAAGGCATTTGGCATGGTGTCGCATTGCAGAATGCTGTCGAAGGTAAGAGCTTATAGAATTGGTATCCAAATATGTGAGTGGCATGAAGACTACCTAAGTAATAGAACCCAGTACGTTGTCCTTGAAAGACGACCTTCTGTCGTCTTCCATATATCTTTAAAAATTATAATTTATTTGATGTCGCTAGATTAGCATTTTGTGAAAACTAGAACCCCACTCTTTTCGAGGCATGAGGAACAGCATTTTTATTTCATGTTTTAAAATATTAGTTTCTGAAATGTTAGTTAATATTACTAGGATTTTATTATTTTAATAACTTATTATTGTCCCTGTGAGAATGTGTACTTGTTTTACTTTTAAGTGGACGTGCGAGAATCTAATGGCTGTCTGAATATGGGTAGCAATAGCTCGCTTTGCATGGTTCTCTCTGGCTCAGAGTAGATAGTAAGTCGTTACCAACCCCTGCTGCTGATGCGCCCAAAGAGGTTTCTACACCCTTTTGTTACAAGCCAGTCGATGAGCCCTCTCCAGGGCGAGTCTCGAGATCTTCTCTCCCCACCACCTCCTGGCAGCTCGGTCTTCTCTTCACCTTGTGCTGGGATTGTGGTGAGGTAAGGTTGGTTCTGCTCTTGTGTCCGCGGAGGTGGTAGCGATTCGTTGCCTAGCATGTTTAACTTAGACTCTTGAACTTAGATTCATTTTTCAGAATATTTTTTTCTGATCGTGCACAGAAATGTGTTCTAGTTTTTCAATCCAGTGATTTCCAACAAATAAACGTAGTGTATGTGTTACTAGTTGGAGTTTGATAACGGCATGGTATATTTAAACCTTTTGTGATTATGTGGTGGTGTAGGAACTCTGTATAAATTCTTTCTAGATTTGTGGGGCCAGATTTCTAACAGACGATATGTTCATTTTTGTACAGTGCATGTAAAATATTTCTTATCGTTTCCTTCCGTGAGTAATATGTGTTCCACATGGATGGTTCTTAGAACAAAGCCTTCAGTTTCAACTATTGTATGTTCCATGTGCCTTAGACAAGTAACTATACGTGTATCCTTCTGATTTCCACTAACATTACGCGATCTTCTCTCACTGGCTATTTTTAATTTTGCTGCTACTTCTCCGAACTTGTAGTATGCACTCAGTCTTTGTCATCAATTCTCTCCGAGCTTTGTACAACCTCCTTCAATAGGTTGCTCATGTAATTCTATGTATTTCTAAGGGTTGCATGCTGTAGTTTTTATTCTCATTTTTCCGTCTTTGTAATTATTTCACTTCTTACGTCTCTTTGAACGTCCCCAATCGCGTGTTGCTGCATTTCAGTAGCTTCCTTATGAACTTCTACGCAATTCTAGAGGTTGCATGCCGCAGTTAATTTTCTTTATTTTTCGGAAATTGAATTTATACATTTTTATCGGTTTTCGGAACCACGTGGAAGTGCAGCTAGTCACCTGATTTCACGCCACTTCACATAAAACCAGTGCCTAGATAGTTTACTCTCATATTGAAACTTAGGAATCCGCCGCCATTTTGGGTAATGAATCCGATTTTTAACCACTTCACCTTCAGTGGAGTGTGATCATGTAACGTATCCCTGTGTCGCCGTTACAATTTATAGGCAAGTCAAAATTTTACTTAACTTGCTTTCTCAGGTCGGACACAAGCAAAATGGGGAATCGATTTTGTTAATACAATAAAAATGCATCCCATTTATATGATCTAATACTGACGATGCCCAGCATTGAATTTAACATAAATTAGACAAAACTTAACGCTACTGGTGGGGGGGGGGGGGGAGGATTTACAAATAACACTCATTCGCTCACACACATGCAATGCAACAGCGAAACTCACTAAATTTTAGTGACCTGAAAAAGCAAGTTAAGTAAAATTTTGACTTGCCTATAAATTGTTGTTTTCGCGCACCTTTCCTTTTATAAATACAAAAATACGCGTGTGAAACTCGCTGTTTTGAACCAGCACATCAACTTCAACAAGACGTGCCTCTCAAGAAACGTAACGCCAAGCATTGATAATGACCACACAGTGGTCGAAACCCGGATTTGCTAACAAAAAAAGAATTTTATATTTATGACGACTGATTGCTGAATAATTACCACAAATCAAATACAGTCGTGGAGCACCCACTCCAATATGGAATCAAGCCTTTCCTTTTTATTTAATGTTGTTTTTCACCAGTGCTGAGAAGCTCAGATGCAATTTTTTATTTTTAAGTTCCGTTGCGCCATAAATGATTTCTGTAGCCACCTAGATGAACTAACTTTAATTTTGGTGTCTTGTTTATTAATGCGTGTGTGTCATTTCGTGTGAGCTCCTACGTATATTGACCACTGTATCGTTAACTTCCTGTTATTAGAGTAATTTGAACCAAATTTCTCTGTTTGGGCCAGAGAACAAGGTTTCGCAGCAGGGAGTAGTTCACACGGACTGTTTGCTAATTTTACTGTTAAAATTAATCTTTTTTTATAACAGTAAACTCTTTTCTGGGTACCTCCTACCAGAATTAAACTTTTATTTCGTACAGTGGCCCACTTTTTTCCTTCATGGAGAGTGTTTAACAGAGGCTAGAGTATCGTCAGGAGTGTCCCGGGAAAGTGTGATAGGACCGCTGTTATTTTCTATCTGTAAAAATGATCTGACTGACAGGGTGAGTTGAAATGTGCGACTCTTTGCTGATGCTGTTGTGGTGAACACGGAGGTGTCATTGATTGATTGTAGTAGGATGTAGGATGACTTGGACGAAATTTCTAGGTGGTGTGAGGAAAGGCAGCTGGCTCTAAATGTAGAAAAATTCAACGAGATGCAGATGAGTAGGTGAAACAATCCCGTAATGCCCTATTACAGGTAGTGTGGTGCCTGCAGAGTCGCGTCAGTTGAATATCTTGGCGTAACGCTGCACAGAGGTATGAAATGGAATGAGCATATAAGGACAGTCGTGGAGAAGGCGAATGACCGTCTTCGGTTTATTGGGATAAGACCGGTTGTAATTACTAAGAAATCTAAACGATTCATCGAACCATACCGTATACTTCCAGTCACAGGTGTTGAAAGGTGTCCATAAAAAATGTATATTGCTAAATTTGTAAGAAAATGTCTAATATTGTGCCTCCTGTTTTATGTCAAGTAACTTGCTTGCAAGAAAATGTATAATATTGCTTCTACTGTGTGTATCGATATGTGTATATAAATCTCTGAAGTTTCATCTTTGGCCAAGAATTTGTATCGCATAGCATTGTAGCTCGTGCAGAGAGACAGAGAGTCAGACTTGTGGTTCAGCTCGTTTAGAGAGTAGTTGTGTACATGGCTCCGATGTAGAGCAGAGGCTGCAGTGCCAGCAAGTATATATATTGCATTTCATATAATTGTGACGAAGGTTGTACCACCCCTGGAATGAAGGTAACAGCATTTCATTTAATTATGAAATAGTTGTATCATTTAGGTAATGTAATGGTGATTATTAATAATAAGTAACAAAGTTGACCTTTCTTTCCTGTTTCATTTACGTAGTTAGAAGATTAACCTAATTCCTCTACTTGATAATTAGTTATTTGTGGATTTAAAGTGCCGTATTGATTTTGGTAATCTTGTTGAACAGATTTATTTATTGGTACCGTAGTAAATGATTGTTATGCAACACTGCAGTTAATTGAGAATGATACTGAGTTTTGATAATCATGTACTGATCTGCATAAAATTCTCGTAGTCCAACATTAAGAAAGTGGTTTGTTTTTTTAATATCTTTCTCGCAGTCAAATTTTTTGAGTATAGTCCGTGTGTGTTTCATGCACGTTACACGTCACAGTTGTTTTGTTAAAAGATCCGTTGCGCACATAATCAGTTTAATGCACTGTTTCTCATTTAACAGTATATACATCAATATCAGAGCCATAATTAAACCAAATTACTGAGTTAATGAACAATGTACGTGTTCAGTTAAATTTTGATGAGGTTATCCGATTACGTAGTGATCTTGACTGTTAAACATCAATATATGACAACTATTTGGACTGCAACTAATACCGGATCAGGTTTTGAATGAGTAACTTTAAAATAAACTAATTTTGTTGTCTGATTAAACGATAGATTCAACATCAAACAACACGTACATAACTATTGGATACATAAGCCCGGTTGTAATTACAAAGCAATCTGAACGATGATTCATCGAACCATACTGTATACTTCCAGTCATAGGGTGTCCATGTTTTATGATATTTGCATCACTTCCTTCGCAGGTTTGCGTTGGTTTCCATTTTTAAGAGTTTAGAAACTGCAGCTTTTCTATTTATTCTAAGGTCCAGCCCTACTGTTTTTATGGAAAGTGCGCTACTCCAGTGAATGTTGTGATTCGCAGTCGCTTTTGCTGTTGCAGTTTTATGATGTCTTTCCACCATTCTTCTTAATGGTCGTCGGTCGTCGTCACTTCGGGTTTCGCCCACTATTTCTCCCTGCCAATTATGTCTTACCTCGTTTTGTGTATTCTGTCATTGCCTAGGATACTGCGTGTAGTGAAGGTTTAAAAGAGTGCAGGAGTTGGCGTCGCAGACACCCCCACTAACTGTGCACAATAGAGTTTTGCTCTTTGGATATCTAGGAGATCACGTATTGCCTAGACATTTGTGTTGATCATCACAAGACGAAACGTGTAATATACTACATGGTAACGACCAAGACGTCGTACGTCAGTCGTGTACGGTCCGATCTTACTCGTACGCAGTGGTACCAACTTACAAACAACATGTATCATACTGCTTGGCGATCATTATCTTTTGTCCGTCTCCTGTAATTAATGAATGAAGGGGTAAAGATCATGTTACTGACCGAGGAATGAAAAGAAAGAGATCCCTGAAAGGGAGGAAAGGGAAGCAAATTCAAATTTATGGGAAAGGCTATGACACTGACAAATGGATGTACACCTTTTTTGTGACCGGGACGGAAGCAACAGGACGTTAGCAAATATTTAATTTTACTTGTGGGAGCAGCTAAGGTATTAGGTATCTCAAACTTTGTCTTTCGATTACTTTGAGGAGACAGGCGTGGGGCGCAAGGAATACAACTGGGCCTATTTGTGAGAATGGGGTCTTCCACTCTTCCGTCTGCTACTCTGAGTTAGTTTCTGAGACACAGCGATCTATATATATATTGCTGTTCGTTAGTCTCGGTAAAACTCGAGAACAGGTGAACCGATTTGGCTAATTTTAGTCTTGAAATATTCTTCTAAGTCCAGGGAAGGTTTAAACGGTGATAAAATATGGAAAAGTTGTCCGAAAAATAGGAAAATCGGGAAAAACTGAAACAGCTTTTTCCATTGAGTTATCAATACCGTTCGTCCAATTGCGATAAAAATTTGTATATTTCATGTTGAAAGCAATATGAAGGTTTGCATAAAATAAAAATTTGGAAAAGTCGGCCGGAAAGTAGGAAAATTTAGGAAAAACCGAAAGCGATTTTTTCTGAGAATAAAAATAAATTGCCACATGGTTGTAAGAGCATCTCTTGAGTACGGGTTTGCAGGACGAGGTTTGTATAAAATAATTTTTTTTTAATCTACCGGAAAATTGGAAAATTTTAGAAAAACTGTAAGTGCGTTTTTCAGTGTGTTTTTGATTGAATTCAGCACTATAACTGACTATTCGCACGACGGAGAGGGGTAATCCTTTCGTTGTTTCGTTCATTATGGTCTTGGAAAAGTTTTAACTAAAAAAAATGGAGACAATTAAAAAGGAAATTCGCAAGTTTCTTTTTCAGTGTGTTTCTGAATTTATTCAATACTGTAACTTGAGAACCGTTCACCCGCTTGCGATAAAATGTTTATCATTTGACAGACAACGAAAGATGAATGTTCTTATAAACTAAAAATTCGGGAACGTTACCCGGAAAATTTGGAAATTCCCGAGAAACTCAAATAGCTTTTTTCAATGGAATATCAATATCATTCGTCTGGTTGCGATAGAATTTTGCATATTTGACGTTCAAAGCAAGAGTAATGTTCTTATGAAATAAAAATTTCGAAAAGTTTCCCGGACAATTGGAAAATACAGAAAATACAGAAAGAGATTTTCTTATGAAATATCAATAGAATTCATCTGATTGCGATAACATTTTGCACATTCGACGTTCAAAGCGAGAGGAAGGTTTGAGTGAAGTACAAGTTTGGAATAGTTGACCAGAAAATATGAAAATTTGTGGAAAACTGAAAGAGCTGCATTCTTTGGGATATCAATATCAATCGTACGATTGCGATAAAATTTTGCACATTTGACGTTCAAAGGAAATGCCTTTATAAAGCTACTGGGGCTAAAATACATATGATTTAAATTAGAATGGTTTATATTAAGAGGTAAGTGATACGAAGTTCACCGGGTCATCTAATGTAAAATAAGTTTCTTTGCTTAGGTCGGCGATCGTAAAATTGTGGTCCATAGACTAGCAGCTTCGGTTAGTGATGATCATATTCAGATCTGCAGCAAGACATAAGAAATTCAAACACAACTGTGGACATAATCGACCTTAAAATAACGAAGAATGTCGTTACGAAATGTTTCATTTTCGTATGCGTCTAAGGAATGCGCTTAAAATATACAAGGTTTTTTTGAACAGGTCCCAGAACCATGACGCCTTGTTGAAATCGACAATAACGTAACACAACATAACTTAGTATCGTAGAACACGTTTGAAAAACGGTGTATAGTAGGCTACAGTGGTACCAAAATCATCCGTTATTGTCGCTACTGCCCATAACAAACTGTCTGTACCTACAAGCTGTATTTGTATCGTAAGCTCGTTATAGGTCATTACTGTGTGATAAAACGTATTTGTCTCTTAATGATTATACAAAAAGGAATTTAGAAAGTACAAGGACCAATTTATTGTGCCCTTTCAAAATATTTTGTCAACGTAGACGTAAATAAAGAAATTTATTCATATTTAGGTCTCCCTAAATTACTTAAACGGGGTGAAGGTTCTCACTATAAGGTTGTGATAGCACATATTACAAGACCACATTCGACAACTTGTACCATACTTGTCTCACTACACCTGTGTGTAATTTTCTTGTAGCTGTTGTTACGTTGTAATAGTGTTACATTTCCCGTGTCCTTCTTAGAGTGATCCACAAATTTGTAAACCTACTACTTGTATGAAGCGCTGTCAATATTAAGAAGATAAAACGCGAATTAACTTTCATTACCAGGTATGACACGTAAACTAAACCCCTTACCTCCCATGTAAGTAACTGGAAATATATCATCAGAAAACTTCCCTGAATAAATGCCTTTTCTTTCCTAAATTTTAGACCCAAAGAAACCATTTATAACGTCATCTGCACATATTTCCAGGAATGTCTTGAAAGAAAATTAATTACTACTTTATACAACACAAACAATAGAAGGTATAAATGAATATTACAGTAGGTTTTGTGATGAAACATACTTCTATCGATTTTATAATTTTATTTCGAGTATTTGGAAGAAAACGCACTTGATAGCTGATTTGTTATGCAATTATCATACGCGACGCAATCGGATAAAACTTTTCTACCTACAAAGATGAAACATAAAGATGCATCACAGTGCAGTCAAGCATGAATTAACTAACAGCCAGTAGTCACGGGATTTTAATAACTCCACTTATCTGCTAAGGCTTCATACTAATTGCAAGTCTTAGGAAAGTTTATACTGATTGCAGGTGTATCTCGCTTTAACTAGCATTCCTGCGGAAGACAGAGAACGCATGAATATTCATGCTTTAAGTGAAATGCAGAATACAAAATGCGCACAATACCACGCGAGTAATCGAATCCTGTAAACATGAATTTATCGTTAGAACGAGAATGGGAATAAATCAGAGGCGATTCAGTTCAGTTCGTAATTATTTCGTCTTGAAATATAATCAACGATTTAATCATAGATTTAGTAGACAATCTAAATAGCTATCTTAGACTGTTCACGAATGATGCTGTCGTATATCGGTTAGTGAGGTCAACAGAGGATCAAAAGCAACTGCAAAGCGATTTAGACATAATTTATACATGGTGCGAAAATTGGCAATTAACAGTAAATAATGAAAAGTGTGAAGTAACACACATGACCACTAAAAGAAATCCGCTGAACTTCAGTTACACAATAAATCAGTCAAATATTAAGGCCGTAAATTCTACCAAATACCTAGGAGTTACAATTACGAACAACTTAGACTGCAGATAACACATAGAATATATTGTAGTGAAGGCGAACCAAACGTTATGTATCATTGGCAGAACGCTTCGAAGATGCACCAGCTCCAAAAAAGTGACTGCCTACATCACTTGTGCGTCCTCTCCTGGAGTACTGTTGCCCCTTGTGGGACTCTCACCAATTGCGACTGACGAAAGACATTGAGAAGGTTCAGTGAAGGGCAGCTCGTTTTATTTTATCACGTTACAGGGAGGAAAGCGTCACGGAAATGTTGCACGATTTGAGGTGGAAATAATTAAAAGAACGTCGTTATTCGTTGCGGCGAGATCTATTTGTGAAATTTCAATGACCTAATTATTTTTTTTTTTCTGAATGTGAAAATATTTTGCTTTATTCCCGCGCGCTATTAGCGAATGGAACGGTAGAGAAAGGTTATGAAAGTGGTTGATGAACCCTCTGCCAGGTAGTTAAATGTGATTTGCAGAGTATCTATGTAGATGTAGCTACAAAACACGTGGCATACGGAGCACCATATCGGGATGCATTGAAAGATGGAGGAAACACCTAGCTAACCAAGGTCTGATGTATTCAAGAATCCTGATATTCCTATGGATTAATGAAAAATCGACTCTGTACCGCGTGAGTAGAAAGGTAATTACCTCACTGAAGAATTAAAGTTAAGTTTTACAGAAGTATACATACATTATGAATTAAAAAAAAAAAAAAAAAAAGAAATTGACTCAGCAAATTTCGTAGATTGTTTACCATCGCACAGAAGTCAGAAGCCACGGAAGTGAGTCTGCAGAGCGCCAGCCAGTCGACGTCTTCTCGTCTCTGGATCCATGGCTTTACGTGGTATTCCGGGTATGCTCGACTGGGTCCCAATCTGGAGTACAGGGAGGCCATCTCAGTCTTTTGATCTCCGTTGCAAGTTCCTGATAAAATTCCCGTGCGGGCGGCATGATAGCGATGTGCCAGTGCGTAATCATCTCGAATGACAGCAGAAACGTGATGGTGCTGGACGACCACAAATGCGTGGAGGACATCCGCGAGCAACTCAATATACAATTCAAAGTACCTTCCAAAACAGCTATGTGTGGGGGTTCATTCAATACAAATAAAATGCACTCCAGACCGTAACAGAGACAGCAGCGCTTCGGACCTTTCTTGGAAGCCGGGAGCCACAGCATCAGCATGGTGCGAATTGAAATTGTGATTCGTCCGGCCATATCTCCTTGCGCCATTGTTACAGCGTGTACCCATGGTCTCTGGTGACAGATGTAAGCTATTTTAGCCCAACACGTAGTTAACAGTAGCACTCAGTGACCATAGGCGAAAGATAACATAGACTGCGTATGACATCATTAAACTGGATCTGACAGTTGTACTTTTTTTTTCATTTATAACTGAGATCATGTAATTTCGCAATAAAACCTCTTAGCGTATTCTTATTACAAATATAGCACCACACTTAACGTTGTTCCTCCGCAGTTCCTAATATTGATGCAAAGGTTATAAATTTTACGTGTGGCGAGGTGAAAAGTATTGACAGTTTTACAAGCACAAAAATGCAGTTCTTATCAGAATATTTGTTTGCGTTGCAACGTCAGTCTTTTTAGCACGCTTAACAGGAGTAGAATACGATATATTATTTTGTCAAACAGTATCAATTTTCGTACGATTCCACAACAATACAGGTAAAATTTATTTTTATACTTTTATAACAACTGAAATAGGTTTGTATTCATAATGCCAGATTTCTCGACAACATAAGCGTACCTGAAAAAAAACTTAAATAAATAAATAAATTTGCTATGATGGTGAATCATTAGCGGCGCAGTAGGAACGTAGTACTAATTTTATAGATGTAATGAATAGTCCATATTCAAGTATTGCTGCTTCTTTCGCAAAGCTGTCGAAAGTGCATCAGAGCCCCAGTATGGTGAAACGTGATGGTTTTATCTTAACGCACTACGTTCCTCCACGGCGGACCGCCATTGCACGGTATTACTATTCGTTTCTGGATCATCATCTGCGACCAGCTTTGCGAAAGAAGCGGCTACACTTTCTGTGCAACCCACTCATCATTTTGCACGATAATGCTCGGGCGCATACAGCGCACTGTGGCAGCTCTGTTCCGTCGATGGGATTGGAAAGTACGGTACTATCCACCATACTCCCAGGACTTAAGTCATTGTGACTTTAATTACGTTCCGAAGATGAATGAACCATTCTTTGAGCGCAAGTGAGCAGAATGACTGTGCCACAAACCACTATTCTCATCTTATACGTGTCGAAGCCGTCACACATGGAACAAGTTATCTGGGCCTCTGTTGGAATCTGTGCTACTAAGCAACAGGTCACATGCAGAACAGAGATGACTGAATGCTATCATTTCTCCAGAAAACAATAAGGAACATGTCCTATAAAAATTAACTACCTATGTCTAGTCGTTCAAAATGTGTGTGTTTATCTAAATATGAATGTGTGAAACGTTGGAAATCATACTTATTCATCCTTCTAAGCCTATAGATCAGCAAACTGCACTTTTAAATTGGTGAACTATAACGGTTTGGTCGTCTATGTAGATATTTGTGTTACAGAAAGCAGACAGGAAAAACTTCGTTGTACAGCTTTTACGTCTGAATATGCTTTTAAGCAGCTTATAAAGCAGTTATAATAGATTTCGTAAATCATTCTAAAGCAACAGAAATGGCTTATATTGTAGTAATTACCATAACTGTAAAGAAGTAAATATTCATGAATTCGTAGCAAGAACAGCTTTTGGCATGTGTAACATGGAACTAGATATCCTAGTTGTTTTACAGCAACTCAAGATAGTTTATGAATATGTATATATGGTAAGGCATTTAAAGTGTCGTGTCCATTTTTCTCCGAAGCGAAGGGTAAATCGATAATGTTTTCTTACAAAATTTGTAGTATTCATAAGGGGACGTTAAACAGTGAACTAAACTTGTTCTTAAAATACAATTTTCAATGTTTTTAACGGCCACATTAGTTCTTTTCAATGGGATGGTGTAATTTTTCCCTGTGTAAATATAAAGTGCATCACGGTTTAAAATTTGTGTAACTAAGGGACGAAACTACTTGGGTCCCTAGACGTACACACTACTTTAAACTTATATTAAGGAGAACACACACACAACACACACACACACACATACATACACACACACTGACCATACAGGACTAGAATCTCCGGCGGTAGCGTCTGCGCAATCCGTGACATGGAGCCTTAAATCTTGCAGCCATCGCGTCGAGGCTGCCTAACGGTATGGGCTTCTTTCAAAATTCGAAAACAGCACAGTTTCTCGAAAAGTCAACCATCTCTTCATCCTAAGTATACCACGCGAAAGGACAGCAAGGATAAAATGAGAAAGGTTTAGAGCACACATTGAGTAAACTCGAAATCCCACCACGGTGTAACCTTCGCGCAGTGGCGTACCAACTATTTCTTTAGAGGAGGGGAAGGGGGGAGGGCAAGAAAACCTATTTACTGACTTCGCCTTGGCGATTCCAGAACTTTGATCCGTTTACTAATAAAACATTTAAAAAAGTGTAGATGTTGTACCATATTACCTGACAGAGACTGAGAAATTGAAAAATAGGACGAAAGAAGAGGACAGAGTGTAGTTATCGTTACAAGTAAGGCGAAAATGGCTGCCATCAAAAATATTTGGCGAGGGGGAGGGGCAGAAACCGTGTCTTGCCCCTCCAAAATTTTAAGTGGGGGAGTGGCGACAGCCCCCTCCCCTTCCTCCCCCCCCCCCCACCGGTTGATCAGTCATTGCCTTCCCGCAAATTGTTGGCACGCGGCGTGGTGCCTGAAGGGAGCAACTTTCAACATGCGAAACGCCCTCAGATACCACAACTTAGTTTGCACGGGCAATACGACTACTGACCTATGATTTAAAGGGTATTAGAAATAATAAAAGGAAACGAGGAACAAAATTTTAATTTCACAATTCGAACTGAGTAATCAGTTCTGGTTTTAGTGAAATTAGTCTGTTAGTACTTTGTATGACTTCTTCGTCGAAAGAAGGGAATTTATAAATATCTATTCAGAAACCTCCCCATCGCTCGCTCCTCAGATTTAGTGATAAGTTGGAGCATTGGATAGGCCTTAAAACTGAACACAAATCAATCGAGAAAACAGGAAGAAGTTGTATGGAACTCTCTCTCTCTCTCGCTCTCTCTCTCTCTCTCTCTCTCTCTCTCTCTCTCTCTCTCTCTCTCTATATATATATATATATATATATATATATATATATATATATATATATATATATATATGATCAGTCCATGCGGAGGCTGTTAGCGTAGGAGTGCTGTGGGCTTGTGGCTAGTGTCGGACGCCGCGGAACGAGAGGTCCTTGGATCGAGCCTTCCCACAAGCGAGTACTTTAATTTTTTCATTTTTAGAAAATTATTATCTGTCCGTCCGTCCATTCGTCCCAATGCGAGGTAACTGCGATGTAATATGGGGACGCTACGCCTAAATAAACATCTAAACACTCGGCGTCAGTCGAGTACAGTGCACGGAGGAGAGATTATTCCTGCTGACGAGGCTCCCTGGCTGGCAGTTGACAGTTCGCATCTGACGTGTTTTCCTGTGGAGGAATCGGTTGACCTATCACCTTGTGATCAAATGTTTTAGGTTCCCATTGGAGAGGCATTTTCTTTCGTCTGCTAATCGCAACGTTGGTCGCAAAACACAGACAGTAAACTGATTACAGCGAACAGAGACGTCAGTGAATGGATGGACAGATCATATTTTTGGGAAAATAAAAAAAATTCGTTGCAGGGAAGGCTTGATCCAAGAACCGCTCGCTCTGCAGCTCCTCGCACTAACCACCATTTTTTTTTCTTTTCTCTGTTTTTCTTTCGGGTAGATCTATGCTGCTTTGCGGTCGTGGGTTCAGTTCGTTCTTTGTTGTTCGTTGAATATTTGGCTCAGTGTTTTTTAATTTTATTTTTTATTACAGAGGACGTTTAGCCCCCTGACTAGACCACAGTTCTCCTATGCTCACTAAGTGCTCGACATTGCATATCTTTTGCATGGGCCGTTCATTTTTTATATTTTGCTTATTTGTTTCATAGTTCCACACAACTTCTTCCAGTTTTCTGCATTGATCTGTGTGCAGTTTTTCACGGCCTATCCACTGCGCCAACGTATAACTAAATCTGAGGGGGGTGCGATGGGGAGGTTCCCATGTTAGGAAAAAAGTCGAAAATACGTCAGGTTATCGCAATATGTCGTCATATCGAATAAATGTGGTTCTATGAAACTACTAAAAGCAGTAGATAATAAGTTTTTATCACTTAGTTTTTTTAACAGTATGATATTTTCTGACATAATTTGCATGTGTTTTTTTCCGATGATTTTTCTGTCTGTCTTTTTTATATAATTGTATTTGCCTTTCTTTCCATAGGCCTACATAGGAAAGCATTAATGCAATGTTTTACCATATAATTGACGTCATTTAGTGAATGTAAATATACCGTTTTCCTCAAAATAGCGGCTATCCGTTGGGATTTCTCCACTAGTGCCAGTGAGCAGTTTACTTACTTTTTTGTAATAAGTCTATTGGTTGGTTACATTTTCCCCGCGGACCGTGCCCGACTGCAGCAGGAAAAGGGGTCAGTAAGAGCGGTGCAAGAAGTGCCCTCCACTGCCCAACTTAAGATGGCGTAAGGTGTGTTGATGTAGATGTACAGTGGTCTGTACAGTTGAGATATCCATATTCTGAAGTATTCTCATCGGCAGAATTAAATACAATGGATCGTCGCTTCTGTGTCTATACTGCGGAATGGGGACAATAACATTACGACAACGGAGATAGTGGTAATAACAAAACGTTGCTGTAGAGGCGGTTAGTGTTGACTGGCGTTTGATCTACTAGACTAATTACACAAGCAGTTGGGTTCAGATAGATTTGTGAGCAGATAGTGCAAAGTAACAACAATGTGGCTTGCCCGGAGCTATGCAATGGAGAACCATATGAAGGTTGGAAGCGGGACAGACACTGAGGAAAGTGGCTGTAGCAATAGGAGTGTCCCAAAGTGTAATTTACAAGACCTGGACGCTATTTCAAACAAAATGAATCGTCAAAAGAAGACAATGGCCAAGGATGTCCAGGGTAACGTCAGCTAGAGATGACTGTTATATGCGGCGTGCCAGTTACGGTCTGCACGGCCGTTGCGGTCGGGGGTTCGAATCCCTCCTCGGGCATGGATGTTTGTGCCATCTTTATTATAAGCTAGTTCATAAGTAGTTTGTAAGTTTAGAGACTGATAACCCCGTAGTTAAGTCCCATAAGCTCTACAAACATTTGAACATTTGAATTTGACTGTTATCTCCCATTAACAGCCCGTTGAGACAAGAGGCTGAATGCAACTCAGCTGTAACGCACCCTCCAGGCAGCCTCAGGACGGGCAATATCAACACCGACAGAAATCGCCTTCGGGAATGTGGCATCTACGCTCAGAAGCCTATGGTGTGTGCTCCATAAAAACACGATACCGTTTCGTCCGTACAAACTGGGCGGAGGAAAGGATTGGAGTCGAAACGAATGGCGCCGGGTTCTATATATAGTTGAGTCTTTGCGTTCAGCAAGACAATCATCGTTCTCTGATCTGGAGAGAACGTTAAATTTTAAACAATTCTGCTTATCTTCAGGAAACATCACCATATCATCGTGGTGGATGAATGGTGTGGGCAGGAATCAGTACTGGTAAACGTACGGACCTATATGTCTTTCAGAATGGCGCTTAGACTGCTCAGAAATATAGAGAAGAGTTCCTTCGACCTTTTGTTGTAACCTACGCTAATGTCATAGGAGATGAGTTGCTTCTGGTGGACAATAACGATCGTCCCCACTGAGTGGCACTGGCCGACAACATGCTTGAAACGGATGGTATTGTACAAATGAAGGGGCCAGCTTGTTCACCGAACTTAAACCCGATTAAGCACGTCCGGGATGCAACTCCCACAAATTGTGCTGGATATTGCACTCTTGGAAGAGCGGGAAAATTTCATGTACAGTTTGTATGATATCTCACCTGGTCCTCTAATTGTTTTGTGCTGTGTAGATACGTATCGGCTACTGAATCACCCGCTGTGTAATACACAATACTATGGCGAAGATTGTTGAATAACCTCGGATTAACTTCGTTCCGTGAAAATTGTGGCATAGAGGAAGAATACGTTTCTTCCTTACTTAATTGCATGATACTGGAGTTTATGTTTACACTTCCCCTGGGCCCTAGAGGAGTTAAAAACGTCGTTCAGAGTTGCGCTGCTGCACAGTTACGTCATTACCGAACGCGTCTAAGCGCTTAGTGAGTAAATGTAAGAGGTAGTGGGTAAGGATTGCCTGGAGCCGCGCCAGAGAATGACCTCATCAGCATGCAGGGCGGAATTAGTACGTGAGAGTAGTTCTGCGTTTGCGTCTTGGCGTTGATGGGCTGCGGGAGAACCTATGTTTTTATAGCGGCTGCGATCAAAAACACTGTACAACAAACGAAGTGCAGCTTTGCGTAAGAGATGTGGCCGCTGTGTTTAAGGGTGCTACATTTACTGTAAAATCAGTGCTACTCATTGATGGACTACAAGGGGAGAAGTAGATCGCTGACCATCCCGGCCCTTATTATTTACTTGACATGCCCCACTACATAGTATATTACATGTTTGAAGGTTAAATTACTACTGTTAGATTAGGTATTTTGGCAAACACAAATACATAATATAAGATTAAAGGATTTACAAACGAAGAAACTTTAGCTATACAAGACTCAAAAATTTACATAATGAAACCAAACAACTTTTACACAGCAGGAAATCTTGTTGTATTGCAGAAGTTATAAAAGTGTGTACTGGATTTGTGTACCATATCTATTTACTAACAAGCCATCCTCCTCCTTTGACAGCTATTTTTTTTCTTGAGGTGCACCTAGAAAAGCAGGTAGTCAACAGAATTGGATATCTCTGTTAAATTTGCACTTTCTGTTATCAGTTATTTTGAAACGTTTATAAAAGGCTTTCAGTGGCCCATGACCTGTCAACAGTACTGTAAAATTCGGAGATATTGGAAGTTTAATCACTAAACGTTATCGGATCGTAGGAAAATACGGTTTAGTGCTTTCCCCGTTTTTTGTTCTTTGCCAATCAATCTCCCATTTGTTCCCAAACTCCTCTCGAAGTTCCTTCTTCACTGCACTTGTAGATACACCATATACCTCGACGTGCCTTAACCCATTCAAACTGCACCTGTCACTTGTGTGTCTGCAACCTTCTGACTGTGCGTAGTTTTTCTTCAGTCAAGAAGTTGTGATTTTTCGGATTTCGTAACGAATCCAAAATAATCCTGCAATCGGTGTGATTTACTGCAGCTGTATCAATATTCGAGAGATCGGTTATTAACTGAAGTGCATTGAGAATGACAAATTATTCCGTTTGATTGTTTGAGCATTCAGTAGGCTGTTAAAGTTGTATTTGATAAGTAAGCTTCTTATTAACAATTATCGGTATTCCAGAATCCACTCAGTCGTCTGATTTACTTCCGTCTGTGTATACTCCAATAGGGTAGCATTTATTTGCGTCCTTCTCAGTTATTCCCGTAAAGTCTGACGGGTGTGCGCAGCTTCGATACTCTAGGACGATGTCGACTGTCTGTCTGTGATAGAACACAGAGCGCTCCATTGATTATCGTTCTGTGCTGTCACCATCTTTAAATTGATTAACCGTTGAACTCTATTAATTTTGGTACGGTTGTATTGTCGCTCCAGTGCGTCTATTCACATCGGTGAGACGTAGGATAATATAGGCAGTATTGCTCCTTTACAAATAGTTTGCAGTGCTGTAGTCCGCAGACTCCATTTGAGTCTAGCTGATCTTGAAAGAGTATTAATTAAGACCCTGAATTTATTTCTAATGTGGTGAATGTATTTGTTGAAAGTAAATTCACTGTCCAATTGAAACGCCCATATATTTTAGATGATTTACTCGTTGAAGTACTTCGTTATTAAGGTAAATTCCGACTGCCGGCCGCGGTGGCCGAGGAGACTGAGGCGCTTCAGTCACGGTCTGCACGGCCACTACGGTCGGGGGTTCGAATACCCCCTCGGGCGTGGATATTTGTCCCGTCCTAGTTCGTAAGTAGTTCATAAGTAGTTTGTAAGTTTAGGGACTGATGACCCCGTAGTTAAGTCCCGTATACTCTAAAAACATCTGAACATTTGAATGTAATTTATAATAAACAAATACTGAATCATATAAATCACACAATTGTGGGATCATAGGAAAAGAATTAAAGTTCGATACATTCATGTGAAACTACATATACATATACGATGCTCCAAAATGCTGCAGCACAGTGTGCACTAGAATCATAGGCGCCGAGCATGTATGCTCAGTGGCGTGTCCACCGTATTTCTAAAAAAAAAAAAAAAAAAAAAAAAAAAAAAAAAAAAAAAAAAAAAAAAAAAATTTACAAAGCCAAAAACTTACACAAATCATATACGGTGTCGATTCCATATCATCATCACCGTCACGATTATCAGTAGACGTTCTTTTTTATTTCGCTATATACTTACCCACTTGAACGATTTTCACACGCAAGACATAAAGACGCAATTCCAAGCACAGGTGACACAGGTCAAACATAACAGAAACCAAGGTCCGACAATTACGTTCATCAATTGTTGACAACAAACTGTTGAAACCTGAAAATTTAAATTCAGAAATAAAATCTCTTGCTAGATGTTGCGTTTCGTGATTTTTGTAGAGCTGACAATTAAAACACAAGGACCTTCGCAAGTTGTTATGAGGACTGTCTATCTACAGAATGTCTTAGCTAGGAGGGATAGGGCACTCTTCGCAGCAGGTATGTGGGTTTGCTGGTAACGTATGTAGTTGTCAAAAGGTTATCTTAAAAGATACCGCGAATTAAATTCGTAGTATAAACATTTTCATTATATCGTACGATTCGTACCAAATCCACTTCATTTCTAGTTATTTAATACAATCAAAGGTTGCCGCCTTCAGTTTACAATATTGACATGACAAGCGGCATTCCATTGACATTCGAACTATTTAAGAAATGGCCACTTCAATCACATGTCAAAGTTGATTTTAATGCCTACGTATTAAATTACCGGTAGCTGTTTAAGATAATCTTTTTACAGCTGTTTCTTAAAAAAAAGTAAATAACTAAAAATTAAAAAAAAGCCGACCATCAATGGGATGAGAAAGTCGATTTTAATTACGGTCAAGAAATATAACAAAGAAAAAATAATATCAAAATTTTCAGTGGGGTATGCCGAGCAAATTTAGGGGTATGCTTTAGCGACCCGTAGTCGGCGCCTGTGATTAGAATTAAGCTTTCTCGCCTACTAAATCAAGATTAATCTCTCAGAATCCTTAAGAAAAAGAGAGGAGATAGAAAATATCCAGATAATAATGCATTTGCAGCTGACCAGCCTATCTTCCTGTTAAATTTTACGTACTTTAAGCCAGATTTACCTAAAATAGAAATGATTTGGCAACACTGGACGCAAGTGATCGTAACAAAGGGCAAAAGGGCACTTTTGTCGCACACTTGCTATTGCCGGCAACTAAGCCTGATTCGGAGGAGGGGTGCGAAGGGGGCGAGGAGGCCTCGTTTTGAATTTTGTATTGCCAACTCTGACCTCCGACACGCTTACAATTGGAACCACGAACGACGCCGTTAGATTTCGGGCTTGGTCTGCGCTAAAGCACTAGATATACGGAGCTGAACAATCCGCCATTTTGAATTCCAATCTGACAACACAGTTGTACGCTTTGGCTGGTGCAGCGAAAAGAATCAGCCAACAGTTTGTGATTTTATTGTTTCACAGTGTGAAATGATTGGTTGTGCGTTTCCAAACTTCTCAAATAATAGTAGACATGGTCGCTAGAAGTTTTATCGGTTTTTTTGAAACATAGATCGGCGAAAAAGGTGGCTTCTAAATTCCAGATGCCAAGTATGGACGCCAAAATCGAGTAAAGTTAAAAATTAAACCTTCTTTTATTTGTATTAAAATATTTATGCTGACAGAGAGGTAGTAAAGAAAATATAGACCTATACAAGCAATGGTTTATTTTAATAGGGACTGATGACCCCGTAGTTAAGTCCCATAAGATTTACAAACATTTGAACATCTTTTTTTGTTTATTTTAATTTAGATAGATTGTTAATATATCACGACACACAGTGTGTTTAAAGTTGCTTTTCATGATATAATTTAGAGTAACTAGGTAGTTATTCTAAGGTCTATTAATTGTATTTCTAAGTGACGCATGAATGCAGCTGGCTTTACCCAGTTATTGGTTTTTAAATTATATTGTTACACATGAGTTTCTTGTTAAATTAAATGGGACTCTCAACACTGGAATATGTAGGCCTAAGCCAAGATGTGAACAGGACGTCTGAGAAAGAAAAATAATAAATTGAACTTCGCAAAGAATGGGAACAGGAAAGACGTAAAATTTTCTCTGAAATACGGTGTGTGTAAAATATGCGAGAAGTACAGTAACGCAATTTAACATTATTTTGTAACTGTTTTCGTATGCAATTCTTACTTACCGAAAACGTATGTGGACGTACTACTTATAAACTAGAAAATACGATAATTGTAACGCATTTCCAACTATATTTGGTACATATTTACAACGGCAACTTATGCTTTAATATGGAATGTAAGTGAATGTATCATTTCTAAATATCCCTCTAATCACTAACTTTAAGTTGCTTGCCTGTTACAGCCAAATGTAAGCCAATAAATTTACTATGCTCTTAAGAGCGTATTAAAAAGCGTAAGTGTGTCGTAGCCTTTAAATGAGCATCTTCAATTTGGTTCAAAATGGCGGATTGTTCTGCTTGTACTATACAATGCTCTAGTCTGCGCATTTACGTCACGCATCCTCCGACAGCCAATGAGCGTTCAGTGTTGTTCTGAGCGCTCAGCTATGACAGTCGTAGGCATTGTCAAGATTAAACTTGACTGTAGCCAGTTATTCGTTGTATTTTAGTCTATTTGTTGCAACTTGTAACGGCTGAAGCAAGTGAGAGCCATTATTTTCAGGCTATAAGGTTTCTTCAAGCGCAAAGCACGTACTTCAGCTGTCGTTTGAAACCGAAAAGATGCTGTTTTCTAGTCATGCGCAACCCGCCATCGTTCGTTGGTGCAACTATAGTTCGCCACTGTTGCAGCTCTTTATCGTATTTTGCCTGGTAGGCTACATCATCTGAGCAGCACGTATAACGCACGTTAACACAAGCACCAAATCTGCCATGTTGTGTGGAGAAATAGGCGGCAAAAATATCGGTGGACCGTAAATGCCAAAACGAAAATAAAAATGGAAAACGTGGCGTCCCCACAGAGGCAGCCCGTACGTAGCCGAGGCCTTCCACAGACCTTATTATTCGGCCGTATCGACCACTCACAATTTGCTGAGCAGTACTTCCCGTCAGCGACGAAAGGCGAAACAAGGCGCCTTTACGGGAATGTAAGCGCGACGGGGACTTCTTTCCGGCAACTGCGAGGAGAAGGCAAAAGATGTCTTGTTACTTAGAAATAACGAGCCATTCTAGTCAGAGGCAATGAAGCGACTTTCTTTATAGCGGGAACTCTTAATACTGAGTTTAACAAGCTCGTTGAATGTCGAAAAAGCGCTCCATCCATTCCAGATTCGTTTCGGAGCGGCCGCAAAATCTCTCTCTCTCTCTCTCTCGTGATTGTGCGCCGCTTCCAGCGAGATTGCACAGTCGTCTTCCAACACGCTATTTATTTCACAAGTGTGTCGCGAGCGCAAAAACTTTTAACTACCACGTTCCTTAATAGAGAACCATTTCTACGATTGCTTTGAAGACGCAGATTCTCATTAACGACAAGAAACCGATGTACAAAACTCGTAAAAAAATTAACAGTGCGTAGGCATTGTCAGGACGACGCAGAATATGTGAGCATCTACAGACTGATGATTCAAATAATAATTTAACATTCGCACTACCATAATTTTTGAATTTATAACCAGTTTGATTTACTCCTGTCCCAGCATAATAGAGGCCACTGTTGAAGTTAGTTGCTTGTGGGTAAGGATCTGCCTTTAGCAAAACACTGTTTTTTTTTTCCCTTCCGTGGGTCCATTCTCCTTTCTATTGATTTAAAATTCAACAACAGAAATATTTTTAGATTTCAAGATATGTTCAATTGTTTGTATAGCTTATAGGACTTAACTACGGGGTCATCAGTCCCTAAACTTACAAACTACTTATCAACTAGCTTATCCTAAGGACGGCACAAATATCCATTCCCGAGGGGGATTCGAACTCCCGACCGTAGTGGCCGTGCAGACCGTGACTGGAGCGCCTCAGTCCCCTCGGCCACAGCGGCCGGCCATTTTTAGATTTTTACATTTGCAGTTATTACAAGTTCTTAATTAGAATTAGGTACAAGAGTTTTATCCAGGTATATTTAGGCCTACCTTGTTTTACATGTTGCATTGGATGGTTTACCTACATCATCTCTATAGGTCTTGTGTACAGTTTGTCATCTACAACCATATGCCACTTATATACAAAACTGTTTATTGTTGAAAAATTTATCTGCTTTCTTGTTTTATTTTTATGGTTAGGTCTACTACTTAATTTTATGTGTATGGCATCTGTCAGTGTGTGTGTGTGTGTGTGTGTGTGTGTGTGTGTGTGTGTGTGTGCGTTTTTATTTGTATGCTAATCGAATATGTTCAACTTACATTTGTTGGTGTCCTCATCGGTGGAGTAGAGAAGCGGAATATGAGAATTTTAGTGCTCGCTGTTACTCTTTGTGAAATTTTAAAAAGAAGATGGTGGATTGAGTAGACAGCTGACTGTGTTTTGAGTGGGAAGTTTGAGTCTTGGCAAGATGGTGGGTGGTGTTGACAGTTGACTGTGTTGGGGGTGGGAGGTTCGAATTTTGATTCTGTGTGTAAAGGCATGTGTGTGTGTGTGTGTGTGTGTGTGTGTGTGTGTGTGTGAGTAAATAGAATAGGTTTCTTGGTACTGATAATTTATGTGTATTTATTAATGCTACTATTTTTAACTGTGTGTGTATGTGTAGGTGGTGTGTGTTTTTTTATACATTGGTGTTTTTTGCCAGTTCTTTGAGTGCAGACAATATAGTTGCACTGCAGATAGCTGTGTATTCATTTATTATTTGTATACCTTCAACCATTTATTTCTGTATTTGGTAGTATTCTTCAGTTATTAACTTTTGTGGGGGGGGGGGGGGGGGGCTGTAGCTGCATTAGAGGATTTTTTGATCTGTGTTGATATCTCTTGGACTATGTTTCATGTCCGTAAGATGTTCGGCAAATGTAGAGTAACAGATGTTACCTTTTAGTGCTCTTCTGTGTTCTGTATATCTTGTGTTGAAGTTTCTGCTTGTTTGTCCAATGTAAATGTATTTGCAGTCCTGACATGACAGTTGGTAGGAACCAGATCTGTTGTTCAAAATGTTCAAATGTTTGTAAATCTGTGGGACTTAACTACTCTGGTCATTAGTCCCTAGGCTTACAAGCTACTTAAACTAAGTTATGCTAAGGAGAACAAATACATCCATGCCCGATGGAGGACTCCAACCTCCGACGGCGAGCAACGGCGCCTCGGCAGCTAGACGCGTTGAAACGCTCAGCCACTTCAACGCGGCTCAGATCTGTTGTTTTTGTTTCTGTTGGTTGTTCTTATTTTCCTCGGTATTTTTTTTTTTTTTTTTTTTTTTTTTTTTTTTTTTTTTTTTTTGTAAGAAGATTATAACATCAAGAGCCCACTATGTTCCTCTTTATAAATGTCTGATCCAAAAGGGGGGGGGAGGAGTGAGAGGATCAACTGTCGCATTCCAACATCCTCGTCACAAATACTGGAATCCTAACATATTACCCGCTCTTTTAACAAAACAAAGACTAAATCCATTCAGACAGGCTCTCTTTGCAGTGAAGCTTTTTTACCCACCACCGCCCTCCCCATCGTGTCTACCTTCTTATGTCTGTCCCACTGCTATTATCTCCATTCCGTTTCTTACTGTAACTCGCCTCTCTTTCACAATGTCAGCCCACCTCCTTTCCCTTCCAGTGCGAGTGTCTCCTCTCTCTTCCACCGTCATACTCTGTTACTCTCTTTCAGATAAAAAGAACGCGAATATATTCCGATGTCAAAAAGTTCGGAGAGGAATATTCTATGTATTCTGTGACGTCCTAACACTAAATTTCTAAAAAAAAAATATTATAAAAATCTTCCCATTCCATTTTTACGTGGTGTTGTACAGCAACCGTATTCAGTTGAATTCTTGAATAAAAGAACGTCTTGATTGCAAATATTTTTATTTTAATGACGCGTTTCGCCCGGTTGGACTTCCTCAGATATCACGACGTAAAGGGGAGCAGTCTACCGCCAGACGGAAGCATGACTGGATCTGTACGTTTCATTTTCAAAATAACGTCTGGCGATGAACTGCTCCCCTTTACGTCGTGATATCTGAGGAAGCCCTAACCAGGCGAAACGCGTCATTGAAATAAAAAAATATTTTCAATCAAGACGTTCTTTTATTCAAGAAAAAATATTATCTTAAAAATAAGGCCATATAGGAAATTTAATTCTGAACACAGTTTCTGTTTCAAAAAAACTCTATACAAGATGCCGAACTGATAAATGAAAAATAAATAAATGTATAAATTATTTTTTAAAAAGCCAAAATTTTAAAATATGGTTGTCTTGTTTAATCTCCTATCGATAAGTGTTAAATAAAAAACTTGTACACTGAACTCATATCCGACAGAACATTGGTTCAAATCCACCGCCAGCCAACCAAATTTTGATTTTCCTTGATTTCCGTAAATCACACCTATCAGTGTTATGGACAAATTTGAGGAGCGGCAACAGAAGACAAGAATAACAAACGTCAGAAATAACTGAATGTATCAGCGGAAGTTGAGAGAAAGGAAATATCTATAAAAACTGACGAATTACTTTTAAATGGAAGAATGCAAGAAACGAGTAAGAAAGGCAAAGAGAATTTACCTCGATTTTATATTTCAGAACGGAATATAATATTATTTGTTCCTCGTAATTGCTTCTCACATGTGGATAAGTTGGTTCCAGACAAGAGGCCGCGCCAATAGGGAAGAGACTGGTAGACGTATTTGTTTTATGAGCAGCTGCAGCCAATGTATCGGTCCGATAGAATCTTGTATTACATTTATGACGACGTGATGGATATTTTACACGGTTTAGAAAGTACGTTGAAGATAACAGGTGGAGCAAATAGTGAAGAAGACGCAGTGTGTGTTTGCCTTTCTCCATCTAAACGAAGCGAGTGTAGGATGTAATGACTGTAGACATATAACAGGCGTGTTGTTTGGTCTCGTCACGTTATCTGGTGTCTGCACGAACATTCGTAAAAAACATGAAATGTGGTCATTTTTCTATGTACTACGACATGTACCGTCACCGTTTAATTTTTATCAATTGCTTTTGTGTCGTGATATATGATGTTCTCAAGGAGGATGCTAATCAGTTCTGCAGCAAAGGTTTGCGATCGTATCGGCCCTGTAAGGGGTCATCATTCACGCATACACAGAAAAGGAAACATGAATGAGAAATCATTCACAATGGAGTAACACAGGAGGGCAGTGTATGCGTGATGTTGTTCGGTCTGTACATTGAGTTAGCAGTAAAGGAAACTAGGCGAAACTTGGTTAATTAAGTTTCGCGCGAATAAATTAATTCTTTGAAGTCTACTGCTGCAATTGTAATCCTGTCAGAAACAGCAAACGACGTGGGCAATTAGACAGTGCCTTGAAAGGGAGCTATAAGATAAAAATTAACAAATGGAAACGAAAGTAATTGCAGACGTTCGAATTAAATGCTGAAATGTCGCTAAGAAAGTGGTTGAATTTTGGTATTTGGAGAAAAAAAGAATATTGTTGTGACCAACGTTGAGAGGATATAAACTGTAGACTGCCAATGGCAACAAGACAAAATTTTTAAGAAGAGAAATTAGTTGACAACGAAAATACATGTAAGTGTTATGACGTCTTCTTTGACGGTATTTGGAGTGCAGTATTGTATGGAAGACAATCATTTATAGTTGTATCACAGCAGTCTTCAGATTGAAGACGACGACGACGACAACTACAGCAACAACAGCAACAGGAAGCACTTCGCAACATGCGTTAGAATAATGTCTGCAGGTTGCATTTAAATAATAATTAAGTGACCAGTAAAATAATATAATTGACTTTAGAAATACAAGCTAACATGATAATACACATCCTGTCAGTGGTAGTTTCCTTCACAGTGCGTAAGATTTATGCAAGGTAATTAGATTATTTTTCTGTTACATGATTTCATTTGACAAAGTTAACTATAATTACCTACCTTCAATATAGTCGAAATAATGTTCAATTGTTTGTAAAGCTTATGGGACCTAACTGCGGGGTCATCAGTCCCTAAACTTATAAACAACACAAACATCCATGCCCGAGGGAGGATTCAAACCTCCGACGCGGGAGGCCGCGCGAGCTGCAACGTGGTGCTCCAGACCGCTCGGATACTTCCGCGCGGCCAATATAGTCGACACCGTCGCTTACGACATTTTGGTAAATGCCAGAAAATGTATTCAATCTGCAGGTCAGTATCTCTTGTTCCGTATTGTTTGCCCTTTGGCGTGGTAATGCACTCTCTGGCTCTGTAACCCTTCCTTCTCAGTGTATCTTTCACATTCCCAAAGAGATCGTAATCAACAGGACTCAAATTGGATGAGTTCGGAGGATGTCCCAGAATCTCCCATTGCCAGCATCGTGCATTGTCATGTAAAATGATGCTGCGCTTTTTCTATGAAATGCCATGGCTTTCTTCTGAGCGCTGGACGAAGCTGATGTTTCGCTTTATGAAACAGCACATCATCCTGCATAACAATGCAAGATGGTACACCGATGTGCTGTCCAGGAAGTCATGCGCCGCTGGTAAATGGAAATTTTGGAACATCCAGCGTACTCACCCGAAACAAGTCCTTATGATTACGATGTCTTTGCCAAAGAGAACAATCCACTGAGATAGGGCGATCTATATAGGACGGCGACAGAAATGGTCTCTTATGAAAATATGATAAAACACAGTATATACAGTTCCACACGGTAAATGGCATGACACCATTAATAAATGAAGGCTTTGAACAGACGCCCGTAGCTAAACTAGAATATTCAACCATTTTAGGTGTGCGCATTGATGAAAAATTGAATTGGAAGCAACACATCGATGATCTACTGCAACATTTAAGTTCAGCAACATTCTATTTGGGTATTGCAAAATGTGACGACAAACTGCTCATTAAATTTGCTTACCATGCTTATTTTCATTCATGCTTTCATATGAAGTCATGTTTTGGGTAAATTGATCATTGAGCAAGAAAGTATTCGTTGCACAAAAGCGTTGAAACAGAACAATTTCTGGAGCCCACCCAAGACCTACCTGCAGACATTTAAGAATCTAGGGATCATCACAGTAGCTTCCTAATGAAATTTGTTATTAATAGCAGTGTGAAAAGCTACAACACTAAGGGGAAGGATGATGTACACTATTCATAGTTAAATCTAACTTTGGCACAGAAGGGGGTTAATTATGCCGCCCCAAAAGTCTTTGCTCATTTAATAAATAAAATCAAAGGTCTGACAGATAGCCAACCAATATTTATAAACAATTTGAAATAATTTATTAATGACAATCCTAAGTAGTAGATTAATTTTTACTTAGAAATCAGTAATATTACTAAAATAAATAAATATTTCAAAATGAAAAAACAACATTTTAAAAAATGTGTGTCATGTTATCTTTTACTAAACTGTCACATTACGAAATCTCGTAAATATGATCTATACAACAAGTATCAGTCTTATCTAACGGAGGCAGTAATATTGAAGAAGTGTAATTATAAATGTATTTTTGTCGATATATTCATTTCAGAGAAAAATAACAGTTCTCGCTAATTTTTATATTGGAGAGCGATTTGAAATGGAACGAACATGTAAGGACAGTTGTAAGGCAGACAGTAACCTCGGTTTATTGGGAGAATTTTGGTAACATGTTCTTCATCTGTGAAAGATATCGCGTATAAAACGCTTGCTTGCTCTCAAGTGTTTGGGACCCGCAGTAGATCAGTTTAAAGGAAGACATGGAAGCAGTGCAGAGGCGACCAGCTAGGTTCGTTACTGGTAGGTTCGACCAATGCGCGAGTGTCACTGAAATGCTCCGGAAACTCAAATGGGAATCGCTGGAGGAAAGACGACGTTCTTTTCGATGAATACTGTTGAGGAAATTTAGAGGGTCGGCATTTCAAGCTGACTACAGAACGATGTTGCTGCCGCCTACTTATATTTCGTGTAAAGATCACGAAGACGAGATAAGAGAAATTAGGGCTCGTACGGAGGCATATAGGCATTCTTTTTTCCCTCGTTCTATTTGGGAGTGCAATAGGAAAGAAAATGCCTAGTACTGGTTTAGTGTACCGTTCGCCATGTACCTTACTGTGGATTTGACAACACAAAGGATTCTAAAAAAGCTGATTGGCTGCAGTAATGAAGGAGTTGTAGATGTTGTAAAATCCTTTCTTTTTCTCTTTACTTTGACACGTTTCGGGCCTAGCCCATCGTCGGAGCGCCTGGTGACATAGTACAGTACTTCTGCGGCCATACGTAGGAGGGCGTCTATGCTACGCCTAAGTTGCTCAGTAGTACACTTCCTATTCAGTGGTATTAGCATGTGGACCATCGAGATAGCAACTTACGTTACAAGTACAACTGATGTTGACCGTTAATGTGTTATGAGTTTTTACATGCATCTTTTTCCGTTTTCCATTCAGCAGAGGTACCTTATAATTTTAAATGCCAGAGCCTGTTTTGTTTTCTTTAATTTTGATCTTTGTAACTATTTTTACCTATATATACTGTATCCTGCACTTTTGTCACCAGGCGCTCCGATGATGGGCTGGGCCCGAAACGCGTCAGCGTAAAGAGAAAAATAAAGGATTTTACAACATCTACAACTCCTTCATTACTGCAGCCAATCAGCTTTTTTAGAATCCTTTGTGTTGTCATATTAATAATGGCTGCCTACCTCTACCAATTTACTGTAGATTGCGAAGTATATATGCAGAAGTAGGTGTACAATTCGATTACGTTCGCCATTGTCTCTATTTTCTTGCACACGAGACAGGCTGAAAATGTTTAGACATGTGCATCTATTCGTTCGCGTACTGCAGTTGGAAAGTGACTCGCATATTCAGCACTAGAAGCCAACACTCCACCTTCCAGAACTGTGTAATTATGGTTTTAATCAACACGCTATATGAACAGTTCTTAAGTGCCAGAAACAAAAGGCACTGGAGCACGTTGCTGAACTTTGGGTTGTTGTAAGGATATTTTCTCATTTGTAGTCACCAACGTGTCTACGTCGTACCCCATAGAGGTCACACCAGAGAATAGTGCGAAATAAGAGGGATGAAAAAGCTAAACCCTTTTTGCTGCTTAGGACCACATTCAGATTTCATTGATAAGATTACCTGACATAGTCGGGTTTGGAGGCGATCTGATCGTTTTATAGTTTTCAAAATAAAAAGCCAAGTTCGCACATTAATAATTTATTAAATGACGACCGGTTTCGGTGCACTGTGTCACCATCGTCTGGTCTCATATATGTTATAAGCTGGTCGTCTGTCAAAAATATAAAAGTCATGCAAGAAATAACGTAAAAACATAAAAAAACATACATTTGGTATTAAAAGGCACTTATCCTACCTTGTTAAAAAAAATTGGGTATAAAATAACAAGTGCAACATTGCAGTTAGTCACTATGTAAAAATAAAAAAAACTGTAATATGTAATTGTAATGTCACCCATATATAGAATATGGGTTTCATCTTAGACTAAAATTATGCGACAATTTGTTTTTATGCAATAACTGACTTCTGTGAAACCAGCTTAAAACACTATCCACCTAGGGTGCTGCCACCTTGCGCCAAAATGTAAACAAGAATCTCCAGAGCTGTCAGTGTTTTGTGAGCTGTCATGTTTTCAACTTCTGTATTTTTATATAGTGACTATGTGCAATGTTGAACTTGTTATTTTATACCCTTTTTTTTTAACATACCAAATGTATGTTATTTTTTATGCTTTTACGTTATTTCTTGCATGTCTTTTATATTTTTCACAGATGACCAGCTTATAACATATATGAGACCAGATGATGGTGACACAGTGCACCGAAACCGGTCGTCATTTAATAATTATTAATGTGCGATCTTGGCTTTTTATTTTGAAAACTATATCATTGAATTGGGATTTATAGGTGTGTACTGGTCCAAAGCTGTATGCTAGAACGAAAGATGCCGTTATGCTATATTCCAAAGGAACAGTTCACGTTCAGGGACGTGTCAGGGCTGCGATGTGATTCGTCTGGTGGTTCTCTGCCGTGCCAAATGTTGACAACAATGTCGTCTTATTTCCCATCATACTGTGAAGTGTAAGAATCAGTGTCCTGATGGATGGGATGATATCATTGGTGGCTTTTATACCATCCCCATCACCCCACCACTCTGTGGAGCTTCTTAAATATTTTCATATAAAATTGCTTGATTACACCGCTGGGCGTCACGGTTCTCCGTTGCAGACACATCACAAGAAGGGATGGAATTAGGTAGGGGAGAGGGTCGACGAGGCCTCTTGATCGCATCACAGGCCACGGTAACGTTGGGCAGAACTGTGATGAAATTTGATGCCGACGTGATAACATTAAGCTACGTGAAAGCTCACACGAAATTCTTGAGTTCCGGTCTCTTTTTCACAAGCGTCGACATGTAGCCGTTTGAAGCGTCGACGAGACCAATTTTGACACTACAGGAGGCTACTTTTTTCCCACAACTATAATGGACGGTGGTAGGCATATTAGAGACAAGTTTCAAACTTCTGCGAGATAATGGTTTGCAATTTCTGGGTTCGAAAAATTGACCTATTAATTTTGTTTCGCAGTGTAGGAACGTTTCCTCTACAAAAAATTAACGCAGGTTCCGCATGCGCTGTCCTTTAGGTAGACAACGAAATAGACAGTACTGCCCCTAGGTAGAAGCAGTGTTTCTTCACTTACAGAAAACAATGCAAATATATTCATATAGTTTTAGTAAAAAATGTAAATTTACATCTACATGGGATATTCTGCAAATCACATTTAAGTGCCAGGCCGAAAGTTCATCGAACCGCCGTTATATTATTTATCTCCAATTCCATTCTTGAATAGCCCATGGAAAGAAAGAATACCTGAATCACTCCGTTCGACATGTGATTTCTCGTATTTTATTCTGATGATCATTGCTACCTATCTAAGTGGGAATCGACAAAATATTTTCGCATTCGGAGGAGAATGTTGGCGATTGGAGTTTCGTAAATAGCCCACGCCGCAGCGATAAGCGCCGTTGTTGTAATAATTCCCATCCCAGATCCTGTATCATGTTCGTGACGCTGTCTCCCCAGTATCGTGATAGTACAAAACGAGCTGCTCGTCTTTGGACCCTTTCGATGTCCTCCGTCAAACCCACCTGATAAGGATCCCACACTGGGCAGCAATACTCCAAAAAGGATGGACAAGCTTAGTGTATGCAGTTTCTTTAGTAGTTCTTTTGCATCTTTTAAGGGTTATGCCAATAAAACGCAGTCTGTGGTTCGCCTTTCCAACGACATTATCTACGTGTCTTTCCAGACTGAAGTAATAATAATTCCTAGGTATTTTGTGGAGTTTACGGCCTTCACTATTGACTGATTTATCTTGTAAACAAACATTAACGGATTTTTTTTTCTTACTCATGTGGACGACTTCACACTTCTCATTACTTAGAGTCAATTGCCAATTTTTACACCGTAGTGATATTCAGATCGTTCTGCAGTTGGTTTTGGTCTTCAGATGTTTTACTAGACGGTAAATGACGGCGTCACCTGCAAACAACCTAGGAGAGCTGCTTAGATTTTCCCCTAAATCGTTTATGTAAATAAGGAACATCAGAAGACCAGTAACACTACCCTGTGGAACGCCCGATATCACCTCTGTTTTATTTGATGTCTTACCATCGATTACTACAAACTGTGTCCTCTCTGACAAGAAATCGCCTATCCAGTCGCAAATTTGGGCGATGTACCATAACCACACACTTTGATTCAAAATGTTCAAATGTTTGTAAATCTATCGGACCAAACTGCGTGGTCATCAGTCCGTAGCTTACAAACTACTTAAACTAAGGTAAACTAACCTAACGATAAATACACATACACACCCATGCCCCAGGGAGGACTCGAACCTCCACGGCGAGCAACCGCGCGCTCCGCAGCGAGACGCTTTAGACCTCTCGGCTACTCCTCCGCAGCACACAATTTGATTAAAACCCGTTTGTGAGGTACGGTGTCAAAAGCCTTCTGGAAATCAAGAAATGGGGAATCGATTAGCGAACCCTGGTCGATCGGTTATTAGATTTCTGATGAAGATCTTAATTGTAGGTAGAACACAACACATTGTTCTTTACGGGACTACATCAAAAACTGTTAAAGTAAATCTGTAATACTTTAAAGGGGTGCTACATGACTGCTTTCGTTTACTTCAAACAGAGTGTTTTAGAATAACAAAAGCTGGTTGATTGTAGAGGACGAATGTTTGAATATTTTCATACCAGGAACTTTTAGTCGGAAATTTGCAATAAAAATCGTAGGTTGGTAGGTAGTTATTAACCTTTCACTCTTCTTGCATATTGGTATATACCCATCTATTCATTGATATACGTCATTGTTGCTGATGAAAGACTACAAATAGGCCACTACATTGGGCTACATGAGCCTGCGCATAGACAATTTCAGTCATAATAAAATTGCTACTGGATGTCCCGTCTCTTGACGACATGCCTCTTGACTCTCGCTCTGTGGTCATGTAAAGCCCTCCCGTGCTCAGTCCCATTAGAAATAGTTCCTGAACTGGTCGAGCGCATCTTTACAGTATTTAATACGATTAGAGCTTGGCGTGGAATCTTACAGAGTCAGACAATAATGCATAGTTCCACGATTCGTTAACATGATTTAATTCAACATTTCTCTGAAGTAGTAACACCAATAATTCTATTGACAGTAATCTATTTTATGCTACTCTTTAATCAATTAAAGATGTCATTATTAGTGATTGCTACTGTTGCATTCAGCCTACCGTGCACGCAGAAGGTGCAACTTTCCTGGAATTTCTTATTTTATCTTTCTTTTTTTCCACATTTCCAGCTACATGTTTCTGAATGACAACGATCAAATATTCAGTCTCTACACTCTCCCAAATATTCGAAACGTCATTCTAAAACACCTTATATGTAAATAATCTACTAACTCCGGTAGTATATATATATATATATATATATATATATATATATATATATATATATATATATATATATATGGACTACTTGAATATGGGATTAGATAAATAACCGAGTAAAGCCGGTTTTACAGTTAGCTAATACAGTGAGATCCTTAAGAGGACCAACAGGAAGGTGAGAAATAGGCATAAAGATGGAGAAAGAGATGAAGGGAATTAGTGTAGGATGTATATCTAATTCCGATGTATATTAAGCGATAGCGAGAAATAGGCAGAAAAGATTGAGAAAGAGATTAAGATAACCAGTGTAGGATGTATGTCAAATTCCCATCCATATTTGGCTGTAGCGAAGTATTGTCAGGTTCGCTGGTGAATCATAAAAATCAGTATTACTTTAAACATCATGTGTTAGAATTAAATCACTTTATTAGTAATGAAAGAGTTTCTCCTAAAACTGTATGTATTAGAAAGGGCGTCCACATTGAGATAAATATGGAAAGCTCTGAGATAGTTGCTTACCGCAAAAATTTATAGAACGTAAGTTCATGAAAAATTATATTACGACTCGCGAAATGAGGATATCGGGGCATGGGAGAAATCAGGGTTCATACGGAAGCTCAGCTTCAGAGGGCAAATGATAATGGAACCAGATTTATCCTTCGACACACCCGGTCTGAACAGTGTTGACGTACATATACATGTAGTCCATGAAATGACTAATGACACGTTGTCGCGCCCATCTTGCCTCTGTAGACACGCTAAGTATATATATTTCAGTGCTTCATGAAGTTGAAAATCTACACTCAGTCAGTCAGAATGGCACTAATAGGAATCCTAATTTACGTTAAGACCACATAAATTGTAGCATCCATCAGCGAATGTACACCAGAGACATCACCGCCGCATAGAGGTAGAAAGTTTGCTTACAGGCTCTACAATCATGACGGAAATGGAATGAGACGTTTATACCTTTCATGTCCTTGTTGAATTACTTTGTCTCCCCCCTTTCTCACCGCCCCCCCTCTCTCTTTCTCTTTGTCGTTTTCATTGCATTACAGATCTCCAGGCGTACACTTTGGACGACATTCAAGCTATAATCCTTTTATCAAAGCAAGACTTATTAGTCTCCAGGGAGTGATTGCGATCGTTATATGAATAAAATTCTTGAATATCCGTCTCCAGATCGCTTATATTTTCTAAAATATTACCGGTAGTAACGACTGTGAACATTCGTTCATTGCAGGACAGGTTACTCTGTAACTTCAAAATTTTGATCTGAAGATGGGCAGCTGTCCCGAAACCGGTAATATTTTAGAAAATATAAGCGATATGAAGACGGATATTCAAGAATTTTACTATAATCCTTTGTTTGTTTGTTACACTCCAGATTTGCTGAGAACTTTGAAGTCTTATGGTGGCACCTGGTTGAAAATCTGCAACCGATAATTTAAAACTGGCGTGTCTACGTCAGTTTGCGAATTATTTACTGACTCACCCTCTTAGCATAAGAAAGTAGATCAATTATTTCGGCAAAAACAGATTTGTATAAAAGTGACAAATGTTTGAAGATGACTAACTGTAAACGAAGACCTACAGGGATGATGTAGGAAAACTAACTAATCCAATAAGTAAAACGAGGTATATATACGTATATATGAAATTCTTGTACATAATTCTAATTAACAGTAAGAACTTGTAATAACCTGTAAAATCTAAAAATATTTCTGTTGTTAAATTTTAAAGCAATAAAAAGGACCCACTGAAGATACTAAAAATTGTAGCGAGACACGTATGGGCATATATATTATTATTATTATTATGGTCTTCAGTCCGGAGACTGGTTTTATGCAGCTCTCCACCCTACTCTATCCTGAGTAAGCCTTTCCATCTCCTCATAAGAACGGCAACCCACATCCACTTGAATCTGCTTCCTATACGCGTCTCTTGGTCTCCCTCTGCGATTTTTACCCCACACACTTCCCTCCAATGCTAAATTTACGATTCCCCGATGTCTAAGAATGTGTCCAACCAATCGAGCCCTTCTTTTAGTCAATGTATGCCAAAAAATTCCTTTTCTCGCCAATTCTGTTCAGTACCTCTTCATTAGTTATGCGATCTACCACCTAATCTTCAGCAATCTTCTGTAGCACCACATTTCAAAAGCCTCTATTCTCTTCCTGTCCGCACTGCTTATCGTCCATGTTTCACTCCCGTTCAAGGCAACACTCCACACAAATGCCTTCAGAAAAGACTTCCTTACCCTTAAATTAATATTCGATGTTAGCAAAAATGCTTTTCTTCCCATTGCCATTCTGCATTTTATATCCTCTGTACTGCGACCATCGCATGTTATTTTACTACCCAAATAACAAAACTCATCTACCACCTTTATTGTTTCGTTACCTAATCTAATTCCTTCAGCATCGCCTGATTTTCTAAGATCGCATTCCATTATTTTTGTTTTGTTCTTGTTAATGTTCATTTTGTATGCTCTCTTCAACACACTGTCCATTCCATTCAACTGCTCTTCCAGGTCGTTCGCTTCTCTGACAGAATTACAATGTCATCACCAAAATGCAATGTTTTTATTTCTTCCCCTTGAACTTTAATCCATATTCCAAAATTTTCCTTGCTTTCCTTCACCGCCTGCTCAATGTACAAATTGAATAACATCGGAGAAAGGCTACAATCCTGTCTTACTCCCTTCCCAACTGAGTCTAATAACTGCGGTCTGGCTTTTGTACAAGTTGTAAATAACTCTCCTTTCGCTATATTTTACCCCTGTTGACTTCAGAATTTGAAAGAGTGTATTCCAGTCAACATTGTCAAATGCTTTCTCCAAATCTACAAAAGCTAAAAATGTAGGTTTGCCTTTCCTTAATCTATCTTCTAAGATAAGACGTAAAGTGAGTATTGCCTCCAGGGTTCCTACGTTCCTCCTGAATCCAAACTGATCTTCCCCGAGGTCAGCTTCTACCGGCTTTTCCATTCTCCTGTAGATAATTCGTGTTAAAATTTTGCAGCCATGACTTATCAAACTGATGGTTCTGTAATTTTCACACCTGTCTGCGCCTGATTTCTTTGGAATGGGGATTATTACATTTTTCTTTACGTATGAGGGTACTTCGCCTGTTTCATACATCCTACTCACCAGTTCAAATAGTCTTGTCATGGCTGGCTCTCCCAGAGACTTTAGTAGCTCTGAGGGTATGTCATCTACTCCTGGGGCCTTGTTCCGACCTAGGTCTTTCAACGCTCTGTCAAATTCATCTCTCAGTATAGTATCTCCTATTTCATCTTGATCTACTTCCTCTTCCCTTCCCACAACATCGTCTCTAAGTTCATTTCCTTTGTAGAGCTGCACTATGTACTCTTTCCACCTTTCAGCTTTCCCTTCTTTGCTGAGAACTGGATTTCCATCAGAGTCCTTGATATTCATAGAGCTGTTTTTCTTATCTCCAAATGTTTCTTTTATTTTCCTGTAGGCTGTATCAATTTTTCCCCTTCTTATACATTCTTCTACAGATCTGCATTTGGCTTCTAGCCACTCCTGCTTAGCCACTTTGCACTTCCTGTCAATCTCATTTTTTAGTCGTCTGTACTCCATTTTGCCTGTTTCATTTATTGCATTTTTATATTTTCTCCTTTCATCAATTAAATTTAGTATTTCCTGTGACATCCAAGAATTTTTTGTAGGTCTTGCCTTGCATTTTGTCCTCTGCTGCCTTCACTATTTCATCTCTCAATGCTACCCATTCCTCTTCTACTGTTTTATTGCCCCCTGTGTCTGTCAATTGTTGCCTAAAGCACCCTCTGAAATTCTTAAGAACTGCCCAGTCCATATTCACCTACTATTTTCCTTCTCTTCCTTTTCCTACTACCGAATTCCAGTCTCCCATCACAATTAAGTTTTCCTCTCCCTTAACTGTCTGAATAATTTCCTTTAGCTCCTCATATATTTCTTCGATCTCCTCATCATCGGCAGAGCTAGTTGGCATATAAACCTGGACTACTGTTGTCGGTGTTGGCTTCGTATCTATCTTGACAATGATAATGCGATCACTGTGCTGCTCATAGTAGTTTACCGGCATTCCTATTTTCTTATTCATTATCAGTCCTACTCCTGTGATACCCCCAACTGATTTTGTATTTATAATCCTGTACTCACCTGACCAGAAATCCTGTTCATCCTGCCACCGAACTTCACTAATCCCCACTATATCTAACTTCAACCTATCCATTTCCCTTTTTTAATTTTCTAATTTTCCTACCCGATTAAGGGATCTAACATTCCACGCTCCGATCCGTAGAATGCCAGTATTGTCTTTCCTGATGACAACATCCTCCTGAGTAGTCCCCGCCCGGAGATCCGAATGGGGGACTATTTTACCTCCGGAATATTTTACTCGAGAGGATGCCATCATCATATTACCATACAGTAGAGCTGCATGTCCTCGGGAAAAGTAACGGCTGTAGTTTCCCCTAGCTTTGAGCCGTCCGCAGTAGCTGTGTGGCAAGCCACATTAGCTGATGTTACAAGACCAGATCAGTCAATCATCCAGACTGTTGCCCCTGTAACTACTGAAAAGGCTGCTGCCCCTCTTCAGGAACCACACGTTTGTCTGGCCTCTCCACAGATACCCCTCCGCTGTGGTTGCACCTACGGTACGGCTATCTGCATCGTTGAGGCACGCAAGCCACCCGACCTCGGCAATGTCTGTGTTTCATGGGGGTGGGTATGGGCATATAAAAACAAAAACCAGTGTTTTGCTAAAGGTAGATCATTATATTTTATTTACTTGATTTGCTTTATTACATAGAAATATTACATGTTTCAAGGTTAAATTCAGGCGATTATATCATGTACTTAGCCGAACACAAGCACAGTACATAAGATGAAAGGATTTACAAAAGAATGCATTTTGGCTATACAATATTTATCTCTTTACATGAAGAAACCAAACGAGATTCACACAGTAGGAAATTTTATTGAATTACAGAAGTTGTAAAAGTCTGAAGTGAATTTATGTATCGAATCAAAGTTACTGACGGGCCATCCTCCTCCTTCGTCAGGTGTTTTTTTTTCTGCCTTGGTCCCTCTCTTTCAGTAAGTTGTAGCAGTCGAAAGGCAGGTGGTGTTTTGATATCTCTGTTACATGTGCCCGTTCCGTCTGCAATTATCATGAACCGTATATAATAGGCTTTCTGTTCCCCGTGACCTGTTGAAACTGCTGTAAAATTCGGAGATATTGCGAGTTTAATCATTAAACGCTGATGGATCGTAGGAAAATACGGTTTAGTGCTTTCCCTGTTTTTGTTCTTTGCCACTCGACCTCCTAAAATTCTTTGAAGTTTCTTCTTCATCGCACTTGTAGTTATTTTGCTGTAAAGCAAAATAGACCAGAAAAAAGGACGCCAACATCACGATGATTAACTCAATTAAAGCTAGGTTTTCAGCTAGCTAATACAGAGAGAAGCCTAAGCGGACAAAGAAGAAATTGGCATAGAACGGGGGAAGTAATGGGCAGAGAATTAAGGGCAGGAGTGTAGAATGAATATCTAGTTCCCATCCGTGTTTTGCAATTACGAAGCATTGCTGGAATCACTGGTCAGTGTATACAATATTGCTCGCTGTCACAGAGGGAAAAGGCGAAGCTACTTGTATTTCGTATACGGAGCACGTTCACATCGCAGAGAACACCCTCATTCCTAAGTTATCCCCAGATTGTCTAATAAAAGTGCGCACATTATGACATCCCGTTGAGCAGATATTGCAGCAACACAGATATTCTCAGTAAGCTGTTCCTCGATTTAGGACTTTACAGGGACAGGTTATTATCGATGAAATGGATGTGTTACGAAAGAGGGTATTCTCTCTCTGTGTAACACTTTATCTGCGAAATTATGAAGCTGATTGCTTGTTAGATAGTATGGATTTTGTAATGGGACTGGATGTAATTATCCCGCGATCAGTGCAGTCCCTTAATTTACGACGACGGGACGCCCACTCGTTCTGCCGGATCCGGTTTGCACTGAAGAGAAGAGAAGAGAGCTTCCCTCCGCCCCGCTAGCAGAATACCAGGCAGACGAGCAAGTCCTGTGCAGCGACAGTGAGCACTGTCTTCGAGACGTTCTTGGCTGATATTTTTAGCAACTTACTCGGAAACTGCTGCATTACTCTAATGGGCTAATTAAAGGAAGAATTGGTTTGTAAACAGCGAGGCAACATTTCTAAAGGAATCTCGCCCTTTCAGTAGGGCACTTCTCAAATCACTGCTACAACGCAAGAGACTGTCGAGTTTACGGTTCTACATCTACATCTACATCACATTCAAGTGCCTGGCAGAGGGTTTATTAACCACTTTCATAACTTTTCTCTACCGTTCCATTCTCTAATAGCGCGCGGGAAGAAAGAACACCTAAATCGTTCCGTTTTCGATCTGATTTCTCTTATTTTATTGGGATGGTCATGTCTTCCTAAGTAGGTGGGGTCGGCCGCGGTGGCCGAGGAGACTAAGGCGCTCCAGTCACGGTCTGCACGGCCACTACGGTCGGGGGTTCGAATCCCCCCTCGGGCATGGATATTTGTGCCGTCCTAGTTCGTAAGTAGTTCATAAGTAGTTTGTAAGTTTAGGGACTGATGACTCCTTAGTTAGGTCCCATAGACTATACAAACATTTGAACATTTTGAAGTAGGTGGGTGCTAGCAAAATATTTTCACACTCAGAACTAAAAGTCGGTGATTGAAACTTAGCAAACAGATCACGCCGCAATGAATAACGTCTTTCTTTTAATGATTTCCATCCCAATTCGTGCAACATTTCCGTGACGCTTTCCCCCCGTAACGTGATAGAACAAAACCAGCTGCTCTTCTCTGAACATTCTCAATGTCTTCAATCCCACTGGTGAGGGTCCCACAAGGGGCAACAGTACTCCAGGAGAGGACGCACAAGTGTGATGTAGCCAGTCTCTTTGGTGGAGCTGGTGCATCTTCGAAGCGTTCTGCCGATGAAACGTAACCTTTGGTTCGCCTTCCCCACAATATTTTCTATGTTTTCTCTCCAGTCAAAGTTGTTCGTAATTGTAACTCCTAGGTATTTGGTAGAATCTACGACCTTAAGGTTTGACTGATTTATAGCGTAATTGAAGTTCAGCGGATTTCTTTTAGTGGTCATGTGTATTACTTCACACTTTTCTTTATTTAGTGTCAATTGCCATTTTTCGCACCATGCAGAAATTTTGAATAAACGACAGCATCATCCGCGAACAATCTAAGGGAGCTATTCAGATTGTCTCCTAAATCGTTTATAAACACGAGGAAGAGTAGGGGACCTATAACGCTTCCCTGTGGAACGCCAGATATCACTTCAGTTTTACTCGATGACTTACCGTCAATTACAACAAACTGTGTTCTTTCTGATAGGAAATCGTGAATCCAACCGCAGAATTGGGGAGATATTCCATTAGCACGCAGTTTCATAAGAGGCCGCTTGTGGGGTACAGTGTCAAAAGCCTTCCTGAAATCCAGCAATATGGAATCGATTTGAGATCCCTTGTCGATGGCACCCTTTTGCTATACATGACTCATTTGTTTTCAAAGTTCTATACTTAGTAAGTAAAACTTTTGAATAACGGACACCAATGGTGAAAATAAAACTGTCCGCTTTTAAGAAGTGTCCGCTGTTAAGAAAAAGATGAAATACAAAATGGTAAACTACCGTTTATCCGAAATGATCGGTATGGCGGCCGGTTCGGATAACGAAAATTTCGGATAAAACTCCTGTTTTAACGCATGAAACACACCGAATTGCGTCAATACCGCTAAGTACGATCGTTAAACGCGCGAATGCCACGCCGCTTCTTGAACCGATCCAGCCAGCCATAATTTCCGAAGAATTCTTACTCCTTTTCTACAATGAACTCATAAAAAGTCATCGGTTTTAGACGAAGTAGGTGATCTGAAACTGGCACGCCTTTGGCTCTTATTTGTCCATGCCACAAAAATAAAACCTCTTCTAACTGAGGATGTGATCCTTTTCTCATTTTTTTTTCGAGATTTCATTGCGCGGCTTGACGCTTGAATGGAAAAAAATGTTTAAATATCTGATCAATTTGTTTTTTCAGTCAGTAATCGCACTCCTCATACCGACGTTCAAATCCGCAGCAACTTTCACGGGTGGCTCACCAGCATCAATTTTCTGCAAATTGCGAAGCTTTTGTTACAACGAGATCACATTCTTTTTTCGTTTCGCGCCCGTAGTCAGCGTTTTTTCTTTTTTTTTTTCTTTTTCTTTTTTTTTACCGGCGCTCGACTGATTCTTTTTCGGTATTTGGCCACTTTTATCTCTGGGCATTTTAAAGCATGTAGCGCGAGCACCAAACTTCAAATCAAAAACACTCAAGACGCATCAGACAAAGTCTTTGACTTCTGAAACCAGGTTGTGGCAGCCATCGAATGAAAACATTCGATACACCTATCGCCTCTCCCCCGTCCTACCCAAGCCCACGCTGAAACACAACAGTGCTTTGTTAACTATTGAACGCTTGGCTTCTTCTGATGTACCGACAACAGGCGGATAGAGTTTGGCGCCGCACTCTCATCGTCTGTTTCTGCGCGGCATGGTACAATACTGTACGTACCGTGCTTCCAAGAAATTCCAATAGATGGCAATGACATGAAACCACGCAATACGAAGAAGAAACACGCTAAATCTTCAATCAAAACACGTTAGAATTGACGACATCCAGACTTTTGACAAGCAACAGTGCACTGATTCTTTCGCGCTGTTCGTTATTTGGAAGTTTTGATTGTTGTTGGGGGACATATTATAGTGTCCGTGTCCGTTATTGAGAATGTCCGCTATTCGGAATAATTTTAGCATACGGGCTAATGATGTTTTGCAGGGGAATTTTAAAATGTCCGCTATTGAGAGGAGTCCGCTATTGGGAAGTGTCCGTTAAGTGAAGTTGTACTGTATGTGCCACTATGTCGTTCTTCTCAATGTAGTCTATTCAGGGACATCCGAAAGTAGGACTGCGTTAAATCCGCTTTTGAGTCTCAGTGAGAAGTGCTATCATCAGCGTTACAACATAACGTTTATCATTACCCAGGATGCAGCACGAGGAGGCGGCATACATTATACCTGGCAGCAAATGGACAGGTGCTCTGGTCAAGAAGTTAAAGAAGACTTGGATAACATCAGTGCCAACTTCGGCCGTCTTGAGAGTGTTTACGACACTGTGTGGAGGTTTAAAATATTAGATATATTGCATGATTAAGATTACTGATAAATTACTAAAAATTTTGACACTGTAATTATGAGACTAGCACTACAAGACTAAGAAAAATTAATCATATTACCCACGGAGACGTATTGGAACAATTACGGACGTATTGATAGCAGGCTGAAAGCAAATACAGTGACTCATTATGATGAGTAAAGAACATTTTATTAACCGGTTTCTTAAATTACCACAGCCACTCACAAATTTGTTCTAGCTATTTAAAATTGTTTATTCAGCTACATGTTTCGAGGCAACACATCATCGTCATCACATCACGTTATAAAGGCGTGACAAAAATATTTTGCCGGCCGCGGTGGCCGAGGTGACTGAGGCTCTCCAGTCACGGTCAGCACGGCCACTACGGTCGGGGGTTCGAATCCCCCCTTGGGCATGGATATTTGTGCCGTCTTTAGTCGTAGCTAGTTCATAAGTAGTTTGTAAGCTTAGGGACTGATAACCCCGTAGTTAAGTCCCATAAGTTGTACAAACATTTTTGAACAAAAATATTTTACTTTAAGTGTACGAGCCGGCCGCGGTGGCCGAGGGGACTGAGGCGCTCCAGTCACGGTCTGCACGGCCACTACGGTCGGGGGTTCGAATCCCCCCTCGGGCATGGATATTTGTGCCGTTCTTAGGATTAGCTAGTTCCTAAGTAGTTTGTAAGTTTAGGGACTGATGACCCCGTAGTTAAGTCCCATAAGCTATACAAACATTTGAACATTTTTTTAAGTGTGCGAAACCAAAAGCTTGCTGTTTGTAGCAATAACCTTTGTTCGTATCGGCTAATCTTCTTTTAGTGTCTGAAATGAGATACACAGACACCGGAAGAAGACTACTCAACATGAACAAAATTTATTGCTACAGACAGCAAGATTTTGTCTATGTACACCTAAACTAAAATATTTTTGTTACTCCTTCAAAACCCGGTGATAGGGACAGCCTCGAAACATGTGACTGAAGGGAATTTTTAAACAGGAAAAAGAAATGTGTGACTGTTAGCGGTAATTTAAGATATCGGTTAATTATTGACAAACAGCCATGGTCTATTAAAAATCAATATGACTTTAAAATTGAAACTTATTATTGCTAGGTTTATTGTTTCCAACTCACCATCAAACTGGGAATTATTCTCTCCTATAGACTTGCAGGGGACAATATTTCAGTTTTCATTCCAACACCAGCGATTCTATCGACCTCAATGAAGAATCAAAAATGTTCAAATGTTTGTAGAGCTTATGGGACTTTACTACAAGGTTATCAGTCCCTAAACGTACATACTACTTATGAACAAGCTACTACTAAGGGTGGCACAAATATCCATGCCCGAGGGGGGATACAAACCCCCGACCGTAGTGGCCGTGCAGACTGTGACTAACGCGCCGCAGTAGCTCGGCCACCGCGGCCGGCAATGAAGAATCCATCCGGCAAGAAATCCTCAACGGAACACAAAAAGCATCAAATTTCTACATGCAAGTTCGGAATCTACTCTGTGACAAAAAAGTACCCCAGGCAGCAATGTATAACACTTACTTCACTCCAATCCTTATATATGGCATGGACACATGTACATTGTTAAAAAAGGATTACAGCAGAATCCAAGCAACAGAAGTGAGGTTTATCAGGACTATGAATCAAAGTACCAGGACTAGATCAGAAATGAGGTACACAGAGAAGCAGCTGGTAACAGGGTCCCTATTGCGAACATCTTGGGGAAACGAAGACTGCAGTGGACTGCAGTGGTATGTAATGAGAATGGATAGCACAAGAACAGCTACAAAATACTTCAGAATGGAAGTGGGAGGAAGAAGACCAAGAAGAAGGCCAAGGAGACGATGGATAGAGGCAGTTAAATCAGACGTAGAGAAGAACTGTTTTAACTGGGATGACGTCCAAGACCAAATTGTATATTAAGATCGGATGAGATGGAGAGCGCTTGTTAGCCACACCCGGGAAACTGGAGATGGAAAATGATGATGATGATGATGGCTTTAAAAATATTTTGCCCGTCCTGTCCTCTTACATCATGCTGGGTCAAATTCAGACTTGTTATTAATTAAAGGTTTTTAAAAACAAACTTACTAAACATTACTTAAAAATGTGACTTACGAAACAATAAAGACTAAAGCATTATCGTACAAAATGGCTATATATGTACCGATGGATTCTTCATTGAGGTCGATAGAATCGCTGGTGTTGGAATGAAATCTGAAATATTGTCCTCTTACAAGTCTATAGGAAATAATAATTCCCAGTTTGATGGAGAGTTGGAAACAATAAACCTAGCGCTAATGAATTTCAATTAATCATAAATATTACAAAATGGTTGTTATATGTTGTGATTCTGTTTCTGCGATAAGGCCGTAGCAGCCTCCCAAGCACCTGTAAGTACTTGCATAAGTGAAATAAGATCCTCAATTTTCTCAACCACCGAAACTGGAACTAAAATAGCATTTCAGGGGATAAATTCACATACAGAAATTCCTTGAATGAAAGGGCAACTTTTTAGTGAAGAACGGAGTGAAACTCTCCCCTGAGAAATATTATCGTGCATCTCAATCAATCCTACATCTCACCAATAATCAATTAAGGAAGTTTTATGTCTGCTTCATGACAAGGCACAGGCAAAACATGGCTTACTGTTAGACGATAAGGACGCGTTTCCTAATCCTCCATTAACATAACTTCTGGCCTTGTCTTTCTTGTGGAACACTTGCATGGAACTGGAATTTACCCCTCATCGAAGTCTGTCGCATGCGAAAAAGAGAAAAAAGAACTGCGAACACCTACAAATCTGTGAACAAAGGAATAATGTGACGTTATATCAGGAAGTCACTTGTTTTAGGAAATTGGGAGACTAATGATCATCTATCAAATGTGTGAGCATTGAATAAATTAATAATGATTGGTGCAAAAACAACACCATAAACAAACGGAGACTGCATTGTGCCAACTAGTATGAATTATGAGGGCACTGCCTTGACAAAACAATATAAAAGCAACGCTAGGGTTTTTCGTGTTGCAAAATGCGAAAAGTTTACCTATTGTAACAGCGGCGTGTGTATTCAGAAGGAATTACAGGAAAGAATCGCAACGTAAACGGAGCATTGTGATTTGGCAGCGACAGTTAGGGGCAATACTTTTATCTCTAAACATCTACAGACAGAGTTCGCAACCCACCCAAAGGCGCGTGGCGAAGAGTACCTAGTACCACTACTAATTACTAGCTTTTCTGTTCCACCCACATATAGAACGAGCTCTCATCTCTCTGATCCTTTCTTTGAGGTCTTAACACGAAATATCCGTTGGTGGCAGCAGATTCGTTCTCCAATACGCTTCAAATTCCGACCCTCTAAATATCTTCAACATTCTCGAAAAGAACACCTACCTTCCAGCGACTCCCATTTAAGTTCCGAAAGCTTCTCAGTAGCACTCGCGCATCGATCGAACTCACCAGTATAAATACCTAGCCATCCCCTTCTGAATTGCTTCTATGTCTTCCTTTAAACCGATCTGGTAGGAACTCGAAACACTTAAGCAGTACTCAAGAAGGGGTCTCACAAGCGTTTTATATGCGATCTCCATTACAAACGAATCATACGTTCCCAAAATGCTCCCAATAAACCGAAGTCGACCATCCGAAGAGGAGAGGGGGGGGGGCACGTGTAGAGTTCAAGGGGACGTTAGAACGGGCAGAAGTGATGGAATAATTTATTGAGGATGTTTGCAAAGGGAACAAGTGGACTGAACAAACCTTAGCGTTAGCTATAGCATACGTTACGTATTATTAAAAATAAATAGTTTCATATACATTTATTTGCATTCCTATTCGTCTTACAACTTGGAAGTACTGAATGGCTCGCTGCGTCTGTGTCAGGTAGGTTACAAGGACAAGCTGAGTTTCCGATCTTTCACAGATCATATATCAAATACGTGTTTGTAAAATGGTACAGCAGAATGGCAAAAACACGAACCAGAGAATTTATTTTGCGTATACTATCGATTCTTGTAATTTTAATCGATCGGGTAGTGCTCAGCTATTTGTTTCCTTTTTAAATTTCCCTCAATCCGTAAAAGCGCAAACCTTATACAGTCTGCGTTTTCGGCTATGATTTTTCCCTTTCTCTCATGAATGGGTAGAGGTATCATGTTTAAAGATTTGTGACATCTTAAGGTATATGGGCCCTTGGTAGTGTAAAACAATAAACCTAACTCAATGCAATCGAAAGATAAAATAATGTATGCCACATGTATATGTCCCATCAAAATCACTCATCAGTACGTGCATCGTACTTCCCTTTAAACAAACATCATTGACATTCAAAGTATGTGTAAGAGAAAAAATCCGAAAATTAATTTCTAAGAACACGACATAGTTTTTGCCATTAAAAACATAAATTTCATTCCCTATCTGTCCAGAAGGTACTACTGTAAGCATTTTTGTTTTCCATTATTGTATAGACTTCTGAGGAATATTTTTGTGTATAAATTACAAATATTTCGTTTAATTGATTGAGATATGATGAAGTGAAGTCCATCTCGACGTCTATACCATCAGGCTGTCCCTATTTCCGCCCCACTTTCATAAAGGTAATTACTACAAGCACTATTGTTTGGTTTACATTGAATACTGTGGTAAGGTAATTGGAAGTGGAGTAGTGAGCGGGGGGTTGGGAGGGGGAGCCTTTTGCAGTGCTGTCGTGCACATTCGACTTCGAATCTAACTAACCTCAGCAAACTTGTCTTCAAGGCTGAGACCCGTTTCGCACTGACCAGCGAAGAATGTATGGAGATGCTCCAGTGTTGCGATACCAACCTATCTGTCGCCTTTCGAAACCACAAAAAGAAGTGATGCTCTGAGGTACTTTCTCATTTCATACTAAACCCTTCTGTAATTATCCGCGGCATGGCGATATTCTACGCAGCGTTTAGTTGCCCTTCATGGGAACGCATTCTGGGCTTAAATTACAGTAAGATAATGCCCGCTCACAGACGACGAGAATTCCTCCTACTTGCCAGACACTACGTTTGCCAGTAGAATCGCCTTATCTCTCTTCATTTGATAACGTCTGGTGTATTTTGGCCAGCGTTCGCCAACTAGTTCAGAATTTTGGTGATGTGATGAGACATTTGGAAAAAATTTGGCACGATATCCCTCAGAGGGACAACCAACTACTCTGTCAACCAGTTTTCAAGCCAAATGATTGCTTCGATTAGGATTAATGTTGGACCGAGGCGTTATTTACTTGCTCAGTTGAGATGTTCTTTCTCCTACATATATCATTCTTTTTTTTTTTAAATTGTAGTCAGTCGTTTAAACATGCACCTCATATTTACCGATATCTGTCACATTCCGAGAATCCTTCTGATACATCTTTTTTATCGGAGTGTATCTAATGTTCTCTGTCCAGTTATGAGTATCCACTCATGAAATTCAAAATCAAATGTTTTTAAAGCTATGGGACCAAAATGCAATGGTAATCTAAACTACCTACACTAACTTAGGCTAAGGAAAATTCACACACACACACACACACATACACACACACACACACACACACACACACACACACACACACACACACACGTGGGAGGACCCAAACCTCCGATGGGGAGCAACCGCGCGCTCCGCTGCAAGGCGCCGTATACAGCGCACGGCTATTCCCACGCGGCGTTACGGAATCTTTTAGACGCATAGTGTGAATATCATTTTCAAATCGTCTACATTGTCAGATTTTTTAATCTGATGGTACTACCTCACATGACGTATACTTTTCATATTTGTATTATGAAGTGGAGCTCAGAGTACGAAAAGGAACTTTTGCACAATAACACTCATTTCTTGTTCACTACTCTGGCGGGAGACATGAGCAGAAACTCCTTGGAATGAAGAAGTAACTGCGGTGGTGTGCTCAGCCTGTCGAAGGCCCTGGCCGTAAACGCAGAATGAGCACCTCGTCCCCACCTCTACCATACCTCCGCTGATGCCGATAACAACGTACTAACCGTTTCTGCTCATTTGCAAGGAACGGGAGAAAATGAGTGCGGAATTGTGGCCAAATAAACAATGTGCAGAAGGCGAGGTAGTGAATTAAAATTTATGCCGCGACCGGGATTCTAACCCGGGACCTTTCGCTTACCAAGTAGGCGCCTTAACCTTTTTTTCCTTTTTTCGCTCTATGGGTAGTTCAGTCCCTTGCGGTCGCTGATAGCGTTTGTTCGTTGGTGTTCGATGTGTTCTTGGCTCAGATTTTTTATTACAGAGGGCGATGATCCCTCTGACCAAGCGCGCTGAGCCAGAAGGTGTGTGAAGAACTGCATACAGAGAACAAGACATAGAAAACTTAAATAAATAAATAAAACTAAAAAAATTAAAAATTAAAATTAAAAAAAAAATTGCAAATACTCCTTCCCATTCGCTATATTTTCCTCCTATCCCTTGGTGTATCTAGCTTAGTTTGAGTTGGGATAGGTATAGACAGGAGCCAACGCCTGAAGAGGTACAGTTATTTATTTATTTATTTTGTTCTTAGGGCAAAAGTGGCGGTGGCACGTAGGCCCCTTTATTTTATTTATTTATTTATGTTTTTGGTAGTAAAATTTTCCTGACCATAGGGGGAGGAAAAGAAATAAAATAAACAAAAAGTTGACAAAGTTGCCAACCCCACATTCTTTCTTAAGTCAATGTGAATATATATATATATATATATATATATATATATATATATATCCCCGGCGCGTGGCACACTCATCTCTTGTTCACTACTCTGGCGGGAGAGACCAGCAGAAAAACCATTAGGCCATCGAGACGTAAGGAATACGGTGACTGTATGGACTGTCTTCGTTGATACGTATTTATACAGGGGAAATGAGCGGAATGAAATTTGCGTAGTGGAGGAAGACGAGCCTTAAGACCATACAGTCACAGTAATCATTAAGTCTCGGTTGAATATAGTTGGCGTCACGAAGGCGGCCCAATTTTCAGCCGTTCGCGCATGCCCCTCCATTATCGCAATGGCAGCCAATAATGTTCATTCTGTAGGCGCGTGGCTGGCCGCCAGTTACGCAACGTTTCTACCACAGGCGCAACTGTTGGAGCTCGGCCGTAGCTCCTCTCCTGCAAGCTTTCCCTAACGCTCCGCCTCAATGCGCGGAAGAGCCTTCTTATATGACACCAGGTATAGTGGGCTAAGGTTCGAATCCCAGCCAGGGAATCAATTTTAATTTAATACCTCGCCTTCAGTTTGATATGTTTATTCTCGTTATTGTTCCTCATATTCGACCCACTCGGTTAGCTGTGTGGTCAAACGCACCGGTTTCAGAAACGGGTAGCATACCGGCCCCGATTCGAATCCGCCCGGCAGATTAAAGAAGGGGGTCGGAGTGCCGGCCAGCTTGTATGTGGTTTTTAGGAGGTTTTCCACATCGCCCTTGGTGAATACCGGGCTGGTTCATTGGTCCCGTTTCAGTTACACGATTTGCAAACATTTCGTACACTTAACACTATCATCATAATTAGAGACTGATTATGCCTTTCAGCGTTCAGTCTGCAGCATAGTACCTCTAATAAAATTCCTCCATGATCCCCTATTCAATGCTAACAAAGACGCCTCGTCTGATGTTAAGCATTTTACTTCAAAATAATTAGAGTCTAAGTACTTTCTTCTTGGTCTACCTCGACTCCTCTTACCATCCGCTGCCGAGGTCATGAGTCTCTTAGGTAACCTTGCTTCTCCCATGCGTGTAATATGACCCCACCATCTCAGTCTGTTCGCTCTAATTGCTTCATCTATGGTGTTCATTCCCGGCTTTTCTTTGAGTTCCTCATTATGGACACCCTCCTGCCATTGTTCCCATCTATTAGTACCTGCAATCATTCTTGCTACTTTCATATCTGTAACCTCTACCTTATGAATAAGGTAACCTGTATCCACCCAACTTTCACTCCCATACAACAAAGTTGGTCGAAAGATAGAGCGGTGCACTGCTAACTTAGTCTTGGTACTTACTTCCTTCTTGCAGAAGAGAGTAGATCTTTGCTGAGCACTCACTGCATTAGCTTTGCTGCACCTCGATTCCAGTTCTTTCACTATGTTGCCATCCCGTGAGAAAATACATCCCAGGTACTTGAAATTGTCTACCTGTTCTAACTTTGTTCCTCCTATTTGGCACTCACTCTGTTTAAATCTCTTTCCCACAGATATTACTTTCGTTTTGGAGATGCTGATCTTCATATCATAATCCTTGCACCTCTGATCGAGCTCTGAAATATTAGTTTGCAACCTTTCAATCGAATCAGTCATTACAACTAAGTAATCCGCATATACTATACTGCTTATTTTGTTTTCACCTATTTTAATCCCGCCCTGCCAGTCTACTGTTTTCAACATATGATCCATGATTAGTATGAACAACAGTGGTGACAGGTTACAGCCTTGTCTTACCCCTGAAACTACCCTGAACCATGAGCTTAATTTGCCATCTTTTCTAACTGCTGCCTGACAGTCTACGTAAAGCCAAGCCCTTTAATTGCCTGCAGAAGTTTGCCTCCTATACCATAATCTTGTAGAACTGACAGTAGCTTCCTCCTAGGAACACCGTCATAAGCCTTTTTTAGATCTATGAAACATAGTAACAATACCTGAGAATATTTGGCGTACAACGCTAATTAAAGAGATACCTCGATAGTTGTTACAGCATATAAAATTACACGCAGACATTTTGGGTACACATTTTCCCGGGGGGGAGGGGCATAGGGCGGCGAAGGAAGAGCATTCGGCTACCCCGTAAATATTAACACGCCAAAATTCGAATTAACAAAGCCGACCCGATAGAAAGAGAAGATCCTGACGTTCAATGTTTAACGCATGCTAAACGCTTTGCTGTTGGGAAACCTTGCCTTTCGTTTATTCATCAACCGTTATCACTTGATCAGGCTGTGTACTACGCATCTGTGTGGCGCCGTAGTTTGTGGCATTGTTTACCTGCACTACCTCGATTCATGAAATGTAATATAGACATACGTACCGGGCCTCAAGCACAAGACTACCTTCTATTTAATGGAGGCATTTTGATTCAAAATGGTCGCGTTCTGCGGGGTGTGCACATCTCGAACCTCTCGAGATTTGGAGGCCACTGGGACGTGAGGTCTGGGTGGTCCATCCCTCCCCCCTCCCCTCCTCCTTTGGTCCACCGCTGAGTAACTGTGCCTTCAAGTCTCAAAGAAAGCTGACGGAAAATATATTAAGTGACAACCCCGATATAGAAGTCAGCATCTTAATATTAGAACGAAAATTTAAGAAATATTTCATTTCTAAATAATCCGATCGACTTTCGGTTTAGTGGATTACCAAGTATAACTCACTCATCTGTGAGTAAGCGTTCTTTGTACATATTTTGTGTTTCTGACTAAAGCGGGCATGGTTTTGGCTTATTCCTCAGGATTTCAGAGCTTTTTCCAGCCATTTCTCGAGGAAGATACAGAAGAGAACCCCTCCTTGCTTGACGCCTGACTTTTTCCACAGTACTCAGAAATTTCTCCTAAACACTTCCTACATCCTTCTTCTAAGGGTTTCTTTTAAGAAATAAGAGAAGAAGAGTAAGCATCAGTACTTACTAAAATGTACAGTTCTGATGATGACAAAATAGTGTACACACATTAGACATCAAACACTCGAACGCATACCAACATCCATTATATTGTCCTGTCGATATCGATATTAATCTTCACTTGGCTGCGCGGGAGTGGCCGTGCGCTTTAAGGCGCCTTTATGCGGAGTGCGCGTATGCTCCCTGTCGGAGGTTCGAGTCCCCCCTCGGGCACGACAGTATGTGTGACTGCTGTCCTTGCATAAGTTAGTTTAAGCAATTACCAAGTCTAGGGACTGACGTCCATTTCAACATTTGAATCCTCATTTGCAACTGCAGCCTGTAAATGTATGTATGTCCCTTTTATCTCAGACCTATCTACAAGTCAACTGAAACCGAGATTTCTAACTATATAACTCGCAACGAATCGGCCGAAAAAGCTCGGGCATTGCATTGGGGTTACTCTGTAAATAAAGAGAGAGAGAGAGAGAGAGAGAGAGAGAGAGAGAGAGAGCAGAGTAAAACCTAGCCACAGAGCACTTGGCGGAAAGCCACGGCAAATATCCAGTTACTTGGCGTGTAGCGCTTTTTGGCTGTTTGATGCCAGAGAGCTGTTCTCTTTATGAGAGCGTACTCCGGTAAATGGATGAGAAAGATGAGGGAAGACTAAAGCAGTAATGCGTCTCATCTTTCACTGGGCTTCCACAACATTGAAAGCGTTGTGACAAGGGCCGTTCTATTTTACTCAAGTGTACGGGGTCCCTATGCTCCACTAAATTAATAGAAAAAACACATATTTCTTTCAATTTATGAAGTGAAGACGTATGTTAACTCGGAGCACGTTATAGAACGCCGTTACTCTCGGAGCGAAGTTGGCTGCCTAAGTACAAATACGTTTTTTTCCTTGGTTGGCCCGTTTATCAAACAGGATATACGCAACTTTGATGAAGCTGGTTGAATACACGGCATTTGCGTTAATTAAAACAAAGTTTCTGACTTAGAGATTATTTCACGACATTGAAAATTATTCGAAGGCGGGAGTTGAAAATACGTGTCGGAGCGGGATCCGAACCCAGATTTCCCGTCTCTCAACAAAGGTAGCCTCCGCCATCCGAACACGTTATTCGTCTTGCCAACTTCTCAACTTGCACGTCCGTTGGCTTCCTCGCAGCTGTACCTGGGTTCTTGCAAGAGATACGAAAATTTTCTGAATCAACACTGAAATTTTCGTCTAACTTTAGGTACGAAAGAACAGGAAACACACATTAATTGAAACTTCCTGGCAGATCAGTATTGTGTGCCGCAACAGGAATTCCAACCTGGTACCTCTACCTTTTGCGAGCAAGCGGTAGAGCGCTTGCCCGAGAAAGGAAAAGGTCCCGGTTCGAATTCCAGCTTCCGGCACACAATATTGATCTGCCAGGAAGTTCAATATTTGCGCATACTTCGCTGCATTCTGGTCACATATTAATTGTATATGTGCCATGACCGGCAGACGATAATATCCCAGAGTGGATGCGCTAAATTGTCCTAAGCTTGCAGTAATGGAGGTAATTAAGTTCCAGAAAAATGGACCAACGGGTGCAGGACACTAAAAGAAGGAATGGAGGAAGCATAGGATCTGCGCAACAAACAGACATCTCGTCAGCTGCAAGTGAGGTAGATGGGTGTTGACTTGGAACACTGCAAAAACCCTAAATACTTGGCCGTTACTTTAAACCGAGCTCTGACATTTAAACAACATTGCCGTAATACCAAACAGAAAGTTTGTGGTCGAAAAAACATTCTGAGACGACTGACGGGTTCGACCTGGGGCGCAAGACCAAAGGTTGTAAGAACGTCAGCCTTATCTCTAGCCTACGCTGCTGACGAATACGCTAGCCCAGTTTGGTACAGGTCAGCACACGCCAAACAAGTCGACGTCGCCCTCAATGAGTCTGCCAGAATAGTTACAGGATGTCTGCAGCCAACCCATGTAAATAAAATCTATCGTCTGCCGGTATTGAACCTCCAGCAATTCGAAGAGAACAGGCAATATATAAAGAGAAACAAAAATCTACCGTCTCCAAGTGGCACCCACTCCACGGGATGGAGCCTAAATCTAGAAACAGTGTTCTCACATCATCTGAGAAGGAGAGTGACTACAGAACAACGGTAGGAACGCTGGAAGGATGCGAAAAGACACCCGTGGATGGAACTCTCCGAAAGCTTAGCTGCTGGACACAACGAAAGCTGGACAACGTGGAAGTCTTTGAACCGATTACGCAGTGGCATAGAAAGGTCCAAAGTAAACCTAAGCAAACGGGGCTATCAAAATGATTCCACCCTCTGTGACTGTCGAACCATTCAAACAACTACCCAGATCTATAACTGCCCGCTCAGTCGCTCCCACAGTACCTTTGAGGAGTTAATGTCGGCACAACCAAACGCTATTGGCGTAGCCCTTTTCTGGGCTAAGAATGTGTAGAAACCTTTCTTTACATCTGCATAACATTTCTTTTTAAATCAATATGTAGGTATTTTAGGATGTCTCTGACACGATTAAAAAACAAACAAACAAAAAATGGAGTGAAATCACGGAAAACCAAAATCTGGATGGCAGGAGGTGCAACTGAACCACCGTCCTCCAGAATGCGAGTCCAGTGTGTCACCACTTTTGGTTTGGACAGGAATCGTGCCCGGATGGACGCGGCGCTCACAGAAACCGATCGCGAGATGCGGGGATATCCGGTTTCGCTTTCCGATCCGGCACAACTTTTCTGCTGTCGCAGTTTAATGTACAGTATTTCAACGTCCCAGAACAGCTAAGAAAATTATTTTTATAACTGAAACGTCTTGGAAGATTAAAACTATATGGCGGACCGGGATTCGATTCTGGGACCTTTACCTTTCGCGGGTAAGAGCTCTACTGATTGAGATATCCTCACGCGTTTCACGGACCGCTCCGATACCTTTAGATCTGCCAGTACCTAGCTTCGAAACTTCACAGTTCTCCTGCGATTCGTGGAGGACTAGCACTCCTGGAAGGAAGGGCGACCATCAAATTAAATTTAACGAGACTAGTGTTTTATCAAAAAGTCTCACTATTATGCTCCTACATACAGAGAAGCCATTGAAATTTACAAACATCGTAATAATTTCAATAGAAAGGAGGTAGGTGTTATATTAGACAAGATTTGGAATTCAGCGTTGTACAAGTACGTTAACAATCCATCTTCCTGTAGTAATAAGGTTGGCATTACCAGAGATAGTAGCTCAGCCGACGTCATGTGATATACTGTGGTACCCCCTACACTACCTATATATGCGGCACTCCCTCGAGGCCCCATCGCAGTTGCCACTTAGCCTCCGAAGATGTCTTCCGCAGCTGAAGACGAAACGTCAGGGGAGAGTTTCATCCATCGACCACGGCCTACCAGCCCGGAAATTTTAAGTGAAATTTGATATGATTATTAGTCGAAACCATAGATATAAAAGATATACTTAATGTTGTGATATGGGTACCGATGCCCCACGACAACATGTGGTTAGATACACATATATTTAGTAATCAGTTGATTCTAAAAATCCTAAAATTATTACTAATTTCAGCACATTTAGTGTAAGTAAATTGGTGTTAACAGCACTTACATCTCACAGTAAATCCGTACACGAACACCTGCAGCAGATATTTAAAGGGTGATTTGCACAGCACAACAACGGAACGGAGGAGAATGTACGGTGATATCTCCCTCAAATGTTGGCGTGTTCGTACAGACTAGATGGGACAAAACATTAGTGTTGTAACGAGGCGTGAAGGTGATGCACTAGAGACATAAGACTTCAGTAAAAATTTGAATGGGTTATCGGAAATAAGAAAACGGCAATAAAAACTTCGGTAATGGGAAAACTAAAATGAATAATGAATTTTCTTGATGAAGTTGTAACTTTAACGACTCAGGCATGAAACAATATTTCCTAGTGATAACATTCACACACCACACGCACACGACAACCAATATTTAAAAGACATTACATAAAGCCTTTTTACATTATCCACTGTACTGGTTTCGCTCAGTAATGAATAATCTTAGAAACAAAATATTTTTCTGTCTCAAGTTATCTGACTGACTATTAAATTTGCTACGAAATTTCGGAAAAAAATATAATGCATAATTCCTGCCGCTTTCCGTCTTCTTATTCAACGATCAAACATTTGACCTTGACATTTCATCATCTTACAATCTTATTTACGCAAAGTGCAGGGTGCAGAATTTTTTTATTTTTATTTTTGCCCAGACGATGTGAAAATTAAATATCTGACATAATACGTAACATTTCAAGTTCTCCCTGAACATCTACAGAATATCATAAAAACAGTGTAAACAATAAAAAGAGTAACAAGACACAAAGTCAACTTCAACTGTGCCATGAGTTACCACGGTCAGTCCGATGTTTGCAGCCGCCTAAATTTTCTTTCCCAGAAACCTTTTCGTTGATATTCCGTGCCTTTGTCGGCGTGTGTGATGTTGCCATTTGAAACGTGCTGTGGAATATTTTTACGTTCCGTTCTGTACCATCCCTTTCACCATGTGTAGATCACTGAATTTCTGGTGTACGAAAAATCAACTTCGATTAAATGCAATACGTCAAACGTATTTTAATGAATGGAAGGATTTAACGACCTATAGACAGGTCGGAGAACATTTTTATTTTTATTATTATTATTTATTTTATTAATTCAAGGATTCAAGGATACGAAAGGAACTCGGCCATGCCGTGTGAAAAGGACCTTACCGGTATTTGCTTGACTTAGGACATTCACTGAAAACAATAATATAGAGGGCCGTTTTGAGCGTTGACGAAGGCATCCTGATGGATCTATTATGTGATTCTTCACTGAAAATTTTCTTTAAAGACACAAACTTAATTCACTTTTGTGTCAAAATAAAGAGAGAAAAAATGAACAAATGTTCGTAATTCTGTGGGACTTCATTACTGTGATTATCAGTACCTAGGCTTACAAACTACCCACCCTTCCTCGAGGAAGGACTCGAACCTCCGACGGAGAGCAACCACGCCCTCCGCAGTAAGGGCCTTAGAGTGCAGAGCCATCCCACAGCGGCAATAGCTTCGAAAAAATTAATGGCAAATCTTCAAACATTTGTAAACTTATTGGATCAAATTGCTATGGTTATCAGTACCTGGAGTTACTACTTAAGGTGAGACGGTTGGCTCTATAACGACAATTTTAAATTAAGCAAATTCATGCCCCATTTTCTCAGAAACTGAAAATTAAATTATCATTGTGCAACTCACCGAAATCGTTGTGGTATTGTAATTTATAATTTACTCATTAATTTAATTGCCTTGCATTACAACTTTTTGTGAAAAAATTCATGTTGTTGTTGTGTTGTGGTCTTCAGTCCGGAGACTGGTTTGATGTAGCTCTCCACAATACCCTATCCTGAGCAAGCCTCTTCATCTCCACATAAGAACGACAACCTACATCTGTCTGAATCTGCTTACTGTATCCATCTCTTGGTCTTCCCCTGCGATTTTTTTCCCCACACACTTCCCTCCAACGCTAAATTCACAATTCCTTGATGTCTAAGAATGTGTCCTACCAATCTATCCCTTCTTTAAGTCAAGGTATGCCATAAATTCCTTTTCTCTCCAATTCTGTTCAGTCCTCCTCATTAGTTACGCGATCCACCCACCTAATCTTCAGCATTCTTCTGTAGCACCATATTTCAAAAGCCTCAATCCTCTTCCTGTCCGCACTGTTTATCGTCCATGTCTCACTCCCATACAAGGCAACACTCCATACAAATGCCTTCAGAAAGGACTTCCTTAGGTTTAAATCAATATTCAATGTTATCAAATTTCTCTTTTTCAAGAATGCTTTTCTATCCATTGCCATTCTGCATCGGCAAAGCTAGTTGGCATATAAACCTGTACTACTGTTGTCGGTGTTGGCTTCGTATCTATCTTGACAATGATAATGCGATCACTGTGCTGATCATAGTAGTTTACCCGCATTCCTATTTTCTTATTCATTATCAATCCTACTTCTATGATACCCCCAATTGATTTTGTATTTATAATCCTAAAAAAAGTCATAATTATCTTTATTACTGCAGAAATACTGGTGCAATCAACATGACAGATTCCACAGCTGTAATTCTGTGTTAATTACAATCTGTGAAATTTTCATTAATGTTTCTCTGATAGTTTCTGAGAAAACGGGGTAAATCTTGAGAAAATGAGACAAAGTTTTACCAGATGTTTATTCTAGGAAAAATCTACTGATCTGTCCCCACGAAGTGGTTAGAAGCAGCCCGTACCATAATTATGGTCCTCATTATCTTTTGGTTCATTTGCCTGTTTCAAATCAAAATGTTCATATGTTTCTAGAGCTTATGGGACTTAACTACGGGGTCATCAGTCCCTAAACTTACAAACTACTTATGATCTACCTAATACTAAGGACGGCACAAATATCCAAGCCAGAGGGGGAATTCGAACCCCCGACCGTAGTGGCCGTGCAGACCGTGACTGACGCGCCTCAGTCCCCTCAGCCACCGCTGCCGGCTTGCCTGTTTCCTTTTCCTGCTTATTGACTCTTTAGACATTAGAGAAGCAGCAAAATCTGACTCGTCAATACGCAAGCTGTCAAGTTCTGTTAGAATAGTTACAGTATTCTAAAACTTATAGTCGGGCAATGTTTCCATAGTCCACGTTACCACAGCATTTGACACTAGTAAAAGTTCTGTAACCAAAAAACACATTTTTAGGGACGCGGATCCACACGATGTTATTGAAGGACTCATTTACGTTTTGAGTTTTTCTATGCAAGCACTTCCTCAGTAGACCAGGGTGGACAAGGTCTCTGTAGCTGTTTTATTTGACCCATAATTGATTCAGGGATAGAGTGCTTCTGTGTGAAAGTATTGAGGTTACCGCCTGCCTGTGCCTTCCTAAACTTGCACCACGTATCAGGGGGTGGCGGACATAGAAAATGTTTTGTCTTCTCGTCAGTGAATATACTATAGAAGAAAGTGTCCCACACTGCTTTCTTCATTGCTTCCAGATCTTCAGCACTCTTCCTTATGGCATTCCCATAATATTCCTACAACTCATTGATAATCTTATCCGTCAACCAACTTTTGTTTACAAGCGTGCCTGTAGGCATTTGACTATGGAAATGCGCGCTAGCAGGTTAACCAACATACGAACCTTACATTTCTGTACAAAACATAAAAAAACTCTACTCTCTAACTGTAAAAGTGCTGTAGATATAATCCTTTTTACGAAAAGGGGCGTAAATTACTACAGAGTCATAAAATAATAAAAAAAGGTAATTCTAGCTGGCGAACAGGAATAAAAAATACATATAAGTGTCCACAAAAGAATATAGTATCTAATTATACAAAAAACTGAAAATTGATTTTTTCAAAAATTTCAGCCTACAATCTTACCTTAATCTAACTTACACTAAGGACAACACACACACACTCACCTATGCCCGAGGGAAGATTCGAATCTCCGGTAGCAACATTAAATGCAATTTTCAAGTAGATATTCAAGCGAGTTTTTTCTAGTGTTCTTTTATTAATAGATAAACAAACTTCATTAATGTTGCCTTAATATTCAAAATGCTTTCTCAGCAAAACATTTGACATATAGTAATTTCACTTTCATATTACAAATAGTTCTTAAATTATTATCGTAATCGCTGTAGTCAATTGGATCTATAAATTTTTTTCCAGAAAAATTGTGGGACAAATTACAAAAAAATATTGAGAATTAATAAGTCATCTGTTTCTTATCAACAGAAGAAAACAGCGATGATACTGTGCAGAATTGCCATCAAAGGTGAATCAGTAGTTCGCAAACAAAAAATTATTCCCCATTTCGAAGAAAGCAGGAAACATGCACACACACACACACACACACACACACACACACACACACACACACACAGACACACACACAGAATGATTATAGGTAAAACAAAAACAACATTTTGCTGCCTTAGAACAAAACAGTAAAATAAATAAATATGAAGCCGAGCGAGGACTTAAACTGTGCAATTTATAGTCTATCGAAGCCACGTCAGCAGAAAAAGATGCACATTTCGCCGACAAGCAGAAAAATTACGAGTAAATACGCACGTAATCCATAAATACCTAAACTGAAACAAACACGTTTCAAAATTAATACTCAGCAAAACATTTGACATGTAGTAATTTCAGATTCATATTACAAATATTTCTTAAATTATTATCGTAATCACAAGTGATTTGACGACGTATACATATCCAAAGACGCATAAACAACGACTACACGTCGTTCAAGCGTGTACTAAAGAACACGAAGAACTTTGGGAGGATTTTTGTACACCAATGTTAAGCGAAAATCCCGTCTGCAATAGCCGTTGATTCCGAATTTAGAAATCGTAAGCACTCTTTTCCATGAACAAGGAATATGAACCTGAGTTATGTGGAGACAAGTGAATGCTAAAATGACGAATTTCATTTTGTCTATTTTAAATGATTTGATCTTGCACTTACTCTGCGTATCTACCGAGCTCTTCAGTAACAACGTTAAATGTAAAATCCTGTAAGTGCCCAGAAGATGATGCCGAAACTGTTCGTCAATGAAAATAATGATACTTTTGCGATTATGGAAAAACATTATTTCCTTTTAATTGAAGTAAGATCGCTGTCAGTAGCATGAGAAAATTAAGTCATTATTTTCAAATAATGGCTGTAAAAGAAATTTTATCTAAAATCGCAATTTGGGAAGTTAATGTTGCAACTGTTAAGAATCTGTAGAATAATGCTGTAGGCTTGTCCATATTTCTAACCCGCATTATTCAACATTATGCCCGCCACACCTCATTTGTTGTTAGAAAAAAAATCAGGATTTTTGAAGAACTTAAGTTCGGATCGCATTTCACACCATTGGTGATCTGCCGGCGATAGTAATCGTGCATTGCGTCTGACGGGATTGAGTAACAGTAAAAGGGCAGTGTGATTTATTTCAGCTTGTAGCAGTGGAAAGCGGTTGGCAGGGTGTTTACTGCTTCAGATCGCTCCGATAAAGCGAATGGTAATGAGGGTTAGAACTGCGGCTAAGTTATGATGTATTCAAATTAAATTCATTGAAAAGACGACTTCAGTGACATACAGTTTGTTATTAGTATGTTCAGAGCTTTTGTGTGTTTTTAGTTAGCGATGCAAATACTGAGATTGATTCCAAACTTCGTGCGTTAACGTGAAGTTTACATACTGTAGGTGAAAGACGAATTTTATTCTTTGGGAATGCATATAACGTACATATTTTTGTAAGTCGGTTTTCTAAACACAGAACCTTCGTATAGTTACTTGCCATCAGTAATGTTCCAAAAGCCATATCTATTTTACTGTGCCGCGGTGGAGTAGCCGAGCGGTCTAAAGCGTCTTGCTGCGGAGCACGCGGTTGCTTACCGTGGAGGTTGGAGTCCTCTCTGCGCCATGGGTGTGTGTATGTTGTCCTTAGATTAGTTTACCTAGGTTTAATTACTTTGTAAGTTACGGACTGATGACCACGCTGTTTGGTCCGATAGGTTTACAAACATTTGAATTTTTATTTTAGTGTGAAATGTTGCATGATAGATGAAAATGTAACATAGTAGCTGCACTAGTGAGAAGACATGTACTGTAAGTATAAAAAAGGATTCAGTGGCATTAATAGGATAAATAAAACGAAAAGAATTGGAATGTGATTGTCACACATAAGGAAGTAAGATTAGGATTTAGCCTCCCGTCGACAGTGTGGTCACCAGAGAGGGGCTCACGCTCGAACTGTTGGGTAAGGATCAGGAAGGAAATCTTACGTGCCATTTCGAAGGAAGCATTCCGGAATGTGCTTGGAGTGATTTAGAGAAATCACGGAAAACCTCAATCTGGATGGCGGGACGCGGGTTTGGACTACCTTCCTTCCGAGAGCGAGTTCAGTGTGCTGCCACTATAGCACCGCGCTAGGTATGGTCAGACATGCTTATTAGTGAACTAGGCGTCTTAGGTTCACTAAAGAGAAACGTTTAGTAACGTAAGACTATTCCTAGGTATGTCGTTACATATATCGTAACTGAAACAGTGGCTTCTACTGATTTGGATTTATTATGCTTCACACTTTAGTACTCTTTTTGTCAAAATCAGAAGATACTCATTTGTGAGGTTAAATAACTTTGGGAGACATTGGTTCAGTGGTGCTAAGCGAGAAACCTGTACCCGAATCGTGAGTCAATGTAGGTCGAAAACTGAAAGCTGAAAACACCAGCTGTTGCATTTATTAAATCATTTGAATTTTACCGATATGTCGCAGAAATCCATAGACGTTACTAAATGTTCTTACAAAGGGAAATGATGCTCGGCATTTGCAAGAAGAAATTCCGTGTAACTTAGTTTGTTCGTGCCTTTTAAAGTGACCTCGAAAGTGTAGTTACTGTTTTGCATTGTGTAATTTCTTCAATACTTCGCTACTCTTTCTCATTGTGCAATTCTTTTTCTATCCTTCGTGGTAGCATGGCTAGCAATAAATCTGCTCTATGTTGAAAAAAGTATAAATATGGATGATTTGAAGCTAAGCATCTTTATTTTCTACAGTTCCGAGAGAATTTAAATTACAATAGCCTTTGCTATTCCAAATTGTTTTCTTTATGCCAAATAACAGATGGGTGTAACAATAAAATCTGTTCTTCAAATCACAGCTGAAAATCCAGTCTGATAGCTAATATAACTCTTTGCGAAAAATATCTGTCAAACTCCTTAATAGACTACATTTTGGCTTGCCATTAACATTTGCTTCTCTCTTCTTTACTTCCTCTCTTTCTTTCAAAAACATGTTTTCAAAACAACACAGACACAAGACGCAAGCAAAACTAGAGGAAGCAGTCAGTCAGGCAGTTGCAGGACGAGGCGTTGGAATTTGGAGGGGAAAAAAAAAAAAAAAAAAAAAAAAAAAAAAAAAAAAAAAAAAAACAATGTATGTCTGTTAGGCCAGTGGCCGGGGCTGACGCATGCGCAGTGAAACACTTCGAATGGGAAGTCGCTGTTGACTGTCCAATCCTTGAAGCTCAAGTAGCCTTTTTTTTTTACCTACTTTTAGGTAGATCGTTACTTTGCGGTCGAATCCGTTCTGTGTTGTTCGCTTAGATTTTGGCTCAGTTGTTTTTTATTTTATTATTTTATTTATTTATTTTGTATTAGTGATGACGTCGCGCCCTCTGCCCGGGCACGTTGAGCCACCGCGCCCGACGACGGTTGAGTTGTTCACGCTCCTTACGTGATCTGAGAAATCATCAAGCAACACACATTGTAATTTATTTAAAGTAATTTCTAATAGATTGTGTTTAATACGCTATAAAATTAAATTCCGTTTGGATCAACGTGACTTTAGAAGTTCGGTAATCATAAGACTAGTACCGTTGTACAAAGTTACATTAATATCGCTTATTTTCGATCGATTTCGGGATTTATTTTTAATCAGCAGCAGAGCTGTAAACCTTTCTGGTAAATGGATTGTGCAGTGAAGCACAAGACACGGGAAAGCATATTGTGGAATGTTGTTGCTTTAAATTAATTATTTCCACAAAACTCTCAACAGGATGTTTTAAAATGTGTTCTTTCAATTTATATCATTTCAGAATTTAACAAGAGTTGGTAGAACCAGGAGACACATGAATACGTTTCAAATGGTGCCGATTTCATCCACTTTGGCAACTCCTAGGAATCCTACTAACATTCATGGACACACACTAGAATTGACTGACCGTGACAATAAATTATTAATTCAAAACAAATAGATTTTTTAATTTTAAATATTATCGCAGGCTGTATCTAGCGCATACGCAGCCCACAGTTTGGAAACATCTGATTTTGTGGGACATGTTACCCAAACTGCGTCCGAACTGAGTGTTAATCAAATGTTTTTTAGCCGTACAACAGAAACTTGGTTAGGAATTCATCGGAAAACATGAATTTATCTACTTTTGAAATCACATTTAAGTGCCCGACAGACAACGATCGTTTACTCCACAGATAATAGAATTACGTGACTTTGTATTTCTCTGGGTTGACAGCAACAATTGTCTCAGTAATGATTAATTTCCCATCGATTCTTTATTGTTTCCTGTTCAGTGGTACTCAGTCCAGTGTTAGATACAACAGTGATTGAAAATGTATCGACAGTGACTTCAGAGGCGTATGCTGGATTTGTAACTTGGGCTATGACTACTATTTCACTTTCTAAGGTTGTACCGAGAAAGAAATGCTAAGGAAAAATATCGATATCTTGCGCTGTTTCCGAAAGATTGATATTGACCGTGCCAAATATCTGAAGAAATTAGTAACAAACGGAGAAACGGTTTCCGGCAAACGTTAAAGCGTTGAGGGGAACTTCCAATGACACTACCCTCCCTCCCCACCGCCTACCGTAACGCGTGTTACGTGGTGGGACGCAAGTTTGAAATCTTTTATAGGAACGCCTACTTTTTATTGCATTTTTCGGTTCTTCGTGAAAAAATATGTAAGTTCCGTATGAAACATTTTTTCATGATAGATGGCGCTGTAATCGGAAAAAAATGAAAGTGTACCATACCTGTGACGAGCTTCTTCAGCATTTCTGTGGGCCTCAGAGTACTAGGAAATTACATATACTCTCTCTCTCTCTCTCTGCAATCGTTAACATCGGGGAAAAGTTTCGTTAATGTGGGTACAGTTCGAATCATTGAAAAAAAAAAAAAAAAAATCTGTCTGGCCGCGGACTGTTAGCATGATCGTAGTTTGTGTTTCATTCGATTGTGGGAGATGTCACGAGATAGCATTAACAGAAACATAACTGTACTCTGATTTTCCTGATATGATTTTTATTTGTTTGAGATATTACTGTCTTTCAACAATTCCCACATGATTGGTTTTGCCTATTACAGTGCTATCTATCATGAAACGAAACAAATGTTTTATACAAAAGTTACATGTTTATGCACGGAGAATCCAAATAACTGTTTAATTACACGTTGCCCATCCATTTTGAAGAATTAGCACTTACGAACCGTCTAAGTACACCGCCCACTATGAAATAAATAACACCAATACAGCTGTTGTGAAACGTAACAAACAAACACGCTCCTTGTTGCTTGAAAGTGACGTGGAGTTCGCCAAGAGCGAGTCGTGTCCTTTCGGCTCATTTCGGAAGCGCTCGTGCTTGTGTTGCGAGGAGGGATTCCGAAGCCTTGGCGTGTTATTGGCCGCACTACCCCACCCCACCCCTCCCTTTCCCTCACCCGACAGTAGGCTGCGGCAGTGACCGTCCGAAGCTCTGTTCTCCCACTACTGGAATGAAGCGAGCGAGACATATTCCACACTACGCGCTAATTCTTGCCATTTTTGTTGATATTGGCTCTTAATTCCTGGTTTGCTTTAGATATGGGCTTCGGTGATAGCTTTGATAGCCCACAATATACGCCAATGAGTCACTTATTGACAGGGAAATATCACAGATTTTGGAAGAATCTCAGATAGAATTTGATGAAACTGACAATGACTTTTGATATATATCGCTTGCAAACATTCTTCCTAATTACCCAATTTCCTGTTACGGCTCAAAGCGCACACTGTAACTCACTAAACTACAGGCCTATTTCATTGACGTCAATTTGCAGCAGGGTTTTGGAACATATCCTGTATTGAAATATTATGAATTATCTCGAACAGAATGATCTATTGACCCAAGGTCAACACAGATTTAGAAAATATCGTTCATGCGAAACACAACTAGCTCTTTATTCACACGAAGTGATGGGTGTTATCGACAAGGGTTCGCAAATCGATTCCGTATTTCTTGATTTCCAGAAGTCTTTTGATACCGTACCTCACAAACGGCTTTTAATAAAATTGCGCGCTTATGGTATTCCGCCCCAAATTTGCGACTGGATAGGGGATTTCCTGTTAGAGAGGACACATTTCGTAGTATTCGATGGTAAGGCATCGACTAAAACAGAAGTGATATCGGGCGTTCCACAGGGTAGTGTCATTGGTCCTCTGCTGTTCCTTATTTACATAAACGATTTGGGAGTAAATCTAAGTAGCTCTCTTAGGTTGTTTCCACATGACGCCGTCATTTACCGTCTAGTAAAATCATCTGAAGATCAAAACCAGCTGCAGAACTATCTGAATAAGATATCACTATGGTGTAAAAACTGACAATTCACTCTAAATAATGCGAAGTGTGAAGTCGTCCACATGAGTAAACTTTGTTTACAAGATAAATCAATCAAACGTGAAGGCCTTAAACTCCAAAAAATATCTAGGAATTACTATTACTTCAGACTTAAACTGGAAAGAACACGTAGATAATGTCGTGCGAAAGGCGAACCAGAGACTGCAACAGAACTACAAAAGAAAGTGCGTACACTACGCTTGTCCGTCCATTTTTGGAGTATTGCTGCTCAGTGTGGGATCCTTATCAGGTGGGTTTCACGGAGGACATCGAAAGAGTCCAAAAAAGAGCAACTCGTTTGGTATTGTGACGATACAGGGGAGATAGCGTTACGGAAATGATACAGGATCTGGGATGGGAATCGTTGCAACAACGGCGCTTATCGCTGCGGCGTGGGCTACTTGCGAAACTCCAATCGCCAACATTCTCCTCCGAATGCGAAAATATATTGTTGACTTCCACTTACATTGGTAGAAATGATCATCAGAATAAAATACGAAAAATCAGAGCTCGAACAGAGAGATTCAGGTGTTGTTTCTTCCCGCGCGCTATTCGGGAATGGAATTGGAGATAAATAGTATCACGATGGTTCGTTGAACCCTCTGCCAGGCACTTAAATATGATTTGCAGAGTATCCCATGTAGATGTCCTAGATGGTGTGAGGAAAGGCAGCTTGTTCTAAATGTAGAAAAATGCAACGTGATGCAGATGAGTAGGTGAAACAATCCCGTAATGTCCTAATACAGCATTGGTAGTGCGGTGCTTTCAGAGTCGCGTCAATTGAATATCTAGGCGAAACGCTGCACATAGATTTGAAATGGAACGAGCATATAAGGACAGTCGTGGAGAAGGCCAATGGTCGACTTCGGTTTATTGGGACAATTTTAGGAAGATGTGACTCGAAGATTTTGGATGAATCTACAGAATCTGTGATAGAATTTTGCAAGCATTCTTCCAAATTACCTAATTTCCTGTTATGGCTCAAAGCGTACACTGTGATAACTTACACACGCGTCGCACGAACGCGCAATGCTCGTACTTGCGACTCTCCTGCGCAATGCCCCGCTTTCCGTCTGACGCTATTTGAGGAGTGTCGACCGCTTGACGAGGTCGCGCTTAGCGTTTCTGGTGGCCGTCGCGTGGGCGACAGGCAAATCGCCGCCTGCTGCGACCCACGGCGCGGAGCGCATTACGGCCGAAAATCGACGCCGGGGATTGCAGACGGCGGCCGGTGGCGCTCCACCGCACCTCCATCTCGCCAGGCAAATGATGGCGCCCGCGTGGCGCTTACCACACTCGCCAATCCGATATTTGTGATTTTGGCCCACTTTAGGTTACGGTAGTAACACTAAAAGTGGGCCTTTGCGATCGTCTTTTGACAGCTCGAAATATTTGTGTCCCAACCTCTTCGCCGCTTTTGTATCTCGTTTCCGTCGTAGGAGTCGGTGGCCGAGCAGAAAGACCGACACAGGAAAAAAGGATGTACGCTTGTGCAGGTGGGAGTGGAGCAGCCAGTGGAACAGCAGAAACTAGAAACACTAAATTAGAACGAGAGATATATTGCACAGAATTTATACAATACTCAACTTTTACATAGCTCAGTACTGCAGAATGCTGATACATAGTTGAGCTAGAGGCCTGCCTAGTGCCTAACCGATAGCCAAGTCTTTACTGGTGCCTATCTGATTCCGAAGTGTTGACTGGTTCCTATATCAGTCCCAAGTGAACGATGTTCAGTGGTGGCCACGAGCGGAGTTGCAGCAGAGGGTGCTTGGGGCTGACGTCGTAAGAACGCCGCGCCGTGCGTGCATGGCGGCGCGCGGCGAAAGTAGGTGGCGCGCATTTTGGACTTGTGCGACACCACAGAAATTTAAATGAAAATAACTGCTTAACTATTCATCTGACACGAAAATTGAATAACCGAATTTGTAGAGGAGAAAATTCTCTACAACTTTGCTCTCTTATATTTTTTTCATATCTCGTAGCGTTTCAGAGATATTTCCAAAAATAACGGCGATTTTGGGATGTATGTCTGTCTGTCCGTAACGTGTTCCCTGTTTTTAAGACGAACCGTTCAACCGATCAGCACCAAATTTTACAGACATGATTGTAGGCCGCCAGAGACCATAACCTCCTTTTTTCAAATTTTTTGGCAAAAAAAAACACGGTAGTAATACAAAAAAAGCCGTTTGTAATATAATTGTAATTGCCAACGAACCGTTCATCTGACACGAAAATTGAATAACCTAATACGGTAGAGGAGGAAATTCGCTATAACTTAGCTCCCTTATGTTTTTTTTTTTCATATCTTATATCGTTTGACACATATTTGCAAAAATAACGGAGATTTGACACCCTCCATTGAATTAACGAAAACCAGCCGTTCGGAGATGTCACATAATATTCCTCGCCCAGAACTCTCTCTGGCATACGCCTTCTTGCGTGGCGTATTTGATGATTTTCTTATTGTAACTTACACGTTGTCATTTCAAAGCAATGGCGCACTGAAGAATTAACAGAAACACGTCGTTCTTCGTACGATAAATGATAATCTAGTGTCTACATATGCCACATTAGCATCAGTTAACAACGGCCATCAATAGTATGAAATTAAAGGTCTCATCTTCTGATTGATAGCCGTAGCGTAGTGGGCGAGGCGTTCGGTCGTTCGGAACACGCCAGTACTTTATTTTTTTTCCCCCTAAAATGGTTTCAGACAATCTTATTAATTAATTTTTTATTATTTAGATTATTATTTTTGTGCAAAATGTTTGCAAAAACTTATAAAACTACAAATCTAAAGTGGGCCGTAAAACACGTCAGTGCGTTTTTTTTATACATAAGGTACGAAAACGTCAGACCTTAACCCTAGCAGCACCAACGATACACAGAGCACCAAGCAAGGGCAAATTTTACCTGTATTACAATAAGCTGTGAATCTCCAAAAATGCATTTTTTTTCCGTTTTTGCCATCAGCTATTGTGAGTCAAACATTGCGTTATCCTTCTTGCAGTATTGCCGTGTTGGATTACCTGCAGATATAGGGCCGAAAGAGTTACTTTCGAAAATTTGTTTATATACTATTATATACAATGATTTCAGCAGTTATTAGGTCTGTTAGGCTTGTAAAGGGCTAGGGGTATACTGAAATTAGAGGTGATGGGCACTGATTTTGCAACAACATTTTTTCTCCATGCTTGGTGGTTGTACATCTACATTTACATTCAAGTTTATGGTAGTGGCTTCATCGAACCATTTTTATGATATTTCTCTATAGTTCCACTCTCTAGTAGCTCGCGGGAAAAAGAACACTTAAATCTTTCTCTTTTCCATCTGATTTCTCCTATTGTATTATGCTAGTCATGTCTGCCTATGTAGGCGGGTGCCAGTGTTGCCAGATGGCAAAGAGAGAAACTACCTACAGTCTCACAAAAATGTACCTACGTTTCCCCTACTTTCTCCCTAGCACCTCATTACAGCCCCTACATCAGGGCATAGCCAGGATTTGGGTCTAGAAGAGGCTGGGTCTAGGACTGGCCTGGAGTGGGGGGAGGGGGGGGGGGTGTGGCATCATACCTCCACTGCTGCACAAAATGCACTGACCACTAGAAAATTAAACAGTAATTAATAGGAGAAATAAAACGAGGGGATGCGCATCCAAGTCAAGACTCGACAAACAATAGGTTTCTGTTGGCGCTAAAATTGCCTGGCGAACCGCTTCTACTGCGCATGCGCGCCTTCCAATCGCCACTATTGTTTCTGATGTTTCGTGGATGGCCACCTATATTTCTAGTTGACACTTCTTCTCTCGTTGAGTGTGAACCTCATCCAGACGCTTCAATAAACCATCTCCTTTCTTTATAGTAAAAACCTATGAAAATTGGTGACCAGTTGTTTTGTTAAAAGCTTAATTTTACAATTGCCGACACAGGACCTAGCGGTCATTGTTGGCAACTGCAGTTGATTCGCGGTAATTTTGTTAGGTAATCGGGTGGTATTTTACGATTTCCAATGAGATTTATGTAATATCTGGATGCATGAAAGAGGAAGTCGTTGTTTCGTTAGCCTCTACGATAACTTTTTTGTACTCATGAGTATTTGCATTTTATTACGGATGATGGAATTGTTACTCTCAAGGATCTTATTTTGATAGTCAAGTGTAAATTATGTCACGAATTCCAGGTGCCGGACACGGGTACATCAGGAACGTGTGAATCATAGAGAGGAACAGCTTTAAATAGCTTGCCGGCCGCGATGGCCGAGGGGACTGAGGCGCTCCAGTCACGGTCTGCACGGCCACTACGGTCGGGGGTTCGAATCCCACCTCGGGCATGGATATTTGTGCATTCATTAGTCTTAGCTAGTTCATAAGTAGTTTGTAAGTTTAGGGACTGATGACCCCATAGTTAAGTCCCATAAGCTATACAAACATAAAAGCTGTGTGTGTTTTGTGGATGTTGAACCTATCGTTAATCAGACAACAAATTGTTCATTAACACAGCAATTTGGTTTCATTATGGACCTGATATTGATGTATATACTATTAAATAAGAAAGAATGCATTAGACTGATTATGTGCGCAACGGATTTAAACACAAATCAACTGTGGCAAGTCACCATTTGAAACGGACACTGACTATACTCAAAATTTTGACTGCAAGAAAGATATTAAAAAAAAAACCACAAACCACTTTCTTAATGTTCGACTGTGAGAATTTTATGCAGATCAGTTTCTGATTATTGAAATTTAGTATCATAGTCAATTAACTATCATTTACTATGGCACCAATAACGAAATCTGTTCAACAATATTATCAAAATCAATACTGCACTTTAAATCCACTAATAACTAATTATCAAATGAAGGAAGTAGGTTAATCTTCAAATGTTCAAATGTTTGTATAGTTTATGGGACTTAACTACGGGGTCATCAGTCCCTAAACTTACAATCTACTTATGAACTACTTACAAATATCCATGCCCGAGGGGGGATTCGAACCCCCGACCGTAGTGGCCGTGCAGACCGCGACTGGAGCGCCTCAGTCTCATCGGCCACCGCGGCCGGCGGTTAATCTTCTAACTACGTAAATGAAACAGGAAAGAAAGGTCAACTTTGTTACTTATTATTAATAATCAGCATTACATTACCTACAGAATACAACTTCTTCCTAATGACATCAAATGCAATTACCTTCATTCCAGCGGTGTTACAATACAATACAATATATATTCCAAATACTATTAAATCGACCTGCTGGCACAGCAGCCTCTTCTCTACATCGGACCCATACACACAACTCAACCGCTCTCTAAGCGAGCTGAACCACAAGTGCTTCTCTCTCTCAGCGCGAGCTACAATGCTATGCAATACATGATCTTTGCCAAAGATGAAACTTCACAGAGTTAAGTACACATATCGATACACACAGTAGAAGTGATGTTATACATTTTCTTGCAAGCAAGTTACTCGACACAAAACAGGAGGCACAATATTAGACATTTTCTTACAAAAATAATTTTTATGGACACGTTTCAAGTCCCATAAGCTATACAAACATTTGAACATTTTGAATTTTGGAAACCAGGGCGCTCGTGCACTGAGCAGAGAAAGCTGAATCACAAGGGCCAGGCGACGGGGAAGAAACGCTATTGAAACACTACGGATGAGGATTAGCGGACAGTAACGATCCGAGCAGTGCCAACTCAAAGGAACTGTGGCTGACGGCAAAAAATACAAATGTTTGTAAATATATAGGAGTCAACTGCAGGGTGATTAGTCCGTAGTTTACAAACTACTTAAACAAAGGTAAACTAACCTAAAGACAACACAAACACCGATGCGTGGGAGGGAGGGGGGATCGATCCCCCGACGGCGAACGGCCGCGCGCATCGCAGCACGGCGTCCCAGTGCGCACTGTTAATCTGCCGCGGCGGCTGACAGCACGCAATTATATTAAAACACTGCAAACTTTGTTAGTCCCAGATTACACCCGAGAGTTGAACAGCAACAACGACATTAGAGGGTACAAACCAGACAAAGGAATCAATGTAAGAGGCTTAAATTACGAAGTATGAACTGGATATTTCAGAAATTAAGCAGCATAAGACTTTACAATTTCCACAACTTCTAAATCACACTCACACACTAAACGCAACGCTGCGAGAAGGCAAACCCCAAGATTAGGTGCATGCTACACCGTCAATCAGTCAGCATTTGCAACGACTCAAGTCCAAGGGAGACCACTTAACGTGCCAAATGTTCAGCTGGTCACCTCTTTAAGCTCCTGGTCTTGCGATAACACGGTACTGGCGCCATATTTCATGCTTGGGTTGACAGACCTGCCAGCACGTAATCGCACCCCCCAGGGGGCTCACGGTTCTTTAGTGAGTATGTGTGTGGCGAGAACGGGGCCCCGAACTAATGCAGTCTCCCTTCCTTCTTTACTTACCGGACTGCATTTTCTTTCCCCCCTACCCTCCTTTGCTATCCTCACTCCGTCACCTCCTCACCGGGGGACTGATAACCTCAGTAGTTTAGTCCCAACCCAACGTAATCGCACACTGCCCGGAAACAAGGGCGGTGGCCGCAGTCAACTATAATTGGCATCACGTACGAAGGCGCTTCCGCGCGTAGAAGCGGAGCGCTTGGGGAAGCGTGGAGTGGAGGAGCTACGGCCGAGCGCCCACAGTTAAGCCTGGGTGAGAAACACTGCCTAACTTGTTGCCAGCCACGTGCCTAGAGTCTGAATATTATTGGCTGCTAGTGCAGTGATGGAGAGGGCTGCGCACAACGTCTGAAAACTGGAGTGTGCCGGCCGCGGTGGCCAAGGAGACTGAGGCGCTCCAGTCACGGTCTGCACGGCCACTACGGTCGGGGGTTCGAATCCCCCCTCGGGCATGGATATTTGTGCCGTCCTTAGTGTTATCTAGTTCATAAGTAGTTTTTAAGTGTAGGGACTGATGACCCCGTAGTTAAGTCTCATAAGCCATACAAACATTTAAACATTTTAAACTGGAATGTCTTCCTACATGACGCAGACTGTAATTGTCCTGAACTATAGTTATTCTTCCTCCCCTGCTCAACTACTTCTTCTCCCCACTTCTCCGTATCTGACAAAGATATCGGCAGAATATTGAATTCGAATGGATGGCAGCTCCTCACGAGGCAGCCATCACATCTTGACTATCGAACGGCGGACAATGAAAACTTTCGCAGCAGGCGAGACGATAAGTGAAAAGAAGGAACAGGGAAAGAGACAAGAAGAAGAAAACAGCCGAACCGATACAGTGAGGCACTATTCATCAAAATATCCATTACAAGCGATACATTTCCGCCATCGTTGAATCCAATACTAGAATTGTTTATAGACAAATTCAAGTTTGCACTGTCGAACCCACTGCTCAACTTATAGTTTCATCTCATCTGTGTCCACAAAGTATCATCCCCGAAGACTGTCCTTAATTGGGGTAAACAATCGGAAGGTGCTAAATATGGACTGTACGGTAGCCGATGGACCACTGACCATCCCAGTTTGCAAATCTCCTGACTTGTGGCCAAAGAGGTGTGGTGTTTCGCATTGTCATGATGAATTTGCATCGATTTCAAATTCTCGTTTGGTCTCTTCTTCCTTATGTCTTTTCGAACCTTCCTGAGTGTTGTAATGCAGCTATTGCTTTTCACGGAACAACCACGTTCCAGAACATTTACGAGAATGACTCCTTTCTCAACCCAAAAACTTTTTGCCATGGGTTTCTTTGTTGATTGCTTGCTTTTAGGTCTTGGTTGCCAGTCCTTGGACTCATTCTTTGTTTCCGGATCATAAGTAAATATCATCCTCTGTGACCCGATAAGACAGAAAGGTGTCTTCGCTAGCTTCAAACGCTTCCAGCAGCTCAGGGCACACTTCTTCCCATCTGTCCTTAAATCACGTCTCAGCCGCTTTGGTACCCACCATCTCATTCACAGCATTGTGGCCACAGTCCAGTTGTGCATCAAGCTAACTAACTGTGATTTGTCTGCCCGCACGAATCACTTCATCCAATGGTTAGTGATTTACGTCTGTGATCGCAGTTACGGGTCTCCCATTGCGTAGTTTGCTTTCAATCCTGGTTTTGCCATTCTTTAAACTTGTTCATCCATGTTTGCATATTGCCCTCGTCAATGGAGTTGTCTGTAGATATTTTTCAGCCTCCAGTGGAAGCCTGCAAGGCCACAACCCTTCTTTGTAAAGAAAATAACTGCATGCCGTTTCAGTTTCGAATCCATGTCCATTTCATACGAAAAAAGAAATTGCGAAACATGAGTATCGATGAAGAACTACTCTGCTAACATGTGAAATTTGAGTTACATACGTCGGTACGTAAACAAGTTACGTCCACCGTTGCTTTACTTTCGAATCGTTGTAATTTTGCCTACATTATAAAATTTATCGCGAAACAGGGTAGATCAGTCGCTAATCAAACCTAGAGGACAACTGACTGCTTGAAATCACCTACCGACATGAAGGGCGTTTAATCGTCACACAGAACAATACGAACATGAGGAAATGGAGCTGCAAGGAGAGCGACTTCGGTGGGTGCGGTGCAATACAGGATTATCATCATCTAGTGAAGTGCACCAAAATAGGCAAAACTTGCACACTAACAGACCTTACTGAAGCAAATGACAAAGCCACTCATGTGCCTGATTATTGGAAATATGCAGTATAGTTGGTGACTTCGACACGTAGAGCAAGTAAATGCTAGATTATAACAATCCAATGTCATCTCCAGTAATTATTCTTCAAAAACATCTATTATACTTATGCAATTAAACGTTAAAGATAATAAAATTTGAAGAGTAATCATGTGATCTAAAACGATCTGTTATTGGCTAAATCTCTGGTGAGAACAAGATGAAGCTGTATATGTGCTATAGCAGTGTTAACAATAGTTTCTAGATTTTTCTTTGCTTTTTCGTCGTACCGTTTAAGTTTTCCGTGACGCAGAACTCATTCAGAACATACAGGTAAAAATGAAAAAAGAATTTTGTGAAGGCTGATAGTGGAAACCTTCAGAAAGTTGAAGGTACCTTGAAGTTTCATAAACAAGTCACATGTTTACAGTTCGGAAATAAGATACGTGAAAACTGCATTGAATGTAAAATATACCTATATTTAAAGATACCTATATTTAAAGATACCTATATTTAAAGCTAACTGTTGCTTGTTTGTGTAGAGAGACTGATTAAAAAGTTACAAACTGTTATAGGTACAAAGTAAAAGTGTGAACGCAAGGAGTGCGTCTCGGATTCAGACTTAGTTTTTCTACTAAATGCGTTTTACACTATTATTAGCGGTCACTTTAAAAGTGAAATGGTAGATTTTCACTTATGTGGCTACAGTTAGGATTGGTTTATAAACGTAAATTAATAGTATGCACTAGTCACTATGAATTTTTTCATTCTGGTTGGTTACAAAGAAATTTGTCACATTAATTCGAAACTTCGACTGTAAAAGAAGTGTGGGGACAATTATTTCTGCGTAACTAAATATTATCCGAGGAAACCGCCGGAAGAAATTTTAAAGTAGCTTCATCTACACGAGCAACAACAGAGATAGCTTCTGAAGCAACTGATAACTTCTTCGCTTACAACTTCTGCGATCCTCGTTCATATCCAACCTAATGCCGATTTTGACACCAGATCGTTGATGTATCTATTTATATACTGAATCAGTGACGATATTAAAAAGTAACATAAGAATGGCACTTTAACTACATTAGAAAGCGAATTTAAATCTGTCACTGGCGTGTCATATCGCGAAAAGCAGTTTGGCAAATGTATAAATTGGCTCAGTAATCTGTACATGATAATACTTTACACTTTTGCAGTTGCAGAGTATGATACTTAATATTGGAGGTATGTTTACAGCAACATGATTCTCAACAAATAACGAATCTCATATGTATCTCTACGACCTAGCTACAAACAGATTTTAAATAATTTCTCCTTTTTAGGAACATGCACAACAACTTTGTGGTATTTTTATGTGTGTACCTATTTGTAAAGCGCACAACTATGCAATACTTGTAGATGATTTTCCGAAACATGATTGTCCAAACAATATGTCCCTATTGTTGAACTTTACGACAGCAGAAACAGGAGCATGTAAGTTGACGTCACAGTCATCACAGGACTCAAATGGAGCGTTTTAGCGTGTATTCAAATTACTTGCATTTCATTTCCATTATTTTTCTAATAATAATAATAATAATAATAATAAATTTAAATTTGTGATGGAAAGAACATTTTATAAATATACGATGCCATAATTAACTATTTAAGACCATTTCCAAAAATCTGCAAATACACTGTTCGAACGTTTGGGTGGAAACGCAATCAGTGCAATGATTGCAACTCATCAGGCTTTCTCGGCGATCTAACGACATCTTGAGTTGTCTGATATTCTGCCCGATATGTCGTACGTGCACAATATCTCGATTGTGTAGTTATTAAACTTCATCAGGTTTGACGAGTCTGCTCCTCGTGTGGACCAGGCTTTAGGCGATGGGCGTGGCTTTTTCTTTATAACGCACAGTATTCTCTATCTGGTTAGCAGTGCCGCACGCTCACCGCTTGAACATCTACAACGAGGTATAATGTTTTAAGTAGTTTTTTAATCCTGTTTGTAAATTTATTGTAGCTATTAATGGTGTACGTGTTTCCCTCTATAGCATATCGTCTTTTATTGTATTTTCAGAGGTCTGAGGATGATCTAACCTTAGATCGAAACCGGTTACCTGTAGTGCTTATGGGTTATCACCCCAAATTTGCGATTGGATAGGTAAGGCATCGACTAAAACGGAAGTGATATCGGGCATCCCAGAGGGTAGTGTTATTGGTCCTCTGCTGTTCCTTATTTACATAAACGGTTTAGGGGAAAATCTAAGTAGGTCTCTTAGGTTGTTTGCAGATTACACCGTCATTTACCGTATAGTAAAATCATCTGAAGGTCAAAACCAACTGCAGAACGATCTGAATAAGATATCACTATGGTGTAAAAATTGGCAGTTGACTCTAAATAATGAGAAGTGTGAGGTCGTCCACATGAGAACGAAAAGAAATCCGATAAGCTTTTTTTACAAGATGTTGTTGTTGTTGTTATGGTCTTCAGTCCGGAGACTGGTTTGATGCAGCTCTCCACCCTACTCTATCCTGAGCAAGCCTTTTCATCTCCTCATAAGAACGGCAACCCACATCCACTTGAATCTGCTTACTATACGCGTCTCTTTGTCTCCCTCTGCGATTTTTACCCCACACACTTCCCTCCAATGCTAAATTTACGATTCCTCGATGTCTAAGAATGTGTCCTACCAAGCGATCCCTCCTTTTAGCCAGGGTATGCCAAAAATTCCTTTTCTCACCAATTCTGTTCAGTACTTCTTCATTGGTTATGCGATCTACCCACCTAATGTTCAGCATTCTTCTGTAGCACCACATTTCAAAAGCCTCTATTCTCTTCCTGTCCGCACTGCTTATCGTCCATGTTTCACTCCCATACAAGGCAACACTCCACACAAATGCCTTCAGAAAAGACTTCCTTACACTTAAATTAATGTTCGATGTTAGCAAATTTCTCTTTTTCAAAAATGCTTTTCTTCCCATTGCCATTCTGCATTTTATATCCTCTGTACTGCGACCATCACATGTTATTTTACTACCCAAGTAACAAAACTCATCTACCACCTTCATTGTTTCGTTACCTAATCTAATTCCTTCAGCATCGCCCGATTTTCTAAGACCGCATTCCATTATTTTTGTTTTGCTCTTGTTAATGTTCATTTTATACGCTCTCTTCAACACACTGTCCATTCCATTCAACTGCTCTTCCAGGTCCTTTGCTGTCTCTGACAGAATTACAATGTCATCAGCAAAACGCAATGTTTTTATTTCTTCCCCCTGAACTTTAATCCCTATTCCAAATTTTCCCTTGCTTTCCTTCACCGCCTGCTCGATGTACAAATTGAATAACATCGGAGAAAGGCTACAACCCTGTCTTACTCCCTTCCCAACTGATGCTTCCCTTTCATGCCCTTTGAGTCTAATAACTGCGGTCTGGCTTTTGTACAAGTTATAAATAACTCTCCTTTCCCTATATTTTACCCCTGCTGACTTCAGAATTTGAAACAGTGTATTCCAGTCAACATTGTCAAATGCTTTCTCCAAATCTACAAAAGCTAAAAATGTAGGTTTGCCTTTCCTTAATCTATCTTCTAAGATAAGACGTAAAGTGAGTATTGCCTCCCTGGTTCCTACGTTCCTCCTGAATCCAAACTGATCTTCCCCAAGGTCAGCTTCTACCAGCTTTTCCATTCTCCTGTAGATAATTCGTGTTAAAATTTTGCAACCATGACTTATCAAACTAATGGTTCTGTAATTTTCACACCTGTCTGCGCCTGATTTCTTTGGAATGGGGATTATTACATTTTTCTTAAAGTCTGAGGGTATTTCGCCTGTCTCATAAATCCTACACACCAGTTCAAATAGTCTTGTCGTGGCTGGCTCTCCCAGAGACTTTAGTAGCTCTGAGGGTATGTCATCTACTCCTGGGGCCTTGTTCCGACCTAGGTCTTTCAAGGCTCTGTCAAATTCATCACTCAGTATAGCATCTCCTATTTCATCTTGATCTACGTCCTCTTGCCTTTCTACCTATTTTGTCCTCTGCTGCCTTCACTATTTCATCTCTCAATGCTACCCATTCCTCTTCTACTGTTTTATTTCCCCCTGTTTCTGTCAATTGTTGCCTAAGTCTCCCTCTGAAATTCTCCAGAACTTCACTTTCCTTCAATTTATCTAGGTCCCATCTCCTTATTTTCCTACCTTTCTGCAGTTTTTTCAGTTTCAGCCTACAGTTCATGACTAACAAGTTATGGTCAGAGTCTATATCTGCCCCTGGGTATGTCTTGCAGTTAATAACCTGATTCCGGAATCTATGTTTTACCATTATAAAATCTATCTGATACCTTCCAGTGTCTCCTGGTCTCTTCCACGTATACAACCTTCTTTTGTGATTCTTAAACCACGTGTTTGTTATGATTAAATTATGTTCCGTGCAAAATTCTACCAGGCGACTTCCTCTTTCATTCCTTCTGCCCAGTCCATATTCACCTACTATTTTTCCTTCTCTTCCTTTTCCTACTACCGAATTCCAGTCTCCCATCACAATTAAGTTTTCCTCTCCCTTAACTGTCTGAATAATTTCCTTTAGCTCCTCATATATTTCTTCTATATCCTCATCATCGGCAGAGGTAGTTGGCATATAAACCTGTACTACTGTTGTCGGTGTTGGCTTCGTATCTATCTTGACAATGATAATGCGATCACTGCGCTGCTCATAGTAGTTTACCCGCATTCCTATTTTCTTATTCATTATCAGTCCTACTCCTGTGATACCCCCAACTGATTTTGTATTTATAGTCCTGTACTCACCTGACCAGAAATCCTGTTCATCCTGCCACCGAACTTCACTAATCCCCACTATATCTAACTTCAACCTATCCATTTCCCTTTTTAAATTTTCTAATTTTCCTACCCGATTAAGGGATCTAACATTCCACGCTCCGATCCGTAGAATGCCAGTATTGTCTTTCCTGATGATAACATCCTCCTGAGTTGTCCCCGCCCGGAGATCCGAATGGGGGACTATTTTACCTCCGGAATATTTTACCCTAGAGGATGCCATCATCATATTTTCATACAGTAGAGCTGCATGTCCTCGGGAAAAGTAACGGCTGTAGTTTACCCTTGCTTTCAGCCGTTCGCAGTAACCGTGTGGCAAAGCCACATTAGCTGATGTTACAAGGCCAGCTCAGTCAATTATCCAGACTGTTGCCCCTGTAACTACTGAAAAGGCTGCTGCCCCTCTTCAGGAACCACACGTTTGTCTGGCCTCTCCACAGATACCCCTCCGCTGTGGTTGCACCTACGGTACGGCTATCTGCATCGTTGAGGCACGCAAGCCACCCCACCTCGGCAATGTCTGTGGTTCATGGGGGTGGATCTATGTCTTACCATTATAAAATCTATCTGATACCTTCCGGTGTCTCCTGGTCTCTTCCATGTATACAACCTTCTTTTGTGATTCTTAAACCAGGTGTTTGTTACGATTAAATCATGTTCCGTGCAAAATTCTACCAGGCGACTTCCTCTTTCATTCCTCCTGCCCAGTCCATATTCACCTAGTATTTTTCCTTCTCTTCCTTTTCCTACAACCGAATTCCAGTCTCCCATCACAATTAAGTTTTCCTCTCCCTTAACTGTCTGAATAATTTCCTTTAGCTCCTCATATATTTCTTCGATCTCCTCATCATCAGCAGAGCTAGTTGGCATATAAACGTGTACTACTGTTGTCGGTGTTGGCTTCGTATCTATCTTGACAATGATAATGCGATCACTGTGCTGCTCATAGTAGTTTACCCGCATTCCTATTTTCTTATTCATTATCAGTCCTACTCCTGTGATACCCCCAACTGATTTTGTATTTATAATCCTGTACTCACCTGACCAGAAATCCTGTTCATCCTGCCACCGAACTTCACTAATCCCCACTATATCTAACCTCAACCTATCCATTTCCCTTTTTAAATTTTCTAATTTTCCTACCCGATTAAGGGATCTAACATTCCACGCTCCGATCCGTAGAATGCCAGTGTTGTCTTTCCTGATGACAACATCCTCCTGAGTAGTCCCCGCCCGGAGATCCGAATGGGGGACTATTTTACCTCCGGAATATTTTACCCGAGAGGATGCCATCATCATATGTTCATACAGTAGAGCTGCATGTCGTCGGGAAAAGTAACGGCTGTAGTTTACCCTTGCTTTCAGCCGTTCGCAGTAGCTGTGTGGCAAAGCCACATGAGCTAATGTTACAAGGCCAGCTCAGTCAATCATCCAGACTGTTGCCCCTGTAACTACTGAAAAGGCTGCTGCCCCTCTTCAGGAACCACACGTTTGTCTGGCCTCTCCACAGATACCCCTCCGCTGTGGTTGCACCTACGGTACGGCTATCTGTATCGTTGAGGCACGCAAGCCACCCCACCTCGGCAATGTCTGTGGTTCAAGATAAATAAATCAAAAGTGAAGGCCGTATACTTAACAAAATACCTAGCAAATACTTGTCCGTCTATTTTTGGAGTATTGTTACCCAGTGTGGGATCCTTATCAGGTGGGTTTGACGGAGGACATCGAAAGAGTACATAGAATGGCAGCTCCTTTCGTATTTTCACGATACAGGGGAAACCGCGTTACGGAAATGATACAGGATCTGGGATTGGAATCATTACAACAACGGCGCTTATCGCTACGACGTGGGCTACTTGCGAAACTCCAATCGCTAACATTCTACTCCGAATGCAAAAATATATTGTTGACTCCCACTTACATAGAAATGACAATCAGAATAAAATACGAGAAATCAGAGCTCGAACGGAGAGTTTCAGGTGTTCTTTCTTCTCGCGTGCTATTCGAGAATGGAATGGGAGATAAATAGTATAATGGTGGCTCGATGAACCCTCTGCCAGGCACTTAAATGTGATTTACAGAGTATCCCATGTAGATGTAGATGGTGTCTTCCTTTAAGCTCATGTGCTGCAAGTCCTCAACACTTGAGCAATACTCAAGACGTGGTCGTACTAGCGTTTTATACTCGGCCTCCTTTATAGATGAAGTACATCTTCCAAAACTTTTTCCAAAAAACGGAAGTCGGCTGTCCGCCTTACAACTGTCCTTACATGTTCGATCCATTTCATATTGCTCTGCAATGTTACGCCTAGATATTTGAACCCCGCGACAGCATCAAGAAGCTCACTACTAATGCTGTATTCGAACATTATGGGATTGTTTTTCCTACTCATGCGCATGACCTTACATTTTTCTACATTGAGAGCTAGCTGCCATTCTTCGCACCAACCAGAAATTTTTCTAAGTCATCCTGTATGCTATTACAGTCAGTTAAAGACGACACCCTCTCATACACCACAGACGCAAGTTACAAGTTACTATATCCATCAGATCATTTATATAGATAGAAAATAATAGCGGTCCTATCACCCTCCCCTGGAGCACGCCTGACGATACACTCGTCTCTGATGAAGACTCGCCGTCGAGAACAACGTACTGCGTTCTATTACTTAGGAAGTCTTCCAGCCAGTCACAAATCTGTGAACCTATTCCATAAGCTCGTATCTTCGTGAGCAGTCTGCAGTGTGGCACCGTGTGGAACGCCTTTTTGAAGTCGAGAAAAAGACAATCCGCCTGTTGCCCTTCATCCGTGGCTCGCAAGATGTCATGTGAGGAAAGGGCAAGCTGAGTTTCACATGAACGATGTTACCTAAACCCGTTCTGATTCATAGAAAGAAGCTTTTCCGTTTCAAGGAAATTTACTATATTCGAACTGAGAATATGCTCCAAAATTCTACATGAAACTGATGTCAATGATATTGGCCTGTAATTGAGTGGGTCAGTTTCTTTCCTTTCTTATAAACGGGACTCACCTGCGCTTTTTTCCAATCACTAGGAACTTTGCGCTGAATTAAAGATTCGCGATAAATGTAAGCTAAGTAGGGGGCCAATGCCGCAAAATACTCTTCGTAAGACCTCTATAGCATATCGTCTTTTATTGTATTTTCAGAGGTCTGAAGATGATCTAATCTTAGAGCGAAACCGATTACCTGTAGTAATAGTAAAATTTTGCGAAATAGACTGTTATTTTATCCACCTCCCTGGTGTGACACAGAAAGTACCACTTCCTTCGACATGACCTCCAAGTGGCAAGAACGCTGGAACGAAAATCCACCGCACAACGGCCACCTCGAGCAAGATCCATCGAAGAAGGTTGAGGGATTCCATCTACCACGCCAAACCTGGTCGAGACTGAACCGCATCAGGACTGGTCAAGGGAGGTGTGCTTACAACATGAAGAAGTGGGGTTCTTTCCATCTTCTGACTGTGACTGCGGGGCAGAGGAGCACATCGTCAAGCAGTGTCCACTGCGAGCATTTAATGGTGACTTGGAGAGTTTACATCAAGTGGTAGAAAGTGCTCTGGACTGTGAAAACCATACGATAAATAAATAAAAAAAGTCTTTAAATAATTATAAGTTCGCTGTTATTTCCAAACAAGGAAACCATGAAACTTCCTGGCAGATTAAAATTGTGTGCCGGAACCGGGACTCGAACCTGGGACCTTTGCCTTTCGCGGGCAAGCGCACTACAGACTGTGCTATCCCGAAACGACTCACGATGCCGCTTCACAGCTTTACTTCCGCCAGTACCTCGCCTCCTACTTTCCAAACTTCACAGAAGCTCTTCTGCAAACACGCAAGACTAGCACTCCTGGAATAAAGGATATGGTGGAGACATGGCTTAGCCACAGCCTAAGGGATGTTTCCAGAATGAAACTTCACTCTGCAGCAGAGTGTGCGCTGATATGAAACTTCCTGGCAGATTAAAATTGTGTGCCGGAACCGGGACTCGAACCTGGGACTTTTGCCTTTCGCGGGCAAGCGCACTACCACGACTGTGCTATCCTCACACGACTCACGATGCCGCCTCACAACTTGACTTCTGGCAGTACCTCGCCTCCTACTTTCCAAACTTCACAGAAGCTCTCCTGCAAACACGCAAGAACTAGCACTCCTGGAAGAAAGGATATGGCTTAGCCACAGCCTAAGGTAAGTTTCCAGAATGAAAGTTGTGAGGCGGCATCGTGAGTCGTGTCGGGATAGCACAGTCGGTAGTGCGCTTGCCCGCGAAAGGCAAAGGTCCCAGGTTAGAGTCCCGGTTCCGCCACACAATTTTAATCTGCCAGGAAGTTTCATATCAGCGCACACTCCGCTGCAGAGTGAAGTTTCATTAAGGAAACCATGTTTCCCAAACTGATTAAAAGAATCAGTGTAATGAAATAGTAATACAGGTACGCGGGCAGCAGGTGTCAGAGGCGGCAGCCAGTGGTTGCGGTGTGCTGGCCACGCGACGCCTGCCCTGCCCGGCTGGTCTGGTCCCGGCCTTGACCCAGAGCAGAGCAGGGTAGCAGGGGGCGTGTCGGCGTGGGAAGCGGGCCAGCGGCTGGCACGGCCCTTGATCGTTGACCCTGGCAGCCGGCAGCGGCCGCACAAAAACACCCAGCGCTGCCGCCGCCTCCCCCCCCCCCTGCTGCCGGCCACCTAATGATTTATCCCGCCGCTGCCGGCCGCGGATAAACCTTTCAAGAGATAGCCCGCTGCACTCCTAGGGGCTCTTTAAGCGTGCCCACCGCTTAACACCCCCTAGTCCAAACACTGCCTCCACTCTCCGTCCACTTGCTGCTCCTGCAGGCCAGTTGGATGTCCCCTCTCCCTTACTTTTACTTCGTGTCAAAACCGCCAAGTCCTTCACACTGGAATTGTTTCCTTATTTTATTTATTTATATTAATCACTAGCTCAAAACCATGACACTTATTGACTTACCCATCCCTTTTCTCTCTCTCTCTCTCTCTCTCTATCCACCCTGTCTTTCTACATCTACATAAATACTCTGAGTCATTTAAGTGCATGGCAGAGGGTTCATCAAACCACTTTTATAATATTTCTATACGATTTATTTAACCCTCGTGCGGCAGCGACAATTATTATAACTTCAGCATCAGCGCGGTGCAGATTTGCTACCACTGTGTATTCCAAATTACAAACCTAGTATATAGCTACTAAGTGATCGAAATGATAAAAATAGTGTAATGCAGAGGCATAAATATCATATTTGTTAATATATGAATTAATATATCAATTATAATATTCCGAAAGTGGACAATAATCATTCCCTCTTTCATTATTTCCCTGTAGGTCTAGTCTCTTGTGTAATTAGTGACAGTTTTCTTCTTTGTTATCACCTATCATGAATGAGAGAGCTTCCGTCTCTAACCTCACGCCCCATGCGTTCCCTTTTGAACCAGTGAAGATTTTTATAATATTCTTTTTCAGTGCGGCTTGTATGGCAGTTTATTCCACAGAATGGTACCGTCTTCAATAACAGATTCATTGCTTCTGAAATCTTGTTATGCATCGGAATTAGGATTTACATTTGAATAATTGTATCCTGTTCAAGATCTGATGAGGAATCTAGACAAAAATCACAAAGATCTTCATTACTTGTCGAAAGAAGTCTATTTCTTGATCTGTTAGACCCATACCACGTCTATGAGACACGGAAATTACATTATGTAGTAGAATAACACTCATTTTCGCATTATATAACGCTGAAAAGGGTTAAAAATGAGATTGACGGAAAATGCAGCTTGCCTAATCAGGAGAAACTAGAGGACAATTTATTGAGAGTTAAACATCTATTTACGAAATAAATTTTAATTTTTGAGCATTGTAATATGTACGGTAAAATGTATACAATAAATATTTACTAGAAACTGCCACAAATCAATTTGCAAGGAAAACTTAGACTTAACACAAAACAATTCAAATCTACTTACATGACAGGCAACGCGCTGCAAATCTGCTACCAGTGATGAGCTCCCTGACAAAACTTTGTTTGGTTGGACATAGTCGTACACTAGAAACTCAGAACCTTCACTGACATCACTGTTAAGGCTTATCTGAGGAATAGCTAAAGCGGAATATGGCTTCTCCATTATTGCAACAACAGTGAACGTTTAAAGGAAAGTGGTAGCACATCTGCATCAGCACTGCCGCTCGAGGGTTAACAACGCGCAGGAAAAAGGAACACTTAAATCTTTCCGTTTTCGATCAGGTTACTCTTAATTTATTCCCTACGTAGATGGGTGCTACAAAATATGTTTACATTCGGAAGAGAAAGTTGGTGAAGGAAATTTCACATCTAAATCTCGCTGCAACGAGTAACGCCTTTTTTTAAACGATTTCCATCCCAACTCGTGCATAATTTCCGTGACACTCTCTCCTCGAAATCGCGATAGAACAAAACGAGCTGTCCTCTCAACTTTCTCTGATTCGTCCGATAGTCCCACGTGTCCGCGGTGGAGTGGCAGAGTGTTCTAAGGCGTCTTGCTGCGGAAAACGCGGTTACTCAACGTCGGGGGTTCGAGTCCTCCCTCTGACATGGGTGTCTGTTTTGTCCTTAACGTAAGTTATTTTAAGTAGTTCAAAGAGTAAGTAACATAATTTTCACTTAATCGTACCTGTCATACAGTCTCGAGCATATTTTGTTATAGAAACTTAAGCTGTAATTCTGTAGAAAAAAAATTAATGTAATGTTTTGTATCATTTTATTAATCGATATAACATGGTGATGTCATTTGTCTATAACCACTGTAAACCAAAGACTGTATGTTTTATCTTTGGAGTTGTGACATTACAGATAAAGGGGGGAAGCTGATTGTTTTCATGTGAAAGGCGGGTTTTGTCTGGCTGTTGGGTTTCCCAGCTGGCCGGCTAACAGTTTGTACCTAGTGAATGGAATACAGGTAGTAAGGATTTTCATAATCTGCTAGGAAACCGCAAACGACGCTCTTGGCCGAGCGAGGGTGGCTCTCCCAGATTGCAACTGAAATACAATAGAGCCACACACATTTTTCTAAAAATCCATTTAAAATCAGGGAATGCTCATACGGCAAATATAATTATATGAATGGATTCAGGAGACTTGTGAGAATCAAACGCCGTAATAACAATTTCAGTATCCCTTACAGATTAAATGCCGACAAATTTCTGTACTATATTAATATAACACATTTACAATTATTGATACGTAGTGTTTATCAGTACGAATTTAAGAAGCAAATGGGCAGCATTGCACCACGCAACTTACCTTAAAAGACGTACCACGTAATTTCCGTATTCTTGTGTCAGACCATAGATTCCACCACAGAAACACAAAACATGACCCAAGCAAAGCGCATTACATTTATATATGTTTTTTATTATATTTAATATTATTCTTAGTAACGTTCGTTTTATGTTGTAGACTGCCACTTAAATATTTCATGGCCGACTTAAAATAGCAGATAATTTATATATAAACAATTATATATATTTGTGGACAAGAACTGAATATATTTGCATAAAGAGACATGATGAATTAACTATTAATTGTGTAACTGTATTTCCATGGCAACAGTATATTTGATCAGTGAGACGCCACAATTAATAGCAAAGAGCTTCAGTCTCAACGGTATTTACTATTGTTAAATATATACCTGTTAGTTAAATGTAAACATTTGTAGGTATGTGGTCAAAGCGTTTAATTCTGTGATATTAAAATGTATAATATTCTGGAATGGTAATTGTATTTTAAAGATGAGGCGTTAGGATGCGCGGAAGCATACAATTTTGGGAGCAGGGAAGGGAAGGGACTCGTAACTTGGACGTGGTGGTGAAAGGTTGTGACGGTGGGCGGTCTGAAGCCGCGTTACGAACTAGTGATTTGAAGAGATAGGCATGTGTGGAGTTAGAAAATTTACGGGACTATGAGTGCAGAACTTAGTCTCTGGTGAGTGGTAAACTGTGCACGGTAGTAGGGCCGTGGAACTGTGATAATTCAGTAATCGTGTACTCGTGTGATGACAAACTGTGTTTTATAACAATATTTTAATCGCGGATTAATTAGGAAATGTTCGATGGACTACACTAATTTACGAGTGAAAATTTGGAACTTTTCCTCTAGAGTGCGTTTGTTACTTATTAATGAACAATACTTGGGGAAATATTCAGTTATTTACCGATGTATAAAGTAGGACCACCTTCGTATTTTCATGTCCAGAAAGAGTAACAAACTCTATTTATAACGAATTACTTCGTAAATGAATCTCTTCTTTATCTTAGAATCCATTTTGTTCGTTATTAAGAGGTTTAATTTATGTTTCTTTAAATATATCTTCACTTCATCATATGCAGATTGATAGACTGGCTAAACTACAGATTAATTATTGACCTTGTTTAAACAGATTGGGTAGCTGTTTAGGGCGTAGAAGCTGACATACATAACTCACCCTATGAACAGAGACAACGATCCATAAACCTTTTACTACCCTGAGTTATGTATTGCCCAAGTCTTATTGGTGAATACCGATGGGAAGGTCGCAGAGTGTGTCTTGCACTCGCAGTTGTTACATTAAGAGGTTCGTTGTTTGACTGTCGTAGAGTACAATTGATGAGTAGGAGTCGTTGTGGAACTGTCGAGTAAGTTAGTCGGTGTTTAGGATTCGAAAGTAAAAATCGGAAAGTTTAAGTGTTTAGTCGTTTTGGAGAGTCGCAGCCAAGTCTGCAGAGTGTAACTTTTGTCAGGAATCTGATGTTAATGAATACTATCACAAATAACGTAAAATTTGTACATTTCTATTGTTATGAATGGTAGCTTGTACTTAAAGTATCGCAGCTGGTGTTTGTCTTTTGCTAATGAATACAGTTAAGTCCAGCTTACATTTACCTTTTAACCCAGAGTCATTTTACCAGTTCCTCTTTACTTTCACCTATTTGAAAGTTAATTTGCAATCAGATCTGATCATTGAGATCATTGTTTCTTTTGATAGTGTTGCATAATAATAGTGTAATTAATTTTTTAAGCGTAAATTAGAACAGTTCAGTATAGTCATTTTTGACGTGAGCAGTTTGTCTATCAACGAGAGTAGGAAGTAGTTTGTTCCATAAACTTGCGTAGAAATGTTACTGTAAAAAGTGTAAAATAGTGTAAATATAAGCAGTGACAGCAAGTGACAAGGTGCTACAAACCACACATGAAGATAAAAACATAAAAAATTCCTGACCACTGAAGATGCTTTAAAATAAAGCGAAACGCGTCTGGTCTAAAGTAGACTAATTTACAGTTGCAAAAGACGGTCCCACATTCTATACAAAATTGTATAACTGCAACTGCGGAAGACAAGGCCAAGAAACCGAAGAAATATGTAGTTTGTTCCTAAGTTCAATGAAGTTCATAGTTAGAGATTTTCTTAGTGTTAATGAAAGTTCAAATTATTAGGTCACTTAATGTTAGTAACAGTTACAATTAAAGTGATTTGTCTGATGAGAAGTGACACAGTTAGATGACGTAAAGAGAAATGAAATATTTCCAGTGTGTGATATTTTGAAAACATTACCAAGTTTTAAGGACATTTTACTTCGTTGAATCAGTATGGCAATTGTTGTACAGATAGGCATATTATCCAGTGCAGTAATTTTGCTATCCAATTAAACAAATCAAAATGCTCAAATGTTTGTATTATTATGGGACCAAACTACGTTGGTCATCAGTCTCTAGTCTTACAAACTACATAAACTAAGTTAAATCTAAGGACAACACACACATCCACACCCGAGGAAGTGTTCGAACCACCGACGCGGGAGGCCGCGCGATCCATAACGTGGGGCTCCAGACCGCTCGGCTCCTCCCGCGCAGCCCCAATTAATCCAAAAGTCTTTATTTGAAATCATATTTACTGTATTTAAGCGAAAGAAGTATTACAGTAGTAACACGCTGGTTTGTTGGCTCTCGCAGTAGCATTGTGCATATACAATCTGGCCACTAGTATATGGTGCACGATAGCAAATCTGAACATTTCATTTCCTCACATAGTCTCTCACACACGAGATTGATGTGAATATAAATTACGTGTTTAATTACAGTTGATTTATTAACTACCGTACAATTTAAAATGTTATCCGTTGCGCATGAAACAAAACCACATACACCCAAGATTACTGCATTGCATGTCGGTTGTAATTTATTCTAAGAGGGCAGAGGAAGGTACTAAGTCTCATAGCTTAGTCAAGTTATTTTGTAGCTTAAGTCACAACAGAAAACTAATTTGAGAATTTTATTGGGCACTGTTTCTTAACACAAACAGTGACACGATATTGTTTCGACACACACACACACACACAAACACACACACACACACACACACACACACACACACACACACACACACATTAGTTTGCAATAACTATACAAACACATTCTACGTTTATAATCTGTAAGCCTAAGGACTGATGACTAACGTAAGTCCCTTAGATTTACAAACATTTGAACTCTTCAGTCATGTAGATCCCACAAATATAGTGCAGGCAGTTTCTTTAGTAGAACTGTTGCATCTTCTAAGTGTCCTGCCAATGAAACATAGCCTATGGTTCGCCTGCTGTGCAATATTTTCTGTGCGTTCTTTCCAGTTTAAGTTGTTCGTAACTGTAATTCCTAGGTATTTTATTGACTGCTTGCAGAGTTGACTGGTATTTCGTTTAAATGAAGTTTAACGCATATCTTTTAGTTATTTAGGGTCAATTTCCAAATATTTCACCGTGCCGATATCTTATCTAAATCATTTTGAAGTTGCTTTTGATGACTTTTGTAACAGATAAATGACAGCATCAGCCGCGAACAGTCTAAGAGAACTGCTCACATGTCTCTTAAACCGCTTATAAAGATAAGGAGCAGTAGTGAGACTGTAATACTTCCACGAGGAACGCCAGATAACACTACCGTCAATTACAACGTACTGTGTCCTTTCTGACAGGAAATCACGAATCCAACGCACATGTGTGGCGACATTCTATTAGCACGCAATTTGATTAGAAGACGCTTGTGAGGTACAGAGGCAAAGGCATTCAGAAATTTTAGAAATATTAAATCGATTTACTTATCACTTAATATAACGAGTTGGCTGTGTGTCACAAGTACGATTTGTATCACTCTCATGTTGACTATGGGTCAAATAATCGATTCTCTTCTAGGTAGTTGTGTTGTTTGAGGATAGCATATGTTATAAAATATAGGCCTGCAGTTTTGCTTTTCTTTGCCTATTGCCTTTCTTGAATTTTGGAGTAACCTGTGCAACTTTGCAGTCTTTGAGTACGGATCTTTCGCTGACCGAGTGGTTGTAAACGATTGCTAGGTATGGGACTATTTTATCAGCATACCCTGAAAAGCATTTAATTAGTATAAAATCGTCACTTGGAGACCTACTTTTGTTAAGTAGTAACTTTAGTTGCCTTCATCTACATCTACATAGATACTCTGCAAATCACATTTCAGTGCCTGGCAGAGGGTTTATTAACCACTTTCATAACTTTTCTCTACCGTTCCATTCTCTAATAGCGCGCGGGAAGAAAGAACACCTAAATCGTTCCGTTTTCGATCTGATTTCTCTTATTTTATTGGGATGGTCATGTCTCCCTAGGCAGATGGGTGCTAGCAAAATATTTTCACATTCATAAGTAAAAGTCGGTGATTGAAACTTCGCAAACAGATCACGCCGCAATGAATAACGTCTTTCTTTTAATGATTTCCACCCCAATTCGTGCAACATTTCCGTGACGCTTCCCCCCCCCCCCCCCCGCCTTAGTACTCCAGAGATAACTACTTCTAAATGACACATGCTGGCGGTTGTTCTTGAGTCAACATCGGGAGTATTTGCTTCGTTCTCTTTGGTTACGAAATTTCGGGAAGTTGTGTTTACCTATTGTTACACTTCATCGCAATCACAGAACAAACTAGCCATTTTCATCCAGATTCAATTCTAATAATTTGTAAGAGGCAGAATTTTTACGTATTTGTCAAAATTTCAGTAACAGTCATATCTTTGAAGTATCGAAACAGTACAGTCTCAGAGTAACCGCGTCTAAACACAGTAAATCAGAGTAATCTTCTGTTGCAATAGTAGTATAAATAGTTCCGCAGTATAGCTACTCGCTCTCAGTCTTTGTTTCTCCCAACGTTAACAGCCCTCAGAATTTGTTTCTCGTAACGATAAGATCTCTCTCAGTCTTGTATCTGAAATAGATAGTCAGGTGCAAAAAATATTCCGAACTTTTGGTCTACTATGATTGAATTTATTTGAAAGGCTTAATTAAATCGAACTTATACGCGAGTGAGTAAATAATATCTGTGTATTTTAATTCGGGATAGGCTACGGACTTAGAAAAAATTCTGCCTCCCGATAAGAACGTAATAGTAAAAAAAAATCATTGCTAAAAAGCTTTTCTTCATTGACAAACATTAAATAAAATAACTTCAACTTTTTAGAAAAAAGGAATAATTTTAAATATTGACTTTGCCAAGAATATCAAACTGCGATTTTGTGAAATGAACTATAGAGAACTGCTTATTTAAAATATATCGTGTGACTTTGACCGTGTTTTGTAAATCTGTGCTTAAGGTGAAATATAGGAGAAATATTAATTTAAAATTTTGTGTAGACCACATCAGTCGTAGTTAGCACCTGACCTTTCCATTGATAATTGAAGAACTTTTAAAAATAACATCTTTGAATTATCTGTGAATCAAAGTGACTAAAAATAATAAAAATTTTATGACTTTTATAGGTAGAGACTAGTGAATGTTTATGTGACGTGCTTCGTTAAATGGAACTACCGGGAAAGATAAGATTATATTACAAAAAGAATTTATAATTTTTAAAATAAGCCCCTGAGATCACAGAGTCCATGTTCATCAGTAACCAAATTGTATCATGACAGTTTACTCGCCTCGATTATGGGCTACGGTGCGAGCTCCTGTGCTCATAGGCTCAGACTGGTCAGGCCCTCGTTGGATGTCAAAAGAGTGCAAAGGAATATCATAATTAGATCGGTTGGGGCTTTTGGGACCACACCCACGGATGGGCTCACGGTGATTATGGGGCTTTACCCTATTGATTTAATAATCAGGAAAAGGGCGGCGGTCTATTGGTTGAAAAGACATGACTTCATTCAAGTAGAAAGGATAATTGGGAGGGTCTGTGAAAATAAAAGAGAAATTAACGAAGCCATTAACGATATTTGGCAACGGGACTGGGATTCATCTGAAACAGCCAGGCGCGTACACTCCTTCCTACCATCAGTGAGAGAAAGGATGAAGTTAAAATTTCTTCCATCCAAAGGATTAGTGCACTTTTTGACAGGCTACGGAAAGATAAACCAGAGGAATCCGTAACTGAATATATGAAATATTATCAGGCGTACCAACTTAAATAACCAACGTACGCCTCAAATAAAAATTTTACGTGCCTACTGAATCTTTATGTGAAGAAGACGAAAGCTTGCACTACCGCTGACGTTGCTTCTATCTTACCGAAGCACTACAATAAACCAAATAAATTTCCACCATCAACCAAAATATCAAATAAAAGGAAGTCACACTATTTTACTCTCTTTGTCCCTCTCTTACTCTCTCTCTCTCTATTCATGTCCCCCTTCTCTGTTCATCTCCTCCTACCACTATCTATGTTCTTCTTACACAGACGTAAGCATAAGTGAAAACAACAGCATAAAAGTTTTTTTTTTAATTTCTCCACGTGTTCTTCGACATAGTAAAGTAACAGAGTAAGCTATGAGGAAACTCTTCAGATGAGACTTGAATATGCGTAGATTACTGCTAATATTTTTAATTCTTCTGGCGGATTATTGAAACTGGATGTGGCAGAATTCTGCACGTCTTATTGCTCAGGAGTCAAGCAGCAATTATCCAGATGCAGATTCGATTTCTGCTGTGAATGAAAGATAACTCTGGGGAATAATCAGATATTGTTTACAGTAAAGACATTAAAGAAGCTATCTACAGAGAGGCCAATATCATATTTCCGACGCTACTGAGCAGGGATGTAGAAAAGGTTTACGAGCTTACACCACACATAACTCAAACCGCCTCTTTCGGTGCAATATATACCTTTTTAGAGTCCGAGGAGCTACCCACAAAAAATAACAACATGCATCATAAGCGAATGAAAATAAGGAAAGTATACTAGTTTTTGTGTTGAACTAACACTTATCCGGCTACTGTTCTAACGTTAATAACACAACATATAGTTTCAGAACAAGATCCCAGGACAGCTTATATCTACCTGAACGCCTATAAACTTGAAATGTTCAGTCTCACTTATCATATGCCCATTCTGTGTAATCAAATTGTTAGTTTTTGTTGACGTGTGTGTTAGAAAGTACAGTAAGTGAGTCTTACTGTGTTTTGGAATCAATTTATTTCCTACAAGCCTTGAACTAATGACTTTAACAACATTATTTGACACTGTATCAATATCACAAACATCCTGATGTCATCGGCAATCGGAAGTAAATATATATATACATGTAGCGTCTTTTCCGAAAGAACAGACGTCACTTCTGATCCTGCAGTTTTTATCCTTTCATATTCACAGAATATACGACATCAACTACGAATGGGCAAAGGTTCGCATCCCGACTGGGTATACATTTTCAGCTTTGCCCATTCGCAGTTAATGTCATAAATTCTGTGAAAAATCGGAAGTATTTTAGAATTACCTGTTATAATAGAAGGTGTTACGTTTATATAAATGAGAAACATCATTCGTCCCAAGACAGACCCTTTCGGGCACCCCTCATTTGACCGTTACCCACTTTGCGCACGTACTTGTATTCTACTGAGGCTGGAGGAAATAATGTTAACACCATTCCGTGTACTACATATTATTGTAAGATCGTATATTTATATATAAGAAATATACAATTAAAATGATAGTTCATACAAAATAAGCAATTACAAAAATACACAAAACAAAAATTCATATATATATATATATATATATATATATATATATATATATATGTGTGTGTGTGTGTGTGTGTGTGTGTGTGTGTTTGCAGATTCACATAGTGCTTGTCCGCAGTAATACTGCAGATGTAAGGTCATCATCTTTGACCTTACAACCTCAAATAATATGTTCCCCTATCACCCATTAGATGACCACATCTAATCTGAAAACATTTGATGTTTGACTTTACTCTGTCTGTTATTGATACTGACTGAAACAAGAATGTTTTCTGTGAAAACAGAATCATAACAGCGCAAGTCGTAGTACTGATCTGACTGATTTATTATCCCAGTGAACCTGTGCGCAAGAATTATTTTATTTTCTGTCCCATTCATTTAATGTTGGACTGACTGAATCCCAGCGAAATATGCAGAGTTTAGCAGTTCTCATTAACTATCTTATCCACAAAGGCTTACAACGATCATTGGTCTCCCGTCCTTACTCTTCTGACGAAGTGAAGCACACGCGTAATGTATAGATAGCACTGTGAAAGGTATACTCTGATATGCACTTTGTACGACACGGTAATGTAAAATGTAAATATGGACAAAAATTGAAATGGTCTCATTAAAAGCGGGCAGATCACACGTTATTTATATAGAATTCATTAATTAATCCGATCGATTGTGGGATACAAAGAGATTATCGTTTTACCAGCAATTACTGATATTCAGAGGGAGTGTCTGTAGCGCTGTTAGCCAAAACAAACGTTCTCTTTGTATCCACGTAATTATTGAAAAGGAATTCGTGTACTTTAATTTACGTAAAATATCAAAGGCTACTCCGTTTAAACTCCTTTCTACGCTGCCGGTTCAAACGAACGAACGGTGTTTTCTAAAAATCTCTGTTAAAACATAGTGTGAGTGCTCTGCTCAACGTTTATTGTTAGTGAATCGGTCTGTAGAGTCCATCGCGTTGCTGCCTCTGTAAGGCAATGAAACTGAGATGAAACCGAGCGTCATGTGGCACGTAGTATGTTGTGGAGTTCACTCCCACGCGCGAGAATAACATACTGGGACTGAGTGCAGCGAAACTTGTTTCCACGGCGGTAGAGCTCAGCTAGGACTGATGCGTCCTTCACCCGCTGCATAAATATTTGAACTGCTCGCCTGAAAGTATTCTCGAAATAACAGATTTCTGTCGCTTACATTTCTGAAAAGCATGGAGCGGAGTTGAATATGTTTTCAGCGTTAATTGGCTCGTTAACTGTGTTCGTTCTACTTTGTGTTTCGCTACAAGAGGTACTTTTTAAGGGAGTTTAAATATAAATTAAACTCGGAATACTCTTCCACAATGACGGTTTCTCCTGAATTCTATTCAAACATTAATAGTACGGGACGAAATGAAATTTATTTCTGTTCTCTCCGAAAAGCGGTTTCCTTTGTATTTACGAAGTAATTAACGGCTGCTTTCCCTAATATTAAAGACAGCTTTCAGCATAGAGATCGTGGGTAAAATGGCATATGTCAAATGAGAAAGGTTGTAGGAACCAAAATTCTAGACCCATCCTGGCATGTACCGGTACTCAAAACTTTAGGAAAACTGTTAGAACTTATACTCGACCAGGACCAAAATCTGTAAAGCTGTTTCTGCATTGTGTTGCTCTCTCGTAATGATCAAAAAGTGTGCGACAGCACCATGCTTAGCCTAAGAGCTCCCAAACGATTGTTCCTACCAGATTCATAATTCCACAGTGAAGTTACTTTTTGGCCTAGTGGTTCAGAAGGAAAGGAAATGAGACGAAATGTGTGGTTAAATCATGAATAGCCGCACCATTGTGAATCTCTTTCATTTCAGGAAGACAGATATAAAATATTGAACAAACTGGTTGATAAGGCAGTGGGTTAAGCCCGTATAATACACATAGTTTATCAGATTTAACAGCGTAAACTGACAACGGTGAGCGTTAATAGAAATAGAAGAAAATTCTTAAAAGAATGTTCAAATGTTTGTTAAGCTTAAGGGACTTAACTGCGGGGTCTTCAGTCCCTTAACTTACAAACAACTTATGAACTACCTTATGCTAAAGACGACACAAACATCATGCCCGAGGGGAGATTCGGACCTCCGACCGTGCAGACTGTGACTGGCGCGCCGCAGACCACTCGGCCACTGCGGCCGGCAGAAGAAAATACATTCCACCAAACATGCTGTAGTTCTTAGCCTACCGTGACCGTTATTGGGAACACCGATGGCATCAGAGTACACACGTACAGTTATGACTGACAGAAACGCGCAGTAATGTGAATGCTTTCAAGGTAAATCTCCATACATTAGCAGATGGTTCGGCGTGTCCTCCTGACACACCACGGCAAAAACTTCCTGTAAACAGGAGAAAGGGCTCTGAAGGTGCTACAATATTGTGATAAGTAAGAATTTTAAGCTATTTATTTTGAATGAAACATCGATATCTTTATACATACTCTGCAACTCATATGGAAGTGCATGGAAGAAGTTTCACCGAGCCGATTTTATGATGTTTCTCTACCGCTCCTTTCTCTAATTGCGCGCGGAGAAAAGGAATGCCTAAATCTTTCTATTTTCAATCTGGTTTATCTTATTGCGATGATCATGTCTTCCTACGTAATGTGTGCTAACAAAATTTGTTCGCATTCGGAAGAGAAAGTTGGTGACAACTAATAACGCCTTTCTTTTAATGTTCAAATTTTTATTTAGATGTAAGTTAACAGTCGTAATATACTTTTAAAAATGCATAGTCAACCATCAGCTCTTTATTGTATTTAGAGCTTTACTGGTTTCGGATGTTATCCATCATCAGAAGAGTAAAATTAAACAGACTGATTACATTGGTGTTTTTTTCTGTTACCATATCTATGTTAAACGATAAAAAAAGGAAAGAGTCACTAGCCATTAGCTCTTCATGATAAATAAATCGATACCAGGCTGCTTTATAGTGAGCCAGTGATTTCCATCCCAACTCGTGCATCATTTCCGTGACACTCTCACCCCTATATCGCGATAATACAAACCAGGCTGCCCTTCTCCAAACTTTCTCTAAATCGTCAGTCAGTCACACGTGGTACAGCAGTACTCCAAAAGTAGGACGCGCAAGTGTAGTGTCAGCAGTTTCTTTAGCAGAGCTTTTGCCTCATCTGTTCTGTAGATTTGACTGATTTATCCTGTAAGCGACGCACTGGAAGGCTCCCACTTACCTGCCAGCTCCACAACATCGATGGAGTTAAAATTCCTGATGATGGTCTAAAAGAAGACCGAAACTAGTTGAATAAAATAAATTATTGCACTCTAGACTGTTCTTTATATATAAGTTTAACTGATTTCTTTTAATGCTCATTAATCGTGTCGATTTTAAGTTTCTTCACGATGCAGATATCTAAATCATTTTGTAGTTGCTTTTGATCTTCTGGTGACTTTACTAATCGATAAATTACAACATCATCTGCGAATAGTCTAACAAGGAGACCATATAGGTATCGGATTTTAGAATTTCTTTACGTTTATGGTACGTGAAGTACAAAATTAAATAAAAATCAGCCAAAGCCATTCCACGCTACTCTCATAAATTCTTGAGAAAAACGACTTTGAAATTTTGCAAAGTGTACCTAAGTACCAGTAATTACAAAGGTTGCTGCATCTGACGGTTTAGATCAGGTGGTAGCGTACTAGTACTAGCGTGTCAACCATAGAGTCGGAGGTTCGATTCCCACTGGGATACATAAACAAACATTGACATTCGCATTCAGTTATATAAAACATTTTCGGATCTCTAATTCCACGTGTTATGTCAAAGTTTGTTTATGTGTGTGTGTAGATGAATTGAAAACCTTGTCACGTAAAACGATGGTTGAGCAGGGTAGCTTCTTGCAAAACCATTAGTATCTAGGGAGATGACTTTCCAAATACAGTGTCGTATCTCTTCACAAACTGAACTATCAAAAGACTACTGTCGTCAACTAATAGTGAAGCCAATATTGTAAAAAATTTAACTAACTTTTTTGATTGACTATCATTATTGACAACCTTCCACAAAATATAGAAAATTACGAATAAACAGAAATACGTGCACTTTTCGTAAGAATTACCATTAGATATTAAAATTTTGTAAGTATTCGAAAACAACGAAAATTAAAAAAAAAAAAAATGCTGTGACAGGATTCGAACCACATACCCTGAGCCTAGAAAGCCAGAACGCTACAACCTGAGCTCCACGTACAGATGCAGCATCCCTCTTAATTATTGATACTTAATACTTACGTGTACTTTGCGAAACTTTAAAGTCGATATTCTCCAAAATATTTGAGAGTTGCGTCAAATGGCTTTGGCTGATTGTTATTCAAGTTCTTAACTTCACATACCATAAGTATGTAGAAATTCTATAATCCGATTCCAATGTGGTCTCCTTGTGAGAGAGCTACCCAGATTGTCTCCTAAATCGTTTATAAAGATAAGAATTAGTACGGGCTCTATAACAGTTCCCTGCGGAACGCCATATATTACGTCTGTCTTACTCGACGACTTCCGTCAATTACAATATATTGTGTCCTTTGTGATAGGAAATCACGAATCCAAAAGCACAACTACGGTGAGATTCCACGTGCACACAAATTTGATTAGAATACGCTTGTGAGGTACAGTGTCCAAAACTTTCCGGAAATCTAGGAATAAGGAGTCTTTCACAAGAAACACAGAGAACACGAGACAACTTTCAATATTCCACATTTTTTTTGTTTCACTAAATTGTTTTCTTCTGTTACGCCAGCTTTATGGAATAACTACAGTGATATATACCTGTGTAAGTTAAAGGTTCAAAAATGTATACAGATGAGCTCAGTTTAATTGTTTAAGGTAACTGGTTTAAAGTGTTGGAAACAAACTGAAAGGCATTATGCATTAAAGTTGCTGTATAAAATTATTGAAAATAGATAAAATATGTGTCACATTAAATGTAACAAATTACTACACTTATTCTTTGAAGAAAATATATGTAAATAATAAGCTTTGAGGACATGTTTTCTCAAAAAACGTGTGAACGAATGAACATATCTTCAATACTTCAAATACTTGAAACGTATGTGAAGAGATTAAGCTGAAAGAAACAGCTGTGATTATCCTACTCTCTATATTTTGTTTCGTTTTCCTGCAGCTAAATCCTTATGACGCCATACCTCCTGAGCTAGGTGTCCTGCAATATAGTTTTCCATGATAGTAGTGTGTAGCCTGCTTCCTACAGTGAAGTATGCGGGAGATATCTTCATGATTTTGACATCAGTATCGTAATATTCAATTGTTTCGATCTTTACTCTCACCATTTGGATAATGTGAATAAATATTTCACCATGCTACGAACTGGGCGGCCGTTCCCGCCGAAGGTTCGAGTTTTCCATCGGGGATGGATGTGTGTGTTGTCCTTAGTGTAAATTAATTTAAGTAGTTTGTAAGTCTAGGGACTGATGAGCATAGCAGTTTGGTCCAATAGGCTTACAAAGATTTGAACATTAAATTTCTCTTCGTATTTTACAAAATAATTGCTTATTATCACTAATAAATTTCTATCAAATACACTCAAATTCTCAAATGATAATACGCCTACATGTACAGATAGAAGATTCGAGCGTGCTTCTTACATTATCAGAAAGTTATCAGACATTTCCCCAGGACAGCACAGTCCCCACGCGTCAACATAATTCAAACTTTATAGCAGAGCGTGACAAACCAAATAAACAGCTTCAGCATCGTTGAAGTGTTTGGTGGACGTTTTGATACAAGAATTGATAACGTTCTGCTGGAAACTACAAACACACTTAGCGAATCTGTTCTTTGCAGAATTTCTCAAAGCCTATGGCGGGCCATCTTCTTATCAATGTAAGAATATTTACTCGACAAATCACGTTTTAGTGCCTCGTAGAGGGTTCGTCGAACCGCTTTCATAATATTTCTCTACAATTTTGTTCTCTAATAGTGGGCGAAAAAAAGGAACACTTCTGTCTTTCCGTATATGACCTGATTTATGTTATTATCTGTTATTATCTTGACAGTGGCTACCTATGTAGGTTGGTAGTAACAAAATATGCCTGCATTCGGTGGAGAGAGGTGGTGAAAGAAATTTCGAAAATAGATCTCGCCGAAAAAATAAGTATTTCTCTCAATGACTTCCACACCAAATCGTGCATGATTTCTGTGACACTCTCCCATGTATCGCGATAATACGAAACGAGCTCCCCTTCTTTGAACTTCCTCCATCAGCCCCACCTGGTAACGATCCGACAAAACGGAACGGAGAAGTCTATCCCTCAGGGGGCTCAAGGTTGTTTCGTTAGTACGTGCATGGAGAGCACGGTGTGTGTGTGTGTGTGTGTGTGTGTGTGTTGTCCGGTGGCGCAGACGGGATTTAGTTCTTGGGGGGGGGGGGGGGACTCCAGCTTTACAAAATAAAGCCTACAGTACTGAATTTATTAATCTATGGCTTATTTTTACACTTTTTATAATGTAAACAGTTACACTACGACAACAATTGCACAGTAAATGAAATGAGTAGGCTCGCATTAATTTGATAGTGGAAGAGGAGCAACGTGGTGGAAATGGTCTACATAATCAGCTCGTAAAATAATTAAGCACCTTCTATGTTACTAGCCAAAGAGAAAGGTTTTTACAGGATAATTAACATGAAACTGTGTGTGTAAAATTGAACTAAAACAACACTATTGTCGTTCATAAGATTCCACTCGGTACTGCGACCCGCTAAGCAGCGGATCGCCGCATATGAACCATCGGCTCGTAACTTCAGCATAGCAGTAACAACAGCGGCAGCATCAAAGCTGGTCGCGGCGGCATTAAATCCGCTCACAGTAACAGCAGCACACGTTCTCAGTGGGGGAAAGCATCACTTGTTCTAGGTAAACTATAGTTACGTTGAGATTTATTATATGTGTACTATATCAAATTTCCGGTGCCGACCTGTTTAAAAAATTGAAAAGAATAAAACATCATTATATAAATACGCTAACACGAAAATTGTGGTACAGATTACTAATTTATTCGTGCAAGAAGGCCAATGAAAGTTACAAAATTCAAAAGATTGTTTGTCGTAGATTTCACGAATATAAATATTGTGTGTGCATTTAGCCACTAAAAGTGGTAAAAAGAAGTAGAAATTTTCCTATCTACAGCTTGGATCAAGTTCTACATTCTCCAACAATCAGCTCACTGATTGGCTATTCGCCTCGACCAAAGACACTGTAATGCAGCGATCTGCAGTATTAAAATGACGTATTAAAATAAGTGAATATCGAAGCATGGAGTGCTTTCTTGTGCCTTTCAAATGCTTCATTTTCGCAGTGATTAAGAGTGGTTAAAGGAAATGGATGTTTTCATATGAATGCCGATATAAAGGATGATGCGCCGGGAGAAGCATCTAGCGGTGCTCGGGTGGAACTACGAAGTTGAGAATGCCGATATAAATGATGATGCGCCGGGAGAGGCAAGCAGCAGTGCACGGGTGGAACTACGAAGTCGACATGTTGTCAGCTCTGCAATTCTGAATATCGCAGTATCGAAATAACATTATTTCTTGGCGTTGTACAAATATACGAACACCGAAATTGTAGTTCCATTTCAAATATTAGGCTAATGAAAGTTATATAATTCGAAAATGGAGTGAGAAGTATATATATCCGTTATTATTTGCTGTTATTGTGTCAGGCATTTTCCTTAACTCATAAAAGATACCGTTTCATACCTCCCAATGGCGGTTAAATTTTTTTTATTTTTATTTTTTAGTCTATGGGACTTAACTACGGGGTCATCAGTCCCTAAACTTACAAACTACTTATGAACTACTTACGAACTAGGACGGCACAAATATCCATGCCCGAGGGGGATCCGAACCCCCGACCGTAGTGGCCGTGCAGACCGTGACTGGAGCGCCTCAGTCCCCTCGGCCACCGCGGCCGGCTACCAAATATCCCGGCGGCCTCCTATGATAATGTTGGCAACAGATGCTGAATAGTGAGAATCCTGTGAGTCTTCATTTTAGCCAATCGCTTGACAACGCTGATGTTTTCTTATGGAATCTTCGCTTTACGAGGGCAATTATTTTTACTGAGCGGACGAGGGTACATACAAGTACCTGTCAACCATAAAGCAGGAACAGCATTATTTGTTTACTTCATGGTCTGTACGATACACTAATCGAGTCATTCTATGTGGTTCGAGAAAATGTGCAAAGATTTTCTATTGTGTTGTTGATGTTGCCAACATAATCACGAAAGGCCGCCGACAGGATACGTAAAATTTTACCCCCAGTGACCATTGTAAACACAATTGGTGGATTTTCGACCACAGGCAATACTAGTAATAATAAATCTTTGGGAGATGGGGGGGGGCTTTGGCCCCACTGCCGCCCTCCCCCCCCCCTGCGGTTGGACCACTGGTGTTGTCCTTAGCACAAGTTAGTGGAAGTAATTTGTAAGCATAGGGACCAAAAAAATGTTTGTATAGTTTATGGGACTTAACTACGGGGTCATCAGTCCCTAAACTTACAAACTACTTATGAACTACTTACGAACTAGGACGGCACAAATATCCATGCCCGAGGGGGGATTCGAACCCCCGACCGTAGTGGCCGTGCAGACCGTGACTGGAGCGCCTCAGTCTCCTCGGCCACCGCGGCCGGCAAGCATAGGGACCGATTGCCGCCGCGGTGGAGTAGCCGAGCGGTCTAAGGCTGCGGAGCGCGCGGTTGGTCGCCGTCGGAGGTTCGAGTTCTCCCTGGGGCATGGGGTTGTGTGTTCTCCTTAGGTTAGTTTACCTTAGTTTCAGTAGTCTGTAAGCTTCGGACTGATGACCAAGCAGTTTGGTTCGATAGATTTACAAAGATTTGAACATGTGAGGTGATAACCACAAAAGTTAAGTCACTTATATTTAGAGACATCTTACCTGGAGCGCCTTGTGCCTTCGTTGAAGCTCCGAGCCCGGGAAACCTCTAACAACATTCTCTCCTTGCGTCCGTGGCAAAGTTTGTGTTCGCCTGTGTTGTTAGACACGAGCTATCAAAGTGGCGCCGCAGAAACACGCGGTGGCTCTATGAAGCTGGCCGTTTCTGAGCCGAGTTGCGCTCGCGCGGATCCTGCAGCTGCCTTCGCCAGGTGGAGCTCCTCGCCGTGTTGACATTAATTTCACAGAGTCCCAGCAGCCGACTTCCCCTGCGTTGCTCTGCCGCTGGCTACGGCGCTCCAGTCCTCATCTGCCGACAGCTGTTGCCTTCTCGCGTCTTGCAGAATACGCAATATACAACCGCTCGCTCACCGAATGTTCCGTACCGAAGCACTGGAAAGTTGCACAGGTCACTCCAAAAGTCAAGAAAGGCAATAGAGGTGATCCGCAAAATTACAAGCTTATTTCATTGACGTCGGTTTGCAGCAGGATTTTAGAACATTTACTTTCTTCAAATATTACGAGCTAGCTAAATTCCCGCTGCATCGCTCGCGTGGACTGGATGGTCTGCATTGGTTGATTCTACTTCTAAATATAAATTTTCATAGTTTTAGCTTTAAAAATGTTTTCCTAATCAAGTATTTTGATACAACTCTCCACTCTCTATTGCACCATTGTTGGAAGAATTCAAAACATCCCAAAACGCATTTTTTTTAATTATAACCATGGTTCCAAACCAAAATTTTCACATTTTTAGTATGAAAATAGTCTTGGTTGCACCCTTAAGAGATTTTCCCTTATTTCATCCGCTTAATGGTTGAATTTCCAAAAATATCGAAACACGTGTTTTTTAAAATTCAAAACAAAAATATCATTCCGAAGTACTGTATTTCTTCTTCAAAACTGCCTTAATAGCAACGTATTTTCAAACAGACTTTCATCCCCTATTTCACCCCCTTAGGGATGGGAATATCGATAAATCTCTGATACCTACAATGTGAGGTAAACAACATCTACAAATTTCAAGTTTATATCGTCTGTATATTCACTTTACAGCACCGTTTTCTGTCTTTTAGAAAGAGATAGAGAACGCGAAATTCCTTTTTTGCGCTTTGGCATCTTTCTTGGTAGTTTTACTTTCAAACTGCCATATGCACTTATTTTTCTTTATTCGTACGCTTGCTGCAGAAAAAAACTGAAGAATGTGCATCACGTTTCGCTGTATATAACATCTTTGCTCTTCGCTATTATAGTGTCAAAAGTCATCGCTGGTCTTCAGTGCGATTTTCAACTACTATATCATCCACCCTCTTATAGCTATCGACACGGAATTGCTAATCGAGTTGTCAGTGTTTTGATTCTAAGCACTACAGTTGTCTTTCCAGAGTTTATATTGAGATCATTGGTGTATTGCCAGTGCAGTTAATGCTCAGTTAATGTATGTCTGTGTTTCCCATTGTTTTATCTTTGAGTCTTTATATCTTTGAGCATCTGTTGATCGTGGTAGTGCTCCACATTTTACGGATTTTTGTACGCCACAGTCACCCATCGCCACACTCCGCGACCAAAACACCGTAGTGCACACCGCGAATCTAAAGGCTACTCTTATGCATAACCGCCATCGGTCTCCAGTGAATAATTTTGGCTACCAAGTGAAATATACGGACACACGTCCCACGTTCCTTTTTTATATATGTATATTGATTACCTCGAAGAGAACGACTCATTATCCTACAGTCAACACAGATTCAGAAAGTATCGTTCCTGTGAAATACAGTAAACAATCTGAGTAGCTCTCTTAGACTGTTCGCAGATGATGCCTTCATTTATCGATTATTAAATTCTCTAGAAGATCAAAAGCAACTGCAGAATGATTTACATATCTGCATGCAGCACAATTAATAATGATAATTGCGAGGTCATCTATATGACCACTAAAAGAAATCCGTTAAACTTCACTTACACGATTTATCAGTCAAACGTACAAGCCGTCAATTCCACTAAAACCTAGGAGTAACAATTAAGAAAAACTTAATTTGGAATGAACTCATAGAAAATATTGTAGGAAAGGCGAACCAAAGACTACGTTTCATTGGCGGAAGGCTTAGAAGATGCAACAGTTCTTCCGAAGAAACTGCCTACACTATTCTTGTGGATCCTATTTTGCAGTATTGCTGCACATTGTGTAATCCACACCAGGTAGGACTGACGGACGATTTAGAGAAAATTCAAAAATCTCAGCTCGTTTTGTATTACCGCGATGTAGGGCAGAGAGTGTCACAGAAACGATGCACGAGTTGGGGTGAAAATAATTAAAAGACAGGCGTTATTTGTTGTGGCGAGATCTATTTGCGAAATTTCTTTCACCAACTTTCTCTTCTGAATGAGATAATATATCGTTAGCACCCACCTACATAGGGAAACATGATTATCACAATAAAATAAGAGAAATCAGATCGAAAACAGAAAGATTTACGCGTTCCTTTTTCCCGCGAGCTATTACAGAATGAAACTATAGAGAAATGTAAAAGTGGTTCGATGAACCCTCTGCTATGCACTTCGTGTGACTTGCAGAGTCCACCCCTGTTGTGAATCTTTATCTTTCCGCAGTGTTCCATAATTTCAGTGTTCGTTTGTAATCCTAAGGGACCAAATTGTTAAGGTCGTCTGTCCCCTGACTTACAAGCTACTTCAACTAACGTATCCTATAGAGGACACAAACACCCATGCCCGAGTGAGGCCTCGAACCTCCGACGGGAGCGGCCGTAAAATTCGAAAAAAGGCGCCCCAGACCAAGCTGGCATTCTCGTGCGCCTCCGTACTATCGTATCAGGTCGCATACAGCTGACAAAACAATCAATGGAGAAACGAACGATTGAAATCGGAGTCTCTCTCTCTCTCTCTCTCTCTCTCTCTCTCTCTCTCTCTCTCTCTCTCTATATATATATATATATATATATATATATATATATATATATATATATATACGGCCGCTCCCGTTGGAGGTTCGAGACCTCACTCGGGCATGGGTGTTTGTGTCCTCTATAGGATACGTTAGTTGAAGTAGCTTGTAAGTCAAGGGACAGACGGCCTTAAAAATTTGGTCCCTTAGGATTACAAACACTTCAACACTGAAATTATGGAACACTCCGGAAAGATAAAGATTCACAACAGGGGTGGACTCTGCAAGTCACACGAAGTGCATGGCAGAGGGTTCATCGAACCACTTTTACATTTCTCTCTCTCTCTCTCTCTCTCTCTCTCTCTCTCTCTCTATATATATATATATATATATATATATATATATTGTGTGTGTCGCGTCGTGTTCCATATGTTAGTAGCGGCTAACAATCTGGTGCTGCTTTGGGAATACAGGGATTACTGTGGATTCCCTACTCTTTACAATTTACAGCTTAGAGTAGGAAAACGGAAAGTTCCCATTATGTAATGCAATGGTACCTACGATTCTGGGGAGTCCCAGCATTTGCGATGAAGAAGAGCTGGAATATATTGAAAAGCCTTTCAAGTTTCAGTTCAAAAAGATGTGGTACTATGGGACCTTAAATGTAAATTCTCTTCTGAAAACCGGAAAACAAAACGAATTAGAATTATTTCGGCAGACGAACGATATACAAATTATAGTAGTACAGGAAACATGATTCTTAGACAATAATGTAGTTGATACACTACATTATAGGATTTTTAAAGGGAAACCAGCAGTGAGAATAATGGAAAACATGCCGATGTTTGGAACAGCATTTTATGTATACAAAAAAAAAAAAAATCTTAGACAGTGTAACAGAATTTAGATCAAATTTAGAAAGAATATCCACGTTAACAATAAAATGCCAGAAAATAAGTTACACCCTAATAAACTGTCATGCACGTATAAATGATAACAACACAAGAAACCTGGGAAAGGTAAACCAATTCTGGGATCTTTTACAATCTGAAATTTCTGTTATACCTAAAAATAAGGTTAAAATACTTCTTGGTGACTTCAGAGCACAAGGTGGGAGGGAAAAGAAAATGAGGTCTATTGTAGGAGAATATCCAGCAGAATCAAGAACAAACGGAAAAGGTGAAACATTGATCAATAGGTTAAAATGTACCAATTAAAAATCATGGCCGAACATTTCCGCAAACTACCAAGAAAAGCCAAAACATGGAGACATCCAAATCCAAACCTAGGAGAATTTCAACTGGATCACGTAGCCATATCTAAAAAGTATATCTTGGAAATTATGAATGTTAAAATAGTCAGAAATGAGGAATTAGATTCAGATTATCATCTCTCCAAGATTAATATAAAATGTCTGCCATCTAAAACAAAACAGGCAACCAAGAAAGTGATCAGATAAAACAGCACCACAGCTAATATTACAAAAGAAAACATAGAAAAATTTAGAGAAGAAATTAAGACAAGTAAAGGAAGCGATTGGCGTGAACTCTACATACAAATAACTCAAGCAGCAGAGAAAACTTTAGCAATGTCCAAGAATAAAAAGAAGACATGGTGGAATTGTGGAATAAAAATGGAGAAATTGGAGGTGTTCGAAAAAAGAGGAAGACCTTGAACAATTCAGACAACAAATAAAAGAAACATAAGAAATAATTCGAAACTTTGAAAATTCTCAGTTTATTGAAATAGAAGAAAATTTCACCAAAAATAATACTAGAAACTACTACCAAACTTTTAGAAACACACTTAAAGGATATCAGGCACCAAGGATTTGTTTCAAAGATGAAAATGGCAAAATGGGATTAAATAACAAAGAAAATTGTGAAATTTAAGAAAATGTTTTGAAAATCTGTTAAACTGTCCACTTCCAACAGAGAAATTAGAATATCTTTTGAAACCTCAAAATCTAGAGGAAGATTTCGCACCAACAGAGTTAGAAATTCATAAAGCCGTCAAAACACTCAAAAACAATAAAGCAAGCGGTGAAGACTCCATTACAGCAGAATTATTTATGTGGTCAGAACAAAAAATCATAAAGGATTTACAGCTACTTTTTGAGAACATTTGGAAAACTGAGAAGATTCCAATTGAATGGAAAACAGCATTAATCCACCCGCTACATGAAAAGGGAGACAAAAAAAAATGTCAGTAATTACAGAGGAGTGTCATTTCTGCCTCTGGCATACAAAATATTATCAAAAATCCTTCTTAACAGAGTGGTAGATAATATAGACAAACAACTGGGAGAATATCAGGGTGGTTTTCGAAAGGGTAGATCCTAAGCAGAACAAATTTTTAACTTAAAGTCAATAATTCGCCATTGGATGTTAACCAGCAAACCAATAATAGTGTCGTTTATTCATTTCAAGAAAACATTTAATGGTATATACAGAGAAACAATAGATAAGGTTCTTAGATAATTCAGTGTTAAATCAAAATTAGCAACAACAAAAATTGGTAAACACTAACAGGTACAATATCTGAAGTCAAATTTATGGGGGAAGCATCTCAGGTATTTAAAATAAAAAAACAGGTGTTAGACAAGGCTGCTGTTTAATTGCGTTCTAGAAAAAAAAAAAACCAGTAAGAATCTGTAATTCGGAGTTAAAATGTCACAAAATTGAACCAATAACTCTGGAAAAGAAAACAAGTGATATTAAGGTAAATTGCTTGGCTTTTGCGGATGATTTTGCAATACTTTCAGAAAACGTGACAGAAGCAGTTATTCAAATAAACCTTCTGGAGAAAATAGCAAACAGAACTTGTCTCAAAATTTCAGCTGAAAAATCAATATTCATGGCAAATGTAAAAAAAATATGCCAAAATTCATTGAAACACAAATAGGTAAAATAAATCGAGTAAATAAATTTAAGTATCTTGGATAAACTATACAACAGAAAGGACTAGAAAAATCTGCAATAGATGTAAGAATTAACAAGATGGAAAGAGCATATGATATGACTAAAAATATGTACAAGAAATGTATATCTAGAAAAACAAAACTAAAACACTACACCACAGTGGTACGACCAGAATGTTTACATGGATCTGAATGCCTAACGATGAACTATAAGATGGATAAGCTAGAAGTACTGGAAAGAAGGATTATAAGAAAAATAATGGGTACAATAACAATTGTGGGTGGTTGGAAAATTAGAAGTAATGAGGAGATCTACAAAAATATAGAGATCGCATCGGAAGTTAGGGCCAAACGAAGATTCACCTTTTTCGAAAACCTCTAGTGAATGGATGAAAATAGTCTAACAAAAGAAGTACTCCTATATTTCTAAAAGAAGAAATCGACAATAGCATGGATTACAGAAGTAAGGAAAGATTTAGAAAGAAACAACATCAAAGAATGAGAATAGCAGAAAGAAATCGTTTTAAAAATAGAATACTAAATTTGGAAGGCTTTCAAAGCAGAAGAAATAAAAAATTAGGAACAACATGGACAGAAGAAAGGAAGAGAGCTTATGGGGAGAAAATGAGGGAATACTGGAAAAATGGAAAACAACAACAAAGGAAGAAGAGGAACTGAAGTTGTTAATGTGTTCCTATTTGGTCAGTATTTTGTGGAAAAACTCGAATACTACTTTACCTATGAAGCTGAAATTTAGCAGCAATATAGTTTACAGGTAGAAGACGTCAGCTAAGAAAGGATTTTGCGGTAGGGCTGATAATACAGGAGATATGACTTCATAAATGATGAAAACTTCCCCGTTTTGCGGCACGTGGTAGTGTGACTTTGTCAGTTCACTATTTGAGAAGGAGAGCACTTTGCAACTTGCAGTAAACCTTAAACGTAATTTCAAGCCTTTAGAAAACTGTTTTTTTGCTGACAAAATTATGACAGGAGAAAAGTTTGCCGTTTACTACTTTTTTGGGCGAACTACAAGGAAAGGATGAGAATGAAACAGTGTACAACCAACGAATACTTATTATTTCCGACAGATTCAAGAGACTGCAGTTTCCAGTGGGACTTGCATTTTCTGTTACGATTCACAGATAACAGGACAATCTATTCCATACTGTGGATTGGATCTGCCATTCAGTGTTTCTCACACGGGCAACTTTATGTCACTTGTTCAGGATTGTGCTCACCAAAGAAATTATTCATATTAGATACCGGACAAGTAACAAGAAATATTGTTTATAGTCAAGTTTTACATTAAATGCATGTTACATATCATTTGTATTTTGATTACTATGTATCTTTTTTGGATACTGCACTTACAATTATGCAAGACTGCCTTATTTCTTATATATTATGCGATAAATATAACATATCAATTGAAAAAAGAATAAGGACAGAAAGAGAAGGGATAGAAGAATACTAAGACTTGTATAATTAAATACCCGGGGAACGGGCAAAGTTTCGGGCGAGTGATGTCACATGACTGCTTTCCGAACGCCAACTGTACTCTGTGTTTCTTCCAGGCTATAGTCCGAAAGCCAAATGTACGCTACGTTTCTTCTACACTATAGTCATTCGTAATTACTACAGGCAAAGAAATTAAACATAGAAGAAACAACCCGGCAAGATGATATTTAAGGGAAAATATAATGAAATGTGGGAGAGATATTAAAATGTTCCTTTAAGAGACAAAAGTTCAAATAAGAATATGTTTGTCAAAGCTGCACTCAACTATCAAAGAAATTTGACTGTTTGTTAAAATACTCTCAGAAAGAATATTACGAGTTAGATGCATAGATATTATCACAACAGTAGAATCATTATCGTATCGCCCGTAATGTTTTATTACTTACATTTTTATTATTTTTGTCCGTAATGTTTGCTAAAATTCGTAAAACTACAGCCAAATTTAATGTGAGCCGTAAAACACGCCATACCGATTTTTATATACAATGGAATTTTAATTTATGTGCTATACTTCCTTTGGTGTGTGTGGCAATTTTATAGTTCTAAATAGGTAATTCATTCTCTTCAAGGTACCATCACTGATTATAAATAAGAGTTTCAAGGAATATTTGGGTTTCAGATATTGGGGGCAGTGTTGCCGAAATAATATCACATTTAGATTTTTTTATGGTGAAGTTTCGCAAACTAATTTTGGAGACACTGCTCTGATAATACAATATTTTTGTAAATAGTAATAGCTTTCACAATTTTTAGCGTTTGCACGCTAAGTCTTCCAGCTAGATGCAGAACAGTGAAAAGTCGAATGGTGATGTTTTTATTTTGTTTTGCTTTTGCTTTATCTCCCCCATATTCAGCCTCTCGCCCTGCGTTTTGGAAAAATGCCCAAACCACACAGTGAAGGTAATAAACCGAATCGCGAAAGAATCGCCTATTGTGAACAGTTGAAATAAACTCTCACCTCCTTTCTTTGTGTCGACGATCAATGCGGTGAACCAAGCCCAGGCAGTGGATGGTGGCGCCGACTTTGCCACCCCCCGGACACGTGCCCTACTGGTAACGGCGAACAGGCCGTCGTAAAGTCATTTCTTTCCGTCCTGAGGCCGGTGCTCCCTCCTTCCACCACGGAGTCTGGTGGCTTCCTGCACCGCTTACCTCAGTCCAAAAATCTGTTGTTCTTCCGACTCAATTTCTCAAATTTAATTTGATGTCTAGATTCAGCTGTTTAACGAGCCATCTTCAGATCGCAAATGTGTTTGGAATACATGACTGTCGTCATATTAATAAAATGTATTACACATTTGAAACAATACAGCCACTACGTTGAAAAATCATTTTTCATGTCCATGGATGATTAGAGAACATATGACCACGAATGTGACTTCGTCATGCAACGTAAAATACTTTTAAGAAGTGAACCTGTCATATTGTAAAACATTTTTACGATATTCAGAAAATGCCAGCATCATTGTGCTTAAAATAACATAATTAAAACAGGTGTAGCCAGTAGGGCAGGGATAAGGAAACTGTTTTAAGCGGCAGATCGTGCCTCCAACCGCTTAAACTGTCAACAAACATGAACCACGTATACGTAATGAAGACGATGACGACCACATTTTCCTTCTGAGCAGATACAAGCCATCTTAAAACTGTTACGGGAATCGGCGTAACGCTACGAGTAAACGAACAATGAACTGGAGCACCACCTCAGTAATGAGTGCATTAAGTTGAGAATTGTGGTTTGACGGGACGTTTGTTGGGATACTCCTTGCAGGTGTGGTGACTACTGTGTCTGGACGACGTAATAGTCACCAAAAGTGCCTAGTAAGCAAGAGACTGGGTTAAATCCCAGTCGGCCACAAATTTTCAACTTTCTTCACTCACGTAATACAATTCAAACACGAACGCTAGGCATATTCTTTGATTTAACAAAAACTGTTGATTTTGCTCATCACAAAACATTGGTGCAGTTGTTGGAGTAAGGGGAGTATCTCACAACTGATTCATCTCTTACTTTATTAACAGACAGCAGAAGTTAATCCTCTGCAATGTTGAAACTGACAATGTTATGCTCTAACAATGGGGCACAGTTAAGTTTGTGGATAGGGTTGCCCCAAGGGACTGTTCCTGAGCCTCTGTTGTTTCTGATTTATATAAATGATATGCCTTCTAGTATAATAGGCAATACTAAGATAATTCTGTTTGCTGATGAGACCACCTTGGTAAGAAGGATGTTGTTTGCAATATTGACTCAGTATCAATGCAGTTAAAGTAATAATTTCATGGGTTGTAGAAAATAAATTGACACTAAATCACAGTAAGACGCAGGTATCAACACACAATTCAACAAAATCTAAGATTTTAGTACACAGAATGGGTCCATGTTGACTGAGACTCAACACCTCAAATTTTTAGGCGTTCAGATAGGTAGGAAGCTCCTGTCGAAAACCCATGTTGAGGATCTTGTTCAAAAAGTGAATTGTTTACATTTATGACAGGGTCTGAAGTGAATTATTATCGAGAAAAGCATTTCACTTTGCTTATTTTCATTCACTTATGACGTATGATTGCCTCAATTTGGAGTAATTCGTCTGCATAAAATAGGGTATTTATTGCGCAGAAACGGAGAGTTCGAGCAATGTGTGTGTGTCAGTTCGAGACCCTCTTGTCGACCCCTGTTTATTAGCCTGGAATTTCTGCTCTCTCAATACGTATTTTCTTTAAATTGTCTAGCGTGAATAATTTTTGGTTATTTTAAGAGCAACTTCAATTAGTCAATATGGACAGAAGTCGAATCTGCATTTGGATCACACCTCCTTGACCCTTGTAGAGGAAGGTGTCCAGTACTCCTGCGCATCCATTTTCAGTAAGCTGCCGTAAGAATTCAGAAAGCTTATTAGTAATCCACGCACTTCCAAGGCTAAACTGAAAAGTTTCCTCGTGTTTCGCCGCGCGGGAATAGCCGCGTGGTGTAAGGCATCATGCTACAGACTGAGCAGTTGATCCCGCCGGAGGTTCAAGTCCTCCCTCGGGGATGTGCGTGGTCATATGTGTGTGTGTGCGTGTGTGTGTTGTTCTTATTGCGAGTTGGTTTAAATAGTTTGTAAGTGTAGGGACTGTTGGCCATAGTAGTTTGGGCCAACAGGTGTACAAACATTTAAACATTGATCGTAGTGGCTCACTCTCTGTTCAGCTGAGGAACTCCTGCCGCGGAGAATGTTCAAATGTTCAAATGTCTGTATAGTCTATTGGACTTAACTACGGGGTCATCAGTCCCTAAACGTACAAACTACTTATGAACTAATTAAGACTAAGGACTGCACAAATATCCATGCCCGTGGGGGGATTCGAACCCCCGACCGTAGTGGCCGTGCAGAAGCGCCTCAGTCCCCCCCCCCCCCCCCCGTGCCGCGGAGAATTGTGTTCCAAATCCAGAGTGACACGCTAGTATGCAGGTGGTCATAATGTTCAAAGACAATGACAGAATGCGTTCTGACATTCCTTGAGTAATCGCGGCGGCATCCTGGGACTAGCAGTTTCAATCCCTCTCTCTTCCTCGCGAGCTTCTGTTCAGTCTTTGTATATCAACAACCGATACATGACTCGTTTCTATTACATTTCATCAATCAATAACTTTTTATGGAGGTACAGTTTTGATTACAATTACAGCGGTCAGATTTAACAAAGAGAAACATTCAGTGACGCTGCTGGATGACGCCTTTAACAGCTCGGGAAATATTGTATTCTCTTGGACGTGCACCGTCCTAAGTACACATTTTCCTAGTTGATCTAGGAGTAATTTTGCTAACTATGTTTTTTCACTTCGCTTCGTGTAGTTAACTGTCACCAAATATGAGAGTTAAAATGCTTTAGCTTTGTGTTTTATTGTAAAACTATTTCCTATGTTAATGAACACTCTCATTGACTCTATGTAAATGAGAGCGTTTTCGTTGATTCATCTGAATTAAAATGTCTCTTGACCTAAGATTTTTCAGAACCAGTTATAATTAGAGTCATGGTGGTAGTTATTCAAGATTTTTCATAACAGAGTTTTTATTTTATGCATAATTTTTTTCTTTGACTAAAGGTAAAAAAGGTAAAGCAGTCAACAATCCGAAGATTCCAGAATGAAACTTTCACTCTGCAGCGGAGTGTGCGCTGATATGAAACTTGCTGGCAGATTAAAATTGTGTGCCGGAACCGGGACTCGAACCTGGGACCTTTGCCTTTCGCGGGCAAGCGCACTACCGACTGTGCTATCCCCTTTCTTCCAGGAGTGCTAGTCTTGCATGGTTCGCAGGAGAGCTTCTGTGAAGTTTGGGAAGTAGGAGGCGAGGTACTGGCGGAAGTAAAGTTGTGAGACGGCATCGTGAGTCGTGCCGGGATAGCACAGTCGGTAGTGCGCTTGCCCGCGAAAGGCAAAGGTCCCAGGTTCGAGTCCCGGTTCCGGCACACAATTTTAATCTGCCAGGAAGTTTCAGTCCGAAGATTGGTTTGAACACCACAGTGCTTTACTAGGCATGGTCCTGTTTGGAGCTGGTATGCCGTTGCCTTCCTACGACCTTCGAACTGACTTACCCAGCCAGTTATAGGGGGACCTACAGTTTAACGTGGGTTCCAAACCACGGTGCTATTCCGTATTCTTCACATGAGCAATACTGACCGAAGTGAAAGAAGTGGAAACTGACAGATAAAAATCCTACGACCTTGCGGGACCCGCGACATTTGGATTTGTAGTTTCGCACTCTACCACTGTGCAACCGAGGCGCACTTTCTTTGTCTATACAAATATAAATTATCTAATATTGGTGTTTAATGATACATCTATCACTCGCCCACACACGGCCAATTTCCTCAAATAGTTCCTGAGAAAAGACGTTGTGGTGCAACCTGAACATCCACCACACTCGCCGGATCTCAAACCTCCGGACTTCTTCGTATTCCCTCGACTCAATTTCTCTTTGGAAGGAAACAGATTTGACGACATTCCTCACATCCAACATCCAACGAAACGTTACGAGGCTTCTGTACACAATCCGAAAGACTGTTATAGGAGGTGACTATTTTGAAGGACAATAACGTAAGTTTAGTTCATAGTTCATCTACAGCAATGTTGCAGGACTATTCATGGAACTTTATTGTCAGAGGTTGCACAACCTACGCTCCTTGGTGACCTTTTCTGCCACAATCTCTCTGCCTGTGTCTCAGTCCATATCCTCTTCCCTCCTCCCCGCCCCCCCTGTCTCCGCGCTCCTTCTACCATCCCATCCCTTCCCTCCTCTCTTCGTCCATCCGATCCTCCTCCTCCCTCCTTTTGTACATCTCCATCTTATCCATCACGTTCTCCTTGATCATCTCCTCGTCCCCCACCCTCTCTCTCTCTCAACGCGAATTTACTTTCCCTTCTCTCTCTGACAACTGTCTCTAAATCGGATCCTTATTTAGTGTTATGTTCAAAATCTAATCTCTCTTCACTTAATCCTTCGATATTTTGACAGAACGTTGCGAAAGAATACGCTCGTTTTCAGTATACCTTTGTCTAAATATATGTTGTATTTGGTTTTATAAAGCTTTTATAACGAAGAAACATTGTTACAAAACTCGGAAAAGATATCTCTTTAAAAATATGTGTATAAAAACCTCCATGTATTAGAAAGCAACGTTACGTCAGAATTTCAAAGCAATAACTTTTGGAGGTAACTGTCTTTCAGGAGGAGCATTTAAATTTTTATTAATAATTAATACAGATGAATATGAGTAGTAAGGACTGACCAAATATTCGGTTACGGCTAGTTTCGGCCAAACTATTGGTCTCGGCAGCAGTTTCGGCTTCGGTCAGAAATCAGCCGAGTCTTCGGCTTGGCAGAAATTAGCTTTCTTGAACTTATTGATGAAGTCCGGTCGCGTTCTTGATGAATTCAGTCAACAATAACGCTTTACCTCAGTTGCTGCGGCGTGTAACTCTCTCCTACCGCGTTAAAATTGTGGTTATTTTGTTGTTAAGCACCGTATAAAGCAATTGTACCTTATAGTGATATATGTCAGTAACAATTTAACTTCATCAGTATAGTATCGTACGTAATGGAAGGGGTTATGTTACTGTTATACTGTAAAGTTTGAAAGCTTCTTGTTGTATGTTTATTAAGTGAAAGAGAAAGCTTGCTGAAAGTTTGTTAAGTGAAAGCTTCCTATTCTTATTAAGTCTTTCTATTTAAATCAAGTCTAATCATATGTGCGCAACGGATTTAACAAACAAAATTAGGCCCATTAAGTAAAACAATCTGTAATTCCGTGAACATTATTTCTGACAGTCAGATTCAGTGGCATGTAAGGACATTTAAAAGGGAATTTTTATCTCGAAAAACTCAACACGTACCATATACAACAAAATCAAAAATGCCACAATCAGGAAAATGAGGGACGAGGTTGAGCTGAAATAAGAAAAATGAGTAATCATTAAGTTATTTATTGAATTAAATTGAGTCTTCAATATAATACAATGGTTTTATACAATTCCGTTGCATACAAATATTCTCTTCCTTTTGATATAGAATCCACTGTCCAATATAATACGTTTGTATTCATAAATATAGAGTGAAATAAATCAAACTCAATACAATCATTGCTGACCAATTCAACCTTAGTACACAACACAGTTGCCATACGTCTGTCAGCTAGCCTAGCCCACTATCGACTCTTCAGCTCAACAGCTCACTCTCTACTACTCGCCTCAGCAGTCAAAGAAGCTGCTGTAACGCAGATGCTACATCGCAGTTGCAAAGACATTATAATGTGCAGTAGTTACAAACATGGACTGAGATTATCGAGCATGGATGACTTTCACATACAAAATAAAGCTATAAGGCGGATATACGTTCAGATTCGCAAAAATAAAGCTAAAAATCCATAAATAATGAACTTCAGCCTATGGCTGCCTACTTTCAAGTTTTATTAATGAATACAATTTTTGGATGTGTGGCCATATTTCGCAGCAGCTGTTAAAATTAAGAGGTAATCAGTCTTATGCTGACTGCAATTAAGAGATTTATTTTACACCAGGCGCGTTTCCCTTTTTTTATTTTAAAAGCATCTTCTGTGGTGGTGTTGATGTCTGTTCTTTACATGTTACTACTGCTTCTCCGTTTTGTTGGCTGGAGTTCGTTTCTTCCTGGCGTGTGTTTCAAGGCTGTGTACAGCACTTTTCGTGTGTTTTTGTTTGGTATTTTCCTTTTCATCTCAGCACATTACATCACTTCACTTTTTGAAATGTATACTGATTACATATCGCCTGTTATACGTGGAATGCCTGTCTGTTTATTTGTCATTTCACTACAGTGTGGCTATGTTTTCCTAATGCAGGGAGGGGATCGTAAAAAATCTGGAAAAACTAATTCTTGTTGTCTAAGGTGAATATACGACATTTTTAACTTCATTACGCAAGTTTCGGTTTCAGCCCGAACTAAGAGCCGAATATTCGTTACGGTTTCGCCCACAAATCATCTTTTCGATCGGACTCTAAAAATAAGAGAAATGCACATCTGAAATAAAATTAATTGCAGCCATTCTTTGTGGGATCAACGTCTTGTAAATACTAGTTTATCTTTCACTAGCGTTCCATGTCTGCCTAACATTCTTCAAAACTCTAATTCAGTGGGCCAACACTGGTTTATTAGTCATCTTCTTCTCCCGCTGGTAACGTCTGTCGAAGATGACTGAGATACTAGTACTGTAATATAAAACATCGACACAAAGGGGCACATCACACGGAGCATAACCCGGGATAATAAACCGTAATATTGCAGCTCAACTGACGTGCAAAACAGCGATTTTTCTTCTTTTTTTCCCGCAGGAACTCACGAGCAGAGCATCAAAGTTAATGGCAGGGGGATCCTGGAGAACGCCGAAACGTCCGGATAAGTACCGAGAGGAGAAAATAAGTTACATTTAAATGTAATCTCGAAACGAAATGGCCCCACTATTAAATAAATATATACCGAGGGAGTGAAGATTAACGGAAACAGACAAATAAAGTAAATCGAAAACAAACAGCGGTGAGTTATACGGTGATAGCATCAGCGGGTCATTAGGCGCTCGGTAATTTCCAGACAAGGATGCGGCCCTGGGTATTGGCATTGGAGTGGGGGGAGGGAGGCCTGTAATATTACAGGGGTTATCTGGCCTCTCCGCCGTCCCTCCAGCGGTAGGCACAGCACAAAAGTTCAGGGTTCACCGGCCCCGCTCCCCCCTCCACACACACCCCTTCTCTCCGATATTCTTTCCTTCCCCTACAAATACCGTCTTCTCTTTTCTCCCTTTTCCCCATCTCGGCCGGATACATATGCTAAGTTGAAAATTCTTTGCCTGTCACCGCGTAGCGCAATAAGAACGCAGAATTCTGTGCTCTTCGTCTTTAAGAACGCAATATATTGGCGCTTCCACGGGCTGCGTATATTTTCGTCAGAATATGAATGGCGTGCGAGCTTAATATTGTATGTGCACGAGAAATAAATAAATAAATAGAGAGAGAGGCAGGTAAAAGGAATGACAGCAGCGTAGTTTCGTATCTGCATAGTTGCGGATTTGTTGTGTCTGTCATTCCTTCTCATTCTCTTAAAAAATTTTCTCGTTTTTATTACTAAAGAGAAGAAACTAGGCGATCAGTTCCAAAATTGAACATGTCCATTTGAAGGGAAACAAATAAAAGTGTGGAAAAACTATTAGGTCACTTTATACTGCATTAAAAATCTATAAAAAATAAATTAACCCTTTCGGACCCTCTGGCTACAAATGTGTACATAACTTCTACGGTGTCTAAGATGGTTCAGAAGTATTTTTTCTCAATGGAAAGGACATGTATACGACACCTGAGTGTTCAATAATTTCATCATGCACAATTGCTGCCACCTGCGGAAGATCACTATAAAAATAGTAGGAAGTGAGTGTTGCACTGCGCTGCAGTTTGCGAACTTCAAAGAACATGGAAATTGTGGGTTACTTGTTTTGCACTGTGTAACTGAAATTAGAAGTTGTTATTTTGCGATGTAGTTATTAAACGATCAGTTTATTTAGTACAACAGTTGGCTCTACAATATTAACTAAGTTAGTCCTTTAAAAAAACTTGTTTTACAATATACGTAGAGTTATGGTATGAAAATGGGTGCATATAAATGCATAAATCTTGCTTCTAAAATCATTGAAAATTTAACTTAAGTGTATTACAGCATTAAAAATAATTTCCCTGATAGAGAAAAAGGGTTAAATGAGGAAAGTTATTTAAAACATTATCCATTCATATCATTTTGCCCTTATGGACAGTGTTTGAACTTGAATATCTCATGATGACACAATTTTCACTTCTTTCCCTTCTTCCTCTTCTCTTCCCAAAATCTCTTCATCCTTTGGCTGTGCTCCTGTTTTCTTTCTTCTGTCCATAATGTTCCTGTCTTCTTCTTCTTCTCACGTACCATAAGTTTTGCATTCTTAATTTTGTTTCTGGATTCTTTTCTGTCTCCTATCAATTGCCTGTTGATTCCAAACTGCCTTAAATCTTCCTCTATTTCATGATACCAATTTGTTTTCTGGCTTGAACTACTTACTACATAAAAGCTTCTCTTTGCAAGTCTGGTCTTGCCCATTCTCTATATGTGCTCATAGAAAGTTAATCTGCGTTTTCTGATCATGTCTGTGAGTCTTTCAGTGTACTGGTACAGTTCTTTAGTAGGTCTTTTCATCATATGCCATCTCTTTGTATTGGTCCAAATATGTTCCTGAGAATTTTTCGCTATTTGTCTCTGTGATGCCCGATGCTCCAATTGTGGTCGTTTCTGACGCCTACAGTGCTTCTGGTAATACGACTGTTTTATAGTGTCTAAGTTTGGCCGATCTTGATGTGCTGTTCTTATTATAATGTGACCACGTGACATTGTATGCTTTCTGGAGTTTTTCTGTGCGTTCTCTGTTAGATTCATTGTTTGATCCTCCCTTTTCTATGTATTCTCCTAAGTATTTAAAATGTTCCACTCTTTTTATGGATCCATACATCTATGCATTGTGTGTACATTGTTGGTCTGTCGTTCCATGTATTGCGTCTTCTCGTACGATATCTGTAGACCCGTTTTGGCAGCTGTTGCATGCAAACTTTCCAGTGCTTCCTTACCTCCTGCGTGTTATTGCTGAGAATGGCTACGTCATCTGCAAATGCCAGACTTTTATGGTGGTTTTTGTTTATTATTATTATTATTATTTAAACATACTAACACATTAATCGTTTCTCCTCCGTTACAAGAAGCAGGTAAGAATGAGCGAGTAATTGTGGCCATAACTTGGTTCTATTAATATCATTTTATTCCTCATATCCGATGTGCTGTTGAGAAGCCTCTCCCTCCGTTGGTTCACGCACAAGTGAACGTTTTATCAGGGCGTGCACTACGCTTCTGCTGGGCGACCAAAGTGTTGCATTGTTTACCCACACTACCTAGATTCACCGCATGGAATGTAGGCAGCTGGGTTTATATTCTACATATGTAATGGGCCTCGAACGCCACACAACCTCTTATTTAATGAACAGAAGTAGATCCAAAATGTTCATGTCCTACGGGGCCTCCAAATCTCGAAGCTCTCGAGATCTGGAGACCACTAAACCGTGAGGTCCCATGTGGTCCATCCACCCTCCCCCCGCATCCTGCTTTTGTCCACCACTGAGCAACTGTGCCTTTATGTCTCAAAGAAATGTGACGGAATGTATAATAAGTGACAACCAATATGTAAATTAGCATATTAATATTAGAAGGAAAATTTAAAGAAATATTTCATTTCTTAATAATCCAAATTACCTTCAGTTTAGTGGATTACCAAGTATAAAGCACTCCACTGCGAATACGCATTCTCTCTGCATCGTTGGTGTTTCTGGCTAAACGAGAACGTCATCGAAAAAAGCTAATACCTGATTAACAAGGTGTTTTCTTTCTTCCCAGTTGTATTCCACTTATTCCTCAGACGTTTTACGCATGCGAAGCACTGTGCTGTTGGGAAACTTTAGCTTCTTGCAATAGTTTCTCGAGGATGATACAGAAGAGAACTCCTCCTTGCTTGACAACTGACTTTTTCACTGTATTCAGACATTTCTCCTAAACACTTTCTAAATCGTGTTTTTAAGATTATCATCTTGTGATGGGGCAGCTCTTGTCTCTTCCGTGCTTGCAGTATTAGATTTGTGGTTAATTTCGCCTTATGCAAGACACTCTATGTTTTGTTTTAATACCCAAACTAGTTTCGGCAGTTATTGTGCCATCTTCCGTGGGTTTCTGTTGTTTATTTTATTGTGTCATTTGCCATGGAGATGTAAACAGTGCTGTTTCACAACAAAAATCGCAATGAAGACCATAAAACATAAGGACATACCACAAACAAACAAGCAGCTACACCACAGCTCAAATATCGTAGGTTGTCAAAATTCGTCATTCCACAATTAATGCACATGCAAATTCTGCGAATGACACAATAAAATAAACAACAGAAACCCACGGAAGATGGCACAATAAGTGCCGAAAGTAGTTAGGGTATTTAAACAAAACTAAAAGTGTCTTGCATAAGTCGGAATCAACCACAAATCGTGTTTTTAAGGGTTTGTTTTACGATTTACCTCGATTTTCTGTCATTAGGAATTCATTTTATTTCTAGTATTTCATCCTGAAATACTCAAGAGAAAAATAAACACTAATATTGACCCCACTGTACAGTTCTGAAGTTCTCGTAAGTGTACACACATTAGATATCTACAATTTTAGGCGATCAATTCCAAAACTCAACATGTCCATGTGAAGGGGAACGATGAACTTTAAATAAATTAAATGTGGAAAATTATTTAAAACAGATATGTGGCAGTGGCTACAAAATTCATTGCAGATTTTCATAAATAATTGCAAATGATTAATCGACATTTAAGAAAGTGAAAAGGTGGGCTATGACAGCTTTTAAATATCAACAAATAATACAATTCCTTGAGAACATTGTCTCCTTATAGCATGGGTATTAAACATAAGGAGAGGCATTGAATTAAATTTTGTGCTGTTGCCGGGATTCGAACCCGGGACCTCCTACTTCACAGGAAACATAAGGCAGAATTAAAGTATGTGGTGTGGAGGGAGACGTGCTGTAAGTCAGTCCGTGTAGTCGCTTTGGCTGCAACGCTGTGTTAGTTGAAGGTAGGAGCCAACGCCTGAAGTGGACAAGTTTATTTTTTTAAGGGCAAAAGTGGCGGTGGCAAGTAAAAAAATAAAATAAAATAAAATAAAAGTGGCCTAAAGCGCCTACCTAGTCAGTAGGATGTCCTGGGTTCGAATCCCGGCCACAGCAAACATTTTAATTCAATGCCTCTCCTTATGTTTAATAGCTTTTAAATATTTGTAATATGACATGATGAGCACAGCTGCTTAATTTATTAGCTCAAAGCTACCGGTTTCGGTTAATGTACCATTCTCAAGCGCCAGCAGAAACTGAAAGCGGTAGCTTTGAGCTAATAAATTAAGCAGCTCTAGTCAACATGACATTTTACAAATTAATGGCCATGTTGACTTTTGGGAAGCATGAGAGGTCATGTTTACTTTTGGAACCAACAAACATGGACGCAATGAGTTTTGGAACGGATAAAATATGAAAGGATCTGAAAACCATTTAATGTTCGCAAGCAATCTTAGAGATACTCCCATTTTATTATAATTAGAAAATAGTTACATGAATAAAGTAATAATACAAAATATGACATACATATTTTATAATCATTTGTGTCTTAATGCATTTAAAAATAGTAACTACTTATCTGAGTACAAATAGAAAATGGATAAAATTTTGGTTACCCAGGTTAAACATGTTCCATTCTTTAAGCATGCATTTAATGCATATGTAATTTATGGAGAAAACTTGTAATTTGTGACAACTGCAATGAGTATTTCTAGATTTCCCGAAGGTTTTTGACACTATACCTCACAAGCGTCTTCTAATCATATTGCGTGCTTGGGGAATATCACCACAGTTGCGCGATTGGATTCGTGATTTCCTGTCAGAAAGGACACGATACATTACAGTCGACGGAATGTCATCGAGTAGAACCGAAGTTATATCTGGCGTTCCCCAGGGAAGTGTTATAGTGCCGGTACAGTTCCTTTTTTTATAAACGACTTAGGAGACAATCTGAGTAGCTCTCTCAGACTGATCACGGATGATGCCGTCATTTATCGCTTAGTAAAGTTGCCAGAAGGTCAAAAGCAAATGCAAAATGATTTAGATAGCTACACGGTGCTAAAAATGTCAATTAACCATTAGTAATGAAAAGTGTGAAGTCATCAATATGACCATAAAAAAATACGTTAAACTTTATTTACACTACAAATCAGTTAAAACTACAGGCCATAAATTCAATAAATACCTAGGAGAAGGAATTACGAACAATTTCATTTGGAAAGAACGTATAGAAAATATTGAAGGGAAAGCGAACCAAAGATTGCGTTTTATTGGCAGAGCACTTAGAAAATGCAACAGTTCTACTACAGAAAGTGCCTACACCACAGTTGTGCGCCATATTTTGGAGTATTGCTGCGCATTGTGGGATCTACACAGGTTAGACTGATGGACGATTTAGAGAAAGTTTAGAGAATGACGGCTCTTTTTGTTTGTTTGTTTCTAAATCTATCGGACCAAACTGCGTGGTCATCAGTCCGTAGCTTATAAAATACTTAAACTAAGGTAAACTAACCTAAGGACAACACACACATGCATGCCCCAGGGAGGACTCGAACCTCCGACGGCGAGCAACCACGTGCTCCGCAGCGAGGCGCCTTAGAACGCAGCTCTCTTTTTGTATTATGGCGATATGGGGGGGGGGAGGGGTTGGGGTAGTGTTACGGAAATAATGCAGGAGTTGGAGTGGAAATCATTGAAAGAAAGGCGTTATTCGTTGCGACGAGGTCTATTTGCGAAATTTATTTCACCATCTTCTTCTTCTCAATGCGAACATACTTTGTTAGCGCCCACATACATAGGAAGACATGACTATCAAAATAAAATAAATCAGATCGGCAACGGAAAGGTTTAGGTGTTCCAATTTCGCGCGAAGTATTAGAGAATGGAATTGTAGAGAAATATCTTAAAAGCGGTTCGATGAACCCTCTGCGATGCACTTCAATGTGACTTGCAGAGTATTTATGTACATGTAGTAGGTATAGCTAGCCGTGTTGGTTTTGTACAGGTGGTTACAATAAATGACCTTAACGTGGAAGTGCTACTAAGTTTTTGATCTGCCCTCGTACTACATTCTTCCGTTACTGTTTTGTACACACCCTTTGCACTGTCCAAACACTTCATCCACAAGAAAAGCATTTTCTTTTCATGATGGATTCATCACATTCTCTCACGCCGATAATCCGCCCTCTTTAAGACACAATGACTGGATGATACCGTTCGCGTATACGTCTGCGAGGCATACTTGGCCCCTCCTCAGGCCACATGATCCATTACCTTCGGTTTACAGTGACAGAGCCGCAGGCTCATTTTCTCGGTCGGTGCTGCTAGGTTCGATGCAGCTGTTGACCTTGACCCAGCGGACCGACATGGTTCAAATGCTAATAATTTTTTTCAGAATATACTAGTGAACATGTCCTGTGAATATGAAATTCCTAACCCTATTCTTTCAAGGTGACTCTTTTTTTTAATATGAGTGCTCATCCATTAATTAAATTTCTGAACACGTGATACTCAGGATAGATGTCCGACACTTCCATCAGTCCGTAGCCAATGTTGACAGCTAATATGATGGCCACGCTGCACAGGCAGGACAGAGCAACAGACCAAGCCGCGCCGCATCGCTGGAATATTCGGCCGCTCTTCGCGCCCGGCCGCATTCTCGTCAGATCGCCCACATAGGACGAGGTGTTGGCGGAATGCGGAGCCACAAATAGATCGGCCACATGCGGTTCCACCGATTTCACTGGAAGCGTTTATTGGTTCACGTGACGAATTCTCTTCATTGCTACACTTATTCTAGGCACATAATTACGGTCAGCAGCTTCTCTGACCATTGTGACGATACTGCTGCCCCTCTCATCTCAATGTTATCGTACGATACCGTCTGCGTCAGACCTGGAATCGTGTGGTTCAATAGTGATATATGTTGCGTGTGATGTTAGTTACAGACTAAATAACCAGCCTAGGAATCAGTGTAGGACAGTGTCTCGGTGATACTGTGATTAAAACAAGTGATAGATTTCTTTAATTAAGAGATTCGTTTATATGCTTTCCAGACAGTTCTATAAACAATAGTTTCGTCATTGTACATTATTTCATTAACTAAACAGACAAATTGTAAAAACTTTTGTAAAGCATAAATTCGTGAAAATAAATATCATTGTATATATGTTAGGCTCATAAACAAGTTGTGTTGACCAGCTAATTGTGTTAATTAATGTAATTGTCGAGATTTGTATATTGTATTTCTTTGTATATATTGACTGATGTGAGATTTTGAACCTATTTTCAGATTTGCGAAGACATTTTATAGTCCAACTTATGTTAGGAACATGTATGATGTACTCATTAACTAATTAATTGACATTTAACATTGCCGTTTGTTGTAAAACAATAGTACCGCTATTTTGTCTTAAAAAGAGAGGTGGCATGTAAAATTATTATATGTATAGTTTTCATTTTATATTGTGATTATTTTTGTATACATGAAATATTTTCCTTGTGTGTTTGTTAATTGTAAATTAGTATATTCAATTGTTATGAACAATGCATAATGTAAGGTCATTATTGCCGATGTTATATATTTCCCTCACCTCTTTGCGTGGGGTAGTTCGAGTTTTGGCTTTTGTAATGTGCTCTGGAAGCTATGTCAGTCTGTGTTTTGAAATGGAAGTACTACAGCTAAGTTCTGATGCTTTGTATATATTTTGAAGTTGTAATGTTTTGGTGGAGAAAAAGTTTGATGCAAATTAAAGAAGAAGTGAAAAATTGTACCTACGAGTATTTATTTCTACCAAGACGCCCCAGGAGAATAATGTTGCAGCGAGCAGAACCCCCATACATAGTTATGTTGAAAAGCTAAGTATCTTGTTTGGAAGTGGTAGAATGAACTGTAATTACTTAATAATATAGTAAAACATTATACCATCGATACGGGATTAAAACAATCACCACTCTTACACTACGAATAAATATACTATAGAGGTCGATCCACTCACTACACCAAAATGGTTTGCATCAATTCTGTCGAAAATCTGCACCCGTGCGCGCTGAGACACCGTGCTGCGGTGCGCGCGACAGTCGTGGAGGTTCGAGTCCCCCCTCGGGCATGGGTGTGTGTGATGCCCTTAGGTTAATTAACTTAGTTTATATTCACAAAATATAAGACATCAAATGCGTTTGGGCAAAGCAGAAAATGGGTACCCAGCCGGGATTCGAACTCGGGTCTCCCGCTTTCTCGGCAGTTTTGAAAACTCGTAGTTTTGATACTAATTCGCGTAAGAGTAAGGGCCCGAAACTTGCCCGTCCCTTCCCACTAACGAAAGAATCATTGCCCGCAACCGGCAAGTTTGGGGCCCTTTTACTCTTACGGGAATTAGTTTCGAAACTACGAGTTTGAGTGCTGTGGGCAGGGTAAAGCTGGAAATTTATATCTGACGGGAGGCGTGCTTAGGTAGTCCTTACAGGGGCGGTGATCACTGTGTCCCCAGTGGTCTAGCGGGCCGGGCGCCGTGGCTCAGCGCCCGGTCAGAGGGCTGAACGTCCTCTGTAATAAAAAAGCTGAGCCAAATGATCAACGAACGACCAAGAACCAACAATGAAAACGACCGCAAATAGTTCATGTCATATATTCTCTGAATTTGAAAGAATAACAACTGCAGGATTAAAGTGTCGTCTGTTCTTTCGGAACAGACGTCACATGTATATATTTAGTTTAACTAGTTTGTAAGCTAGGGACTAATAACAAAGCTATTAGGTCCCATAGATTTACAAATATCTGATAATCTGTACTACTGCAATTTAATAGTTAACAGTCTAACATGTAGGACGGCGGCCACAAAAGCTTCTAACTGAACGAACTAATTTTATTGTCTTTTTTAATTTTTACTTTGTTAGTGCTGAAGACTTTTTTTCCTCGCGGTATACGATAAGGTATGCTATGTAATGCGTTAATACTATAACAATACGCATACTAATGCGTTATATATTTATGTTAATGTTTCTGGCAATGGTAACTATTTAGCTGAAAATTTGGCGTTACTAGGGTATTTGTCCTTACTAATGTTCTATTAATCCGTCTCCTATTCCCTCCGCACTCTTTATCCATCTCCTCCTTATACGTCTGCCTCCTACTTCTTCACTACCACCTACTTTAACTCCACGCCCACATGCGAACCCTATTGATGCAATCACTACCTCTCCTCCACTTAATACACTACACGTACCAACTTCTATAGTTTTAGGTAAAAGCTTTAGAAAACCACAGAACTAATATCAGAGCCAACAAAAAAATTCCATACAAAAATGAAAAACATACCAAAAACTGCAGAATACGCACTTTTTGATGACAAACAAAAGGCTTCTATGATACGTATGAAACTTAATGCACCAAAAACTCCACGGCCAACCAAAGGTTCATAAAATAAATAACCCAATTAGAACCATTGTTAGTTACAGAAGAGCACCATCATAGGCTCTTACTAAACGTATTCACACAACAGTATAAAGCACAAAATGACAGAACAGTCAAAAACACAGAGAAACTAATAAACAACAAAGAAGACTTGTATATCCCATACACAGCTATGTTGATCTGTTGAAAACATGTACTCCACAATCCCAGTCAAAGAAACAATCAAGTCCTACAGACTTATAATTAGTTGACTGCTTTACCTTTTTACCATAAGAACACATAACAGATATAAGTACACTCTTACACGGTATATTAATTGCAAAATCGGTGCACTTAAACGTAATGCAACAACCAGAGATCCAACTACAACTGATAGCGATAAAAGATCATCTTTGTCACCATCAAAAGATAATATGTAAACATATATTATCGGAACTGTCAAACGTAATTTAAAATATTTTAAAAATGTTATAACACCAGAAGACAGTCTGATTCGGTGATATATGTACGTCATTCCATCTAGACGTAAGTAAAAAACCTTCGTTATTACTTTAAGAATAAGATTTATAATTAAAACTACGAAAAATATGTAAAAATTATTACCTATATTAGCAGGTAACTTGAAAATGGCATTATTGCGCCGTAACAGTCGGTTGTGACTTAATAAAAATATCTAAACTTAGCAGAAAATTGGAATTTCTTTAGTAAAAATAAAATAAAGAAACAAAACACACAATACCAAAGACTCAAAACACTCACAACTAGCCCACATAACAACAACGAAACTAACAAAGGACATTACACAGAACTCAACAAACAAACGGGTACACACTCACTTATGGAAATAAACTGACATACAGAATTGGGGACATCCTCAATAAACAAGGAATAAAAATAGCGTATCGAAGCCATAACTCATTAAGAAATGCTTAACAAATACAGAGAGAACTGACAAAACTCTGGTATTTACCAGCTCAAATATAGCAGTTGTGATGCTCTATACTTACGACAGACCAGCAGGACATTTGAAACAAAATATAAAGAACACAAACGATCATTCAAATATCGCAACGGCCATTCAACATTTAGGGAAGAAAACCACTATCCCACCACCGTAAAACGGACATGAAAATAGTTTGACTTAGCAATAAGAAACATCTCCTAACCCTCCATGACAATTTACAAATTCAAAAAGCTTTAACAAAAACGAAACATATTTTAAATGACCATGTAAACATCAGCAAACAAACACTATTTAAACTAATAAAACACATAGTAGACAAAGACAAACCTCCCACACCTTCAAACCCACCACATAGTATGACCAAATAAGAAAAGATCAACCCCCCTCCCATACACCCGCACACACATACACACACACACACACACACACACACACACAGAGAGAGAGAGAGAGAGAGAGAGAGAGAGAGAGAGAGAGAGAGAGAGAGAGAGAGAGAGAGAGAGCTTCGATAGTTGACGTAAAATCATATTTCTAAACACACACAATACATTCAGAACATCATACACAAATTGCTAGCAGACGCCAATTTTGACGGAAACAAAATAAGAACACATCTCACAGTGCGAATCAAAGAACTTGTAAGCAAGTAGCACACAGACGATAACCAAAAACAAAACAAAAGACAAACTCAGCCCGCCAGGATACAGAAATGGCGAGTTTTTTGCAAGTTTTATAAGAAAGTCTAATTATAAATAGTTACAGGAAGTGGCAATGTGAGTGCTAAAAAAAAACATGAATAGGGCGACATGGAAACGTGAGTAATCCTAATAGTTCATTTTATTCAGATTCAAATAAACCCATAGCATGAGAACTGTTCATGATCGAAATTAGTAAAAACCACATACAAATGTAAAACAGAAAAATATCTCCTGTACAATTGGTCACTGAAGATGCTTTAAACTATAGCGAAAGGCATCTGGTCTCAAGTAGACTACTTTACATCTGCAAAAGACGTAACCCAACCTATACAAACTGTCGAAGACTATTCTAAGGTTCCCTCCACCCTGCACTACCAGGGATTTTTTTTTTTTTTTTTTTTTTTTTTTTTTTTTTTTTTTTTTTTTTAAGGAGCCTTCTAACGGAGGTTGTCGGGTCATCTTAAGCAGTGTTAACTGATGTTTTTCGTTTATTATAATGTGTCCTACATATTGTGTTATCATTTACTTTATAGTCACCCAAAGTTATTTCTGCTTTTTCGTTCCATGGTCTTCCCCGTTTTAAACATTCCGCGTCAAAGGTAAAGAGACGGTGAAACAGATACTATTCCAAAAGCATCACATCTTTCCTAAATACAGGTCAAGGGACAAGCTTTCGCTTTCGTAGAGAAATATGTAGAACGCATAGCAACTAAATATTCTCAGTTACTGACTAAAATACTATTTTTCAATAGCTTCTTCATGCCAATAAATTGTCTCATCGTTTGTTCTGTTATAAGGTACGACACCCTAACATGCTAAATTCCATTGTTACTAGTGAAACCAAATTTGTCATTCCTGTCTGTTCATTTTTCCGAATTTTTTGTCATTTTTACGTATTGACACGATTTTCCCCCAAAGAGGTTTCAAGGGCCATAGAGAAAAAAATAAAAATCTTACCCATAGCTCCATTTCTGAGTTATAGATTTCAGTTCAAACAAAAACCCCATAGGAAAAAAAATCATGTGTTTCTGGAATTTTCAAATTTTCCGCAAAGTTTTTCATTTTTTATTTGCTTACAAGCTTTAGTAGGAAGATTAAGAAGATTTTTAAAAATAGCCAAATCGATCCAGCCGTCGTCAATAGCCTCACAAAGGAACAGCTTGTAATTTTATTCTCCTGTTTGGAGCTGCAGAATTCTATTGTTTTCTTCCCTCTTGCCTGAATGGCTGCCATTGTCTGCGTGGCACAGTAATTTCACGTCGCTTTAACCTTCGGGTCACAGAGCCTATACCGCAAGAATAAGCATTAAGTCGGGCCGTATCTCCTGCGACTTTTATTACTAATAATAATTAAACAACAATAAATTTAAAAATTGTAATATCGTGGTTACGTTGTTGTGAGCTATGTTGTGGCATCGATACAGTCTCATATAATGGTGTAGATTACTGAAAATATTTAGAATGCATTGCATCATTTGTGGACGCGGTAATAACAAACCACCTTGCAAATGTTTGTGAAGACAGAATATTGCTGTGGTCTTGAATATTTTTGAGTGTATAGTGCACATATGAGAAACATGATTTTAAATCTTTGTCTTCATGAATAAATAATATAAGAATTACTGATTGAAAAGAAGAGGATTGGAATTGTGAAGACTACGGAAAGTACTCAACCAACAATGACTTTAAATATTCATACAGATCTGTTATTCATTATGTATCTCTGAGCATGTAACTGTAACGCTCCTGCAGTTTCATTTGATGTATATCGTCCGCCAGGTCGTAATTTGACACATAGGCTTATACGTAACTAAAACTTGTTAACGTGATTCTTCTTTAAAAAAAAAGTGTTCAAATGTTTGCGAATCTAAGGGACAAAACTGCTGAGGCCATCGGTTGCTAGATTTACACACTGCTTAAACTAACTTAAGCTAAGGACAACACACACACACACACACACACACGCATTCCCGAGGGAGGACTCAAACCTCCGACGATGGCGGACGTGTTACTTATTTAAAACTTTTGTCAACATGCAGTATAATAGGCTTAATTCGGACCACAATGGGAAAAGAAATCTGTTTTCGTGCTCTGGTGAGATTTCGCTGCAGTCATGTGTAATTCTGCAAGAAACAAAATATGGGCATTTATGTCTGACGTGAGACGGCAGTTGGACATTAACATTTAGTATACAGACCTACAGAGTTGAAGGACATGAAAGGGATGCAGTGGTTGGAAAGGGAGTAAGACAGGGTTGTAGTCTTTCTCCATTGTTATTCAATTTGTACATTGAGCAAGCTATAAAGGAAAGCAAGGAGAAATTTGGAGAAGGAATTAAAGTTCAGGGTGAAGAATTAAAAACATTGCGTTTTGCCGATGACATTGTAATAATCTCAGAGACATCAAAAGACCTGAAAGAGCAGTTGAAGGGAATGGACCGTGTGCTGAAAGGTGCATATAATATGAACATTAACAAGAGCAAAACTAGGGTAATGGAGTACAGTGTAAGGAAATCAGGTGATGCTGAAGGAATTAGATTGGGAAACGAAGCAATAAAAGAGGTAGATGAGTTTTGTTACTTGGGCAGTAAAATAACAAATGATTGTCGCAGTACAGAGGTTATAAAATGCAGAATGGCAATGGGTAGAAAAGCGTTCTTGAAAAAGAGAAATTTGTTAACATCGAATATTGATTTAAGCCTAAGGAAGTCCTTTCTGAAGGCATTTGCATGGAGTGTTGCCTTGTATGGGAGTGAGACATGGACGATAAACAGTGCGGACTGGAAGAGGATTGAGGCTTTTGAAATATGGTGCTACAGAAGAATGCTGAAGATTAGGTGGGTGGATCGCGTAACTAATGAGGAGGTACTGAACAGAATTGGGGAGAAAAGAAATTTCTGGCATACCTTGACTACAAGAAGGGATAGATTGGTAGGACACATTCTTAGACATCAAGGAATTGTGAATTTAGCGTTGGAGGGAAGTGCGTGGGGGAAAAAATAGCAGAGGAAGACCAAGAGATGGATACAGTAAGCAGATTCAGACAGATGTAGGTTGCCGTTCTTATTTGGAGATGAAGAGGCTTGCTCATGATAGGGTATTGTGGAGAGCTGCATCAAACCAGTCTCCGGACTGAAGACCACAACAACAACTACAACATACAGACCACTGAAAGCGACCTACGAAACGTTTTGCTGAGTAATATATCTTATTTTAAAGAACGGAGTAATAGTCAATGGACTAATGGACGGAAGTGTGTGGGGTAAAGATCGCAGAGGGAGACCGAGAGATGAATACTGTAAGCAAGTTCAAAAGGATGTAGGTAGACATTCTTATTCAGAGATGAAGAAGCTTACGCAGGACAGAGTAGCATGGAGAGTTGCATCAAGCCACTCTACGCACTTAAGACAACAACAACCTGTTTTGGTGCCCCAGTTACGAACTGATGTCACTATCCAATTAGTTGTGCTAAATGAATGGGAGCTTCTGTTTAACCTTGTATCCGCAGACCTTGCCGTGCATGTGCCCCATCCGCACACATCTGAAATGCAGGAGATGAGTTTCCCAGTTAAAGCACATTTTCATACATTAGACAGTCATTTCTGAATTCGTATTTTCATACTGGATATTTTCGTAGAAGGGTGAAGGAAGATTTCTTAACGCAAAATCTCATTCGTTAAAGCTTGCATACTTCTCAAAATAGTAGCAGAATCATTTACGTGAATTGAAACTGTAAGCTGTAGCAGTTCACAGTAAACGCGGAACAAGATTTTTCCAATTATGAAAGTACCGACTATTGTTGATAAGTTCCAGTGGCGAACTAAGGTAAGGGGGGGGGGGGGGGGGACCGCTCCGGTCCTCTCGTCTTTGGGGGCATTCTAATACCTCGAAATCACTTTTTTTTTTTTTATCCCTTGGACCATCGTTCTGGGTCCTCCAAACCTCGAAAGCCATTTTTTAGACTGTCCCGTGCCTCTCGTCATGGGGGCCTCGAAATCCCAAGACTTACTCTTTTTATAGTAATACATGTATTTCCAAGTGGACTGGGGCCTCATTTTGTTTTGCCGCCGCCCTCGGCCTCCGACAGCCTCAGACCGCCACTGATACGTTCTGTACTGAAGAGAAACTTATGAAGTTAAATACTTGAAGATAGGTTTGAACACCACAGTGCTTAGTTGCCTTCCTTCCACCTTTGAACTGATTTTCCCAGCCAGGTATGGCGGGACCTACAGCTTAACAAGGTGAAAGGTGGCAACACCGCATTTTGTTAATATCGCTGACTGGTCAGAGAGGTCGATTGCCGAAGACTGTGAGACGGTGGTGACCGGCAGTAGGCAGTGTGTGGTCAACAAGTGTGGCAGTTGGTTGTTAGCAGTTAGTAACTCCGGTCTTATTTATCATTGTATAGCGATTGTGTTGGGATAAGTTTAAATAATAACAACAAGCAAAATAAATTTACAATTTTTGTTGTTTTTTTTCTTTCTCTCAGACATGATCATATATTTTTAATCACTATGTCAGGTACCTGCTATGGGAAGGTATACATTTCGTATTCAAATGTACTGCGAATTCGAGACCAGTTTCAAGCTAGTCAGGCATGGGTCGTTTATCTTTAGTTTCAGGCTTATTTTTCGATGGCAGTACTGTAGATATTGAGGACGGTGATAGTATTGTTGCCGGGAAGTAGGGCTGTGATTACTGAGAGGGCAGACTTTGCTAGGCGCGCGGATGAGATTGCAGAAGCGTGGGGACCGTGGTTGTGAGCAGTTGTCGTTCCGGCGGGATAGCCGAGGAGATGAGATTTTGAGACTTGAATGCTGAGCCAAGCTGTTTGTTTAAGATATGGGGACGAAAGGAATAGATGACGGAGAAACGATCTTTTGAAGTTTTTATAAGGTAAAGTTTTTCATGAAATACTTGGCAAGTTTCTATGGCACAACTTCGCATTGTTAGGTTGAACTGATGGTAACAGTAACGGTCGGGAAAGATCTTGCTGATAGCTTGTGGTCTCACGATTCATGCTAGGGACCCCTTACAGTATTAGGAAAAGTATTTATTGTAATAGTTTAGTTTTGAGATTGCGTTTTTTATGAAATAGGAATTTCATGGGTAGTGTTCTTGAAATATGGTATTGTTGTAACATTGTTTGTGTAAATCGAGTTAAATTTATTAACAGTAAAGAAATGTTTATCTCTGTTTAAAAATAATTTTGTAGGCAGATTAAATATCTGAGTTATATTTTTCACTTAAAGATTTTAAAATCCAAAGCATGAGATTGTTAGTAAGTTTCATGGAGTTACATCTGTTGGAAAATAAACCAAATATTTCATTTTTAATAATTAGTTCGAATTTCTTAAACAGATTACCAGTTTATCCCTCCTCACGTGCCATAGATGTTTTCTGTAGTTAGTTTTCCAGTAGTCAGTACAGCAGGAAGTAGTTTGGTGTTGCGAATAATTTATGCAGTGTGGCTAAAATAAAATAAAATAAAAATCCAGGTTAGTAAGTGAAAGTAATCGAAAAGTGAAAGTGAGAAAGAATCAGTTTTTGTCAAGCTTAGAGTTCAGTATGCTTTACAGATTTCAGGGTAGGACAATTCATACAGTGTTCAGGTTAACACGTGTTTGCACTCAGATTGCATTGATAAATATTGTGTTCGTTACATTCCGTTAAATATTTTTAGTTCAGTCAGAAACAAGTTTGTAGAGCCAGAATTATTAGCACAGTGATTTTTAGTATCAGTAATTTTCAGACAATTAACTTTGTTACATTTTCATACAGAAACAATTAGCAGTTGGCGTCTCATTATAATAAAAAATATGCAGTCAGATAGGTTTTCAATACCTTGACATTCAGATAGAATACAGTTTAAAAAAATTACGCAGTCAGATTAACGTAACGTTGTGCAACGTTGTGCATTCACATAGAACAAGTTCAAACACGTTCAATTGCATTTCATTCAAGTAGCGTCACTCAGTTACATTTCTTAGATCATATGGTAAAACTCATAACTGTCGCAGCAGACGTAAATTTTGTAAGAGAGGAGGACAAGCAAGAAACTCAACTATTTCAGACAATAGCTTCATTTCCTTTTTGAATTCAAAGCCAGTAATTTTTATAACTGTTGCACTCTGATAAATGACAATATTAGTAAAGATTTTCTTACACATTCAGTATTTTCATAGGTTTTAAACATTCGTGAACTACATAATTAATTTTCCCAACATTATTTGCGAGCAATTTTACGGTGTGAGCTTCAACAGTAGCGGTAGGGTAAATACAGGTTTTCGACTGCACTAGGCATAACTAATGGTAACATACAATATCCAATTTGTCAGTGCACTAAATAAAGTGTGTCTGCTGTCAACAGAAAAAGATGAGTGAAATTTTATTCATGATTGGTATTTCGAGTACAGAGGCAGATTGTTGCGTGTCGGTTAAACATTTTGTACGCGCTTAGTATCCTGTTTGTCTTGTTCTTAGAGTAAAATAAATAAATAAAAGTTTGTAAATCTATTGGACTCAACTGCTGCGTGTCGGTTAAACACTTTGTACACGCTTAGTATCATGTTTGTCTTGTTCTTAGAGTAAAATAAATAAATAAAAGTTTGTAAATCTTTTGTTCTCAACTGCTTACGAACTACTTAAACTAAGGTGAACTAACCTAAGGACACACAAACACCCTTTCCAGAGGAGGGACTCGAACCCCCGACGGCACCGCAGCACGGCGCTCCAGTGCGCACGGCTAATCCGTCGTGGCTCTAGATTCCGTTGCAGAAATTGTAGTCAACTAGTTTGTCAGAGAGCTACCAGTGTTTCTTACCAATCGTGGAATGTGCTTTGTACACTAAATTAGACCGCTTGCTAATTGTTCCAGTCTGTTATACTCATACATTCCGTTATAGAAACCGTAATCAAATAGTTTGTCAGGTAGCTGCCAGTATTTCTTGCCAATCGTGGAAAGTGCTTCATATGCTAATATTAATTACAGCACTTGATGAAAAGACAATAATTTGTCCACTGTGTACAATCTATTCTGTTCCTATCAGTTACTGTCAAAGATTGTCTTTCTACCCATGATCACATTTACAATCGGTATTATTTTCGTGTTAAACCTTGGTTTACACTCTACTGTTTTGACAACAGGACAGTTTCTTTGTTAATGAAACTAAGTCTTCGTCTCAGTACGTGTCGTTACACACAAAAATCATAGCTAAGGTCGTAACGGAAGTCATTTTCAGTGTGTTTTATATTTGTAATCCAAACTTGTATCTATAAATAGTTAACGAATTTCATAACTGTCAGATTAGGCGTTTTCACTCTGTGCCGTATATTTATATGCTTTTCTGTTGCCATTAGTTACAGTTAAAAATTCTCTGTTATTCCACCCATGATCACATTTACACACGTTATCACAGTCGTTTTAAATAATAGTCAGCACACAGTTGAAATAATGAACTATTTGCTTGTCTAATTAACGAATCCTACTTTGAGCTACAACCGGACTTGTCATTCAGTGAGATTGTTACTTTGCCAGACTGACGTTCTGGATAGTTAAGCGCACTAACAGGGCCTCACATATTGCAGTCAGTCGATGCCTGGCTGATTAATCACAATATTTATTCTTCTAGAATCACAGACATTCAGACCAATTTTATATTCACAGCGCTGTAGCAGTCTATATAGCCACTGTTGCATCTACACACAAACAGAAGACAATTCAAACACACACACACACACACACACTATAGTTTCTGAACGTAATTTTAATTCAGTTTAAATATATTATATAATTTCCGAACCACGGTGCAACATGGCATTTTTTACTACAATGTCGTTGCTAGAGATGAAAGAAATGAGACTTGACAGATAAAAACCCTAGGATTGACAGAATACTACACTATAATTTGAAAATTCTTGCTGCAGTTTCCATGTGATTAAATATGTGTACCTCGATCCACAATCACCTCACTGCACTATCCTTTACAGCAGCGATTCCCAACCTTTTTTGCTCTGTGGCCCATCCTTTGCATAAAAACATCTGGCAGGTGCAGCAACTAAATAAAGCTCAAAATCAAGTTGTCAATGAAATAAACTCAGTAGAATATTTAACACTGTTTGTCACTTACAACATGGATTAAAAGTGGTTAATTTTAGCCTCAAATCACTCTCTACATTCAGTCTACTACTGTACTTACTTTTCAAAAAGAGTAAAGTTGAAAAGGCTTGTTCACATAAATAGGTTGTCGAAAAGCCCATCACATGTTTCAGAGCAATTCCGGCAATTTTTCTGAACACGTATTCGGTATGGGACCAATGGCGTTTTGGTTCAGTTAACAAGTCTGCATCACCCGATGGAATTTTAGATTTGTTCAGCTGTTAGTACATCTATCGGACCAAACTGCGTGGTCATCAGTCCGTAGCTTACTAACTACTTAAACTAAGGTGAACTAACCTAAGGACAACACACACACATACCCATTCCCCAGGGACGACTCGAACTTCCGACGGCGAACAACCGCGATCTCCGCAGCGAGGCGCCTTATTAGACCGCTCGACTACTACACCGCGGCAAATTTTCGATTTTTTAAAGTAATTCACTTCAAAGTGATTTCAAAACCACTGGATTTCATCCTCAGTTTTAGGAAAGTAGTCCATGAAATAAACATGAAAAAGCGTAGATACTGCTACAGTGTTTCCTCAGCTGGGGTTTCCAAACTCTTTGTCACTGTGTACTATTGACAGTTTTTGAAATTTTCGGCGTTTTGACAAACCTTGAGGTTGCAAAGGGAGGGCAGGATGCGGCAGGTTGATTAATAGGTGCTACAGGAGTTAGAAACAGTATGTTTATTTTGAATATTAAAAAAAGAAATACCAGTAGTACGTTTTAGCTGCTTCTTTTGAGGCAGATTGCGGCATGACAAAATGCTCCATTTCTTTAGAGTAATACAAGATGTATATGGCATTTATGTAAATATCAATTTAAATATAAATTAACAAACCCTGAGACGGTTTTTGTCTCAAATATGTCTATGACATTGAAGATGAAGGTGAAGCAAGGAATTAAAATTTGTAATGCGGCCGGGAATCGAACCTGGACCTCCTTACTTACTAGGCATACGTCTTACCGTTAGAGCACCGCACGACTAACGACTAAGGCGCCTCGGAATAGTCTAAGTACGACTTCCCTCCACGTCACAAACTTTAATTCAGCTTCCTATTATCTATGGAACAAGGAAGCTGAATTAAAGTTTGTGACGTGGATGGAAGTCGTACTTTGACTATTCCGTGGCGCCTTAATCGTTAGCGGTGCGGTGATCTAACGCTAAGTCGTCTGCTTAGTAAGCATGGAGGTCCGAGTCCGATTCCCAGCCGCATCACAAATTTTAATTCATTACTTCAACTTTATTTTCAATGTCATGGACATTTATGTAATTATTTACGGTGACCTTGGCAACTGACGAGTGAAACCTCTGAATATACGGATAATTCTTACGTTTGCCTGAAGGAACTGAGATACCAACAGCTGTGTGTATAATTAAATATTTATTGTATCACAACCAGTTTCGACATTCCACTATGCCATCTTCAGGTCCCTACATCAGAGTATAATATCCAAAAGTAGGGATACTAAAACTGGATTTGTGGACTTCTGTCTCTTAGTGGGAAAGAACAACAACAACTGTCAAGTTGCAGTATCCCTATTTTTGGATATTATGCTCCGATGTAGGGACCTGAAGATGGCATAGTGGAATGCCGAAACTGGTTGTCATACAATAAATATTTTATTATACATACGGCTGTTGGTATTTCAGTTCCTTCAGACTCTTGACCAGCCGCTGTCCCTTTTCCATCACCAATGATGGATTCAATAATAATTCTTACCTTGTCTTCGACTGCCGACGAGCGTTCGCGGTCCAGTGCCAGGCTGCCCGCGACACAAGTACTCCGCGCCCCATAGGTTGGGAACCGCTGCTTTAGAGCACACATACGAAAATGAAAATCAAAATTCGTTGAGAGAAAAACCAACCCTGAAACGAACAGTCCCCATTTAAGCGCAAAATAATTATTTTACTTTCACATACACACATCTGCTCTCGAAGAAGTCGCTGTCTACTACGATGACAACTATCTGAAACCCAATCCTGATAAAACCGTGGTTTGTGCGTTCCATCTGCGCCATAAGGAAGCAAGGAAAAAGCTGTTCATCATCTGGAAAGGACGCTATTTAAATCACAGTGATCACCCAACATACTTGGGAGTAAAGCTGGATCGCTCTTTAACTTTCAAAGAGCACTGCATGGACACCAAACAGAAAGTATGCGCTAGGAACAATCTTATTCGCAAACTCACGAACACCAAGTGGGGAGCACAGCCCAGCGTCCTCCGCACATCTGCTCTCGCCCTGTGTTTCTCTCCTGCAGAGTACGCTGCTCCAGTATGGCGGAACTCTGCACATGCTAAGCAAGTTGACGTGGCCTTAAATGAGACAGGCCACACAGTCACAGGATGCTTAAGACCAACTCCTTTCAGTAATATTTTCCCACTCATCGGAATAGCACCACCAGATGTAAGGAGACAGGTAGTAGCGGAGACTGAAAACAAGAAACAAGAAGAAGATCCGAGGCACCCAATGTTTGGAATCAAGCCCCTCCCATCAAGGCTGAAATCGAGGAAAAGCTTCCTTCTCACAACGTCATCAATTCCAACATCTGCAGAAGCTCGTCGAAATGCACTGTGGAGAGCGAAGTCACCAGGAGGACTGTGGACAGCGAAAGAGAAGCTACCAGCAGGAGGCCATCTCCCGTACGCCACCTGGAAGACGCTCAACAGGCTGAGAACCGGAGTGACAAAGTGTAAAAGCAATATGAAGAAGTGGGGTGTCAGTGACGATGAGTGTGGTGAGAGACAGGACTCTGAACGCTTGCTTGTGTGCAAGAATCTTAGTGTACATTGTAACATGCAAGACTTGTTCGCTGCCAATGACAATGCCATTCTGGTGGCAGAGTACTGGACCAACAAACTGTGATGTTGCCATTAATTTATTTATACTAGATCGTTAGTTAATATTCAAAATTGTATTGTGAAGTAGTGCCTTGTGGACTCGGATAAATAAATAAATAAAAATAAAGATATTTATTTATTTATGCATTTATTTTACCTGGTAAGATTAGGACCTTCAGGCCGTTTCTTACATCTAATCAGGCTGACTCAAACAATTTGCGCAGTACATCACAGACATACCATGTGTAATATGACTATTAATGTAAAAAAAGTATAGATTATTACTAAAATATAGCTGTAACAATAATACATAGATAACTTATAAGAATTAAAAACGATACTAATTTCAGTAATAATGACAATAATAATAATGACTTTCCATTCCATTCCATTCCATTATTCCATTTAGGAATTGCCTCGTTATGTTATTACAGATTGTGAGTTATTCACATCGAACAGAGACAAAAGACGATGGAATGTGGTGAAAGAGGTATAGAAGAGATAGACTGATTAGAGGAAGAGAAATAGGACGGTAAGATTCAAAGCTATGGTCAAGAGAATAGAGAAAGAACTGAGAAGAAGGTAATAATGGAGGTTTATGCCGTTGTTAATAAGTAAATTTTGAAATTCCTCTTGAATGTAGAGTGGTTTAGGGTAAGACGTAGATCACATGGTAGTGTGTTCCGTAGTCGTATGGCTGAGATGGAGAACGACACGGAGAAAGATTTAGTGTTGTGTGAAGGTACAGCCAAGGTGCTAGACTATCCGGTCTGGTATTGCGGTTGTGGAATGATGATAGCTGTTTAATGAGAGAAGATAAGTACTGGGGGCACTGGTGGCTGAGAAATCGATGAAGTATGTACAGCGTTTGAATCTCGTGCCACTTATGTGTGCGCATCCAAGCTAGCTGGGTAAATGCAGGACTGACATGATCGTACAACCGTATATTGCACAGTACCTAACGCAAGCATTCATCACTAACTCGAATTTTCATTATTTGTGCCGCTTTTCAAAATTTTTGGATGGCGTATAGGGATGAGAGCGATTTCCTGCAAGCTGCAACTGTTTGTTCTTCACATTTTAGGTGTTTATCGAAGATTATAGGCTACCCAGATCTTTCACAGATGACCCTCTGAACTTCGTATCAGTTACCTCTTAATATAAACCATATTAATTTAAATCATATGTATTTTAGACCCAGTAGCTTTGTAAAGGCATCATCAGATAGTCGAAGTATCGGCTCGATAGTGGGCGGAAAGAGTCGGCAAATCACGCACACATGTGCAGCATAATGTTCATTTCACATTGGTGGAAGATCAGGGAAGGTTTAAACGGTGATAAAATATGGAAAAAAAAATGACAGGAAAATTTAGATTTAAAACATGTAAAATAATGTCTTGGTTGTTGTGTTGGGTGCGTTCAGAAATATATTTTGAAAGAGTAAAGTTCGCTTTACACGATCTGAACCCGCATATGAACTGTCAAAGATAAAAATGAATTGCTGTTCATTAGTCTCGCTAAATCTCGAGAACGGCTGCACCGATTTGGCTACATATCATTACATAAACCACTGAATCTATTGTGATGAAATCGGGTGTGGAGATTGCTTGAGCGCTGAAGTACCGGATAAGATACTTTAGAAAGTGTGTAATTCAAGATTTTTTTATTTGAAGTATATAAAGCGAAATATCGAACAATAATTACTCTCTGGAAAAGCTATTTACTCTTTGACGTCTTAACTGTTATGCAGAAGTTTTAATTAACTTTTAAAAATACATTGTTTCTTTTGTAAAAAGTGGACAGAAAGGCAGAACAACAGAAGGACGATTGTCAAGTGATCAAAATTTTATCGCAATCGGATGAACTGTTCTCAGCTTATAGTGTTGAGTTCATTTAGAAACACATTGAAAAAGGAACTTGGTTCGAATTTTGCGACTTTCCTTTTTAACTGTCCCTATTTTTTTCCTGAAAACTTTTCCAAGAACACAATGAACAAAACAAAAAAAGAATTACCTTTCTCCGTAGTGTGAATAGTCGGTTATAGTGCTTAATTCAATAACAAATCACACTGACAAACGCGCTTTCAGTTTTTCTCAAATTTTCCAATTTTCCGGTAGATTATATAAAAACGTTATTTCTTGCAAACGTTGTTCTGTGAAGCCGTACTCAAGTGATGCTCTTACAACCATGTGGGACTTGATTTTTATTCATAGAAAAATCGCTTTCGGTTTTTCCTAAGTTTTCCTACTTTCCGGGCAACTTTTCCAATGTTTTATTTGATGCAAACTTTTCTCTTGCTTTCAACATGAAATATACAAAATTTTAGCGCAATTTGACGAACGGTATTGATAGCTTATTGGAAAAAGCAGTTTCAGTTTTTCCCGATTTTCCTCTTTTCTAGACAACTTTTCCATATTTTATCACCGTTTAAACCTTCCCTTGACTTACACGAATGTGTGAAGACTAAAATTAGCCAAATCGGTTCAGCCGTTCTCGAGTTTTAGCGAGACTAACGAATAGCAATATATATATATATATATATATATATATATATATATATATATATATATATATATATATATATATATATTTGGGTACCATTGAGGTATATTTCAGGGACTATTTCACTAAAATACCGGCTGATTAACTTCGGAGAAACATGAGGATGACATGGGATTTCTTGGGGTTTAGCTTTAGACCTAGGTTTTGTGTCCAGGTCGGGAATACGACTTCCTGGTTGTGTTTGCGCATATGTATTAAACAGAGGCAATCTCTTTGTTTTTTTTCAGGTAGAGAACTATTACGAAGTCAATTTTCAGATGAATATACGCTCGACGTGTTATTACCTTCGCAAAGTGCCACCGTTGGCTTCAACTTCGTGTCACAAGGGTATCTGCGTCTCATTTAACCTACCTCGTGGCTACAATCGGAGATTAATAAAGGCAGTGTTCGATTAATATTGTAATATTACCCCGTATACAAGGTACCAGTGCGCACGTATTTGGCAGTTTACTAGTGTGCAACCGCTGCGTCTGGAACGGCACAGGCAGCTAGCGCGGGCGCGTTCAGGATTTCTTTAGGGGCTGTCGCGTAACTCGGCCCCCTGATGGAAATCGACCGCCCCACGGCCGTACTGCGAGCCGTTCTCACTCCACTTCCCTGACCTAATTTCGCAGGCGATGTACCAGCCACATCTCGCCATGTAACAGCCGCATAGCAACTGCTTCCCGCCACCTAACAGCTACATCCTGCGTACTAAATTACAGCGTGGACAATGGGACAGGCAGTACTTCTAGTCACGATGCTACCGACGTAGACAAAGTTATACGGAACGATCGGTGTCACCGGACACAAACACCGACTAGTGCAAGGATGACTGACACTAAAGGAATTCAGTCGGAAAAAAAAGCTAAGTAACCACTACACACTACAAGTATTTCATTGTATTGTTGTTTCGGCTAGTATATCTTCGGGGTTACAAGGCCGTAATCCATAAAACTTTGCAGTTTCCCCTGACGTTTCGTCCAGAACTGCGCTGGACATCTTCGGAGGTCTTCTTACTTCCACTGAGTCTTACCGAATGACGAGTCGGGCATCTGAAAGCGAAAGGGTGACAGCGACAGGGTGAGTAACCTAACATTACCGCTGGATATATTTCGTAAAGCACATCAAATACTAACGAACCGATTCCACAGACCGAATGTGAGGAGAGGGGCTAGTGTAATTGGCTAATACAAACCATAAAAAAATACACGGAAGTATGTTTTCCAACACAAACCTACGTTTTTTTAATGGAATCCCGTTAGTTTTGTTAGCACATCTGAACATCTAAACAAATACGTAATCAGTGCCGTTTATTGCACTGTAAAATGTTAATTACATCCGGAGATATTGTAACCTGAAGTTGACGCTTGAGTACCATTCCTCCGCTGTTCGATCGTGTGTATCGGAGAGCACCGAATTAAGTAGGGATCCAAAGGGATCGGTGATGTACCTTAAGTATAGAAGACACAAAAAGAGCACAATACGTCCACATGCTAACACCTTTATTGGCTGAACCTTGACAGGATGTTCCACGGGCGTTTCATAGGACGTGGAGGACACATACATTGGCCAGCCCGTTCTCCTGATATTACACCTCTGGACTTCTTTCTGTGGGGTACGTTAAAGGAGAATGTGTACCGTGATGTGCCTACAACCCCAGAGAATATGAAACAACGTATTGTGGCAGCCTGCGGCGACATTACACCAGATGTACTGCGGCGTGTACGACGTTCATTACGCCATACATTGCAATTGTGTGCAGCAAATGATGGCCACCACTTTGAACATCTATTGACCTGACATGTCGGGACACACTCTATTCCACTCCGTAATTGAAAACGGAAACCACGTGTGTACGTGTACCTCACCTCTCATGAGCGTCAGTGAAAAAGACCAATAAAAGTGTTAGCATGTGGACGTAATGTGCTTCTCTAGTCTCTTCTGTACCTAAGGTACATCACCGTTCCCTTTGGATCCCTACTTAATTCGCTGCTCTCCGAAACACACGATCGAACAGCAGAGGAGTGGCACTCAAGCGTCAACTTTAGGTTACAGTATCTCCGGATGTAATTAACATTTTACAATGCAACAAACGGCACTGATTACGTATTAGTTTATATGTTCAGATGTGCTAACAAAACTAACGGGGTTCCATTAAAAAAAAACGTAGGTTTGTATTAAAAAACATACTTCCGTGCATTTTTATATAGTTTGTATTAACCAATTACACTAGCCCCTCTCCTCACGTTCGGTCTGTGGAATAGATTCGTCAGTATTTGATGTGGTTTACGAAATTTATCCAGCGGTAATGTTAGGTGACTCACCCTGTATAATGTGGAATGTGGGCTTGGCCAAGCTGACACGTATTCAGCAGAGATAGTTTCGTCAAAGATAATACTTTACTATCGAGTGCAATCTGTCAAAGTAAAAACCTGTCGATCTTGTAAAGGTAATATTCGTATGTCGCTCAGATTCATAGCTTCTTCTTCCTATCAAAATTATTCTTATGTTTACACATTTCAATGGCTTCTCTGTATTACGGTGGATAATAATTCGTCACTGTGGATAAAACTGTTGTTTCGGGAAACCTCACTACATGACTTCCAGACTGGAGATCGTGCTCTGCAACAGCCGAATTCTCCGTTTTTCCTAGTCGGCAAAGACTTTTGTGTTCCTTCAGCCTTGTTTCTACACCCATATTGGTGATTCCAATATAACCTTTACCACATGTTCATCGAACTTCATATACGCCACAAGCAGAATGAGGAGGTCATTTATCCGTACATAACGGAGTACTTGACATATTTTCTTAGTTGGCCGGAAAACTGGTCTTATATGTTGTTTGCGCAATATTTGTCCTATGTGATCAGTTACTTTACCGATAAGCTGTGTTCTTCCATCGTTTTGTTTTGTTACTGGTTCTTAGCGTTTTGTTATTTTGGACGCAGATCCCTGTTTATTTCTTTATATGAATAGCCATTTTTCTGAAAGCTTGCTTCAGGTGTTTTATTTAATTCGGTTTCCAGATGTTCCGGAGTGCAAATTCCTTTAATTCTGTCATCAAGAATTTTGATGACACCCCACCTTTGCTGTGGATGATGATTAGAGTTCGTATTTAAATATCTGTCAGTATGGAAAAGGCCAGCGCAATATCCTTTTTGGATGTTTTAGATACAAAAGAGGTAGATGGACAAGCAGAGTATAAAGTTTCTCGAAAAGCCACACATTGTAAAGCAACAGCTTGGCCACGCCCACTTTCCACAGTATTTATGTCGCTATCAGATGCCCGTCAGTCGGCAACACTCAGCGAAAATAAGAAGACCTCCGAAGATTTCCAGCGTAGCTCTGGACGAATCATCCCAGGAAAACTGCAAAGTTTTATGAACCACGGCGTTATAACCCGAAAGATCTACCAGCCGCTATGACACCCGGTCGTTGAAACCTTCATAGTACTTATTTGTTATCTTTATTTATCTTCAACTCTCTCACAGATGTATTTCATTTTATTTTTATTTCCATTTTATTTTATTATTATTAACGTATCGGCCCAATAGAACCTGAAGAAGTGAAATCAATCAATGTCGCATTTCGTGGTTGGGCTACCTTTGACCTCAAATTTGTTCCATCCTTGCAGAATGAAGACTCTTTCTTTCACCAGACCGCGGTGTTCCAGTCCGTTTTGTAATTTCCTTCAACTTTCCAATCAAAAATATTTTGCCTGGATATATCTCTGTTTGTAACGTTTGCATGAATTATACCGGCTGGTTAAAGATCCTCCTAAATAACAGCGATCCACTTAATTGGCTCAGGTTTGGCCTTTCTTCTACTTTCCTAGAATTCTACTATTCGTATTGTCAACATAGTGGGTGCCATTCGTTTTTATTATGCCCATACAATATAAGTCCTCGTTTTCTCATGTCACCATTGCAACCTTCCTATTGGTACCCACCATTAAGAACTGGGTAATACATAACACAGCGTAGTAAAAGATTTATATGCTTTGGTGAGGCGAGTGTCAACAGCCGTAATATATTTCATAAAATGCATTTTTGAAATCATTGGCTGTTTATTAAAGCCTTATATATCAACCAGTTTCGGTCAATAGACCATCTTCATGGATAAAAAGGTGTTAAAACTGAATGGTAAAATGCATCAAATAAAATACATCTAGTTGAGACAAACAGGCGTCAATATAACTAAAAATATTAAAAATACAGTGGTCATCTTAGATAAAAACCTATCAGACAACACAACATATGTTGTATGCAGTATTGTTACTAGAAATCTTCCGAACAGCATCTGTTTGGTCAAAACCTGCTAGGTATTTGCCAGTATTAGGTTCCAACTGTTCTTCTGCTCGATCAAGTAAATATTCTAAATGACTTCTGTATGTGACATTGGTTCTAGATCCCGTTCCATGCAATGGATGAATTAGGGCAGTTTCCCAGCCCTCAAGTAATTTCTCAGATTGACAAATATGTCCTATTACCCAAATTGATTTCTTTTATTGTCAATAAAATTCTTCTGAACATTGGAGCGCATCGTGAGTACATCAAATTCCACTGATATTTATAGTGTTATGATCAGCTGATTTTAGTAATTCTGCAACTACACGGTCTTTTCCGGATGTTTTATTATTTTTAAGTGTCCTAATTTTTTTTAGTTATTTCGATATCGTCAGGTCCCTTAGAGCTAGATTTGTGTTATTAGTTTGCTTTAGTTAATTTGTCCGCAGGTTGTGGAGAGTTTAATAGTTTTAAAAAGGAATTAGCAAGTATCTAACAATTTTCCTACTGCCTTTTCAATATCAGAAAGCAAGGAATTTTAGGTAGGCAACAGGTTAGTTTAATTTCGAATGTTTTATCAAAGATTTTTTTGTGTTGTTCTTTTAGAAGTCTTTTTAGATTTCTAAAAGTTGAGCATTTTCATAGTTTGTTTTAGTCTGTTGGATTAATATAGATGTCTATTTTCTTACAGTTAGAAAGCTGTTGTATGTTTTTTTCAGTTTTGTTAGTATTCAAGTTTTCGAATACCTCGAGCCTAGACGTAATTGTTGTTTCCCAATCCCGCAATCCGTGTTCGTTTCTTCGAAGCGAAATTAAATGTTGTGCTGTTTTGATTAACTTTTCTTTTAGGCTTTGTCAGTTGCTCTTTATTTTTATTTTTATTTATTTATTTTTTGGGAAGTTCACATGTTAGGAGTTGGGCTTATTTTAACAATGTCACAACTTTTTAGATCGAAGTTTTACTTTTATTTGTGTTAAATAATGATCAGAATCATTACTAGCACCTTTTGTAGCTCCGATACTGAACATTTCTATGTAGTTAAGGTACGAAATTGCTACATGATCTATCAGAAATTCTCTAATAAATGTATTGAGTGTGCGTCAATTTTTTCTTGTTTAGCAGGGTTCTTTTTAAAATGTCTTGACATGATTTGAAAATTAAAAATTTCGCAAGTTCAACACGTCTTTTTCTATTTAAGATTGTTTATTTATGTGCAGGAAATCCACCCACCGTATTCTTACTTTTTTTTTCTCTTTACTTAAATGAGCTTGAAAACCATCCGTTAAAATTTTAACATGGCATGGAAGTCCTCACTGCGGGCTTCTCGCAGGGAGTCGGTGGTCCTTTGCCGGCTGCGTATTGGCCATACCTGGCTGACGCATGGACACCTTCTGCGCCGTGAGAACCCTCCTCAGTGTCGCTGTGGTGCGACTCTTGACAGTCGCTCACATCTAAGTGGAATGCCCCAATTTAGCCGCAGAGCGACGGAACTTTAATATCCCTGACGCCTTGACGCTTGTTTTAGCTGACAATGCTTCCATGGTTGACAGTATTTTAAATTTTATTCGTGAGTGTGGACTGTGCCGGTCCATTTAAAGTCTCTTGTGTCTCTGTCATTTATCTGTTCTCCGCTTGCCTAAGTCTATTAGGTAGGTGTTTCAATGTGTACCAGAGTGGCTGGATGTGACATATTTATGTGATACCCAGCAAAAACCCTCTTGTCCTGTCCCAGTACTTTTATCCCTTCTTCGTATTTATGTGGACCATTTCTTCGTTTTTACATGTTCCTTTTAAACTGACGTGTTAAAGCATATGCTTCGAAACGCTTAACACAATGTTTTAGCTCTAAGATTGGAACAAGGGACTGATAACCGTTGATGTTTAGTCCCTTTCAAAAACCACCAACCAACCAAGTTAAAGTATATGCTTTGCTTGATTCATGGGTTTTATCCCCATTATTGAATTCAAAATATTTTTGGAAACATAGGAAGCTGGAGTACTTTGACAAACTTAAAAACAAGACTAATACAATTTTTTGTAACACTTAACATACAAACAGCTTTGGAACAAGGTAAACTTCATAAATTAGGAGATACATTAAAATAATAGAAGATTCGAATTTAATTACGGGTAATAATACGACGGATTTAGCTAATTATCGTCTTTTTAAAAGTAAAACTGATAAAAGAAAACTTAATAATGCAGCAGATGTGGAAGCTGCTTTTGTTCCATCACACTGCATTTTAAGCTGGGCGCAAGAGAATCCGAAATACTGTGATTATCAAAATGCTCTATGATGCTCGTACATGGAATCGGGTCGAGTTGAGTAGTCTCATTGAGTGAACTCAGAGTGTAGGACTGATAGGATTAGTTCCAGAACCTAAATTTTCACCGCACCACAGACACTGACCATATTTCCGTGGGTATAAGGCTGACGCAAAGTGGATCTGCTTTTGTTTTACCTTGAACCGAAACTGCTTATTCTGTATTCGTAGCTATCCACCTTATCTGATTGAACGTTATCCATAACCTGTAACACGTCGAGTAACCTGGACAAGGTCGACCTTATAGACTATCAGTTTCAAAGTCTTTTGTTTTATTTTAATTTCTATATTATTTATTTGTTGTAACTGACTTGCGGGTTATTAAAAAAAATTTTCCGCGATAACGTTCATATGTGTAACCAGTTGTTTCGATGGTCAAATATGTAATAGTCTCTCCAAAAGAGGAATAAAAATGTAGGTACATTGTCGCGGTGAAATGAAAGCAGGCTTGGCTTCGAAGGCAGGGTTGACAACTGAACACATCACTTATACTGAAAGCAGGTTTATTGCGAACTGAAACATACACACAGCACTGACTCTCTCTAGGGCAGAGTGTTCTGCTATTTATACACAGACAGAATGTACCAGAAATTAGTAGAGTAGTTAACATAAGAAACATGTAGAAATTATAAGTCAACATAAGAAACATGTAGAACATTCTGGAAATGATAAAAACAAAAAAATAAATGTCTGCTTGAGAACAGGATTGAACCGACGACCTACAGCACCGCAATCGGTGGCGCTATCCACTGCGTCACGCCGGCAGTCGGATTAATTGGGGTCTTGCGGCAATATGTCAAAGTCTGTAAATAAAGTACCCCCGCCATCCATTTTATGTAGACAGAGACCTTCCTTTTGTTTTGACGCTTAAGTGTGCCAAATTTCTTCAAGATCAGAATAAAACTGTAGATTTGTATGATCTGGAAACGCAAAAACAGTCACGTTCTTTATATTTAACCCACGAGAACTCGCGCCTTACGATCAATCGATCGCGTGTATAGCATTTTTCTAACAGTCAAAGAACAGTTTGTAATGTACTTAATATGTCTAAATAAGTATTACTAGTTGCGTTTATAAGAAAACACACACATTTTTGTCTACTTAAAATTTGTAAAATTCCGATTGTCTAATATATAAAGCAGAGTGTCCGTATGTTTGTACGTGTTGCATACAAATCTACAGTTTTCTTCCAATCTTTAAGAAATTTTGTACACGTAAGCTGCAATCCATGAGGACGGTAAGTTCACGAGATATGACGTCATTAACAATGAGATGCGCGAGAAACTGCTGCATATACCGACAATGCTGCTCATTTTCGCCTAAAACAAAGGACCGATTTCAACTAAATTTGGTACACTCATTTCTTACCGTGAGGTAACAATTGCTGCACGGTTAAGAATCACATACGACACAAGGTTCAGAAGATATGACGTCATAAACAATAGGAATCGCGAAAAACTGCCACATAATGCGGCGAGACTTTAAAAATACGCTATATGAGAATGAGAGTACTTAGCGACTTGCAACAAACTTCAAACATAGTTTCAAACCTTTATTAAACTTTTCCTCGCTGACAACCACAACAAAATACTGAAAGGAGAAAAGTTTCTCGCTTACTACTTTTCCGATGTTCATGGAGCAAAACTACGACATTCGCAATGAAGTTGCAGTTTATAATTTCTACTCTACAAATTGTAGCTGCAGGAAATTTTACAGACAGTGTACTCGCATATAGACGAGTGTACCTTCTAAATTATATTACAGTACAACACGTAGTTCATGAGATATGAGCACATAAACAGTAACATTCTTGGAAAACCGCCCCTTCCCGCATCAAGTTTTCATCTATTACTTCTTTACTATTAACTATACTGCCAAGATATTTTACAGACATACAGTCCTTATATAAATGAATATATACTTAAAAATGGCAGGCAAAAATAAATAAATACCCGGCCAAAGCCAGATTTTCAGCTAGTTTTAAAATAACTGTGAGCAAAATCCTCACGCTCGAGTGCTCCCGGGTTAAGAGAGATAAGTTTAAAAATCAATACTTAAGTTTTCCTGTTCACGTATTATTATTATGATACGCCCCTTTTTCTTGTATTGCTGCAGCTCCCAAACAGTGGTATATGGAGGATTGACTGTCAAGGAAATAATGGGTGTCACATTTTACATATTTTACTATTTTTCAGGTGTTCCTTTGAGTTTTCCCAATTCTTTTGTACTAAACCACCCACGTATTAAACCGTACGTTATACATATGTTGTGTTGTGTGTTGTTCTGCTGGGTGTAGGACCAAGTAGGGATTTAGAGAAATGAACAAGCCAATCGGACGGACAAAGAGGCCTGTAGTGAACATGGTGTCGCACCATTCGCTGTTCCGCTGCAGGGTTTTTGTGTTGAGTCAGAGGTCCATGCCGCTGTGGGAGAAAAAACTGGTTGGCAGTGACAAACAACAAGCTGCTGTTGGTGAACCCAACTATCCGACAGTGGCGATCTACATCTAGATTTACATAGGGTACTCTGCAAATAACACCTAAATGCCTGGCAGGGGGTTTTCATCGAACCACATTAATAAGATTTATCTATCATTCCATTCTCGAATACCACACGGGAATAAAGAACACCTAAATCTTCCAGTTTTCGATCTGATTATTATGATCATGTTTCCATATGTATGCTGATGGTAACAAAATATGTACTCATTTAGAGGAGTAACTTGGTAAAAAAATCGCAGTGGCGTGTTTTACGACTCACTTTAGATTTGCCTGTAGTTTATGATTTTTGCAAACATTTTGGACACAAATAATAAAAATATATATAATGAAATTGATGGACGATGCGATTACGACTCTACTAGTGTGATAATATTTATGCACGCAAATTGTAATATTCATTCTGACCTTTTAACCAACAGCCAAAATTATTCGATGTTTGAGTTTTTTGACAAATATACTCTTTTTTTGAATTTTTATCTTTTTAAACTATTCTAATGTCTATCCCACACTTTCATTATCACTTAATTTACTCATCTTAGAGAATGATCTTATTGTATAAATAGCATATATGCCAAGATTTATTCAAGACGACCGGTTTCGACACTCTGTGGTGTCATCATCTGGTCTCATTGACATTAAACTTAATTATAGTGCTCCACAAAAAATATGGTAGGTGTACTGGATGATAGTTATATAGAAAATCGTGTGCTGGTGGATAGTCAGATATAAAGTGGATGGCTGGTCAAAATTAAAACATTAAAATATACATAAAATAATAATCACCATAGTGCACATTTGGCGTTCGGAAATCAGTCACGTGACATCCCTCGCCCGAAACCTTACGCGAAACCCTATTCTGTATACGCCATCTTGCTTTCTGTATTTGATGATTTACTTATTACAGCTCAAGCGTTGTCATTTCAAAGCAAAAGCGCGCTGAAAATTATCATAAACACGTCGCTGTTAAGACAATGAATTACAATCTAATGTCAAAAATGCCATGTTAGCAGATAACACCTGGAATCGATGGTACGAGAATTACGGATTACTCTCGCAGCAATTCGGCGAAGCGGAATGGACAGCGAATTACTCTGTGATGCACGAACGTCTTAGACAGTACTTCGAAACTTGCCGGGCGCGGTGGCTCAGAGCGCTCGGTCAGAGGGTTGCCGGCGTGGTATCTCAACGTGCACGGTCAGAGAGCTCGACGTCCTCTGTAACGAAAAAAACTAAGTGAACGACGAAACGATCAGAATTAAACAACATAAACCAACGCCCACAAGGACCGACCAAACCGAAGAGCCATTGAAACAAAAAAACTGAAAAAGTTCTCAGTGAAGAACCCAGAACGAACACATAGCATCCGCCACTTGAGTATTGTAATTTTTATTATTTTTCTTTTTTTTCATTTTGTTTCCTAAAAGGTTTTCGCACACTCTTGTTAATTGAACTATATCCTGCAAGATTCTGAGTTGTTCAAAGGTAACTGTGCTTTCTCTGAAAAGTGCATGTATTCTTTTCTGTGCACACATCATGAAATACATACCAACGAATTGCAAACATAGATTTGTTTATCACATGTACACAAACTGTTGAGATACTTTTACAATGACTGTTGTAAATGACGTCATGATAGTAGTAACTTTGTATGTAGATTAAGTACTAGATTTATGTAGAATTTAGACGTAGCAAACTTATTCCGTTTGTTATTTTAGCTGTAAAAGAAAACGTGATCATGGTTTGAAACAGAATATTTGTTCTTTATTTTAGCGCAGAACAAAGTAACATGAACAAAGTTATATCTGAACTACATTGAAAACGTCTAGAGCAACCATGCCAAAGATAAACATTTTAGTAGACGCAACGATTATAATTAATGGCTTTCAACATACCCCATTAATAGTGAATAACTGTTTAGGAAAAAACAGGTAATTTGATGCAGTATATACACTTAACTTCCGTTTCATTAAGAAACTAGTTACCGCAGAAATCTAGCACTTCATTTATATATGAAACTACCAGTATCTGCACGTTGTTTAGAATATTCATTATCACAGAATCCTCCCCGCTGTTGTGCAAATGCTTCAGAACACCAGTGTTCAAGACGTTGTTATGTATTTCGCGGCATATTCACGAAATAGAACGTATGCACATTTTAGAGGGAGCACTCATACAACTACACAACGCTAAACATTGCAGAAGATAACTGTATTTAATTAATAAGAGTGCCGAAAACTCCTTTACGGGCCAAGGCGGAAAAAAAAAGGAAAACTGGTATCTGCGGGTTTCGAACTACCGACCTCATGCATTAGAACGTATCACACTACCCACTACACCGCGGCGAACACCTTCGACAGTGTCCCTAAATTCCCGTACTATTGACGACAATTGCTAACAATGAAGCTGAAATTTTTGGACATTAGATTTATGGTACTACGAACGACATGCTTCTGTTAATTCTTCAGTGCGACACTGCATTGAAATGACAACGCTTAAGATTTAATAAGAAAATCATAAAATACAGGAAGCAAGATGGCGTATGCCAGAGAGAGTTCTGGGCGAGGAATATCACGTCACATTTTCTAGCGCCTAATGTACGTAGAATCAAGAGACGGTGTCAAATCGCTGTAATTTTCCCAAATATCTTTGTAACGGTGCGAGTTACGAAAAAAAAAAAAAATAAATAAAAAAAAAAATAAAAAAAAAAAAACATAGCAGAGGAAAGGTGCGGAGACTGTTATCCTGTAGGAATTCGGTTTTTCAATCTTCGTGTCAGATGAACGTTTTGTTTGCAATTACAATTACATTGCAAACGGCTTTTTTTTAGGGTTACTAAAGTATGTTTTGTCCGACAAATTTGAAAAAGAGAGGTCCTGCTTTGTGGCGGCCATCCATTATGTCTGTAAAATTTCGTGCCGATCGGTTTAACGGTTCGACTTAAAAAGTGGGAACACTTTTACGGACAGACAGACATCGTCAAATCGCCGTTATTTTTGCAAATATTTCTGAAACGATACACGATATGAAAAAAACATAAAAGAGCAAAATTGTAGAGAATTTTCTCCTCTATAAAGTCGGTTATTTAATCTTCATGTCAGATGAACGGTTAAGCCCGTATTTTCAAATAAATTTAGAGCTGTCAAAAGGCGATCGCAAAGGCCCACTTTTAGTGTTACTACCGTAAGCTAAAGTGCGTAAATTGATCTCGCCGCAACGAATATTCCCTTCTTTTATTTTCCTCCACTTCAAGTCATGCATCATTTCCGTTACACTCTCTCCCCCGTATTGCTATAATAGAAAAGGAGATGCCCTTCTATGAACAATGTTCGCTGTCAGTCCCATCTTGAGGAGATCCCATATTGCGCAGCAATATTACAAAATTGACCGAACAAGTGTAATGTAGGCCGTTTCCTTATTAGAACTATTGCATCTTCTAACTGTTCTGCCAATGAAACTTAGCCTTTGGTACACCGTCTCCACGATAGTTTCAGTGCCTTCTTTCCAATTAAAGTTGTCCTTAAATGTAATTTCTGGTTATTTAGTTGAATTTAAAGTCTTTAGTTTTTACTAATTTGTCGTGTAAATGAAGTTTAACGAATTATGTTTTACAGCTCATATGGATGACTTTATACTTTTAATTATTTGGGGCCAATTGTCAATTTTGCACAATGCAGTTATCTTTTCTGAAGTGTTTTTCAGTTGCTTTTGAATTTGTGCTGACTTTACTAACGTATAAACGACAGCATCATCCACGAACAGGAGAGAGCTGCTCAGATTGTCTCCTAAATCCTATATAAGGAGCCGCGGTGGAATGCACGAGTGCTCTAAGGCGCCTTGCTGCAGAGGTTCGAGTCCTCCGTCGGGCTTAGGTGTGTGTGTGTGTGTGTGTGTGTGTGTGTGTGTGTGTGTGTGTGTTTTGTCCTTAGGTTAGTTAAATAGTTTGTAAGCCTAGGGACTGATAACCGCAGTGGTCCCATAGATTTAAAAACGTTAGAACATTTGTGTTATAAAGAAAAGGAGCATTAGGGACTCTATAACACTTTTGTTTTGACAATTACTGGTAAGGTGACTCTTCTTTTCGGACATGTCCGAAAATAACAGACACCATATCAATAATTATAAATATGCCCACAACAGACAATGACATTTTCAATGCGGACGCATTCATAAGATCAGTCCACTGCGAGAATACAGTATCAGCTGCGAGCAAGAGGAAACAATGGGCAGTGGGCACTACTATAGAAATTTGCTAAGAGTTGAGAATTTGAGCTGGAAGGGAAGAATGTCTGGATAACATGATTGGTTAACGCAACCACTGGCCCGAAGCGGGAAATCCGGGTTCGAATCGAGGTCCAGCACAAATTTTGAACTTTGTCGTTGAATTTATTTCAACACCCGAAAATGGTCGAAATGTTTCAATATTTCGACTTCTGTTTTGCTCCATGACTTCCCGTCAATTACTACGTAGTGTGTCCTTTCCGACAGAAATTTGCGAATCCAAGTGCACAACTGAGACAATATTCCTTAATCACGCAATTTTACTAGAAGGCGCTTGTGAAGTTCAGTAAATCTAGAAATATGGATTCGATTTGGTCTTGCACTCCTATTGGCTTTCTAGAGTATTGGAGTGACCTCTGAAACTCTCCAACTTTGGGTACGGCTGTTTCGCTGAGCGAGCGGTCGCATTTATGATAGCTAGGTATGGAGCTATTGCATCAGCATACACGGGAAGGAACCTAACTGGTATACAACCGGGACCGCAAGACTTGTTTTTAATAAGTGGTTTCAGATCCTTCCTACTCCAAGGACATCCACCTATGAATTACGCCTGCTGGCAGCTGTTCTTTACTCGAAATCTAGAGTATTTTCTTGGTATTTTTTGGTGAAGGAATTTCGGAAAGCTGTGTTTGCTAATTGTGCTTTAGCAGCACTGTCATGGGCAGCATTAAAATTCGTTTGTCGTAGTGAAGGTATTATTACCTGCTTTTCTTCTATTATACTTTACTTATGACCAAAACCTTTTTATTTTTTATTTTCTGCCAAATTTCGAGACAGTTTCATTGTGGAAACTATTGTCAGCATCGAGCATAGAAGCATCCTGGCAACCTTTCAGGGTGTATTAAGTGACCCTTAGAGGTAATGTCCACTTATAAATCTTCTAATCAAACAGGGTGCTTATGAAATATCGGCACAGTTGTGCGATTGGATTCGTGATTTCCTGTCAGAAAGGACACAGTGCGTTTGTAATTGATGGAAAGTCATCTAGTAGAACAGAAGTGTTATCTGGCGTTTCCCAGGGAATTGTTAGAGGCCATAAACCGTTCCTTATTTTTCTAAAAGATTTATGAGACAATCTGAGTAGCTACCTTAGACTGTTCGTGGATGATGCTGTCACGTATCGGTTAGTAAAGTCACCAGAATATCAAAAGCAACTGCAAAATGATTTACATAAGATATCAGCACGATGAAAAAAAAATGGCAGTTTACACTTAATAATGAGAACTGTGAAGTCAACACTAAAATAAACCCGATACACTTCAGTTACACGATAAATCAATCAAAACTACAGGCCGTAAATTCAACTAAATACCTTGGAGTAACAATTACAAACAACTTAAATTTGAAAGCACACATGGAAATATTGTTGGGAAAGCGAACCAAAGACTATGTTTCGTTGACAGAACACTTAGAATGCATAGGTCTACTAAAGAAAGTGCCTATACCATACAAGTACGTCATATTTTGGAGTATTGCTGCACTGTGGGATCCTCACCAGACATTTAGAGAAAGTTCAGAGAGGGGCAGCTTGTTTTGTATTATCGCGATGTAGGGGAACGGAGAGAGTGTCACGAAAATGAAGCACGAGTAGGGGTGGAAATCATTAAAAGAAAAGCGTATTCAGATTACATGACATAGTCGGGTTTGGAGGCGATCTGATCGTTTTATAGTTTTCAAAATGAAATGCCAAGATCGAACATTAATAATTTATGTAATGAAAACCGGTTTCGGTGAACTGCGTCACCATCATCTGGTCACATACATATTACAAGCTGGTCATCTTATTAAAAAAATTGGGTATAAAATAACAAGTGCAACAATGCACGTAGTCACTATATAAAAATACACAAGTTAAAAACATGACAGCCTAAATAATTTTGTAGGCTGTCATGTTTTTAACTTGAGTATTTTTATATAGTGACTACGTGCAATGTTGCACTTGTTATTTTATACCCAATTTTTTAACAAGATGACCAGCTCGTAATATGTATGTGACCAGATGATGGTGACGCAGTTCACCGAAACCGGTCGTCATTAAATAAATTATAAATATGTGATCTTGGCATTTCATTTTGAAAACTATAAAGGCGTATTCGTTGCGACGAGATCTATTTGCGAAATTTCTTTCTCCAACTTTCTCTTCCGAATGCGAACATATTTTGTTAGCACCCACTACATAGGACGATATGATCATCAAAATAAAATAAGAGAAATCAGATCGAAAAGAGAAATATTTAGGTTTTCTTTTTTTTACGCGAGCTTCTAGAGAATGAAAGAGGAACCATAAAAGCGGTTCGATGAACCCTCTGCCATGCACTTCAATGTGACTTACAGAGTATATTTGTATAGATGTAGCTAAATGGTTGCTTACTACGGTGATAAGACCTGTTCTGTGATTCCTATGTCGTGGAAATAACTGTACATTTTCACCGAAGGCATTAAATATCGTGCTGAGAGGGAGAAGGCGAATCTTAGGGGAGTGGGGGTCTGCTCTTTATTTTCGTTGATGATGAGGTGAGGGTACGCAAAGTTTTAAAATTTCGTCATGTGTCTGGAGCCTTGGCTAAGCTTTAAGGCGGTAGGTTTTAGTGTGTTGCAGAGAGGCTTGCTCATCCTTATCATTCCTGTTATCAGCCAGCCATGGTCATCCGTTAAGTCGTTTTAACTCCTATTACTGCCTTCTTTCGTAGACAAACTGATAACCTTGACTTAAACACAGATCTTGTGCTTTCTTGTAAATATACTTAACGTTTGCCTTGTTTTGCTTTCTTTTATTTCTGTTACTGTTTTTTATTTTTGGTTAGTTTTGTGGATTGACAGAGGTGCCATGTGCGCAGATAACCACACTGAAACTATACTGTAGTATCATTCCATTAAATCGTTGTATACTACAGTGTACGTTACTTCCATCTGATTATCATTTCGTAAAAGTGTGCTTGGCCTTTAGTGGCACTGTAATGGGGGATGTACTAGGTGGAGACAAGAATGCTTTATTATTTATTAAAATTGTTATTGCAGGACAAATAAGTGAACGCCGCTCACATAAGGAGCTTTGCTACACAGTACCCAACTCCTCTTATACCCTATGTGATTGTGTGTGTGTGAGGGTCTGTAAGTGCGCATGAAGCCGCGGCTGGGAAGGCAGAGATGCAGAACACTCGGTAGGTTTGCCAACTTTAGTTTTGGGGTGTGGCAGAGAGGTTTCCTTGGGGATGAGATGGTCAAATGGCTGCGACTTGCGAGTTCCTTCAGAATTCGGAAATTGGCAGAACGTCCCGTTAGATCACAAGTCAATGAGGGCGCGGCTACTCGCGAACTGGAACGGGAGGATCGGTTAGGACGGGGAGCGGCCACGAGAGGGAGAACGTTTCCGGCTGTCGAAGAGGAAGGATGTGAGCATGGTGGCCTCCGTGGAAAAGTATCAGGAACTGTGTTGGTTAGGTTAATTCTATTTTTATTTCAGCGGGGAAATGATTTTGTATAATGGGAATGTTGTGCATAGCCACGTGGGTGCAGTATGAGAGAGTAAAGAATGTACGGTATGAATGTAAGGTTACGATCCTTGTCTCAATCCATTGGTGATACATTTAGAGAATGAATATTTTGTATTTTTGGCTTTAAAATGATGATATGGAGATGTACAGTGAATTTAATAAACTTGTGTAAATAGTTAAACATTTCGTCTCTAGTTGTTTTTATGAAATTCTGAGTCCCATTTATGCTTAATTAATGATTAAAAAGAGAATGAGAATATTTAATGGGGAATTGCGAGAATATAAATGGGGGAATTTCATCCAGTAAGGGAACTGCCACCGGTATGCTATCAGTTGCTGCAGCTTTTGTGTGTAAAAAGTCGTTATCCGTTCCAATACAATTTTATCAGGGCAATAACATCTGCTTTTAACACCGTAAATAATCACTGAGCAAGGCGCCAACTGGTAGGAGGGTGGTTAACTTACACCTATCCATCATCCACCTCTCTGGGTGGTAGGATCCTAAATAACAATTTCCACTCGTCCATTGCATTTTTAAAACTATTTCTCGATGATTAGTTTCGGACTAAATTGTACAGTTTACAACCTGCGCTACAAAAGATTTAGTTGTTAAGAAAATTACATTGTCCATTACTATCGAACACATTGATGACGGTACAAAGAACTGACCTTTAAATCATGGGATTTTTATACCGCAATCGTGAACGTATTCACATAAATTTACCGCCGTGGTGGAGTGGCCCAGCGTTCTAAGATACCTTGCTGCAGAGCGCGCGGTTGTTTGCTGTCGGACGTTCGAGTCCTATCTAGTGTGTGTGTGTGTGTGTGTGTGTGTGTGTGTGTGTGTGTTGTCCTTAGATGAGTTTAATTAGTGTGTAAGTCTAGGAACTGACGACCATAGCAGTTTGGTCCAATAGGTTTACAAACATTTGAACCATAGAACAACCGAGCGAGGTGGCGCAGTGGTAACGCAGTGGACCCGGATTCTGGAGTACGGTAGTTCAAATCCATCTCCGGCAAACCTAATTTAGGTTTACCGTGATTACCCTAAATCACTCCAGGCAAATGCCAGGATGGTTCCTTTCAAAGGGCATGGCCGATTTCCCTCCCTATCCTTACCCAAAACTCCGAGCGTTAGCTCCGTTCCTAGTGACCAAGCTTTCGACGGGACGTTAAGTACTAAGCTTCCTTCCTGCTTCCACAGAACAACCACGTGAATCTCCTTATTCATTATTCAAAATATTCGAATGTTTGTAAACCTATTGGAGCGGTCTGTTATGGTCATCGGTCCCTAGATTTACAATGCTCACAGCGCGAGTGCTCCTGGGTTAATCATAAACTCTAAATAATATACTTTGCTAACATTGAACTTCAGATGCATTTCTGTAACATTACAAACACCTCATGTTCAAATGTTTGTTAAGCTTATGGGACTTAACAGCGGGGTCATCAGTCCATAAACTTACTAACTACTTATAAACTAACTTATAGTAAAGACAGCAGAAACATCCATGCCCGAGGGAAGATTCAAACCTCTGACGGGGAACGGCCTCGTGCATCGGAGCATAGCGCCTCAATGCGCTCGGTCAATCCGCCGCGGCAATAGCTCATGTCATGAAGACCTTGCAAGATATATTTGGTAATAGGGAATGCATGCTTCTCGTAACGATCTTATGATAGTGAACAGCTAATATAGCAACGGGAAAATAAAACTAACCCGGAGAACTGTATCAGGGCACAAGGAAGCACAACAGAGGAGTGGAAATACAGTACCAGCCTGACTATATGAGACTCTGAAAATGACCACTAATCACCTCATGAGGGGGAGACGCAGAAGAGAAACTGCTGTAGGAAAGTCGAGGATCAGTGTCTAAGTTTTCCATTATTTCATTTCAGAGTACCGAAAAGTTGAAGTCGCCAAAATGTAAAACATCAGCTCACGACAGGATCTGAATATCTCGTGTTAACATGAAAAGTCTGAAATAACTCGTTCCAAGTAGTCAGGTTGAAAAATATTACGAATCGTACACATTAAAAGTGAGCCACTCTACGAAATAAAAGCTTAATTCTGGCAGGAGGTACACAGATAAGAGTTTCCTGTTATAAAAAAGCTTAATTTAAGCAGTAAAATTAGCAAAAGGTCCGTGTGAACTACCGGCTACTCCCTGCTGTAAAACCTTGTTCCCTGGCCCAAATTGAGAACTGACTTGGTTCAAATTACTCTAATAACAGGAAGTTAACGATAAGTGGGCAATATACGTAGCATATCACACGAAATTACACACAGGCATTAATAAACAAGCCACCACAATTAAATTTGTTTCATAAAAGTGGCTAAGAAAAACATTTATGGCACAACGGAACATAAACATAAATTGCATCTGAGCTTGTTCTCAGAACTGGTGAAAAACAATATTAAATAAAAGGGGGTAGGTGCTCGAAAACTACAATTTATAGGCAAGTCAAAATTATACTGAACTTGTTTATTCAGGTCGAACGCAACCAAAATGGGGAACCAATTTTGTTAAAACTATAAAAATACATCCCCATTTACATGATCTAGTTCTGACGATGCCCAGCATTGAATTTAACATAAATTACACAGAACGTAACGCTATTGGGAGGAGGATTTACAAACAACAAAAATGTTCAAATGTTTGTATAGTTTATGGGACTTAACTATGGGGTCATCAGTCCCTAAACGTACAAACTACTTATGAACTACTTACAAACTACGACGGCACAAATATCCATGCCCGAGGGGGGATTCGAACCCCCGACCGTAGTGGCCGTGCAGACCGTGACTGGAGCGCCGCAGTCTCCTCGGCCACCGCGGCCGGCTTACATACAACACTCACTCGCTCACACACATGCAATGCAACAACGAAACACCAAAATCAGCGTGCTGAAACGAGGCAGAAGGAAGCGCCGCTAATGTAGGCGAAATTCAGCAAACCCGGAGCTACCACACAACTCAACAGACAATAAAACTGCGAAGATGCCTCTGGTCTGTCATGCCTGATTTGAGATGGTGCTTGAGTATAGCAAAGTTAAATTGCATTAGATTAGACCGTGAGCAAACACGCTAACGGCGACACACGGCTACGTTACATGATCGCACTCCACTGAAGGTGAAGTGGTTAAAATCGGATTCATTACACAAAATCACGGCGGACTCTTAAGTTGCAATCTGAGAGCAAACTATCTAGGCACTGGTTTTATGAGAAGTGGCGTGAATTCAGGTTACTAGCTTCAAACCCCTGAAGTCGGAGTTCGGACCCACGTGGTTCAGAAAACCGATAAAAATGTATACATTCAATTTCCGAAAAATAAAGGAAATTAACTATGGCATGCAACCCCTAGAACTGCGTAGAATTTCATAAGGAAGCTACTGAAAAGCAGCAATATGCGATTGGGAGCGTTCGCAGAGATGGAAGAAATCCAGTCTCAAAATGCGGAAAAGTGAAATAATTAGAAAGTCAGAAAATAAAAATAAAAACTAACGGCATGTAATCCATAGAAATGTTTAGAATTACATAAGGAAGAAAATGAAATGCAGCTACATGCGATAGGGAGCGATTACAGAGACGGATGAAGTCCAGTCTCAAAAAACCAGAAAAGTGAAATAATTACAAATACGGTAAAGTGAGAATAAAAACTACGGCATGCAACCCTTACAAATACATAGAATTTCATAAGCAAGCTATTGAAGGAGGTTGTACAAGGCTCAGAGAGAATTACTAACAAAGACTGAGTGCATACTACAAGTTCAGAAAAGAAACAGCAGGCCGCGGTGGCCGAGGGGACTGAGGCGCTTTAGTCACGGTCTGCACGGCCACTACGGTCGGGGGTTCGAATCCCCCCTCGGGCATGGATATTTGTGCCGTCCTTAGTTGTAAGTAGTTTGTAAGTTTAGGGACTGATGACCCCGCAGTTAAGTCCCATAAGCTTAACAAACATTTGAACATTTTTGAGAGAAGAAACAGCAAAATTAAAATAGGCGGGGAGAGAAGATGGCGAAATGTTAGTGGAAATCAGAGGGATACACGCATAGTTACTTGCCTGATGGGCATGGAACAAACAATAGTGGAAGCTGAAGGTTTGTTCTGTATGCACTGTACAAAAATGAACATATTGTCTGTTAGGAATCGTGCCCTACAAAGCTAGAAAGAATTTACACATTGATCGTACACCGCCACATAATCAAAAAAGGTTTTAATACATGAGGCCGTTATCAAACTGCAACTAGTAACACATACATCGCGATTATCTGTGGGAAATCACTGGATTGAACAACTAGAACACATTTCCGCGCATGCTCGGAAAAAAATATTCCGAGAATTGAATCTAAGTTCAAGAGTTTGAGTTAAACAAGCTAGACAACGAATCGCTACCATCTCCGTAGAGACAAGAGCAGAACCAACCTTACCCCACCACGATCCGAGCACAAAGCGAAGAGCGAGCGGCCAAGAGGCGCGAAGCTACCGAAAACTGGCAAAACACGGAAAAAAAGCGGTGGTGGTGAGGCCAGACTCGCCCTGGAGAGGGCTCGTCGACTGGCTTGTAACCAAAGGGTGTAGAAACCTCTTTGGTAGTATCAGCAGCAGAGGTTGCTAACGACTAAATATCGACTTTGAGCCAGAGAGAACCATGCAAAGCGAGCTAATACTAACCACATTCAGATAGCCATTAGATTCTCGCACATCCTCTTAAAAGTAAAACAAGTACACATTCTCACAGGGACACTGGCATAGCGGAGAAGCGTACTTATTGCCACATACATAAACACAACAATAAATTATTGAAATAACAAAATCCTAACAATATTAACTAGCATTTCAGAAACAAATTTTTTAAAACATGAAATAAAAATGCTATATCTCGTGCCTCGAAAAGAGTGGGGCTCTACTTTTAACAAAATGCTAATCTAGCTACATCAAATAAATTACAATTTTATAAAAAATATATGGAAGACGACAGACGGTCGTCTTTCAACGTTAAAAACCAAAACTACAAGAAACCTCCTGGTCTGCTGCCCGTTGAAGGAAAAAGAAAAACCATGAAAGTAAAATAGCGACTGCGGCCTGTGAGTAAATTGCTTAAAGTCTCTATCTTAATTAAAAAACAAAGAAGATGAAGCTTACCAATCATTTCTCTATTCGTTTTGCAAGCAGAAACCCTTGTCTCCACTCTAAATTGACATTTCCAATCAGAGAATGCGCAACGAATCTTTGCTAACAACAGAGAAAAATGAGTGCTTTTAGTTGACCATTAAAATTATATGAAAGGAGCAGAGGAAATCAATGCGCCGAAGACAGAAGTAACTTGCTGAAACAGGCACGTGATATGAAAATATGGCTTTAAAAAAGTCAACGGGGTAAACGCGAAACCCAGCGTTTCATTATACACTACAATGTTGTTTCCACATGTTTGTTCTCAAATACTGGAAACACTGCCTGTAATTTCGCAATTCATTCCAGGAAACGAAACAAACAGAACGTTTACAGGTCAAAATAAAATACCTGATTTTAACGTTTGCCTAAAGAAATTAAATTCGATTTCCCGTACTTTCTTTATTCTACGGTAACATTTGGTTTTATATGCATTTTCTTTACTGCGGAAAGGTACTGCATGCAGTGCGGGAAATGTTAGCTACTAGAGACGCAAAGTATGTCATGAACTAATTGCCTTTATTGTGCTCTAAGACGTACTGGTGCACCAAAAGAAAATGGAGAACATGTAAACCATAACACAATGGAAAGGTATATACTGTTTTGGCAAGCGCCTTATACAAACATTACAAGCTGTCTTCAGCTAAGCGTTGGAACACACGTTAGTGACAGTCATTGAAGAAATAAGGAACAAACGCTTCATTATCAAACATCAGATTTTATGTGCCCCTCTTGATGTACAGGGTAACTTAAACAGGAAAAAGAAAAACTTTACGACCTTATCTCCCTCTTGAGCACATGACATATTTTAGTTGTTCAATTGTGAATTTTCATGAGCAGTAGACTACAGCAACGCAAAGAAATAACGGTAATATTAGAACGACAATGGAATGATACAAGCAGCAGATCAACCAATGTCTGGATTACGTCGCAAACACAGTGCGAATATATATGGAATTATCTGGATCTGTCTGTACCAGATAAATATTAACCAATCAACGCGTCGAAAATTTGTATGTACACTGCCTGACAAACATAAATGCACGCATATTGAGTGGAACAGTCGTATATGGTTTCGGTATAAATGCATATCCTTGATATGTGAGTACATGTTTAGATTTATACGGGTCTGTAATTCGTAGAAATCTCACCCGAGTGCGATAGTATGTCACTGCCTGGCTGTTGAGTCGTTAGACAACTGATGTGAGTCAGTGAAGCAAGACTTTTACGTACTGTACGAATCACACGCGATGCCTTGCAAACCCGTTAGACAGACTATCGTCCAACTGAATGCAGTTGAAATAGGGCGGCATTGTTGAACTGCGAGAATCGGATGAACGAAGGAAGGGAGATTAGGGTTTAACGTCCCGCCGACATCATGATCATTAGGGACGAAACAGACTCTCGGATTCATTTGGTCAAAGACGGGGAAAGGGTCAAACACTTTGAAACGAATCGGCATTGTCGTATCGTGTAATTGTCAGACTTGTGGGTCATCCAGATGTCACAGCCAAATCTAGTGTCAGCTAGAGAAATGTTACAGGGCCTCTATTGCTCGTTGTCTTTATAAACACGTTTCCAGTTGGACATTTTCGAGCAACGTTGGCAGATCATTCTGTAGAAACGCGATGTATGTTGCAGCTGTTTGGGCCCCTGCAATGAAGTGAGGACCAATGAGGTGGTCGCCAATGATTCCGCACCATACATTTACAGTCCACGGTCGCTGTCGCTCTACCTGTCGGAGCCAGCGAGGATCGTCCACGGACCAGTAATGCATGTTCCATAGATTCACTGCCCCGTGGTTTGTAAAACCCGCTACATCGGTAAACAGGTAGAACTGCAACGCATTCTCTGTTAATGCCCATTGACAGAATTGTCCTCGATGATTAAAGTCATCACCATGTAATTGCTGATGTAGCGACACATGAAACGCGTGAAAGCGGTGACGATGCAGTATGCGCACGACACTACTTTGACTCGTCCGCCGGCTCTCGCAATGTCCCGTGTACTCCTGTGTGGGTTCATGGCAACAGCAGCTAACACACCAACTGCACCCGCTTCTCCTGTGACGGGCCTGTTAAGGACCCGTTTGCGTGCTACGTCCATGCCTGTAGCATACAGTTGGCGGTAGATGTTTTGCAATGTGCGGCTTCAGCTGTATTTTGTCGGCACTCGCCATAGATTAGTATCATCTCCGCCTTTTCAGAGTTCGAATACACCATAGTCACAGTTCCTACAACACTACACTATCACATATGTCTGGTAACACAGTGTACTACAGTTAGTCTGCGTACAAAGACTAATGCAGGATAACAATAGCAGCAAGAGCGCCGGCCGCGGTGGCCGAGGAGACTGAGGCGCTCCAGTCACGGTCTGCACGGCCACTACGGTCGGGGGTTCGAATCCCCTCTCGGGCATGGATATTTGTGCCGTCCTAGTTCGTAAGTAGATCATAAGTAGTTTGTAAGTTTAGGGACTGATGACCATGTCGACTATAATGACCACGTAGTTACGTCCCATAGACTATACAAACATTTGAACATTTTTTTGAGCAGCAAGAGCTACATGCGGACACTGCGACAGCTAGACCAAACCACAACAGTGCACTACAGTCACACTCGTAAACACGGTAGTCATTGTAAACATGTCGCTGCAGATGCTGCTCGCCGACCGTGGCCCGTGTTGGTTACAACACGCAACTGAACATCGGTGGTTTCAAGCATCAACTTTAGGTTACAATATCTCCGGATGTAATTAACATTTTACAATGCAATAACCGGCACTGATTACGTAATTGTTTATATGTTCAGATGTGCTAACAAAACTAATGCGGTTCCATTAAAAAAACCACATGTTTGTGTCAAAAAACATACATCCGTGCCGGCCGCGGTGGCCGAGGTGACTAAGGCGCTCCAGTCACGGTCAGCACGGCCACTACGGTCGGGGGTTCGAATCCCCCCTCGGGCATGGATATTTGTGCCGTCCTAGTTCGTAAGTAGTTCATAAGTAGTTTGTAAGTTTAGGGACTGATGACCCCGTAGTTAAGTCCCATAAGCTTAACAAACATTTGAACATTTTTGAACATACATCCGTGCATTCTTTTATGGTTTGTATTAACCAATTACACTAGCCCCTCTCCTCACGTTCGGTCTGTGGAAGCGGTTCGTCAGTATTTGATGTTTTTTACGAAATATATCCAGCGGTAATGTTAGGTGACTCACCCTGTATATGTACACAATCAACAGCTATCACTCACGAATATTTCCTTATTGTCGTACATCTAGATTTAAGTCACTGTGTGACTCTAACATCAATGATAAAAGTAGACCCGGATACAGCCAGGTAACATGCATACTGTATTACACACCAGTTGGACATTTTTCACATCCCAGTCAGTAATAAAATTAATGATGTAAATACAATAAAACTTAGATTAAAACATACAAAATATTTATATCTCTATCTTTAAGGTTACGTTAACACTGATTCAACTGCTTCACTTCTTACACAGTCAGCTTCAGCAGCGCCAGGCTGAAAAGGCGGCAGCCTGGGGCACCCAATTTTTAGGGGGTGTTATTTCTACGCACGGGCTAATTTCAATGGATGCAAATATGTATAAAGGGAACTTTTGAATGTTCTAATAGAATTATTTCTGTCCATATTTGTAAGAAATATATTATTATCTGTCTTCGTAACGTTCATAAAACTGTATATCAGGCGGGGCCAGGCAATGAAGGAATGTTAATTATCTGACATCTCAGGTTTTGGAGGCGCTCTAATAGTTTTATATTCTTCATAAATGAAACGCCAAGAACACACATTAATTTTTTTTAACGACGACCGGTTTCGCAGGACTGTGCTACCTTCATCTGGCCATATACATTTTATGAACAGGTCATCTTATTAAAAAAAATCGAGATAAAATAATAAATGCACTATAGCATTTAGTTATCATAAAAAATACGTAAATTACAACATCACAGCTTACAAGATGACCAGATTATAAAATTTGTATGTCCAGATGATGGTTGCACAGTACTCCGAAACCGGTCGTCATTATATAAAAAATTGATTCGCTATCTTGACGTTTCATTTTTTTAACAATAATGAAGAAATGGTCGACACAAGATGTATATCCAAATGTCGTGATTATTTTAGGACACTATTTTACCATGTCTGTGACCAACGCATGGGGCGAAAATATATGTCCAGTGAAGGGCGCAAAAGATATCTGAGACTGAGTCTTAAATAAGGCACACTGAATGCATTATCTTTTTTTATACATAGTAAATTACATTTTGGAAACCATAAAGTTTGAAGACACTGTTAAGAATTATGATGAGGCTAAAGCGAGAAAAAGAGATTCCGTATGACAACTAATCTTCAGCATGTGCACCTAAATGTTATTTTTAATTTATTTTAAAGTCATTTTCTCCTTTTTTTTAACTGTAAATAATAATTAGATACAGCCATTATGTTATAATTAGTATTTTAAATTTATTGACCTACAAACGTTTGATATCACAATGTTAAGAGAATGAACACTTATTTATATATTTATAAATTCATTTATACATAATATTACTCAAGTGACGGCCGCGGTGGTCGAGCGGTCTGCGGCGCCCCTGTACGTTCTGCACGGCCACTACGGTCAGGGAGTTCCAATCCCCCCTCTGACATGGATGTTTGTGCCGTCCTTAGTATTAGCTAGTTCATAAGTAGTTTGTAAGTTTAGGGACTGATCACCCCGTAGTTACGTCTCATAAGCTGTACAAACATTTGAACATTTTTTACGAATAAGTTTCCTGTCAAAAAATAACAAAAAGGGCGATAAAAAAATTGACAGCCTATGGCGCACATTCTCAAAGTCAGGCACTGAGGTTCAGAATCTGTAGAATGTATACTTCACACGTTGATATTACATTCAACATTACGGCTGTAAATATTCCATATTAAAGGCACTCCGTTGTCGGACTATGCTGAAACTATTATCAGCACATCTGCTATCCCCGAGGCGGCATCTGCCGTCATAGGATCCAAATCGACGTTGCCTCTTCAAGTGTACCAATTTCTTTACAGTTTCGCAGGCAGTGTACGATGTGAGCGACATAGTTTTACACCTTTATGCATGGTTGCGAATCCATATAGCACTTCTTAAATAACTACAGTCTGTTACTTTTATTACAAAGTTGAGACTATAAAACTATAATTGATTAGATTGTCTTATCACATCTTACACCATTCGCTTAGCGATAACCAATGCTGCAACGTTAAACACAAAAAAGGAAAGAAATAAAAATTATCTCAGTTCAGAGGACACATACTCGGCATTCGTGTACATGTAACCTTTTACAGAGAATAAAACTTCCACGCCGTGGCTAATACGAGATTCTGCACGAGTTCGCAGATATGCATAAAGGTGTAAAACTCTGTCGGAGTCGCATCACATTGGACGGAAGTTCCCCCTCTAAATGAACTCCCTCACAGAAGCTAAATTCGCTCTCAATTATAAAGAAGCGCTTCGTCATTGCAACGGAACCCATTCCATGATCTGAAATGCAAGCTCCGAAAACAATTTCAGTTAAAGTTAGGCAATTTGCATCGTAACTGTTATTATAAGCGTAATGTACGTTACTAATCGTGAGAGGGAGCAGTTGAGTTTCCCATTAGAGTTAAATACGCAATTTACATTAAAATGTCAGACTACCTTTTACAGTTTTCAACGTTTCCAAGTTCTGGATGTTAAGTAGAATTTATAGCCGGGACTTACAACTGAAATGCGCTGCGATTCAACACGGCAGAATTATGGAGCGTGTTCCAATAACTTTACTGTGTTTGAAATATTCGACCGTGCATGTTAACATTTATTGCATCACTCCACGGAAAAAAATGTTCGGCTCACGAGAGAGAACTGGGTTAATTAAACGATGTGATAAAACGTATATTCTGGTACAAATTAACATCACGATACTCGTTTCGTAAATGTGCAACATGTCACAGAACAGAAAAGCCCTGAGACACTGGACTAAATTAACAGTATTTAAAATACTGAAGCAGAAGCGAACATTGATAGGAGCTTCCGTGTGTATGGGGTCACAAAAATAATACAGCAAAATTTGATTCAATAGACGAATATTCAGACACTAATGGGTGGGAATGTTTAATATGACCTGCAGTAGCATGCACTTCGCGGTTCCTGTGCTGCTTCTTCCTGAGCTCCCATCGCCATGCGAGTACACTCGTATACTGTGAAACATTCAACACACACCGTGCACATACTGTGCTACGTCATGCTACGGAGCAAAACAGTCTGAAAATTGTTTGTTTCCATACCGAAAGGATGTGCAGACGAACCTTCCTGCAGTGGATCATTTCAAAACTGTTAATGACCTTAGAGCTGATCTTCCCTTCTTACTATTAAAGAAAAGAATGTAATATTCAAATGAAATGCACTATTGCTATTTCAAGTGTAACTAATAAATAGGCTAGAAACTAATTTATCCAGTAAGGAGAAGTGGTTATATACCAATCCGATTTGTGGCATGCTGTCTGTCTAGTATCACCGGGTTTTAATCCTTTAAATAAGAAAACGGCTTCAATACACATGACGCACCTGCATCCTTTATTCAATACAATTATTCAGCATAACTACTCCAACATGGAGCGGCTCAATTAGATTTCGTACTACGACACACAGGAAAACTGACATATGCAAATACCATGAATTCGCGCCAAAACATACTACACCAAGAACTCTAACGATACCAGAAGTTTCAGCACAGAATTCCTAGGAAGCAGCGATTTCTTACATAGAAGGACATGTGAACACAATTAAATAGTTATTTTACAATATTATCAAATTATTACTCAGTATCTCATTATAATGAGTAACAATTTGATAATAAGATAAATCATTTTCAACTAGCTTGAAATTTGTTATTAAAATTGGACTATGAAAAGTAATTCAGATTCATGTTTTATTACATTTTATAGTTATTCATATGACTAGCAATGCGACCTGGTTTTTCACAAGTACCATTAACAATCTTTACTTAACTATTTTTGTCTTGAGAACACCCAGCTGTTTTCAGTATAATACTGTAATAAATACATATGGCAACCAGCCTCACAGTTTTTATAGAATCATTCATTGCATTGTTACTAGTTTCGAGCCTGAACCCATAATCATACGGTTGTGTAGATTCCAGATGCTTTCTGAAAACAAAAAAATTTCTTCGTTGATGATAGCGATTACAAATTTTCTCCATATGGGTCCTAAATACGGCACAGTTTATGCTTGCATTGCTTACACGTTTTTATATTGCGTATAATTATGATCCGTACAGTGCATTTAGGCCTACGTCATAGGAAGCTCTCCTATACACAATATGGGAGGGAGATGTCTGAGAGAAATAAATAAAAATGATATAAAAGACACGCACTTACTTCAATCAAGAACGCTAGTTTATTAGTTTATTGGTTTATTTATTTATTTTTAACCGGTTTCGATGAACCGGTATTTTTTAAATATGCAATACAAATGACGATCCACTTTGGTGATGCAAATTTTAATCGTTAGACAATGTTAGTTTTCTTATATTTCTTTTCCACAAGTAACTATTTTATGTGAGTTCCAAAGGTTTTGTACATGTTTTGTTAACTTTTATCTTATTTGTATACAGAAAGGACTTTACAGATTTTAACAATCTTCATAACTTTTTGCATTGAATAGGAGAAAATGATAAAAAACTGAAGATGACGACATAGTTCATCGAGACCGTTAAAAAAGAATTGTATCCTTGAAATTATCGAAATTATCTTAGCAGATCCACTCTAAAAGTATGCCATATCTGTAAATGTCATGTTCTTTGGTCCATGGAATAAGCAGCTTATGTAAATAAACGACGCCTTCTTGAGTTAAGAGAAGCTCACTGACCGGCATCTTCCTCTATAACACGTGCAGGAGATCTATCTATGAAGTAAGCGCAATTTATAGATCTTAGATACAATATAAAATTATGAGTAAACAATTTATGCATAAACTTCGTTAAGTTTAGGATGGAAGTGCAAAAAGTTAGTAATCAATAATTTTGGGACACCAATGCAAATAGAATATGGAGTCAACACAATCGTTTGACACGCGGTGGAGTAGCCGAGCGGTCTAAAGCACCTCGCTGCGGAGCGCGCGGTTGTTCGCCGTGGAGGTTCGAGTCCTCCCTGAGGCATGGGTGTGTGTGTTGTCCTTAGGTTAGTTTACCTAGGTTTAAGTAGTTTGTAAGCTACGGACTGATGAACACGCAGTTTGGTCCGATAGATTTACAAACATTTGAACATTTGAACAATCGTTTGATGATGGACTCAGGCATGAAGCTAATAACGATCCAATAAACGAATTCATAAAAAAGCGTGAGGCTGGTTGCAGAATTTACTTACTACAGTATCATTAAATATCTACTATAAAACAATTGTGTTACTATAGTTATCATTGCTATAGTTATCATTACTACAGTTATCATTATGACTACTAAGCTAAGGAGACTTCTAGTACTTCAACGATACCTCTATTTCATACAGTCTCCAATATAATGAAATGAAGCTATCCTCAAGTTACCGGTGAAAATCCGTAAAAATCGTTTAGGACTTTTGAAGATTAGCATTTCCAAGCAATGAGAAACATATGAGAACTAACCGTTTTATTATCAGTTTTCTTCCAACATACGATTTTCATGAAATAAAGCCTGTATGTTGCCCAAATGACGATCTTGAATTAAGCTAGTATGTTGCCACAAATTATGCTCACAACACTTCACCAAAAATCATGAAAATACATCACGTAATTCTGGGAATGAGCGTATTCGAACAAACAGAAAAGACACGGTGATTTTAATTAAACTTTAATTGGGACTTCTTTAAAACTAAGACCTGCAGTACCAAACCTAACATTCTTCATGGATGGTATACAGAGATGTCACACACGATGCAATCCCAAATGGGCTGAAAAATTTGTTTCAAAAATGTTACCGTATATTCACATTTAGAATATGGGCTTTGTTGGACTATGAAATGAATTTATCAGAAGTCCAGAAACTCCAGTACTTACCGAAAGAAAGTCACTTTAATAGTTGCCTTACCTTGGGAGGGGTTAAGGGCAAATAAATAATTTGAAGTATAAAAATACATTTTATTGCTATTTTTGGTAGTAATAGAGTTTTGTTAATTGTGTTTAACATCTACGTTAGAGGTTCACAACGAGAAATGACTATCTCTTGGACACATTGTAAAATAGCTAAATAAATCTGTTGGTAATTTGAAAATACTAACGTTACATGATTAGAATACTTCAAATGCTATAAGAAATAATAGGGACTGATAAAGTGATCAGATACCCAGATACTGAAAAAAGGCTGACTTCTGATAAATGGCTACAAGTAAACCCATTTTAAGCAAACAGTATTCAGTCTCAAAGAGTTGTGTATGGATACCCAACGGATATTGAAGTTATAATGCATCATAAATTCCGCACCACTTTCTTTGATGGATGCCCACTAGTGAGAGTGAACGCTAGCTCTGCATTTATATATTAAAAGTCCTTTCTCCTTATGGGAGGTAATGAAAGATACTTTCAGTCAGATTTGCTTTGTCATACTATTATACTGTATCGAATAAATATATATCAGTGTGGTGATAAAAGTGGAACCTGCAAAGAAATTTTATTTGGAAGATAAACCGTTATTGCGGTGTTGAAAAAATACTGCTGTTGGATAGTGGTTGAGCTATTTAGTATTAAATACTATATATAGAGCAGTAGCAGTGGTAAGAGTCAGCAATGCATACCATTATTTAGATAATGTGTGCTTTGTAGTGTTGGACGAAAGAACACGTTTTCCACATTGGTGCACAACACTGAAACTTCTGAAAGAACATTACTGATAGTCATGTACTGAATATCAAGGGTGTCATGATGAATGTGTACACCCTCGTCTGAGAACATATGGTTGTCTATTGATTTGCTGGAGAATAGGTGAGATGGATGCTGGTACTCATGGTGGACACAAGTAGTAGGTCAGTGTTGGTTCCGTCAGAATGTGCTGCCTCAGCATTCATCAGCAGCTCTCCTTGTGTGATATTGCAGGCTGATGTACCAGTTCCAATACACAATTAAAGAACGGTCAAGAAAAGATTAATTTTATTATTATATATGATTACGATTATTATTATATTTCCTCTCATTTTCCAATAGTGGTCGTGATGCTTTAACCTCTTGTGAAAGCCTCTTATTTATCAAAATAGCTGTAGAATAACGATATAAATTACATTACTCATCGCTAAAAATTCGTTTATGAATGAGACATCAATAACTTTAATACATAAATACATATCTGTTACGATAGAGTGTTGCAACGACTATGTAACACATTCTACATAGATAATTAACAACCAATATCCATTTATGAAATGTAAGTAACAAAATAGTAACAGGTCACTCTTGAACATGTCTTTTACTTTAAATACTTCACCAAAAACCTTAACAAATACGAAAGAATTACAACTATTCCTTAATCTCCCAGATTTCTCACAGTGATAAGCAAGTGATAACACTATTGTCATTGTAGCAGTGGTTTGTTAAACTGACCAGCAAATGTTTTCAACAGTAACGTGTTTACGCCAAACATCGTAAATTTAATTGTCTGTTAACTTCTTAGCGTAAGTTTTACAGAGTTTGCCAAGTTTTCCAGTTGAAACACTGAAAAATAGCTGAAAATAGATCATTGTCATGAAAGCGTAATCTTACCAAGCTTAACGGTATGTGAGAGATGACACTATTAGTATAATATAATATTTGTTGAAAAAACAGTAATTTACATGTTTTATATACAATGCCGGATTAAGAAATTTACGGCTACCGGTATTAATGGCCACGCTTTTCAAATGTGCTAATACTGACAGTTGCACAATGGGTGACTGAAAATGGTGTAATTCTAACACTGAAACCGGTTGCGCAATTAAATAAATAATTGTTATACAGCTGCCGGTACTTTCTTCTTCCATCAAATTTATCAGTTGTTGTCCCAACAAATCGATTATGGAGTAAATCATTGTTGATTTACAGATTGTTAAAATGTTACAGAAGTAATACTAGATATAGATTGTATACCGAATTCGTGATATTTACGTCGAATATTGGAATGTTATTGTAAAATGAAAGCCTATTATTCCTGAGGGGAGCAGTCCAAGTCTACTTACATATGAAATTTCAAAAAATGTTCAAATTTTTGTAAAGCTTATGGGACTTAACTACGGGGTCATCAGTCACTAAACTTACAAACTACTTATGAACTACTTACGAACTAAGACGGCACAAATATCCATGCCCGAGGAGGATTCGAACCCCCGACCGTAGTGGCCGTGCAGACCGTGACTGAAGCGCCGCAGTCCCCTCGGCCACCGCGGCCGGCTTCAAATTTCACTAATTATTGTAAAATGTTGTCCAAATAACTTGTGAAACAATGATATCTAAGCTAGGCTGACTTATATCCACATGAATGACTTATCTAGACATAACTGCTATATAAATTATTTCTTTCCACTTGAATGATACCTCTCAAAAGCTATTTCCATGTTGAATAACAGGTGAAACTTAAAACATAATGTAGCATTGCATATGGTTAATTGTAACTGCATGAAATACACGCTATCCAGACACAACACTACATTTAGTTAATTATGCTCCAAATGAGTAAAATTTTAATGTAGGTGAATAAATCTAGGAAGAAAGAGGTATGTATACAACCATGGGAAGAGATTTTTTTTTATTAGTATATGTCACTTACAGAATGACATGACAAGTTTCCCTAACATTAATTTAGATGAGTGATGACAGTAACAGAGGGAGAAATGCAGCAGTCTCAAAGGCAAAGTACATTAAAAACATCAAAGGTAAATTTATGTATGATACACATGTAAACTGAAACTGTAAGGATGTGTCAGGACGAATAGAAAACATTTTTGAATTTTTAGTAGAGACGATTTGAAATAACAATTCCGTATGTATATCAAAACTATAATTGTGTTTTTCAGGGAGTTACCACAATCTAGATTTGAATTAATTACTTCAATGCCAGTTGTTAGATCACTTATATTTCTTAAATTACGTGTTTCAGGGCAGCTTCCCATCTTAAAATGTGTTAACAACAATTAAATTGATTGTAAAATAGCGTTGAAATTATAAAATTATTTAGAAAGTATAAAAGTGTACGATTTTTTTACAGTTACAGTGTATATTCTCTTTAAATGAACACAATGTTCACTGTTATAATTAAATGCAGTAGCACCTTGGGACTTTTATAAAAATTATACATTCGTTTTATAGGTGGACGTCTACTAATCGATATAGTTCGTAAAGTCAATGAATAAAATTGTTGTCAGTAAGTGAAATCAGGTAACTTAAAAAAAGCTTTGAAAGGACATTAATAATACATACAGGTGGTTTGCAATACAAATTCTTTAAAAAAAGTGTCATTAATAATTTTAACTTACATCAATTTTTTTTAATTTATGAAACATGTAAGCAACAAAATATGTAATGAAGTCTAAAACTTTTAGAAATGAACTTTTATTTCTATTTCCATGTTGTGTCTTCCTTCCAGATTGTGGACAGAGCCTCCTTACATTAGGCTGCAGCCTGCATAATACAAAGGTTTCTTCTGCTGGGTCATTTCACCACAACCTGAAAGGAAGACCCAACATCCAAATAGAAATAAACTTTTCAATTGTTTACACATTTAATTGCATATATGCTTTATATAATTAAAACAATTAGAAGTAAGTTAATATTCTTAAAGGCACTTTTTCAACTAGTAATGCAACCCACCTATTTGTGCTATTAATATTAATTTACAGTTTTCTTAAAAAGGTACCAAATGTCATTTATATACATCAATGTTATACCTTGATTTTACAATCTATTTCGATTACTATATGTTCAAAAATGAAACCAATGCATAATGTAATAGAGAAAGTCCTAAGATGCTATTGTATTTAGTTACAACAGTGACCACTGTATTCAGCAAGGGACAACTTACTCTGTAGCTGTAAAAAGTTGGTATGTCTTCTATAGATTTTTAATATTTTTGCATTTTATAATTTTTACACTTTTTTCTATCAGTAGTATTTTAATTGTTGTTAACGGGTCTGAAGATGGGCACCTGGCCCAAAATCAGACTTTTAAAAAATATAAGCGATCGACAGACCGACATGGAAGTAATTAATTCTGTATGTGTCTAAAGTTAGTACGGAACATAAACAAGCATAAAGCAAAGGCAAATGAGGAGATTTTCACTGAATCTTATGTCGTTTCTTAGTAGAACAGCAAGATATTGAATTAAAAGCACAAATTTGTATAAGTTCTAAAAGTATATTTTTATTTAGTTGGCCCGTTTCCGGCTTGCAAAGTCATCTTCAAACTTCAAAGCTATATCTTAAAGTTGGATATATTTGCAATATAAAGGACTGAAATAATTTTCGTTTTTCATCACATTTACTATGATGCATCAAATGAAATTACCTACAGCAAAAAATCTAATGAATTAACTAAGGTCAAATAGCGTGTGTAAACTTTCTATACCGGTAATTTCAGTTCATACATTTCAGTGTACGAACAGAAAAGCTATCCTAGAAATTGGCCTCACGGTTAGTGAGGTCTGCTAGTCAGTGTGTAGGCTCCAGTACGATGTAACGACAGAGATAACAAACTGTGTACCTAAATGTGATATTAACTCTTGTTTGTTCTAGATGTGGCAGTTGCTAGCTAGACTGTGTCATATCTTGGAAACTTCAGGATGCAGAACGGAATATGTCTCAAGCTGGCTGCTCAAGCAACAGTTCAACTACTACAGCCATAGAATGAAATGGAATATAGCCCGAATGAAACCGTTTCGTCGAGAGAATAATAGGTGAGTACGACTGACGCACTTGCCGGCATCCACCAACCAACCCACAGGCGGCCCTTGCAGTCGGCGATACTGAGCAAGCCACCCTCGCTGCCGGAGATTATATGGAAATCTCGGCGTCCTTCTGTAGCAGCAATTTCGAAAGCTACTAATCTCTTCTCACATGTAGTGCTTATCGTCCACGTTTTACTTACATACTAGGTTATGGCCCATACAATTACTTTCCTAAACTACTTACTGACACTTGTATTTATATTCTATATAGCCAATTTTCTCTTTTTCAGAAACTGTTCACTTGGTGTTTCTAGCTTGCATTATATATCTCTCCACTACAGCATTATACGTATGTTAACGTGCTGCCAAACAGCAAAACTCAGTAAGTGTATCTGTTGCCCTAGTTCGGCCTCTAATACAATCCAATTAAAATTTTACTATGATGAATTACTTTTGTATAGGATACTAGCCAATATTACTATCGTATTGTTAATGATTTGTAGTACACTTAGCAATAAGTTATTGGAAATTTTATGTAATAATAGTTGACTTTTACCCAAATACTGATTTGAAAATGTACCTGACAAGATTTCTGTGTGATGCAAAAAGTTGCAGCAGATACTCTAGAGAGAAAAATGTTTGGTCATTCACATGAGTACTGAAAGAAACCCTTCACATATCAGTTCACGATAAATTGAATGAATCATAAGATTGCCAATTCCACGAAATACATAGGAATTACAATTATTAAAAAAAATTCGGTAAGACCACAAAGATAAGATCGTGGTGAAGAAAAACAAAAAGATTATACTACATTGCTCAAATACATTGACGAAGCATTAAATCTAGTAAAGGGACTGCCTACATACCCTTTTCAGCCCTCTGTCACTTTGTTCTCTACCATATGGGATTGCAGATGGCCTTATTAACATCCACAATATATATATTATGTCAGAGGCACAAAGGCAATGACATCAGCAGATAATCCAGAATCCTCCCCAGTTTTTTTTAGTTTTTTTTTATGTTTGTTAAGCTTAACTACGGGGTCATCAGTCCCTAAACTTATAAACTACTTATCAACTACCTTATACTAACGACGGCACAAATATCCATGCCCGAGGAGGGGTTCGAACCCCCGACCGTAGTGGCCGTGCAAACCGTGACTGAAGCGCCTCAGTCCCCTCGGCCACTGCGGCCGGCCCAGTTAAGTCTTATCAGTTACCACAATTACGACATGATCCCATCTTGCCAGCAGCAGAAAGACAATGACATCATTGACCATTGTCAAGGTTATGGAGTAGAGGCAGTGGGGAGAGAGAAACCCCAATCACTGTGGTAATGCTGTATGAATTATACTAACAACCCGGTTAAGTGAGTTGCCATATATAATTCGTGCATGTGATAAGTAACATTGTAACTACAACAATAATAATAATAAAGCATTTTGTTGGCATTACATAACTATAATGCCGTTCTACCCTTCAGTCATGTGCTGAAGAAGGACAAACCATGGTTACATTGCAGACCTTGACAATTCATATTCATTAACGTTCATTCAACATTGGCCAACAACTACTATACGATATTACAATGATTATATAACGAAGTCTCTATTAATGATTAAAATATTTACTATTAAAATGTAATTTATGGAATAATAAATGCAGCTATTAAATAAGTTTTTCTTGAAACAAACCCTAAAAACGTGAAATAACTGCAATTACTGCTTAATCTCCCAGTTGCCCATCACCAGAAAGAAAGAGTATTCTGAGGACGTTGTATTAGTAGTTTATATAAGCCATCAATAGCCTTCTGACTCTGTAAAATATTTATATTCGGTATCATAATATTCTCATAAACTAGTAGCTAACTGATGTGAGTACTGCTTACTACACCAATAACATTTTAGATTTAAAAAAAAATTGCCTGAAATCAAATCAGTCTCGCGAAAAAATATCTAAGTTTAATATAGTCTCCAATACATGAAATCACCAGCATGATACGACAGGAGTATCACATGTTAACTCTTTGACTGCTACAGATAAGCTAGTGTGCATCACTGCTACTATTTACAGTGAATCTGGATGTGTTAATGCAATCATTATTTTAATCCATTGATTCAGTAGTCTGGACATGTTTACACATCCGTTTGGCTGGCCCTCTGACTAGTGAGGACGGGTTACTGCCATGTCTCAGTGATTAAAAAATATAGAATATTTATCACACAACATACATGACTCTTTGCGGCTGTCGTTTGGGAACAAAATAATAATAATAATAAAACAATGATTTATGATGGTTTTTTTATTATGCACATTTTCCAAAGTGCAGTAATGGAATTGGATTTTGGTGGTTTGCATGTAAAATGCAATATCTAGAGAATTAAGTGAGACATCGTTCTACTCGTAATCTACATCCAGTAAAATGGATGTATGTGTGTACGTTCCCTATGGACGCCAAGAAAGCTGGAGAAATTTTGATGAAATCTTCAGATCTGTTGAGTTCTGTGAAGTTTGGTAGCGATCGGATCAAGATATTTATTAACGTAACGTAAAAGTTTTTATCTGAGACATGGAACGACAGTAGCTCATCTTGTGGAGAGAGAGCCTACCGTTGGTATCACGCCATTCTCCTGTAACTGCTGTGCTGCCACTTGGAGCGCTAGACGGTAAGTTGCTAGTGCAGCTGCGGTTGACTTTCTCCGCTAGGGGCGCTACCGTCGTTCCAATTGCCAGACATAAACTTTTACATATTATTAAGACTGTCATATCAGCAGGTAAATATGGGTCAGGATACTGCGGGACTATAACAATAATTTCGACTTACATCAATTTTTTTCCGGAAAAGTATGAACTTAATTTTGGTTTTAAGGTTTTACTGTGATTTCTAAGGGTATACTTATCCTATTGACGATAGATGGTTGTACATGATTGTCAAACATTAATGTTATCTTGTTATTCGACTTACCCTCCCGATTGCACAAAAGTGCATTTCAGTGAGGCTATTCGGATAGTGGCCGGGGCAATTTGAATAAGGTAAATTATGAGCAGATGCACAACTAAATTACGTGGACGGTTAGTTGAAAATACGCTAATTTCTATTTAATACTCATTACCTCTAATTGCAATAGTAATTTCTCATTAATTTAATGTAGCCCTTATGAAATGTTTTTGTTGTCGTAAATCGCCTGCAGCGTCCACAGACAAGTTACTTACGACCTCTCGCACCGACACAGTATCTATGATAGCAGGTGGTACACGTTTGTCATTGTATCCATTCACGTTTATCTGCAGCTGAAACGCGTGACCATACCCCCCGCCAGAATCCTCATTTCGATTCCACTGCTTCATATTCAGAATTATTTAAACGCACAAAATCATAGGCACTTTTTGTAAATCCTGTCCATTTATACGTTCTCACCATCTGAAGAAAATGAAAGAATAATTTACTACATTAGTATTACAAAACATGAAATCTTTTGTAAATGAATTTTACGCCATATTCAATCAGTTTTCCACCACTATTCATAAAACCCCGTTCTTAGTTATTCAAATAGCCACAAAGTACACTTAAACGCTATTGTGAAGTAGTTCCCCATTCCACTAACACATGGCAGTACAAGACACCAATGTAGCGTAGGGTGGACCCTGGATCATGCCTCAACTTATTTCATGGCTTTCATTTCTTACAAACTGCAAGAAATCCCTAGCGAATACCATGACAGTTTCACAAAACGTGCAATGACCAGATGTGAGCCACTTACCTTATACACTTTAAATAAATAATTGTCTGAAGCCAGAAAAGGAAATAGGGTTCACTGGATAGACAAAATCTTCGACAACAAGAAACGCATAATGATGTCTCCACTTCGCTGTTGTTACAGCACTTGCACAAAAGCTTACAATTACTCAAAGAACCCTTCTATTCAATTAGCCCCAATCTACCCTAAACACATACAACATAGCAACCAATAAAATGCATACATCAATTGATAATAGGTTTTTTTTTGGTTTTTTTTTCTTGGTTTTTTAAGTAGGTTTCGTTTCGTTGTAGACACTAGTAGTTCGCGCACATACCACATTGCGCGCGTGCGTCGCGTACCGGCATGCCTGGGGAACAACTGTGCTCAGTTTCAGCTCTGTAGCTCTCCTGTACGGTTCTGTTCTGTGTTTTCAAAATGTTTAAGACCATGAAATCGCCTGCCGCGTGTGAGGTTCGCTCAGTGATATGGTGTATGCCATCAAGGAACCTGTCTGCTGCAGAAATTCATCGACAGATTTGCAAAGTGTACGGTGATACTTCTTATGAGTAAAGGCAAAATGCGTTAAGTGTGTACGAGAATTCAAAGATGACTGTGACATAGTCAATGATGAGGACCGCTCTGGTCGTCCATCTTGGATTACAGACGATATGGAGGTTTCAACTGAAGCGAGGATTCGTGAGAACAGGAGCTTTACAATAACAGGTCTCTCAAACGAATTTCCTGACGTGTCGAGATCAGTGCTTTACAAAACGGCGGTGAACTCTTGTTTATCGGAACAGGCGGGAGGATTGTATGAAGAGGGTATTTTAAAATTGCTTGAGAGGCATGATAAGTGTTTTAACAAACTTGGTAACTATATCGAAAAATAGAGTAAAGTATGTACTTTCTGAAAATAAATTTACTTTTATAAAATAAACTTTCAAAAACGCGCCTCGTAGATATAGGATCTGGGGCAGGTCACTATTATTAGATAAAATGGGATATTTTGGAATCTGCTGAGGAGAATGATTGTACCATAGCATTCTCTACCTTCCTTCCTTGAAGTCGTACGTTCAGCAGTTTATGTGGCATAAAAACCTAATCAAGACATGAAGGCATTCAAAACATTAGCTGTCTGTGGGAAATGAATTACTGTGTTTCATACGCAGTGTGTGGAAACAGTAAATCACTTTCGTGTTTCAAAAAAATCACATGAAAAGGTCTTACTACATTCTGCACGTACCGAGTGCTGGTCAGCGTTCCCTCCACAAACACGAATGTTTAGTGAGAGTTTTAGCTGATCGCACCCCAGACCTGGTGTATCTGTGAACGAATGATCTCTATGACGCAGCGCTCGGTAGGTTGACTGCGTATGCGGAAACAGCCACTGCTGAATACCATGGTCCAATATTCCAAGTGATCCTCTGATGGCGCTAGTCAAGCCGTGCACGTCAATTCTGTGGCCTGAGTGGAAGACGAGCTAGAGGTGTGCGTGCCCGTAGTCCCAGTGCTGTAGTCGGACCGAAACACGATGATCCATGGCTCCGCCTATTGTGCTGGGACACCGCCCCGGCCGCGGAAACGAAATGCAACCACGTAGCCAAATAGTCCGTTCGCTGTCTGACAGTATAGCTAACGGTCACTGGCAAAAGTGCACAGTGCAGCTGGAATCGCGCATGCGCAGAGCTACATTCGCGTTTGACTTACACCAATGGTCTGATGCTGCAGGCGGCACTTAATGCCGACTGGCGGAAACACCAGGGATCATTGTATTTCGGCTCGACTATAGTAACAGGTTGGCAACAGTTCTGGACCCACATCCTCTTATCTGGGCTGTAGTAGCTGTACGATCTGCCGCTGCTGCCCTTATAATGTGTCGACTTTGGCGGACGTCTGTTAAAGAGTCATTATCAAATCTTACTTGTCCAGGCGTGTTAAGAAATATACTTCAGATGAACCAACATCACTGTATCATCTGAAGTATATTTCTTAACATGCCTGGACAAGTAAGATTTGATAATGACTCTTTAACGAGTCGAAACTAGTCATATAAAATCAATAAGCGATCTATGACAATAAAAATCTTATAAGAGGATTCTTGAATATTACATTAAAAGATCGCCTCCTACAAAAAGTCCTGAATAAGATGTCAGGTGATTATAATACTATTCATTACAATATTTCTCATGTAGGCTCCACTGTTGGTGTAGTTGCCGCTTGGCCGTGGCTCTTCCCCTACACGCACCCGCTATCGTTCTGTTTAACACACACACACAAGAGAAACATACACCCGCAAAACAATGTCAGTATCTAAACCATTCAAAAATCGCGCTCCACATTACAGGCACGCCACACAAACAAATGTAACACCATGCAGCCACCACAAGAAAAATGGTGATGTAAACTGTGCTGTTTCACAGCAAAAATCGCACTGAAGACCATGAAACATAAGAACATGCCACAAACAAACAAACAGCAACAAAATGTTCAAATGTTTGTTAAGCTTATGGGACTTAACTACGGGGTCATCAGTCCCTAAACTTACAAACTACTTATGAACTACTTACGAACTAGGACGGCACAAATATCCATGCCCGAGGGGGATTCGAACCCCCGACAGTAGTGGCCGTGCAGACCGTGACTGAAGCGCCTCAGTCCCCTCGGCCACCGCGGCCGGCAAACAGCAACACCACAGCTCAACTCTAAGTAAGCCAAAACAGCCACATAGAAATAATTTCGATGTAATTTCCTGCCTAATGTAGGCCTACAATAAATCAGTCAGTTTTCGTAAACAAAAACGTCTTGTTGCTGCAGATGACAGGCTGTCAAAATTTGTCATTCCACAAGTAATTCACATGCAAATCCTGCGAATGACACAGTGTAAGTATCTTAAATAAATTAGGCCTAAAACATCTAACAAAATTGTCAAACCAAACAACTTGTGCAAATGATTGAATAACCAAAATATGTAACATGTTATTATATAAAATAGCAACAGAAACCCACGGAAGATGGCACAATAAGTGCCGAAACTAGTTTGGGTATTAAAACAAAACATAAAGTGTCTTGCATAAGGCGAAATGAACCACATATCTAATACTGCAAGCACGGAAGAGACAAGAGCTGCACCATCACAAGATGATAATCGTTCCGCCTCTTTGCGTGGAAGCGCCATCCTTCAAGACGATGATGGTTGCTATGGTCACGTAGTAATCGTAACTTTAAGAAATACAGTAACTCTGTATATTTCGCGTTACTCAACATGAAATAGGCAACAGTTCAAAATAGTTTTAATTTGTTCGAATACAATTTATGCACTCGTAAGTTCACTTGTTCTCGCACCCGTAGGCGATGTTCTGGATATTCACGTACCACAGACGTCCGCCAAAGTCCACACATTATAAGGGCAGCAGTGGCAGATCGTACAGCTACCACAGCACAGATAAGAGTCCAAACGTGTCAATAGGAACTGTTGCCAACCAGTCACTATAGTCGAGCCGAAATATAATGATCCCAGGTGCTTGCGCCAATCGGCATTAAGCGACGGCTGCGGCATCAGACCATTGGAGTAAGTCAAACGCGATTCCAGCTGCACTGTGCACTTTTGCCAGTGACCGTTAGCTATACTGTCAGACAGCGAACGGACTATTTGGCTACGTGGTTGCATTTCGTTTCCGCGGCCGGGGCGGTGTCCCAGCACAATAGGCGGAGCCATGGATCATCGTGTTTCGGTCCGACTACAGCACTGGGACTACGGGCACGCACACCTCTAGCTCGTCTTCCACTCAGGCCACAGAATTGACGTGCACGGCTTGACTAGCGCCATCAGAGGATCACTTGGAATATTGGACCATGGTATTCAGCAGTGGCTGTTTCCGCATACGCAGTCAACCTACCGAGCGCTGCGTCATAGAGATCATTCGTTCACAGATACACCAGGTCTGGGGTGCGATCAGCTAAAACTCTCACTAAACATTCGTGTTTGTGGAGGGAACGCTGACCAGCACTCGGTACGTGCAGAATGTGCTTGACTATTAGAATGAATAGTATTGGCTGCCAGTGCGGTAATGGAAGGGGAACGCAGAACGGCTGAAAACTGGGCCGCCTCCCTACGTGAAGCACGTCCAACTTGTGGGGCAATTCTCTGAAAGGATCACCCCAGCACTCAGATGACCGACCCTATTCAAAGAAGCTCACTTGGATCTATGAGGCACGGGTACGTCTCACACACTGATATCACACTGACCCTTATGGCTGTAAAAGCGTCCCTCTTAGAGGGCATTCTGGACGCTATGTCACAAAGCTATATGTTAGCGGATGATGTCGAAATTAATCAGCTCAGCTGCTATCTAGAAAGAAATAGTTAATTTTGTGGTGAATATTTGTAGATGAAGATCTAGACTTCAGTGTAGCAGTATAGTTGGAATTGAAAAATGCTGCAGTAGTAAGGCATGGTCAAGGATACGAGGGCTGTTCTAGTGAAAAGATATGAAACGGAACTATGGGTATAATTAAACTCTTTATTCGAAAGTAAGTCACCAGAGACCTGAGCACAACTATTCCACCGTTTAACGAGCCGAAGGAGTCCCTTTTCCCAGAACTCCTGTGGGCGTGACAAGAGACAGTCCTCTGCCGTGTCCTTAAGTTCGTCGTCTGAGCTGAAGCGCATCTCTTTGAGTGTTTTTTTTAGCGGACCAAAGAGACAGAAGCATAGATCGACATGTCCGGGCCTTAGGACGGACGCTCAAGCTGCTCCCACTTGAACTTGGCCAGAGAGTTTGTGTAATCCCGGAAACGTGTGGACGCGCGTTATCATGGACCTGAATCACTTCCCCCGTGAGCAGCACAGGCAACTGTTGATGGATCTGCGTAGACTTCGGTGTCTCACAGAACACGTCACTGTTAATAGTTCCTCCGTGTTCGAGGCATTCGATGAGTATCGGGTCTCGGACGTCGAAATGACGGTGAGCATCGCCTTGCCTGTTTAGGGCACAGCCTTGAAGATTTTAGGGACAGGTGACGACGCCTACTTTGCGTCCCTAGATGATGATATTCCGTGTCGCATTTTCGACCGTTTGAACCAAGTTGGGAACATGTTCGGCTTGCCTGCTGCAATTTTTTAGGTAACGTCACTGTGATGATGATGACGAAATGATGATGAGGACAACACAACACCCAGTCCCCGAGTGAAGAAAAATCCCAGAACTACGTTCTACCAAAGCGGCATATTCAAATTTCTGTCGGTTTGTTTAAGACGTTTCGTAACTTTCTATTCGAACACCCATTGTATTTGCATGGGACAGAGTAGCGTGCAGGTATTTCACTGACGACCGTAACAGTTGTCCATTCATACCTGAAGTGATGGGCAGCATTCAGAGATTTTATGTATTTTAGCTGTGAGCACCAAAACGTTAGTAGCGAGCCCCATTCCAACTATGTAAAATAATTAGTTTATTTTTTACATTCGTCACGGGACCTGAGGATGACACAATGAAGTTGAAACGTTACTGCCGTATCGTCTCATTGCTCTCCTCTCTCTGATTGCCAATTTTGGTATTCATTTGCTCTTCTCCTGACCGCATAAACGAGTATTTGCATTTACAAATTGTGATATATTGTGAACTTGATCATTACTCAGTGGTTTTCCGGCCATTTGGCCAAGGCAAAGATGTAGAACTGGAGATGGCAAATATGTGTTTATTTCTTTCATAATTATTCTTTTCATACTTCTTCTTTCCCTCCACAGTGTTTGTGAGACAGTAATAGCGTATATTTATATTGGTAGGGTGATAGAGTGGATAGTCGTTTGGTATTGGTAGTGGTTTGCCAGCCTTCTACTTTTCGCCAGCAAAGATTACAGTTGGTGAGAAGTGCAAAGAGATCTCAAGCTATGTTTCTGGTCGATCCTGGACAGATCGAACTCGCGAAATCACGAAAGTAAGTTGCCCCGTGGCAACAGATCGAACTCGCGAAACCACGAAAGTAAGTTGCCCCGTGGCCACCCCAGCTTCGACCAGTCAGCATGCGTCTTCCTGAGCAAGTTGAATTTCAGTGGCGGTTGGAGAGCCTGGTAGTTATTTTTCGCAGTCGAGTCAGTGGGAGCCTCTGGAGACGACCGCCGTTTCGCTGCTATTTGGTACGGAATGGGGGAAATTAAGAAACTGTGGGCCCATATTACACTCACAGGATAGATTTTACTAGAAAAGGCATAAATATGTTGACAGAATATTTTAATCGCTTAATTCGTTGAGAAATGGGTGCACAGAGAAACTGCAGTGTTCAGCAAGTGATGTGGGCGCACGTCGTTCTCAAGTCTTTCGCTTTACAGTTAAGGCTTTCATTTCTGGCTCTAGCCTTCATTCGATATTTGTGAAACCGTACATTTCAGCTGGATAGTGCACGACCGCAGGTTGCAGGTCATGTATGGGCTTTTCTGGATACGAAAAATGTACGACTGCTGCCCTGGCCAGCACATTCTCCAGATCTCTCACCAATTGAAAACATCTGGTCAATAGTGGCCGAGCAACTGGCTCGTCACAATACGCCAGTCACTACTCTTGAGGAACTGTGGTATCGTGTTGAAGATGCATGAGCATCTGTACCTGTACACGCCATCCAAGATCTGTTTGACTCAATGCACAAGCGTATCAAGGCCGTTATTACGGCCAGAGGTGGTTGTTCTGGGTACTGATTTCTCAGGATCTATGCACCCAAATTGCTTGAAAATGTAATCACATGTCAGTTCCACTATAATATATTTGTCCAATAAATACCCGTTTATCACCTGCATTTCTTCATCGTATAGCAATTTTAATGGCCAGTAGTGTAGATAGGCTTTTCCATTGCCTTCATGCAAACTTTTTTTTTCTTTTTGGGAAATAAAATTTTTCTAGTTTTCATCGGACTTCTTTTTTTTTTTTTTTTTTTTTTTTTTTTTTTTTTTTTTTTTTTTTTTTGAGGGGGGCAGGGGATTGATCACAGACAATAGGTGGGAGGTGGTTACCGTAAATGATCCCCGATGCTCTTGTAGTGGTTTCTAAATTAAGTGTTTCATATTACTTTCAAGAAGGAAATCTAAAGAATTTTGTTAATTTTCTTTCTGAAATAGTTTTGTTAGCGTCGTGGTGAGTAGTACCATGCTGTGACTGTGTGGTTGGCTGTACCAAAGCTGAACAGTCAAATGTCTGCTTTTTTTTTTTTTTTTTTTTTTTTTGCATTAATTTTGCCGTGAGTGTAATTTTATTCTAAATTTTTAAACGATTTTGAGGTACATTTCGTTGTGTTATACTGATGGGTCACTGTGCACGTGTATTTGTTCAGGGTTAATTCAAGTTCGATGACCGTTTAGTCTTCCCTTCATGAGTGATATAGCAGCATACGCACCATGATTTTTATTATCAGAGTACCGCACCAAGCAAAAGTAATTGTAATTTCCTCTTGCCAGTCCAATATCCGACCAGTGGTACCAGCTTTTGCGTAACATGCATTTAGATTTGTTAATCGCACGCCACTACGCAATTGTATGCGCGTATAATAGTGTTTGATTATGTTGCGATATACATTTTCCTACTACCCCTTTCCTTTTTGTGACAGTTAGCTACCAATTACCTTTTTAATTGGAGACCTGTAAATTGTAATCAACCACATTTGGTGTAATTTGTTTAAAATGTGATCTGTTCACTGTTGATAAGTTATTTTTTTGGCTTTGATAATCTAAAGAGTTTTCAAACCCCGTTTATTCAATTTATGAGGTTCAGAAATGACCCTTTCAGTAACTATCTGTTCAGTAACAATGTTTGTCTGTCAATGAAAATTTATGTTGAAGTAGAATAAACCCCCACATTTAATCAACATAGCTTACTTGCACCTTAATAGTAATTCACCACCACAAATGTTTCTACAGGATAAAGCGTTCCAAAAAACAAGCTCACAGTACTCATTTTTGTCTAGTTAGTGGGAGCCCCCTGGAATATAACCAGTGCTTGGGTAGGCCGCCCAGTGGCAAAGATTAGTTAGAATTTGACTAAAATGAACTATAAATTGGATACGTCACGAAGTGTCGTGAAGTCGTGCCGCCCAAAATGACGAAATTACACATTTTTACTTTTATGAAAATTATGAAAATATAGATATCTATGCTTAATTTGGTATTGGTTTTATTGAAACATTCGATTATTTACTATTTTAAATAAATATTTGAAAATAATGAGGCACTCACATTACTGAGAATTTTGTTGGCATTTTTTCTGTAACTATTATAGTCTAGAAGGCTGTGGTTTCTTTTGTTTTGTAGAGGACTGTACGTTTCGTAAGTTGCCTACACTAGCGGTGCTACGCAGTAAACTCTTTAAACTCGACATTTGTTTGTGTTTGACAACAACAGTTACCCACTAGTCGTGTTTTAGTTTCGGTTTCCTGTAATAGTTTTTATCGAGACTTGGTGTTTTTGATGCTGTTCTTACTTTTAATGATGGGTATTCTGGAAGACTACAGATTTTGGAATATCTTGGAATGCAAAAACGTTACAACACGACTAAACGTGTGATGGATTTGGACCAACTGCGAATCTTTAAGGCAGAAATTGCAACAAACAAAGTGTGATAAGAAGCCAGATCCAAGGGGAGAGCAGCACTGGATGTGGAAGGAGGAGATAAGGGCTACCATCCAGAAGGATTCTAACATATTTTTTACGTATGAGTCGACTGTAAATTAAAAATTTTTCATTAAACGCAATTTTTCTGAAAATATTATTTTTCAGTATAAATGCCCCTTTTTCTCACAAACTCCGGAATCTACATAAATGAATTATGTACCACATAACATAGATAGTACAATGACGTTATAGCTCTACTTTATTAGTGTTTACTGTAATAGTTAAAATTCAAGAAATTAAAATTATTAAAATTTTGCACCAAAATACTATATGTTTCGGGAAAAAATTACAACTTTTTTCCAGATTTTTTAAATTGATTGTAAAGCACTACAGACATACGAGAACATGTGCTAAAAACAACACATTTTTATATTTAACAGTTCCTAAGAAAACGGAGCATTTATATAGCCAAATTAACATTGTCGACTCCACTTAACATCTGGGATTCTGATCGACGAACTTCCTCCTATATCTCTAATGCCGCCCATTGCAGTAGCGCATATCTCTCACATATTAAGACATTTTTTATCGAATGTAGTTACGTCCGTGAAGACTTGCCCCACGCACGGACTCCAACGACACGTGATGTGTACCGCATAATGATGAGAGGCCAGGCCCGGAATTTCGTGGAGAGACGACATCCAACAATCAGATGGCCCGTGGTCTGGCGTTCTGTGCATCATGCCCTCCTCGATACAGATGCTCGTGCTACCTGGTATCTGGTTGTCAATGGAAAATACATGACGCGACATCGGCTGCATGCAATTAAGATGACGGACTCTCCACACTGCCCTCAGTGTCACGTGTTAGACACTGATGAACATCGGCTGATGTGTGGACCTGCTGCAGAGGTGTGGCTGTTCATAAAGAAAATACTTGCCTTTCTTTGTCGTACAGCTCCACACACTATTGAACCGCAGTTACTTCTATTTCCGGACGAGAGCTTTTTCCCACGCACAAAGACTAATGCACTGAACTGGATCAAAGGCCTATCTACATGTTATTTGTTTCACGATCGAGAAAAGAGTGTGCTTGATTTTTGGACATTCCTCCAAGATCGCTTCACGTCTCTACTACACAATTCAAGACACCGACAATACTATGCCAATTTTCTGGGTAGTGTTTTCCTGGATCCTCACCACAGCTTGGGTGTGCCGGGTATCAGACGATAATTTTAGTATGAATGATCCCTCGGAAGAATGAACCTATGTAACGGATGAAAACAATTTATTCGAGAGGACGTGCCCGGAACTCGTGTGAGGGAACAGGAATTCTGCCAACATCTATCCGCATATGGTCGGCGTGCAGTCACCATTTATGTTTGTTCCGCCGGGAGGGCGGTCTTATTTATGTTCACTATCAGACGCTATTTTACTTCCAGTTAAAATCCTCACAAAAGGAAATATTTTTATTTTATTTTATCTTTCTTTATTTTTTCATTGATATATATAGAGATACAATGAAGTGAGTTAAACTTTAAATAAATACAATGAAATAAAGTCATATCCTCACCTGTATTTTCCATATATATACATCGGCAAGGTGCTAGGCTCCCATGTAGGAGACCCGGGTTCAAAAAAATGTTTGTAAATCTATCGGACCAAACTGCGTGGGCATCAGTCCGTAGCTTACAAACTACTTAAACCTAGGTAAACTAACCTACGGACAAACACGCACATCCATGCCCCAGGGAGGACTCGAACTTCCACGGCGAGCAACCGCGCGCTCCGCAGCGAGACGCTTTAGACCGCTCGGCTACTCCACCGCGGCCCCGGGTTCAATACCTAGCGGTACAACATCTTTCAAAAATTGTAATTGCTACTTTTTATATTTAAAAAATTAATAAATAATTAAGCAAAGAAAAAGATATAAAGAAAGGTAACAAAAATAATGAAAAGTCAAAAGATTAAAAAAATAACCAAGAAAAAAAATGTTCCCCTTCAGGTCATTTATTTTTCACTTTTCTTCATTTCTCTTCTTTTATTGTGCATAATTATATGCCTTTATACCAACTTCTATGTTACAGCTTGAGTAAACAGTCAGGATAATAGTAAATAACACAGTAGCAACTGATTATTTTACTTATTGCACAGTGTTTTTTACTCACTGTCGCCATCGTCACTATCTTTAACACCTGTACAAAATTCTGGGTGATAATTGTCATAGAAGCACCGAAAACACAGAACATTGTAGCACCACACACATCTAATAAATGCTACCGCTTTACAGGCGCAAGTTGTTTTCATCAGCGATACTTGAAAACACTGGTCGTTCACATTCAAAAACAATGTTCGGTCGTCAATTAATTGCGACGCAAACCAGGCATATTTAATCATGGGAACGAAGACTGGTGCGCTGATCTGATGGTTAAAAAATACATAAATATGCACAATCATCGGACAGGTGTGAAAAGTAATTGACCCATGTCGGACTTGAACCCAGGTCGCCTGCATGGCAGCCTCGCATCTTGCCGATTACACCACGCTGTCTCGCTGAGCGGTAACTGCCATGTGTAAGTAGACACGTTACGCGTGGTAATTTGCTGCGAATTTGATTTCGATTTTCTTAGAAATCAAGGCACATCGGAACAAATTCTTTTAGGTTGATGGTCTGGAGGAATTCCCTCACAACATACCTACGACCCATCAAATTCCGTTAGTACCATACTTGGTGTTCCCCTTGTTAGTACGTTCGCTCCTTTTCCGTACATGACGGGGAACACCGGAAGGACACGAGAGCGCACAGAATCACGTGATTCCCTTCTGCCAGTTACCGTCATTTCGAGCTGAGTCAGTTATATATATATATATATATATATATATATATATATATATATATATATATATATATATATATTATTCACCAAAAATAAAAGAATTTAGCATATTTTGTAGATAACGATTCTTCAGTGACCTAATAAATAGCCGCGGCGGAGTGGACGAGCGGAATGAGGTACTGTGCTCCGATGCGCGAGGCCGCTCCCCGTCGGGGTTCGAATCAACCTTCGGGCATGGATATTTGTGCTGTCTTTAATATAAGCTAGTTCATAAGTAGCTTGTAAGTTTAGTGACTGATAACCCCACAGAAAGTCCCATAAGATTAACAAAACATTGAACATTTTTTAACCTCATATATTTATATTTTTATTATTGAGATTGTCCTCATTACAGAGGTTTACCTCCAACATACTAATACGCCCAGAAATGAATACACATAGTACGTAAGGTTTTACACTAATTATTCACTATATTTCTCCACGTGTGTCTATCCTGTGTGTCCTCTTCTTCTGCGCCCAGTCTATTCATTGAGAGCTGTACATTTTTGATCCAGGTGGTCACCGGTCGTCCTCTTCTTCTTCTCCCCACAGGTTGCCACTCCAGTACCATTTTCGGTATTCTGCTGTCCTCCATTCTTCTTACATGCCCGTACCACCGTAATTTCTTCCTGTCCATCACCTCATCTATTCTTTCTATTATTCCCATCCTCTTTATTATTTCGGTGTTTCTTCTTTTTTCTTTCCTGGAAATTCTAGCCGATCTTCTCCAGAAATCCATCTCTACGGCTTGTAGTTTCTTACTGTGCTTCTGGTTTGTGGTCCAGGTTTCCGCTCCGTACAGAACTGCACTCTCAAATATAGATTTATATATGATTTTTTTTGTTCTGTTCATCACGTTTCTGCTCCATAGGACTGAGTTGAGCATTCCAATTACCTTTCTTCCACTGCTAATTCTTTTATTAATCTCTGAGTCGGATTTTTCTTCAGTTTCTAAAATGGACCCCACAATAAATAAATAAATTTTTAAAGGTAAAATACTACGAGTACTCTGCAGCTATATGAAGTACTTGAATACCATAAACAGTGGCGCAGCCGCAGGGAGCGGGGTGTGGGGGAGGGTGGCTAATGGGGCTGAAGCCCCCCAGAACCTCCCAAAGACTATTATTTTTTATTGTTTTGATTGTTATTTTTTTAAACAGGTCGGCACCGAAAATTTCAAATCGTACACTTGTAATAAATAACAACGTAAGTATAATTTGCGAAGTACAAGCTTCGCTACAGTGGGTCGCCAACGTGATGCCGCCACTGAGAACATGTGCTGCTGTTACTGTGAGCGGTTTAATGCCGCAGCAACCAGCTTTGATGCTGCCGCTATTGTTACTGCTACGCTGAAGTTACGAGCCGATTGTTCATATGCGGCGACCCGCTGCTTAGCAGGTCAGCGGCTCCACCGAGTGGAATCTTATGAACAGCGATGGTGTTATTCTAGTTCAATTTTTACACATAAAGTCTCATTGTAATAAAACTGTGAAGACATTTCTCTTTGGCTATTAACACAGAAACTGCCAAATTATTTTACAAGTTAATTATATGCACTCCATTTCCTCCACGTTGAGCCTCTTCCACTTTCGAATTAATGCGAGCCTACTCGTTTTATTTCTTGTGCAGTCGTTTTCGTAGCACAATCATTTAAATTATAAAAAACTGTAACAAAGTCTAATAAATCCAATAGGCTTTAGTTTTAAAAATTCCGCCCCTCCCCCCCCCATATATATATTTTGGTCTGCGTGGCATCACGCGTCGATTCACGCAGCAAGCGCACGAAGCAGCTAAGTAGGGGAACTTCTCCGTCCACCTGCATGCGCAGACAACACCGCTCAGCCGTCAGAGGGAGTGGACGAACTAAAAGAGCGAACTAGTTCACGACAGAGCTGCGAAATAAAGTGAGCGCTCCTGGTCGCGAACTAATATCCACAGCATGTGTGCGACAGGTCCCTTATCGTCATCCCAGACAGTCGACATCGTAGTCCATGTAACAATGGCTCAAGTGCAATGGCAGAAAGAATCATCGATAGCGGATAGCATTATCGTACAGATCGCGAAATGGTAACGGTACCTGCCACACGTCCATTGATCAGTACGCGTGACGTGGCACATCGGAGAAGCCGCAGGACGGTGTGTGCGAAGGCGGGAGGAAACGCCATTCTTCGCAGCACTGCTTCAAGAAAGTCATGACTCACTCTATCAAAAGCATGGTCCAGGTCTACGGACACTAAGACACAACGAATGCGGCAAGTCTCTGCCAAGGCTATGATGTCACGATAATCACTTAATGCTGTCTGGATGTTACTTCTGCCACCAAGGCATGTTTGATCCGTAGAGACGACCTGAGGCAAGACACGCCGGAGTCTGGAAGCGAGGATCCTCGTAAAAATCTTGAAGTCGCAGTTCAGCATGGTTAATGGCCGATAATGTTCAACTTTTTGTCCCCTGGACTTCTTCAGGACTGGAATTATCAGGCCTTCGACAAATGCAGGTGGGAGTAGGACGTCAGGTATCGTCAGTTCTTTATACATTTCTGTCCAGCGAGGAGCCATTATGTCTTGAAAAGCGAGGTAGAGCTCCAGCGGGAGGCCATCTGTGCCTGGGGATTTGTTTGTTGCTCCCCTACGAAGAGCGTCAGCGAGATCTTCAGCCGTAATCGTATCTGTAAGGGTCTGCACATCAAGAGTACCAGGCATGGAGTCGAGCACTTCTTCCATTGCTATAGCATCCTGGTCCACTTCTGCAAACAACTGTCGATAGTGGTCCATGAAAGCAGTGGCGATGTCATTCTGTGATGTCAGTCGACGACCTTCTGGGGTATCAATAGCGTGCACCAGCGCTCTTCTACACCGTTGCTTCTCTCGAATAACGTGATGCATGGAAGAAGATTCTCCAGCAACTTGATCTTGACATCTCGCACGTACCACTGTTCCCTCAAGACGGCAGCGCATTAGTAATTTTCGCCTTAATCCGCTGAATTTCAATCTGTCGTTCAGGAGACGGTGCTTGGCTAGCAAGCACACGGAATGCCGTAAAGTAAAGTTCCATGGTACGTCGATGCCAACTCATTTTGTCACGTCCATACTGTACAACGTGCGACGCAAAGCGGGCTTAACACATTCGAGCCACCATCGAATTGTTGAAGGATATGCCGTAAGACGTCTCTGGCAGTTGTTTCACGTCACTTCTACATGCTGTCTGCACTCTGGATCCTTAAGATGTGCAACATTTAACTTCCAAGTACCTCGAATTCGCCACACCCCCTGCCGTCGAAGAGAAACGGTACAAATGTAGGCGATGTGGTCCGAGAAGGCGATAGGCCACAGCTCGGCATCAAGTGTTGCCGTTGTGAGTCCGCGGGAGACATTGACTCGGTCTAGACGTCTCGCAGAATGGCTGGTGAAATAAGTGAATGCAGGTCGATCACCATGCGTATGCTCCCATGTGTCTATCAGGTCCAGTTCTTGAATAAGCAATTTAAGTTTTTGGCACGTGGAAAAATGTGGAATTTTGTCCTTTATGGCGAACACACAGTTGAAGTCTCCTCCAAGAATAATATGATCGCATTTACCTGCAAATAGCGGAGCTATCTCTTCTGAGTAGAAGTGCGAGCGTTCTCTTCGTTTGTCCGTGCCGGAGGAAGCATAAACGTTGATGATCCGGACACCATGGAATGTCATAGCAAGGCTCCTGCCCGATGGTAAGTAAGCGACGTCTTCAACCACAATACCTTCTCTCAGAAGTACGGTCGTCCCACTAACGTTGCAAACAGATGGCGTTTGATATGTATCATAACCATAAATATCAGGAAATGACTCCAGGCGAACTTCTTGTAGAAGGGCAATATCTAGATCTGACGCCCGCAACATGTCGCGTAATAACTGAAACTTTGTCTGCGTTTGGATTGTGTTAATGTTGATAGATCCAATTCTGTAAGCCTGCCCTTGTATACCATATTTACAGGGATGCTCATTGAAACACGAAGATCAGGTAGCATATTCTCCCCCAAACTCTCATAGATTAGCAGACATTTACTTTAGTAGCAACATCTGTTGCTACGTCAGCTGTGGATGAATTATCTTCAAGATCTTCGTGCCATGCAGCGTTGCTTGGACGCTGGTCGTCAGTCGAAGCCCCTAGTGAGTCAACATGCATTGATGTGTCGTTGATGTACGACTGACGAATGGCAGTTATAGACATACGCAGTGTCGATTCCGCTTCCGACTGGGATGGAGCAGGAGGGTCCCCTTTTGGGTCTTCTGATGGTAGAAGATCTTGGGATTCATCATTAGATTGTGATCGGCATGTATCAGACGGAGCAAGCCGACGTTTCTTCTTTCTCTGTGGTGACCATTGTTTCCGCACGTGTACTTCAGTATCAGACGAAGTCTGGGTATTCTGAGTGACTGGCACAGGCGGCGGTAGGCACGACCATAGAGGCGGCATCTGTTTCCTCCTTCGGAGACACTTCATTATCCTTCTTCACGTGATGTTCAGGAGCCGGCACAGGTGTATCCTCCATCCTGTCCTCATTGCCCTGAATTTCTACCGTGTTTGGCACGGTTTCATCAAGTGGAGTCGTCAGAGGCTGCTGGCTGGATTCATTGTGAAGAACCTGTACATACGTCAATGGGAGTGTCGTCGATGCCGATGGGAACTGCTCATCACCAGGTGGTAACTGCGTTATTCTGCGCTGCATACAGCTAGAACGAACGTGACCAACTTGGAGAGAATCGGAGCACGTCTTCGGCTGGCCATCATAAATCACGGTGGCACGGCACCCTCCAATATATAGATAAGATGGCATGGGTTTGGTCAATTCAATGCGGATCTGCCGCACCCCATTGAATATGGGCTCTGAGGGAGGGCTCTTCCGAACTAGTTCGTTCGCGAACTACAATATTAACAATACAGCCGACGTCCGTCAACATCTCTCATAGAAATGGACATACGAAGCAGGAAAAATAAGTGCCGGCTTTCCTGGAGTGGCTAGAGCCGCAGGTGGGAGGTGGCGGCAGACGGTGGCGGTTCCGCAAGAGCGGGCCGGAGGAACGGGCCAGCCCTTGAGGACATGAAAGGCGTGCGCGGTCGGCCAAGGAGCGCGGGGGGCGCACGTGGCGGTAACGCGGCCTGTGATCGCTGGGCCGCGCGCCGCCGCGCTGAAATAGACGCCTTGAGCCACCCTGGCACGCGGGGTAAGGCGGGCGGGCGCGGCCGCGCGCACCACCGCGCGAGCCCAAGGATGCCGCCGCCGTGGCCTTACCGCCGCCGCCTCTTTGACACGCGGCGCGCTCCGATGCGCGAGGAAGAGTGCCAGCTATGGAGCACTTGTCTGCGAGCAACGCAGGCGGAAGGAACACTGTGCGGGCGAGCGAAGGAGCGCCCGCCGCCCCGCCCTGCCCAAAAAAGCACCGCCGCAGACTGGCCGAGGGTGAAGACGGCCGCACCGAGGCGCTATTCCCAGCTGGCATTTCTCCCCTTCATCTTGTGTGTAGAAATAAAGGCAAGAATTTGAGCTGGAAATAGGGCACCTCTGTGCATCGGATAATGCCTTGAAGTCTCGAGATGTGTCAAGAGAACTGAAAACACGCTCATCTAAGATTCTCCTCGTAGTTTGATTGATTGATTGATGCCGGCCGCGGTGGCCGAGAGGACTGAGGCGCTCCAGTCACGGTCTGCACGGCCACTGCGGTCGGGGGTTCGAATCCCCCCTCGGGCATGGATATTTGTGCCGTCTGTAGTCTTAGCTAGTTCATAAGTACTTTGTAAGGTTAGGGACTGATGACCCCGTAGTTAAGACCCCTAAGCTCTTCAAACATTTGAACATTTGATTTGATTGATTGATTTTTCCAGGGAAGCCAAAACAGTCTTGGTCCAACCCGCCACTGCCCGCACCGAAACTAAGTTTATTGTGCGGTATCGTTCACTGTATATCTAGTAAAGCCAACCAATGCCCTTGAACAGTGCAAGGGGTCCCTTTACCAGTTCTTTATTAGACACAATTTCTTCGGGTCTGATTGTCCCAAATATTCTGTGCCCTTTATTCTCCAATGCAATGCATTCGAAGATTAGATTTGATGCAGTTTCATCACCGCCATCACAGATCCTACATTTAGGGTCCTCTTCTGTTATTCCCATTGTACGTAGGTGTTTTTTTTTTTTTTTTTAAATTCCCATGGCCTGTCAGCAATCCAACCATGAGTCTAATCTCTCTCCTGTTCAGACCCAGGATTGCAGAGCTTCTTTTAAAACATGGCTTTGGCATCATTACCTTGCCATGTTTTTGTTGATGGACTTTGGTCCAATATTCTACGTGCTGTCGTCTGAGCCAGTCACGTAGCTCCAATTTGATCATTGCCTTGGTGATTGTCAGGACAGGTTCCGGTCCAATAAATGGAGTCTCTGCCCCCATCCTGGCTAATCTGTCAGCATGTTCGTTGCCACTGATCCCCGTGTGGCCAGGGACCCACAATAGGTTTACTCTATTGCTTCTCCTCGTAGTTTACTACTGCTGCCAAAGTTGGAGTCAGGGGCGCCGACTCCGTGGGTGCTCCGGGGCTCGTGCACCCCCCAAGAATTTTTTGGAGGTGCTAAATCATCATCATCATCATCATCATTAGAGACTGATTATGCCTTTCAGCGTTCAGTCTGGAGCAAAGTACCTCTAATAAAATTCCTCCATGATCTCCTATTCAATGCTAAAATTGATGCCTCGTCTGATGTTATGCCTTTTACTTTAAAATCATTTTGTACCGAATCTAAGTACTTTCTTCTTGGTCTACCTCGACTCCTCTTACCCTCCGCTGCCGAGCTCATGAGTCTCTTAGGTAACCTTGCTTCTCCCATGCGTGTAACATGACCCCACCATCTCAGTCTGTTTGCTCTAACTGCTTCATCTATGGTGTTCATTCCCACTTTTTCTTTGATTTCCTCATTATGGACACCCTCCTGCCATTGTTCCGATCTATTAGTACCTGCAATCATTCTTGCTACTTTCATATCTGTAACCTCTACCTTATGAATAAGGTAACTTGTATCCACCCAACTTTCACTCCCATACAAGAAAGTTGGTCGAAAGATAGAGCGGTGCACTGCTAACTTAGTCTTTGTACTTACTTACTTCTTGCTGAAGAGAGTAGATCTTAGTTGAGCACTGACTGCATTAGCCTTGCTTTGGGACTGCTGAACACCCACATAAAATTCAGGTGGAAAATAAAATTGTATAACTTAAAAAAAAAAATCCTGAAAAATCAAAAACTACCTTATGACTCAACAGGCAATGCAAAACGTGACCTTAGCAAGAGACGATATTTCATACGTGAAAGAAATGATCAGTTTTGTACTCGGGTCCCCAAGCGAGTAGTAAGGAGTGTCCGTCTTTTACCCACTATGCTAGCCTTATTCATCCTGAAGCACGTCGATCCTTTTGACCTTTCAGGTGTACGTATTTATGAACATTCAATTGTGTTCTTTCAGGAATTTAGCTTGAAGAATCTGATGCTGATGCTAAAGTTAATCGGTTTTCATTTAACTTTGTCACACACCTTGTTATTGAAATTGTAGATTCAGTTACGAGTGGTGTACCTGACAGCAAACACGCACTTCAGAATATTGCAAGTTTCAATTTACTCTATAGTAGCCACGCAGTACTAACACCTGACTGTGCAGAAAGTACACTGAAATAATTCAAAGTTTACACCGAAAATTACACAACTCAAAACAGCACGATGCGGCCAGCGCCGACACCAGAGTCCTCCGCTCCACAGCAAAAATTCCACAACAGCAAACAGAAATTTACCTCCCAAACTTCTATCCTCTGATAATTATGAAAGAAAATAAGTATAAACAAGATAACACTATTGATATCCTTCTGGAATAAATCCAAATAAAAATGGAGCAAATAATTCTAAAAATAGGACCAGCACCTCTCAATACAAGTGATCTTATAGTACTAAACTACATTACAAATACTCTCAAGCCACTTTAAGGCCGAGTCACTGAGTCTGTGTACGTCTTTCAAATCACTATCATACCGTACACTTTACAAACGAGTAAATGGTTCATTGCTTGGGTTTCACCACACTCACATTCAGAGCTGCCTGACAGGTCCCATTTCTTCATTAGTTGCTTACATCTATCGACAACTGTTCTTACGTGGTTCAAAGTTATCCACAGTTTCCTTGGAAGACTGAATCATTCGATCTTCTTCTTGGGATCGACTATCAAATTGCAGCTCTTGTTTGCACCTGTAGCCCACATCTCTTTCCAGACTGTTTTTTAGTTGCAGCTCTTCGGTTTTTCAAACTGCTGTTCTGGATTTAAGCCTGTTTGTAGCTATTAGATCTTCATGGATAGGTAGGTCCAGGTTGCCTAAGATTTTTTTGGTATTCTCTTAGGGATATCTGTGATCGTCTGATTTCAGGGGGCTGTATGTTGGCAAGGACAGGGAGCCAAGCACAGGGGGTGGCCCTGAGTGTACCCTCAGCTGGACGTCCACTTTAGTTACATGTGCGCTTCTCATCCAGAATGGTGAGCAATATTCAGCTACGCTGTAGACAAGAGCTAAACCTAATGTCCTCGAAGTTCTCGCGCCACATCCCACTGTCGTACCCGATAGTTTCGACAGGTTAGCATTGCGGGATTTTAGTTTCTGTTTTGTGCCCTCTAAATGCGATCTAATTTCATAACCAAGTATTTAGGCTTATTCTTGTATCTAATCTGCTGATCATTCACAGAGAGCCGTAATTTTTATGTGTTTCTCTGTTGTTAAGGTGGTTGTTTTGTTGGGGTTCGGGTTTAGGTGACACTTGAAATAATATGTGTTCTGAACTTCGAGGTTTGTATTCAATGTTTCATCGAGATCGTTCAAATTATGGACTTCTAGGTCTGCATTCAACGTTCCATCGAGATCGTTGAAATTTTTACTTTGATACGCGACGGCCAGGTCGTCAGCGTACGAGAATTTACTTGATTTTGTTTCTGGTAGGTCAGCTATATACAGATTGAAGAGAGTGCCTAGCCCTGTGACGGCCGTTATTTAGAACCACGCTCTTGCTGTTGGTACTATGAAGAGAGAGCCTGATGTACGAAGCAGGGATACTGGTCAGCATTTCTTTGGGTTATCTCCAGTCTTTCCGGGTTTCAGCATCGCGATAACTTTTGCTTCTTTCCAGATCTTGGAGAGAGCGCCGTGCAGAGATTGGCGAGCCACCTTCTTCCTAGAATAATGCTCGTAGGATCTGTCAGGCCAGGCTGCTTTTCCTTTTTTCATTAGCTTCGGGGCCTGTGTAATCTCAAGAATATTTTTTCTTAAAATGAAAACATTTTACGGCTTAGGAGCATTTATTCGGCAAATAAGAATACATCCGTATTTGTGTGCATGCCTTTGTTCTTAATGAGCAGTTCAACACATGTTGGCATTGTTTCTATGAGTCTGGAGCATGAATTTTTGACATCTTCATCATGGTGCCATATTTGTATGATTTTTCCATGAGTTGCAACTTTGTTGTAATGTTGATCGTCCTCTACTTTTGCTTAACAATTTTCCGCATGCTCTCTATAGGGGACTGTTCGCAGGTCATGGAAACGTTTCTACTTAATTTTCAGCTAAGAACTACACAATCGATTTATCTTTATGATAGGTGCACCATCGTGCATGAACACAGTCTCCGTTAGGAAACCATTCCTTCACCTGAGGTAAAATCAAATGTTCAAATGTTTGTAGAGCTTATGGGACTTAACTACGTGGTCATCAGTCCCTAAACTTACAAACTATTATGAACTAGCTAACCCTAAGAACGGCACAAATATCCATGCCCGAGGGAGGATTCGAACCCCCGACCGTAGTGGCCGTGCAGACCGTGACTGGCGCGCCCCAGTCCCCTTGGCCACCGCGGCCGGCATCTGAGGTAAAAGCATCTTTTCCAAAACTTTCCTGTACTGATTCTGATTCATAGTGTCTTCCAGAATGTAAAGTCGGCCAGTACCCTTGGCTGACATGACACTCCACACCATAATAGACGTGGGATGTTTTACAGTTTGCGCTACACAAAGCTCATAAAACTCTTCGTCAACCATTCTTGCAAGTACTGGCTACTTTCTTCGCATATGGAGAATATTGACTCATCAAAAAAGCAGACCTGAAAGGAATAAAACATTTTAATCTTAAGAAGTCTACGATTTCAGATGTTATATGCTCAAACGAACCGAACTGTAATAAAGGAAATTTCTCCATTTCTTCGTGGAATGTTTTCTTGAAAACAAATATTCATTTTTCAAAAGAAATTTTCACATACAGATTCTCAACTGCTTTAAAGTAAGTTTATTTTCCTTGCTCCAGTCCTTCCCAAACTTATTTCTAACTTCATGAACCCATTTCAGCCTCTTTGAACTCATTTCAGGGATACGTTTTGCCGTTTTGCGTGGACGACGAGCTTCAAGCCCTGCACTAATAAGTTTTCTGCGGACTGTAGAAGTACAAACATTGACTCCAGAGCCTTCTTCAAATCCTGACTGGTAGCTCATCTGTTGTCTTTTGCCATCTGGACAAGTTTCCGTTCAGTTCTAGAGGAAAGTTTGCTCTTGTGTCCTCACTTTCCTCGACATGCACTTCTGAAATCAATGCCATTTTTCTATGCTTGGCATATGTTACTTACAGATTTCTGTAAAATTTGTAACGTGTTTCTTATTTCTCGCTGTGAATATCGTTTTTCTTCGAGTAACAGTTTTATAGTCGCAACCTGTCTTTATCAAATATCACTTTTCTGACCCATAACCAACAAATATAGGACAAACAATAGAATTATTCATAATAATAAAAATATTTATATTTTATGGCTAAAAGTAGAAATACTCTTTAATTATTGTTTCATGATACATTAAACGTAAAAATAAGCTTAAGAACGTCCCAGCTGAATTAAAATGTCTCAAAAACAACTCAACAATAACAAATTGGCTGCTTAGGGAGTGCTGCCAACATTGTTATTAGCACAGTACTGCCAATAGCATAGGTAAGTGTTGTCATTTGGATGTGAGTGAAAATGCCAATAAGACACGACTGAATAATTCTAGAACGAGATAAACTAGGAAATATCAATATCTTCGTTTTCAGTCTAATAATTTTCACACCTCTGTCTTCTTTCTCCGCTTCTTTCACAATGTCCATGGTGGTTGGATTATGGACCAATAGCATTTAAGGCTGCTTTGTGTACCAGGTTTGTGAATATTTTGTAGATTTCGGCGGTATCCGAAATATCGCCTTCTCGACTTAGGATCTGTATTGATTCCAGTCAGATTTCGTGAGATTCCATCGGGTGTTTTGAGGGCTTTTAACTGGGACTGATAGTCCGATCTCTGCTATTACTAGGTTATGCTGGCTTCGTGTTAAAGCCTCTAGGATCCTCCTCGTATCTTACATGGGTAATCCTGTTGCTCCACATGTGAAGCAGTACGGTCAGGTGTGGATGTTGTGCCTCAAGCCTTTGATTTGAAGGTGACTTTGTCCTTAGGGTCGAACAGGAGATGTAGGTCCCGGTTGTCTGCCCAGTCATTTAGTCCAATGTCTTCAGCTGTGGACCTCGGGTAACCCCATCTGGTGTGTTGGGAGTTGAAATCGCCAGCATAAACTGCTGGGTGGTTAGCTTTGGGTAAGATATCTATGGGTCATTTCAGTGATAAGAGGTTTATAAACATTGTACAGTGTCAGTTCTCCCAGCTTTATACCTATCGATTGTCCTGCTGTTGCCTTTATTGTGTTTACATACAAAAATGTTCAAATGTTTTGTAAATCTATCGGACTCAAGTGCCGCTCTTAGTCTGTTGCTTACAAACTACTTAACTAAGATGAACTAACCTAAGGACAACCCAAACACACATGCCGGAAGGGGGACTCGAACCCCCGACGGCGAACGGCAGGGCGCATCGCAGCACGGCGCCCCAGTGCGCACGGATAATCCGTCGCGGCGTGTCTACATTCCTTGCGATTTCATTCTTCACTAGGGTGGCATACCATGCTTGTCGTGGCCAATATAGCTCACATTAGTGAAGCCCGGTATTTGAGCCGTCGATAGTTTCATCTGTGAGGTGGGTCTCCTGAAGAAGTACGACACTTACCCGTTCACTTCATATTTTCAAGGATTTCTGAAGTTTGTCTACACGTCGTACGCCATATCTGTGGCCAGATCCGCACTGAACTCATTCAGTGATCGTGGCTTTTCGGATCCTGAAGTCTTTTTTTAGATTTACACTTGCGAAGTTTAAGTTTTTTAAATGTTTGTTGTTGTGGATGTGTTAGCGTATTCTATTTCATTGACGTGTCTCATCAATTGTAATTGTTTATAGCTCATCGCATAGTTGGGTCGTCAGTTTCAATAAGCTCAGTATTGAATTCATCTTCTTCACCTTCTCTTTCTTTACCTACAGCATGATTTTGTTATGAAAATTACATTCTGGTAAAAGCTAACACGTCAAACAGACAAGAGGTAAGAATCGTTAAATCAATTCCCGCACTAAGTATAATTTAAGTATAATTCCAACTGCTGCACCTTCATTGTTAAATTTTATTTCATTTAACACAATTATTACTGAGGTTGACGATTGTTTCTGGCACTATGAGTAATTAGTGCCGCATTCCATAAATTAAATTCTTATGTTTATTCACCATTGCTGACTTCTGAATAAACAATGTCTGTAAATACTATTCGAGAAGAAAAAAAGATTTTCCCTGTTGTAATACAAAATGATATTTAAAAAAAAAAATCGGGTCAAGGCGCTAAACGGCGGCCAATCATCCCGGATTATGCGGAACAGTCCCGCACTTGGACTCGTCCCGGCCGGCCGCGGTGGCCGAGGTGACTGAGGCGCTCCAGTCACGGTCAGCACGGCCACTACGGTCGGGGGTTCGAATCCCCCCTCGGGCATGGATATTTGTGCCGTCCTAGTTCGTAAGTAGTTCATAAGTAGTTTGTAAGTTTAGGGACTGATGACCCCGTAGTTAAGTCCCATAAGCTTAACAAACATTTAAACATTTTGGACTCGTCCCGCATTGGGATCATTACTGAAAATGTCCCGAAAAATGGCAAAAGCGTTCCGCATTCCTGCCATTTTAAAATTGTTGGTGTAAGAGCACAACCCGAAACTATTTGTGTACAGAACGCAGTGACATATTGCTTGCAAGTCAACTTCATAATGCATCATCTACGGATAAATACAAGAGAAAAGAAACACGATTTCAAAATGACAAATTCGTTGGCAGCGGAAGCTGTCTTTGTTTTAAGCTGGTACTGTATACGATGACTTATTAAGAAATTTTGTTTTTGGCATATTTTCTGTGTCTTCGTAAGTACGTTTCAATAAGTATAATGGATTATTTTTCGGTGCTTATGGCGGCAAACATGATGTAATATTATCACAGTCTGTATAAACGTATTTAATATCTGACCTGCAAATACAATATGAGCATTCATCTTACTTCCTTCAGGAATAAAACTCTGAAAATGCAGTAACGAAAGTGTATGAGCATTGCATGTAGTAAGGCACAATTCTGCACTTCATCAAGAAGAACTTCTGTAATAGAGTAGGTTTTATCAAATTTAATTCAAGGGTATCGCAAAACATAACTGTTTGAGCGGAGTTAGCTACTTATCAAAATGTTTAAAGCACGATGCTCGAAGAGCTGGAACAAATAAAAGTAATACAGACAACGAAGGTGATCGGAAAAAACGTAACGTAAAAATACGCAAAAATTGTTAGACTAAAATTGAAAATAGGAGCTTGAGAAAATATTTATGAACTGTAAATAAAGACTGGAATTAAGAATGAAATGTCACTCATGTTAGATGTGTTACCTTAAGGATACAGGACACCTATAAATGGTGGAAATATTTTTATGACTTTATTAAATTCGATAGTCTTTCCTGATTATATTGACATACACATTATACGGTTTCAAATGAAAAATGACCTATATATATTAAATTTTAAAGTTACGGTCATGTGTACCGCCACACCCCCTTTTATTTCTGTTACAGAAACCAGTTTTATTTCGAAAAGAACTGTGAAATTTTGGTTTCCAGCGATTATATGTATGTTGTTGTTGTTGTGGTCTTCAGTCCGGAGACTGGTTTGATGCAGCTCTCCACAATACCCTATCCTGAGCAAGCCTCTTCATCTCCACATAAGAGCGACAACCTACATCTGTCTGAATCTGCTTACTGTATCCATCTCTTGGTCTTCCCCTGCGATTTTTTCCCCATACACTTCCCTCCAACGCTAAATTCACAATTCCTTGATGTCTAAGAATGTGTCCTACCAATCTATCCCTTCTTTTAGTCAAGGTATGCCAGAAATTCCTTTTCTCCCCAATTCTGTTCAGTACCTCCTCATTAGTTACGCGATCCACCCACCTAATCTTCAGCATTCTTCTGTAGCACCATATTTCAAAAGCCTCAATCCTCTTCCTGTCCGCACTTTTTATCGTCCATGTCTCACTCCCATACAAGGCAACACTCCATACAAATGCCTTCAGAAAGGACTTCCTTAGGTTTAAATCAATATTCGATGTTAACAAATTTCTCTTTTTCAAGAATGCCTTTCTACCCATTGCCATTCTGCATTTTATATCCTCTGTACTGCGACCATCATTTGTTATTTTACTGCCCAAGTAACAAAACTCATCTACCTCCTTTATTGCTTCGTTTCCCAATCTAATTCCTTCAGCATCACCTGATTTTCTTACACTGCACTCCATTACCCTAGTTTTGCTCTTGTTAATGTTCATTTTATATGCACCTTTCAGCACACTGTCCATTCCGTTCAATTGCTCTTCCAGGTCCTTTGCTGTATCTGACAGAATTACTATGTCGTCGGCAAAACGCAATGTTTTTAAGTCTTCCCCCTGAACTTTAATTCCTTCTCCAAGTTTCTCCTTGCTTTCCTTTATAGCTTGCTCAATGTACAAATTGAACAACAATGGAGAAAGACTACAACCCTGTCTTACTCCCTTTCCAACCCCTGCAACCCTTTCATGCCCTTCAACTCTGACAACCGCTGTCTGGTTTTTGTACAAGTTGTAAATAACCTTACGTTCCCTATATTTTACTCCTGCTTGCTTCAGAACTTGAAAGAGTTTATTCCAATCAACATTGTCAAAAGCCTTCTCCAAATCTACAAAAGCTAGAAATGTAGGTTTGCCTTTTCTTAATCTATCTTCTAGGATAAGCCGTAAAGTGAGTATTGCCTCCCGTGTTCCTACATTTCTCCTGAACCCAAACTGATCTTCCCCGAGGTCGGCTTCTACCAGCTTTTCCATCCTTCTGTATATAATTCGCGTTAATATTTTGCAACCATGACTTATTAAACTGATCGTTCTGAAGTTTTCACACTTGTCTGCACCTGCTTTCTTAGGGATGGGGATTATAAAATTTTTCTTAAAGTCTGAGGGTACTTCACCTGTCTCATACATCTTACACACCAGGTGAAACAATTTTGTCATGGCTGGTTCTCCCAGAGACTTCAGTAGCTCTGAGGGAATATCATCTACTCCAGGGGCCTTGTTTCGACTTAGGTCTTTCAGGGCTCTGTCAAATTCTTCTCTCAGTACTGTATCTCCTATTTCATCTTCATCTACATCCTCTTCCCTTCCTACAATATTGTCTCTAAGTTCATTTTCTTTGTAGAGCCCCTCTATATACTCTTTCCACCTTTCAGCTTTCCCTTCTTTGCTGAGAACTGGTTTTCCATCAGTGTCTTTGATATTCATAGAGCTGTTTTTCTTATCTCCAAATGTTTCTTTTATTTTCCTGTAGGCTGTATCTATTTTTCCCCTATTTATACATTCTTCTACATCCTTGCATTTTCCTTCTAGCCACTCCTGCTTAGCCATTTTGCACTTCCTGTCAATCTCATTTCTTAGTCGTCTGTACTCCATCTTGCCTGTTTCATTTACTGCATTTTTATATTTTCTCCTTTCATCGATTAAATTTAGTATCTCCTGTGATATACAAGGATTTTTTGTAGGTCTTTCCTTCCTACCTATTTTGTCCTCTGCTACCTTCACTATTTCATCTCTCAATTTTACCCATTCCTCCTCTACTGTTTTATTTTCTCCTGTTTCTGTCAATTGTTGCCTAAAGCTCCCTCTGAAATTCTTAAGAACCTCAGGTTCCTTCAATTTATCCAGGTCCCATCTCCTTATTTTCCTACCTTTTTGTAGTTTCTTTAGTTTCAGCCTACAGTTCATAACCAACAAGTTATGGTCAGAGTCTATATCTGCCCCGGGGTATGCCTTACACTGCAGAACCTGGTTCCGAAATCTATGTCTTACCATTATAAAATCTATCTGGTATCTTCCGGTGTCTCCTGGTCTCTTCCATGTATACAACCTTCTTTTGTTATTCTTGAACCAGGTGTTTGTTATAACTAAATTATGTTCTGTGCAAAATTCTACCAGGCGGCTTCCTCTTTCATTCCTTTTGCCCAGACCATATTCACCTACTATCTTCCCTTCCCTTCCTTGTCCTACTACCGAATTCCAGTCTCCCATAACAATTAAGTTTTCCTCTCCCTTAATTGTCTGAATAATTTCCTTTAGCTCCTCATATATTTCTTCGATTTCCTCATCATCGGCGGAGCTAGTTGGCATATAAACCTGTACTACTGTTGTCGGTGTTGGCTTCGTATCTATCTTGACAATGATAATGCGATCACTGTGCTGGTCATAGTAGTTTACCCGCATTCCTATTTTCTTATTCATTATCAGTTCTACTCCTGTGATTCCCCCAACTGATTTTGTATTTCTAATCCTGTACTCACCTGACCAGAAATCCTGTTCATCCTGCCACCGAACTTCACTAATCCCCACTATATCTAACTTCAACCTATCCATTTCCCTTTTTAAATTTTCTAATTTTCCTACTCGATTAAGGGATCTAACATTCCACGCTCCGACCCGTAGAATGCCAGTATTGTCTTTCCTGATGATCACATCCTCCTGAGTAGTCCCCGCCCGGAGATCCGAATGGGGGACTATTTTACCTCCGGAATATTTTACCCGAGAGGATGCCATCATCATATGTTCATACAGTAGAGCTGCATGTCCTCGGGAAAGGTAACGGCTGTAGTTTCCCCTTGCTTTCAGCCGTTCGCAGTAGCTATGTGGCAAAGCCACATTAGCTGATGTTACAAGGCCTGCTCAGTCAATCATCCAGACTGTTGCCCCTGTAACTACTGAAAAGGCTGCTGCCCCTCTTCAGGAACCACACGTTTGTCTGGCCTCTCCACAGATACCCCTCCGCTGTGGTTGCACCTACGGTACGGCTATCTGTATCGTTGAGGCACGCAAGCCACCCCACCTCGGCAATGTCTGTGGTTCATGGGAGTGGTATATGTATGATACATTGTATATTTTGGTAACAGCACAGTCTAACATATACAGTTACGACACTCCCACTCCAAGCGGCCGGCAAGCTACGTTTCTGAATACGATAGTTGATGAGTGCGAATAGTATCGTTTTAGATTGACTTCAGCATACATTTTACATTAGGGAACGTATGTAGTACCTTATAAATATGTAATAATTTTAAAAATCTCCCCATTTGTCTTTCTTAGGTTTCAAAGGTCCCTGATAAGGTACGAAACGGTACTTTATAGAACAGTTAATTTACAATCATCCTGTAACATACAGGCTTTAAATGAGTAATTTTATTTTCTATTAAAGATAAAAATACCAAGTAAACACCAGGAAACATGCCCTTTAGGAGAGAGACATCTATTTCTACGCAGGAACGTTAAGTATTCTTCATTACAATTCCAGTAAAATCGGTGAGGGTGGAACACAGGAAACGTAGGCAGACAGCAATAAATACGGTTTTTAACGTACCAAATCAACCTTCACAGCTGTAGCTGAAGGAAAAACGTCACAGACATGGCAATATAACGACGAAAGCAACCAAAATGTTTTCTAACAAAGAAGAACCCAAAGCTAAAGTAATTACACTTAAAAGAATATGCACGTATAAGAAAGACGAGTAACGTGTAATAATGTGACAATCATTAGACTCCGTACCGAACTGATACACGTCAAAAACTCGCTGTCATAGTAAGAACAGACCACAATAGAAATTCTTATTATACCATTATGTTTATATGCAACTTACTTTCAGCGGAATAAGATACAAATATACACATATTCGTAAGTTTTTGTTCATGACAGAGTTGTTCTTTATACCAATGAATCATTTAAATGAAGCTGTTTTATATTAATTTCCGTAGTATGTTTGTCTCTCGATATTTTAATAATGCTTGTAACGCAAAAATTGCAGTAAGTATTTCGTTAATTACGTACAAAAGCGATTATAAACAAACATCACTACTTCGGCAGCTTGCCCACCGCTAGGAGCGCTAGTGTCGCAGCAACTGTCAGTTGGTAAGAACTTTTACAGCAGTGAGTGTCGTGACTATATGTTAGACTGTGGTAACAGTCCATGTTTCCAGTGTTCGTAAATGATTATCTTTGCTAGTATTTACTTTTGTTTCGCTGAAGCAGTTTGTTCACGTGTTACTGAATATTTGTTGTCAGAGTGCTACAGATATTTGTTGAAGTACATATTATTTAGTGTATGATAAATATGAACCATGCCACGCATCAAGAAATTCAATAAAAAGAAATTCCGTGTTAACCAGTTCACAAACAGACCAAGCAACACTGTTGAAAGTAACCTATGTATCAGTTCTCGAGGGAAGAAACTCTCACATAGCACGCCTTCTGGTGATTCAAATTTTTGTGTTAATTTGTTATTGTTGATGTGCGCATCTTATCTTCTTTGATAAAGGAAGTGGCGAAATGTAAACAATGTACAGGCTGTCTGGAAATAACTGAACAACAAAGTAGCATGAAGGTTTTAACGTGAAAATTAGTTGTTTTGTGTTGGTCCTGCAATAAATATACCTTGAAAATGATGTCGAACATTGTACAGAATTCATATGATGTGAATTTGAAGTTAGTGTATGCACTGAATGCAATAGTAAAAGGACAAAAGGCTGCTCAAACGTTCTGTGGTTTGATGGACCTTCCTCCTCCTCCCAGTAGGTTCAGAAAGTACGTAAAAATACTTTTGTGTGCCTTGAAGGATTGTCTCTAAAGCATCTATGAAACGTGTAGTAGAAGAAACTGTAAATATTACTGTAATCAGGGACATTGCTGTTCCATTTGATGGGACATGCCAACGTCGAGGACTTCGTTTCTTAAATGGCGTTGTAAGTGCTACTTCTCTTGAGAATGGAAAAGTTGTTGATGTTGAGTGCTTGTCTAAGTACTGCCACCACCTGCCATGGCAACACTGAAGAATATATTAAACATCAATGTTCCAAGAATGATGCTGGTTATACTGAAGGTATGGAGTGTGATGGAACTCTAAAATATTTCAGAGGTCGGTGCCTGTTTATAACGTTAGATATACGAAGCACCTAGGCGATGGGGACTCTAAACCTTTCAATAAAATTAATGAGTTCAGCGTTTATGGTGATACTTGGTAACAAAACTGGAGTGTTGTGGACATGTGCAAAAGAGAATTGGTGCTACATTGAGGAAGCTAGGAAGAGAAATGAATGGAAAGTTGCTATCTGATGGAAACTCTCTGTCTGACCGAGGCAGATTGACAGAAATTGAAATAGACCTTCTTCGGAGTTATTATGGACTGGCCATTAGATGAACTGCACTTCTGAATGATGTTACAGCAATGAGAAAAGCTGTATGGGCCACCTACTTTCATAAATTGTCCACAGATGACTACCCTGTTCATGGACTTTGCCATAAAGGAGCAGATTCTTGGTGTGGTTACTAAAAAACAAAAGAAAGTGATCAAATATACGATCATAAGCATTCTCTTCCTTAGCCCGTTATGAATGAAAGAAAACCAATTTTCAGAGACCTGAGTGCCCCTGTTTTACTTAATAAATGTCTTCATGGAGACACTCAGATTACAAATGAAAGTTTTAACCATTGCATATGGGGAAGATTACCCAAGAATGCTTATGTAGGACTAAATACATTGAAATTTGTTGTACTAGATGCAGTGATGTGTTTCAATGATGGAGTGATAGGAATGATGGAAGTCCTGAGAAATTTAGGTAGAAAATGTGGCTCCAATATGGAAGATCAATTACATGTGTGTGACTGACAATGGCTGCATGAAGCCGAAAGATTCGCTCTTCCAGTTACTGAACGAGCAAAAGTGCTAAAGGAATGCCAAGTGGAAGCTTCAAGGTGATGAAATGCTGCAGGATGAAGAGTATGCTTCAGGAATGTTCTGAGACATAGATTAATTGGACTCATATCTTCTTTCGAAATTTCCTGCTCGTTCTATTTTTCAGCTTTCAGGTACAAATATTTCCTAAAGTTTATCAAGCATTGCTCTATTTTTTTTTTTGTTGTAACTTGCAATAGTTCCTACTTATGTAGTATACCTAAGCTTCATTGCAGAAGCAATAAATTATAGAATAAATAACATTTTTATTAGGAGAAAAATTATAAGAATTAAAATGACAGATGGTATTTTTTTACCCTTGTAATATACATAATAGGTGGAATTAAATAGGTATAGTATATGAGCCATCATGTCATACATATCTGGTAAAAATTATGTCTCCTTCAAATGTATAACATAGGATTAAATGGTACCTCAATTTAAGGTAGAATTTTGGGAAAAAATTGCACGAATTTCTTTGTAATTTTTTAATAACCCTAAGCAGGTTCAAAAATATTTAAAATACTTCTGATTAAAAAGTGTGCAGCATTACCTGATATCAACAAAAAAATCTGTGAATCATCATATACATTATAAACAGTGTCTGAAAGAAATATGTGTTGATTTTTACATAATATTGAGCCAGCAAAGTAGCCTGTATGTCCTTAAAAGTAAATGAGAAGGCCTACACTGCTCGCCTAAATTTCTTTCCAATGTGTTGGTTTTTACATAATATTGAGCCAGCAAAGTAGCCTATATATCCTTAAAAGTAAATGAGAAGGCCTACACTGCTCGCCTAAATTTCTTTCCAATGAGACACGTGATGTTAGTCCTCCTTCAAATCCTCGAAATTTCCCGTATTGAGTTGTGAAAAAGTTAGCTGTTCTACACTAAAGCAGCGTTCTTCAACCCCGGCTCGCGAACCCCATTGAGGTCGTAAGTGGATGCAGTAGCGGCATGTTCGATAGCAAATCTGCGTTTTGTGACGTTCAGCTACTCTGGCAGATGTGACACACGGAAGTAACAACGTTTCCTGAAAGTCGCTTAATAGGCAAATCATCCGTATGTGGAAAATGGCTTTGCTGTGATACGTTTCGGGTGGCCCTTAAACAGACATACAGACATCGAAAGTGTCACAGGTATGAGTTTTACCTACGGCACTTTTGATTTCTGATGATGGGCCAACCTGAACGCGGAACAGTGAAGCCATTATTCCACCTCACGACGACTTCTTAAAGCGACTTTACGCGTTTGTGCAGTACTGCTACAGTTATTTACAATGGTCGCGATTTCTGTGGATGACTTTGTCACATGATCAAATATATTCATCTCAGAAAAACAATTACTAATTTAATGTAACTTAAGATTATTTTTAATCAGTACATAACAATACCTTTTTACTACCGGATCATAGTAGTTTGCAGCTAGTAACTAGTTTACAATGCAGTACTATTTTTATTCAACTAATAACAATACCATTTTATTACTGGATCATAGTAATTTGCTGCTGGTTAACCCTTTGCTCCACAGTGGCATTCTCAGAATAGTACTATTTTATTAGCTTCTCCGCCTTTTAATGTCTTAGTGGTATTTTGAGAATATTACCCATAATTTTGTAATTATGTGAACCAAATTTCTCAAAATAAATATACATATTTCACTGTAAGGTTTTAAAATAAATGCCTTTTGCTACTGCAACTGAAGGGTTTTATTTTTATATTTTTAATCACCCATACGCGTTTCGCCCTTTCTCTCAAGGCATCATCAGTGGGTGTCCTGAAATATTTACATCTTTTTGTTTGCACATATAGGTTAAGTCTCTTACATATCTACAAAACATTTCATTTCAGATTTAAAACAGTTCGTTTTTTGGTATAAATGGTGTACTTACAGCACTTGTTACTCCACTTCAGTCTTATTCTGGCAACCAGGTCGAAAGGTTACACTGTTTTTCGAACCACATTGCAGTTCTCTGATTCTGCTGTCACCTGCTGCCATACTGTGTTAGCCATACAGCAGTAGACACAGTATGGCAGCAGGTGACAGCAGAATCAGAGAACTGCAATGTGGTTCGAAAAACAGTGTAACCTTTCGACCTGGTTGCCAGAATAAGACTGAAGTGGAGTAACAAGTGCTGTAAGTACACCATTTATACCAAAAAACGAACTGTTTTAAATCTGAAATGAAATGTTTTGTAGATATGTAAGAGACTTAACCTATATGTGCAAACAAAAAGATGTAAATATTTCAGGACACCCACTGATGATGCCTTGAGAGAAAGGGCGAAACGCGTATGGGTGATTAAAAATATAAAAATAAAACCCTTCAGTTGCAGTAGCAAAAGGCATTTATTTTAAAACCTTACAGTGAAATACAATTCAGCTGCTGCTTAAAATGGCCACTGCAAGCAACGTATTAAATATACATATAACTATTAGTGATCTCTTTTGTTACTTTGTATGGAAACATTGCTGATTTTGAGAAAATTTTAATTTTATGTGCAGCAAAGGATTAGGGGTTTTCAGTATCCTTTCGAAGAAATCTAAAGTTAGTAAGCATCCTTGAAATGATTTATCAGCTTTGAAGGTTTCATACTGGCCACTAATTACACATTTTGATTTATTATTCATGACAGCAAACTGGTAGTCATAAAGTCTTTTTTCTTCAGTGTTGATTCATTTTCGCTAGTGTCCCTTTCACCTGACGTGGATGGCTGGGTAGATCTTAAATACACCTCACAACGAAAATTAAATACTTTGCCTTTCGAATCACTGACAGCTTTATTACGGGCCTTGGGTGTCGCCGGATACGTTTTCTCGGAGAGGAGGTCGCGGGTTGAAATAGGTTTGAAAACACTGCGCTATAGTATGAAATAGAAGGAAACAGTTGCAAAAATGTAATCTTGCAAAAATGTGCTACAAACTGTGCTTATTAGGTTTGATTTAATCTCCCCAAATGTATATATTGCGTTGTCTATGTGAAAATAGTCACATTTTTGAAAAGGTGCTGCACCATAAAATCCCTACACCAACTGTCATGATAAAAAAAGATAAATCAGTTCTAAAACGGAAAGAATGAGTTGTTCGTTTTCCCGTGTAACGTTAGAAAAATAGTCTGAAAGAGGTTCGATGGAACCTCTGCGGGGGTGGGAGCGGGGGGGCTTTCGAGTCCCCCCTCGGACATGGGTTTATGTGTTGTTCTTAGGTTAGTTTAACTTAGTTTAAGTAGTTTGTAAGCTAGGGACTAATAACAAAGCAGTTAAGTCCCATGGATATACAAACATATGAACATTTTTGTACCTTTTGCGAGTCACCTCAGTGTGAATTAAGGTTCGATGTAGCCTCTAACAGACTTTTAAACGTGATTTACAGAGTAGAGTACTGTAAATTCCCATAACTATGGTCCTTAAGCACAACCATGGTCCAAATTGGTTTTGAAGCCTCTACAAAGTACCGTAACAGTTTAGTAACAACCGAGCGCTTCCATCGCTCTCGAAACACTGAGGGAGTCTGTCGTCCACTGGTAGGATGATTATTAACTGCTAGGTCGCGCACGGTAAAGCATCACAGTGGACACAGCGATAACGTGAAGAGGCTCATTTTCAATTCAGTCCAACTTTCTTTCGTACTGACAGCAAGGAAGGATATAGCTGACATAAAAGTTTTCTGGGTATGGTACCGCGTCATGATGCAAGGCTATTACTTAAATAACCAACGTTTCGGCCAACGTTACAGTGGCCTTCATCTGGGTAACTGGTGTGAGCTGGTTGTTACTACACATACGCGAACATGAACGCTACATTCGATTGGGCCAACACAACAAATCTGCAGTAGCCGAACACCAGCAAGATTGCAGCAGGAAGATAAAATTTAACGATGCCAGAATACTCGCCAAGCAACCAGGGATGGTCAAACGCAAGATAAGGGAAGCCATCGAAATTGTTAAACACCCCAATAACATGAATAGAGAAGATGGACTCAGGCTTGCCCCCTCTTGGCTACCGGCCATCACAGCGAAATAGGCCGCACTGACATCACAACACGCGAGCGTCACCAGTAAGCTACTGCCGCCGCGCGGCCCACGGCCAGCAGGAGAGAAACGGAAGCCCTCACCCCATTCAAATGTTCAAATGTTTGTTAAACTTATGGGACTTAACTACGGGGTCATCAGTCCCTAAACTGACAAACTACTTATCAACTACCTTATACTAAAGACGGCACAAATATCCATGCCCGAGGGGGGATTCGAACCCCCGACCGTAGTGGCTGTGCAGACCGTGACTGGAGCGCCTCAGTCTCCTCGGACACCGCGGCCGGCTCACCCCATTCGCCGATGAACACCAATCATGTCTCGCTATGCAAGAAGCAATAGGCAACGGCTAACCCCCACCCCTTCCACCTCAGCATCCTATCAAAAATAAAGTTTCACTCTTCCGCAATACATTCACCAATTACATCGCTTATTTAAAAAAAATTATGACGTAATGTCTAAATGAAAGTAATATAAAGTGTAGTAACAACCAGCTCACACCAGTTACCCAGATGAAGGCCACTGTAACGTTGGCCGAAACGTTGGTTATTTAAGTAATAGCCTTACATCATGACGCGGTACAATACCCAGAAAACTTTTATGTCATCTGACTCTGGCCGCGGAAGCCTACGTAATTATAAGGATATAGCTGTTTTGAATTTTCTTTATCTGACATATATATATTTAGAATGTATTGTCTTTATCTTGATGCCTAGTTGCTGCCATTATACATGATAAATGTGCAATAAAATTTAAAACGTGTGAATTTGAGCAAATCGTTGCACCACTTTCTAGGATGGATTATAATTTTCAGATTCCCAAGAAGACGATGACCAGTAGTGGTGATGAGGATACAGCAACGTTTGTATCGGATGACGATGATAATTCTTATTTGAACACATAAGAAATTGGCGACGGTGTAATGAAGTTTGCTGATGTAACAGTAGTGTTCATGCCTCAAGGGGATGATATGTGATAATTCAAAATTAAGGAGGGGAGGGTGGTAATACTGGTCTGGTGGTGGTCTGAACGTGCATAAATCATGCACTGCAGTTAGCTGTATGGAGATAACTGGGAATTTTTACAAATGGTGAACTGTAAAGTATAATTTAACGTTCGAAATATCAGATATTGTATGTAAAATTAGTGTGATAGTGAATGTCTCTTCGAAAAGGGATATGCATAGTATACCAAAGCTAAAAGAGAAGTGGGGTGTAAAGGGGTTGATTGTTTTTCTTATAACAATGTGCCAGCTGTTGTTAGAGACTTTTGAGAATGCGTGTCTTTTATATTGTGACTTAATTTTTCATTAAATTACTTTCTACAGCCTCATGAGTGTAAAAAGTAGTGAAATAAATAGTTAAAGTAACATCACTGATCCAGCATATAAAATTCATAGTGGACTATTGTTGGGCACTTGACATTCAACAATGTACCACTTTTTGGTATAAGTTTCACCAACACATTGGCAGTGTTGAGTCCAACTATCACAGTGTTTTAATTTCTTAAATAAACTACTGTCTGTAAAATATATATATATATACAGGGTGTTACAAAAAGGTACGGCCAAACTTTCAGGAAACATTCCTCACACACAAATAAAGAAAATATGTCATGTGAACATGGGTCCGGAAACGCTTAATTTCCATGTTAAAGCTCATTTTATTACTTCTCTTCAAATCACATTAATCATGGAATGGAAACACACAGCAACAACACGTACCAGCGTGACTTCAAACACTTTGTTACAGGAAATGTTCAAAATGTCCTCCGTTAGCGAGGATACATGCATCCACCCTCCGTCGCATGGAATTCCTGATGCGCTGATGCAGCCCTGGAGAATGGCGTATTGTGTCACAGCCGTCCACAATACGAGCACGAAGAGTCTCTACATTTGGTACCGGGGTTGAAATGCCCCCATAAATGAAAGTCAAGAGGGTTGAGGTCAGGAGAGCGTGGAGGTCATGGATTTAGTCCGCCTCTACCAGTCCATCGGTCACTGAATCTGAAATGTGGCCGGCCGCAGTGGCCGAGGGGACTGAGGCGCTCCAGTCACGGTTTGCACGGCCACTACGGTCGGGGGTTCGAGTCCCCCATCGGGCATGGATATTTGTGCCGTTCTTAGTCTTAGCTAGTTCGTAAGTAGTTTGTAAGCTTAGGGACTGATGACCCCGTAGTTAAGTCCCATAAGTTCTACAAACATTTGAACATTTTTTCTGAAATGTGCAGGAGTTTGGCCGCGGTGGCCGAGGGGACTGAGGCGCGCCAGTCACGGTCTGCACGGCCACTATGGTCGGGGGTTCGAATCCCCTCTCAGGCATGGATATTTGTGGCGTCCTTAGTGTTAGCTAGTTCATAAGTAGTTCGTAAGTTTAGGGACTGATGACCCCGTAGTTAAGTCCCATAAGCTATACAAACATTTGAAAAGGAATTCTCTAATCCTTGTTCTCTGTGTTTTCGTTCTGTCACATGTTAACATCACTGGTCGGAACAGGGGACTGATGACCTTGTAGTTTGGTCCCCTATAAACAACAACAACAAACATTTGAACTTTTTTTTTTTCGTGCAGGCGTTCCATCGTGCATGAACCACATGTTGTGTCGCATATGTAAAGGCACGTGTTCTAGAAGCACAGGTAGAGTATCCCGTATGAAATCATGATAACGTGCTCCAGTGAGCGTAGGTGAAAGAAATACTAAACTGAGTTCTAACATGGAAATTAAGCGTTTCCGGACACATGTCCACATAACATATTTTCTTTCTTTGTGTGTGAGGAATGTTTCCTGAAAGTTTGGCTGTACCTTTTTGTAAAAGGTAAAGCAGTCAACCCACCCCCATGAACCACAGACATTGCCGAGGTGGGGTGGCTTGCGTGCCTCAACGATGCAGATAGCCGTACCGTAGGTGCAACCACAGCGGAGGGGTATCTGCGGAGAGGCCAGACAAAAGTGTGGTTCCTGAAGAGGGGCAGCAGCCTTTTCAGTAGTTACAGGGGCAACAGTCTGGATGATTGACTGAGCTGGCCTTGTAACATCAGCTAATGTGGCTTTGCCACACAGCTACTGCGAACGGTTGAAAGCAAGGGGAAACTACAGCCGTTACTTTTTCCGAGGACATGCAGCTCTACTGTATGAACATATGATGATGGCATCCTCCAGGGTAAAATATTCCGGAGGTAAAATAGTCCCCCATTCGGATCTCCGGGCGGGGACTACTCAGGAGGATGTTGTCATCAGGAAAGACAATACTGGCATTCTACGGATCGGAGCGTGGAATGTTAGATCCCTTAATCGGGTAGGAAAATTAGAAAATTTAAAAAGGGAAATGGATAGGTTGAAGTTAGATATAGTGGGGATTAGTGAAGTTCGGTGGCAGGATGAACAGGATTTCTGGTCAGGTGAGTACAGGATAATAAATACAAAATCAGTTGGGGGTATCACAGGAGTAGGGCTGATAATGAATAAGAAAATAGGAATACGGGTAAACTACTATGAGCAGCACAGTGATCGCATTATCATTGTCAAGATAGATACGAAGCCAACACCGACAACAGTAGTACAGGTTTATATGCCAACTAGCTCTGCCGATGATGAGGAGATCGAAGAAATATATGAGGAGCTAGAGGAAATTATTCAGACAGTTAAGGGAGAGGAAAACTTAATTGTGATGGGAGACTGGAATTCGGTCGTAGGAAAAGGAAGAGAAGGAAAAATAGTAGGTGAATATGGACTGGGCAGGAGGAATGAAAGAGGAAGTCGCCTGGTAGAATTTTGCACGGAACATGATTTAATCGTAACAAACACGTGGTTTAAGAATCACAAAAGAAGGTTGTATACGTGGAAGAGACCAGGAGACACCGGAAGGTATCAGATAGATTTTATAATGGTAAGACATAGATTCCGGAACCAGGTCCTAAACTGCAAGACATACCCAGGGGCAGATATAGACTCTGACCATAACTTGTTAGTCATGAACTGTAGGCTGAAACTGAAAAAACTGCAGAAAGGTAGGAAAATAAGGAGATGGGATTTAGATAAATTGAAGGAAAATGAAGTTCTGGAGAATTTCAGAGGGAGATTTAGGCAACAATTGACAGAGACAGGGGGAAATAAAACAGTAGAAGAGGAATGGGTAGCATTGAGAGACGAAATAGTGAAGGTAGCAGAGGACAAAATAGGTAGGAAAGCAAGACCTACAAAAAATCCTTGGATATCACAGGAAATACTAACTTTAATAGATGAAAGGAGAAAATATAAAAATTCAGTAAATGAAACAGGCAAAATGGAGTACAGACGACTAAAAAATGAGATTGACAGGAAGTGCAAAATGGCTAAGCAGGAGTGGCTAGAAGCCAAATGCAAATCTGTAGAAGAATGTATAAGAAGGGGAAAAGTAGATACCGCCTACAGGAAAATAAAGGACACGTTTGGGGACAGGAAGGGCAGCTCTACGAATATCAAGAACTCGGATGGGAAACCAGTTCTCAGCAAAGAAGGGAAAGCTGAAAGGTGGAAAGAGTACATAGAGCAGCTCTACAAAGGAAATGAACTTAGAGACGATGTTGTAGGAAGGGAAGAGGAAGTAGATGAAGATGAAATAGGAGATACTATACTGAGAGATGAATTTGACAGAGCCTTGAAAGACCTAGGTCGGAACAAGGCCCTAGGAGTAGATGACATACCCGCAGAGCTATTAAAGTCTCTGGGAAAGCCAGCCATGACAAGACTATTTGAAATGGTGTGTAGGATGTATGAGACAGGCAAAATACCCTCAGACTTTAAGAAAAATGTAATAATCCCCATTCCAAAGAAATCAGGCGCAGACAGGTGTGAAAATTACAGAACCATCAGTTTGATAAGTCATGGTTGCAAAATTTTAACACGAATTATCTACAGGAGAATGGAAAAGCTGGTAGAAGCTGACCTCGGGGAAGATCAGTTTGGATTCAGGAGGAACGTAGGAACCCGGGAGGCAATACTCACTTTACGTCTTATCTTAGAAGATAGATTAAGGAAAGGTAAACCTACATTTTTAGCTTTTGTAGATTTGGAGAAAGCTTTTGACAATGTTGACTGGAATACACTCTTTCAAATTCTGAAGGCAGCAGGGGTAAAATATAAGGATAGGAGAGTTATTTACAACTTGTATAAAAGCCAGACCGCAGTTATTAGACTCGAAGGGCATGAAAGGGAAGCATCAGTTGGGAAGGGAGTAAGACAGGGTTGTAGCCTTTCTCCGATGTTATTCAATTTGTACATCGAGCAAGCGGTGAAGGAAAGCAAGGAAAAATTTGGAATAGGGATTAAAGCTCAGGGGGAATAAATAAAAACATTGCGTTTTGCTGATGACATTGTAATTCTATCAGAGACAGCAAAGGACCTGGAAGAGCAGTTGAGTGGAATGGACAGTGTGTTGAAGAGAGCGTATAAAATGAACATTAACAAGAGCAAAACAAAAATAATGGAATGCGGACTTAGAAAATCAGGCGATGCTGAAGGAATTAGATTAGGTAATGAAACAATGAAGGTGGTAGATGAGTTTTGTTACTTGGGTAATAAAATAACATGCGATGGTCGTAGTACAGAGGATACAAAATGCAGAATGGCAATGGGAAGAAAAGCATTTTTGAAAAAGAGAAATTTGCTAACATCGAATATTAATTTAAGTGTAAGGAAGTCCTTTCTTAAGGCATTTGTGTGGAGTGTTGCCTTGTATGGGAGTGAAACATGGACGATAAGCAGTGCGGACAGGAAGAGAATAGAGGCTTTTGAAATGTGGTGCTACAGAAGAATGCTGAAGATTAGGTGGGTAGATCGCATAACTAATGAAGAGGTACTGAACAGAATTGCTGAGAAAAGGAATTTTTGGCATACCCTGACTAAAAGAAGGGATCGCTTGGTAGGACACATTCTTAGACATCGTGGAATCGTAAATTTAGCATTGGAGGGAAGTGTTTGGGGTAAAAATCGCAGAGGGAGACCAAGATACGCGTATAGTAAGCAGATTCAAATAGATGTGGGTTGCCGTTCTTATGAGGAGATGAAAAGGCTTGCTCAGGATAGAGTAGGGTGGAGAGCTGCATCAAACTAGTCTCCGGACTGAAGACCATAACAACAACAAAGCAGTCAACAATCCGAAGATTTGTTTGAACACCACAGTGCTTTACTAGGCATGGTCCTGTTTGGAGGTGGTATGCCGTTGCCTTCCTCCGACCTTCGAACTGACTTACCCAGCCAGTTATGGGGGGACCTACAGTTTAACATGGGTTCCGAACCATGGTGCTACTCGGTATTTTCCACATGAGCAATACTGCCAGAGGTGAAAGAAGTGGAAAGTGACAGATAAAAATCCTAGGGACCTGGCGGGGATCGAACCCGCGACCTTTGGATTTGTAGTCTGGCACTCTACCACTATGCAACCGAGGCGAGGTAGCACCCTGTATATTGTGGCTTTCCGAAATAATACAATAAGGTTAAGCATTAAAATATCTCAAAAGTGGTATATAGTTATGGGAAGTTACGGTAGGTGAAGACGGTAGAGACAGTTTCTGTTTCTATTTACACACAAACGTGTGTGGGCGGTGGTGACCCACTGCGCCGCCCGCCCGCCTCGGCCTGAGGTAGGCCCCGCGCCGCGCCGCGTAGTGTTCCGGGCCATTAGGAGGCGGCGGCCTAAGTGGAATCCTTTTACTGGCGAGCGCGCTTGTTACCGCCGCGAGTACTGCTTTTGTTCCGCCTCCTTTTCTTGCGCGCTCCCTTTACTCTCTGATCGCCTCGACACTGGCTTTCCCACCACACTTCCATCGACTCTGCACTGCTGCCATGCCGGCAGAACAAACTACACCTTTGTAATGACTTTTACATGGTTCAAATTCCTATTAAAACACAGCTGTTTCAGATATATTTCTGAAAAATATAGCCGGCCGCGTTGGCCGAGGTGACTGAGGCGCTTCAGTCACGGTCAGCACGGCCACTACGGTCGGGGGTTCGAATCCCCCCAGGAAATGTTCAAATGTTTGTAGAGTCTATGGGACTTAACTACGGGGTCATCAGCCCCTAAACGTACAAACTACTTATGAACTACTTACAACTAAGGACGGCACAAATATCCATGCCCGAGGGGGATTCAAACCCCCGACCGTAGTGGCCGTGCAGACCGTGACTGGAGTGCCTCAGTCCCCTCGGCCACCGCGGCCGGCTCCCCCCCCCCTAGGGCATGGATATTTGTGCCGTCCTTAGTTGTAAGTAGTTTGTAAGTTTAGGGACTGATGACCCCGTAGTTAAGTCCCATAGACTCCACAAACATTTGAACATTTTTTTGAAAAATATATGATTCCGCCTTCGTTGCACAGGATCTAATTCATGACCTCTTTCAGAATAATGTCTTTGCCAGCCGCGGTGGCCGAGGGGACTGAGGCGCTCCAGTCACGGTCTGCATGGCCATTACCGTCGGGGGTTCGAATCCCCCCTCAGGCATGGATATTTGTGCCGTTCTTAGGATTAGCTAGTTCATAAGTAGTTTGTCAGTTTAGGGTCTGATGACCCCGTAGTTAAGTCCCATAAGCTATACAAACATTTGAACATTCGAATAATGTCTTTAGTTATGAAGGGTAGGTTAGTCCGTTTATGCAACTTCAGTCAGATACTATCGCCGGGCAGAAATTACCGAGCGGTTCTAGGTTCAATGTCACGGATTGCGAGGCCGTTTCCGCCGGAGGTTCGAGTCCTCCCTCTGGCAGGGGTGCAGTGGCCCATCCTTGGATTTACTTCTGGGAGGGGGGAGATGGTTTTTTTTTTTTTTTTTTTTTTTTTTTTTTTTTTTTTTTTTTAAGTAAAGCCTATTGAATTTATTAATCTCTGACTTATTTCGCCATGTTTTGGATGGCGCGGCCTCCCGCGCCGGAGGTTCGAATCCTCCCTGAGGCATGGATGGTCTTTAGTATAAGTTAGTTCATAAGTAGTTTGTAAGTTGAGGGACTGATGGTCCAGCAGTTAAGTCGCATAAGCTCTACTAACATTTGAACATTTATGACTTATTTTTTACACTTGTAATGATTTAACCAATTATACACTGTTTCAAATTCTGAAGGTAGCAGGGGTAAAATATAGGGAGCGAAGAGTTATATTCAACCTGTACAAAAACCAGACAGCGGTTATTAGAGTCGAAGGGCAAGAAAGGGTTGCAGAGGTTGGGAAGGGAGTAAGACAGGGTTGTAGCCTTCCCCCAATGTTGTTCAATCTGTACATTGAGCAAGCAGTGAAGAAATGCAAGGAGGAATTTGGAGAGGGAATTAAAGTTCAGGGGGAAGAAATAAGAAGTTTGCGGTTTGCCGATGACAGTAATTTTGTCAGAGACTGCAAATGATGTGGAAGAGCCATTGAATGGAATGGACAGTGTCTTGGAACGAAGATATAAGATGAACATTAACAAGAGTAAAACGAAAGTAATGGAATGTAATGTCAGATAATTAGGCGATGCTGAAGGAATTAGATTAGGTAATGAGACAATAAAAGTAGTAGATGAGTTTTGTTATTTGGGTAGCAAGATAACGTCCGATGGCCGAAGTAAAGAAAATATAAAATGCAGAATGGATATCGGGAGAAAAGCATTTCAAAAGAAGCGAAACTTGTTAACATCCAATATTAATTTAAATGTTAGGAAGTCCTTTCTGAAAGCATTTGTCTGGAGTGTAGCATTGTATGGCAGTGAAACGTGGACGATAAGGAGTTCAGACAAAAAGATTTATAGAAGCTTTTGAAATGTGGTTCTACAGACGAATAATGAAGATTAGATGGGTAGATCACGTGACTAATGAGGAGGTGCTTAACCAAATTGGGGATAAAAGGAGTTTCTGGCATATCCTGACTAAGAGAAGGGATAGATTGGTGGGACACATTCTGAGACATCAAGGAATCGTCAACTTAGGATTAGAAAGAAGTGTGTGGGGTAAAAATCGTAGAGGGAGATCGAGGGACAAATACAGTAAGCAGATTCAAAAGAATGTAGGTTGCCGAACGTATTCCAGATGAAGAGACTTGGACAGCACAGGGTAGCGTGGAGAGCTGCATCAAACCATTCTGCGGACTTAAGACCACAACAACAACAGCTACTACGAAAACAATTGCACTAGAAATAAAATGAGTAGGCTCGCATTAATTTGAAAGAGGAAGCGGTACAACGTGGAAATGGAGTGTATATAATCAGCACGTAAAATAATTAAGCACTTTCTGTGTTACTAGCGAAAGAGAAAGGTCTTTACAGTTAAATTAACATGACATCTGTAAAAATAGAACTAAATTTATACTATAGTTGCTTATAAGATTCTACTCGGTGGCGCTGTTGACCTGCTAAGCAGTAGGTCGCCGCATATGAACATTCGGCTCGTAACTTCAGCATAGCAGGAACAATAGCGGAAGCATCAAACCCGGTCGCAGCGGCATTAACAGCGGCACAGCACAGTAACAGCAGCACACGTTCTCAATGGAGGCATCACGTTGGCGACCCTCTGTCAAGTTCACTTGTGCTCGGAAAATTGTAGTTACGTTGTTATTTATAACATATTGCGAATGTAATTACTTTTGTTATGCTTATGCAAGAAAGACGAGTGAAGCAAAAACCTGCGCCCTTCATTAGAAGCCATACACAGTTGTTACGCATCGAAGGAAATGCCTACGATAACAATAACAGAAAAAAATGTATGATACTCGCTCGTTTAAATTGTCATTCTTTCAGCGAAGTAACCTGCTACTGCTAAAATATACATATTCGTAAGCATTTGTTCATGAATAAGTTGTTGTTTAATCTGAATCTGTGAAATTCGGCTGTTTTCACGTTTATTCAGATTATGTGTTTCTTGATATTTTACTAAAACTTGGACTGCAGAACTGAATTTAACTATTTTATTAAATACATAAAACAATAACTATAGAAAGCATTAATCTTGTACCTTCTTGCCGGCCGCGGTGGCCGAGGGGACTGAGGCTCTCCAGTCACGGTCTGCACGGCCACTACGGTCGGGGGTTCGAATCCCCCCTCTGGCATGGATATTTGTGCCGTCCTTTGGATAAGCTAGTTGATAAGTAGTTTGTAAGTTTAGGGACTGATGAGCCCGTAGTTAAGTCCCATACGCTTAACAAACATTTGATTTTTGTACCTTCTTACGGGCCGCTAGGACGCTAGTGACATTGCAAATGTCAGTCGGTATCAACTTTCACAGCAGTGAGAGTCGCGACTGTACGTATTAGACTGTGGTTGGATTGAATGAAAGGGCATGGTCCTATCGTGTAATTGTCAGACATATAGGCCATTCAAATGTAACAGTGGATAGAAAATAACATTATTGCACAATAAGCCCAAAAAGAGGCTCAGAGATGGCAAGAAAATATTCAAAGTCTTGAAAATCTAAGGGATTTGACTGCTCTGGTCATCAGTCCCTAGGCTTACAAACTACTTGAACTAACTTATGCTAAGGACAGCAAAGACACCCATGCTCGAGGGAGGACTCGAACCTCCGACGGCGAGCAGCGGCGCGCTCCGCAGCTAGGCGTCTTGGAACGCTCGGCCACTCCACTGCGGCAGGTGGGATGACCCTCTCTCGCTTATTTTATATGTTAAAAGTTGAACACTGTACGTAATGAGAGCCTTGTTTTGTTACTAAAATTAGTAAATGAGGTCCGTGTGAACTACTGGTTACTCTCTGCTACAAAGCCTTGATCCCTGGCCAAAACTGAGAACTAACTCGTTTCAAATTACTTCAATAACAGGAAGTTAATACTACAGTGGTCAATATACATAGCAGCTCACACGTTATTACACACAGACATTAATAAGCAAGCCACCGCAATTAGTTGTCTTAGAAAGGTCGCTAAGAAAAAATTGATGGCGCAACGGAATTTAGACATAAAATTTTCATCTGAGCTAGTTCTTAGCACTTGTGAAGAACAATAAAAGGGGGAAGGTGCTCTAAAACTACAATTTATAGGCAACTTACGGAATATGCTGAACTTAAACTTGTTTATTCGGATAGAAAACAAGCAAAATGGGGAACCGATTTTGTTAATACAATAAATATGCATCACTTACATGGTTTAATGCGGACGGTGCCCAGCCTAAATTATACATGATTTAACATTACTGGGGGGAAGGATTCACAAAGAACACTCATTCGCTCACACAGGCGCAATGCCACAGTGAAACTCATCAAAATCAGCGTGCTGAGACGAGGCGGAAGCAGGCGCCGCTATCGTAGGCGAAATTCAGAAAGTCGGAGGTAGCACAAAACACAATATACAAAAACACTTTGAAGCTGGCTCTGGTCTGTCGTGCCTGTTTTGAGATGGTTCGTGTGTATAGCCAAGTTAAATTACATCTGAATCGGACCGCGAGCAAACACGCTAACGGCGACACACGTCTAAGTTACATGAATGCTCTCCACTGAAGGTGAAGTGGTTGAAAGTCGGATTCATTATACTAAATCACGGTGGATTCTTAAGTTGCAGTGAGTTAGAAATCGGTCTACATACTGGTTTATATGAGAAGTGGCGTGAATTCAGGCGACTAGCTGCAAACCCCGGAAGCCGGAACTCGGACCCACGTGGTTCGGAAAACAAAACAAAAATAGAATAAATTCAGTTTCCGAAAAAAAAAAAATTAACTACAGCATGCAACCCATAGAAATGCTTAGAACTACATAAGGAAGCTATTTAAGGAGGATGTACAAAGTTCAGAGAGAATTACTAACAAAGACAAAGGGCGTACTACAAGTCGGAGAAGAAACAGCAACATTGAAATAGGCGGGGAGACAAGATCGCGAAATATTAGTGGAAATCAGAAGGAAAATCGCATAGTTACTTGCCTGATTGGCATGGAACAAACAAGAGTGGAAGCTGAAGGCATTGTTTTATGAACCAACCACGTGGAACACATATCAGTCACAGAAGGTAAGGATGAAAAGATTTTTACATGCACTGTACAAAAATGAACATATCACCTATTAGAAATCAGGCTCCACAAATCTAGAAAGTATTTACACAGAGATCATACTCCGCCACATGATCACAAAAGGTTTTAACATACCAAGCCATTATCAAACTGCCACTAGAATCACACCCACCGCGTTTATCTATTGGAAATCACGGAATGACAAACCAAAACATATTTCCGCACGCGATCGGGGAAAGTATTCAAAAAAAAAAAAAAAAAAAAAAAAAAAAAAAAAAAAAAAAAAAAAAAGATCCTAAGTTCACGAATCTAAGTTAAACGTGCTAGTCAATGAAATGCTACCATCTCCAGAAACAAGAGCAGAACCAACCTTACCTCACCAGACGACCAGCCCAGAATGACCAGACCGAGCGGCCATAAGACGCGGGAAGCCACCGGAAGCCGTAAAATCCAAGATACAGCGGTGGTGGGGACGGAAAGCAAGACTCGTGCTGGAGAGAAGGCTCGCTAACTAGCTCGCAACCAAAGGGTGTGGAAACCTCTTTGGTAATCTCAGCAGCTATCGTCTCTGAGCCAGAGAGAACGATGCAAAGTGAGCTATCACTCCCCACATTCAGACAGCCATAGATTCTTGCACAACCACTTAAAAGTAAGAAAAGTACACAAACTCACAGGGACAGTGGCGTAGCGGAGAAGTCACATTTATGCCACATTAATTAATATAATAATAAATTACTAACATAACAAAATAAGAAAAACCTTGCAATATTAACTAATATTTTAACACATCAAATAAAAGTGCTATTTCTCAAGCCTTGAAAAGAGTGGTGTTCAAGTTTTAACAAAATGATAATCTAGCGACATTAAATAAATTATAACTGTACAGAAATATACAAAAAATGTATGGAAGACGACAGATGGTCGTCTTTCAATGCTTATCAATCGAAATTAACGGAATTTATTGTTATTGCTACACGGAACTGTTGCGACATAAATTATTGAAGTAATTTTTTTACTACGGGGGAGTATGCCGTATTTTGTTATTTTTATATACTATATAGTATTTCCTTGGGCTGAGAGTGTTGGATGGTGAATTGTCTTTTGCACTGCAGCATACAGAGGGGGCGGTGGCGGATTCGGGTTTATGGCAGACGCCCGAGCGAAGAGAGAGCCATTTACTTGGCCAAGGCTTTCAGCTAGGAGGGTCTGAAGGCGGACTGCGGCGCCTCCAGACATCGTGAAAAGTTCAAGGTTCAAGAAGCGTAGCGACACTGGGGGGGGGGGGGGGAGATTGGAGAGGCCTTTATAAGAACCAGGACTGTTGTGAAACTTGGGCGACTTCCGTGTCCTGCACTGAGCGGTGGTTAGAAGTTGTGTTGCAACGCCTCTCCCCAAGATGATTAGGTGGATGCAGTGGCAAAAGGCTGGAACTGAGCTCTACTGTATATCTTGCGTAGCCATGAATTTCGTATTTCCCGTCTACATCTGCAGCCACACTCCGCGCCGGCTGCGGTGGCCGAGGGGACTGAGGCGCTCCAGTCACGGTCTGCACGGCCACTACGGTCGGGGGTTCGAATCCCCACTGGGGCATGGATATTTGTGCCGTCCTTAATCTTAGCTAGTTCATAAGTAGTTTGTAAGCTTAGGGACTGATGAGCCTGCAGTTAAGTCCCATAAGTTCTACAAACATTTGAACATTTGATTTGCCACACTCCGCAAGCCACTTCACGGTGTGGGGCGGCGCGTACTTTGCGCATCATTGTCACTTCCTCTTATTCCTGTCCGGTATGATTCGCGGCAAAAATGATTGTATGCCTCCGTGTGGGCCATTATCTCGCTAATCTTTTGCATGTTTACCCTTTGCGAAATATACATAGGAATTGGTTCATTCTTTGTGAAAAGTACATTCTCGGAACTTGGACAGAAGCCTGTACCGTGACACAGAATTTCTCTCTTGCACCGTCTGCCACTGTAAAACTGGTATGTTGATTGGTGGGATATTGATTGAAAAAACAGGGTCGCTACAAGGATTTGGCAATAATGAGCCAGCTAAAGGAGGTCTGTCATTCAAAACTAATCTGGTGTTAAATACAGCATTAATCATTGTCATCAGTTGGTAGTTAACACACGCAATAACTAACTTTCCAATCAAGCTGATTAAAAATTAGTTGAATATACCTGCACAGTTAATTAGGAAACAGTGGGTTTAAACTAAAAGCGCAAAGGATATTTTGAACACAGCAAGAACAATACGTAGTCTGCATAAGGCTTATTGACTACACTGTAAATTTGACTGCGAGAGAACTCTGGAAAAACGCAAACCACTTTCTAATAATGCAACTGCAAGAATTTATTTCGCTAACTGGCTGATTGCAGAAACTTAATATCTTGTTCATCTGTCTAGAATTGCACAACAATCACTATTATTATTAAACGTCACATCAATAAAGAAATATGTTAATAAAACTCAGCTTAGTCAATACTATGCTTTGATTTTAATACCCAATAACTCTCAATGAAAGTAAGAGGGTTAGCTTTCTAACTACAAAAGTGAAACAGCTAAAGAGCTTCAACTTTCCCAATTATTATTAACAATAATGATTACATTACCTTATGATTGAAGAACAACAAAATCTTCTCAGACTGATACATATATGAATAATACAAAATCTTATAAATACAGAATTGTGTCGGTGAAAAGCAGATTTCAAAATTATTCCATCAGCTAGTACAAAAGCAGCTTAACCAAAGCACGTCCGATCAATACCAGAGCTACACACCGACTCTCTTTCTGTTCAGCTACTAGTCACATACACAGTCTTTGACAAAGATGTTACACAGCAGAGTAAACCATAGACTTAGTTGCTCAAAGAAGTTCATATAACATTTTACATCCAAATACCGCTACAAGACAGGCGAAACAATATAATTGAATTTGTACAGACATGTTTGAACTGTTCTTTCTTAATCATCTCGGTGACGCTTTCGTGCCTACTAAATGAGTCCGTAACGAGGCGCTCTGCTCTACGTTGGATCTTCTCTATGTCTTCTATTAAACGTACCTGGTACAAATCCCATACTGATGAGCCATATTCAAGCGCTGGCCGAACGGGAGTTTTTAACCTTCTTCCTTTGTTGACGGACTATAGGGGCTACACTTCCTGAGGATACTTCCAATGAATCTCAGTCTGTGATCTGTCTTTCCAACGATTGCTTTTGTATGGTCGTTCCGTTTCAGATCATCCCTCATGTCTATTACTAGACGTTATATGTAACTGCTTCCAGTTTTTGTCCTGTAATTGTTCTATAATAAAGGCTCTTTCTTCTGTGTAAGCGTAGCACTTTACACTAGTCTACGTCGAGACTCAGTTGACTTTTCCTGTACCAGGCGCTCAATACACTGCATATCATCCTGCATTTCGTTACCCTTTCCACGTGTTGCGACTTCTCGTTAAAAGTGCTGCATCACCCGCAAAAGTCAATCATTATTGAACTTCTGACGTTATCTTCGAGCTCATTAATAGGTATTGTGAGAAGCAACGGTCGGGTAACACTGACACCACATTGACGTCTGAAGACTTGTCTCCCTTAAGAATTACATGGTGTGTGGTAAGCTAGAAACGCCTCAATCCAGTTACATAATTGATCTGGTATTCCACATGGTCACACTTTGTTCTTCAGGTGACGGAGCGGAACGGTATCAAACGCCTTGCAAAAGTCAAGAAAAACGGCATCTATCCGGGATACCATATCTTCTGCTCTCTGGATCTCGTGGATGAATAGAACGAGTTGTGTTTCACATGTTAGTTTCTTTTGGAAACCATTTTTATTCCTGCAAATGAGTCTTTCCAACTTCATAAATGAGCTAATGTTCGAACATAAAAACATATACATTACAGGCATGTAAAATATTGCAGAGCAAACAGCGGTAGCCTAAGAAATACAGGGGGTAGACAAAATAACATGTACACTTGACACTGCCACAGTATTTATTTATTAGAAGGGAGCTGACGCACCATGGTGTTTGAGAACAGCTGCAACTCAGTGAGGAACAGATTTGTAAAATGTTTTTCGTTTCCAATAGAATGTTATCCATACTTGTATCAAAACATACAACATTTACTTCAATAAGTTATTTATTTACCGTATATAACTTGTACAAATTGCGGATGACGAGCAATGATCATTTCTTCAGTTCGGAGGCACTCCTAGACCCTTAGTCTTACGGAAATCAGTTAAAAAAACTTAGCGTTTAAGTTCTAATGGCAGGTTGAAGTCGAGAATTTGTAACTAACGGGAGGCGCACTTGTGTAATTCCGTGTAGGTGTGGTGATCGCTCTGTTCCCAGTGGTGTAGGGGTCAGTCTAGATGTCCTAGAAAGCTGGACATCCTGGGTCCAATCTCGGCTCGATACACATTTTCAACTTTACCCACTACTTCAGTGTTGGAGCTGTAAATGTGTTCCTCACTCTCTGCTCTAAAGCTCACGTTAATGGTTGAACTGTGATGAGATATGTTGATTTTGTTGTCAAATGAAGATATCTGACAAGTCTCTGTTGTACAAAGCCAATAAAACGCAGTCTCTGGTTCGTCTTTCCCACGACATTATCTACGTGTTCTTTTCAGTTTAAATCTGTTGTTATGGTCTTCAGTCCGGAAACTAGTTCGATGCAGCTTCCACCCTACTCTATCCTGAGCAAGGCTTTTCATCTCTTCATAAGAATGGCAACCCACATCGATTTGAATCTGCTTACTATATGCGTCTTTTGGTCTCTCTCTGCACACAGTTCCCTCCAATGCTACATTTAAGATTCCTCGATTTCTAAGAATGTGTCCTACCAAGCGATCCCTTCTTTTAGTCAAGGTATGCCAAAAATTCCTTTTCTCACCAATTCTGTTCAGTACCTCTTCATTAGTTATGTGATCTACCCATTTAATCTTCAGCATTCTTCTGTAGCACCACATTTCAAAAGCCTGTATCCTCTTCCTGTCCGCACTGCTTATCGTCCATGCTTCACTCCTGTACAAGGCAACACTCCACACAAATGCCTTCAGAAAAGAAATCCTTACACTTAAATTAATGTTCGATGTTAGCAAATATCTCTTTTTCAAAAATACTTTTCTTCCCATTGCCATTCTGCATTTTATATCCTCTGTACTGTACCGTCATATGTTATTTTACTACCTAAGTAACAAAACTCAATTACCACTGTCATTGTTTCGTTACCTAATCTAATTCCTTCAGCATCGGCTGATTTTCTAAGACTGCATTCTATTAACTTTGTTTTGCTCTTGTTAATGTTCATTTTATACATTATCTGCTCTTCCAGGTCCTTTGCTGTCTCTGACAGAATTACAATATCATCAGCAAAATGCAAGGTTTTTATTTCTTCACCCTGAACTTTAATTCCTTCTCCAAATTTCTCATTGCTTTTCTTTATAACTTGCTCAATGTTCAAACTGAATTACATTGGCTACAACCATGTCTTACACTCTTCCCAACCTCTGCATCCCTTTCATGCCATTCAACTCCGATAACTGCTGTCTGAATTACAGAATTACACTGTTTACAGCAAAACGCAATGTTTTTAATTCTTCACCGTGAACTTTAATCCCTATTTCAAATTTTTCCCTACTTTCCTTCACCGCTTGCTCGATGTACAAATTGAATAACATCGGAGAAAGGCTACAACCTGTCTTTACTCCCTTCCCAACTAACGCTTCCCCATCATGCCCTTCGAGTCTAATAACTGGAGTCGGGCTTTTGTACAATTTGTAAATAACTCTCCTTTCCCTGTATTTTACCCCTGCTGACTTCAGAATTTGAAAGATTGTATTCCAATCTACATTGTCAAAAGCTTTCTACAAATCTACCAAAGCTAGAAACGTAGGTATGCTTTTACCTGTATCTTCTAAGATAAGAAGTAAAGTGAGTACTGCCTTCCGTGTTCCTAAGTTCCTCCTTACTCCAAGGTAATAAATGACCATATGACCATACAAATGGGAATATGATGGGCAGAAAGATTAAGGAAAGTCGTGTATGATGTCTGTCCGGTTCTCATGCATATTTAGCAATTTTGGAGCATTTCCAGGTGAGGTAGTTTTCGGTAAACCGCGCTGCAAGCCTGTCTCCGTACCCGCACTTCCACCTCATTCGCCGGCCGCGGTGGCCGAGGGGACTGAGGCGCTTCAGTCACGGTCTGCACGGCCACTACGGTCGGGGGTTCGAATCCCCCCTGGGGCATGGATATTTGTGCTGTCCTAGTTCGTAAGTAGTTCATAAGTAGTTTGTAAGTTTAGGGACTGATGACCCTGTAGTTAAGTCCCATAAACTTTACAAACATTTGAACATTTCCACCTCATTCACTGGTTGCGCCTTCCGTCAGAGCCTACCTGTTCACACGGGACGTCTTCCCAGCCACCTGGGCAGCCTCCGCGTGGTTAGCGGCCGTTACAAGCATCCTGCGCGCATCCCGATTTTCCGGTCCTGGAGTTGGTGATTTCATAATCCGGGCTGCGGGCGGCGGCCTCAGAATAAACAATAACAGTGATCGGGCGAGCGGGATGGCCGGCCGACGGCTGTCACGGACGTGTTGGGACCGGCGACAAAAAGCCGCCTATCTTCCTAACAGTGACGCCTCGCCATTACGACCGCCGCTAATTTTCTTCCTACGTGTGAAGGTGTTTAACAACTGGCAATCTGAAGCGAGTTTAGATGCGCTTACCGCCTCGCGGGTCAGTTTTCCTGCGTCCGCGAACCGGGAGGGAATGTTTACGCGGAAAGACACTGTGATTACATTAGAACTTAATATGGCCGACGCGCGTATCGACCGACCCGCCTTACAATTCTAAGATTCGGATTTCTTTTTTTCCTTTTTTTTTATCTTCTCCGCCGGCAGGTGAATTTCTTCCCTCGCCGATATAATGTGCAGTCTGGGAGTAAGACCTTTCCTTCCTGTTGTTGCCGGGCGGGAGACGAATATTAAATTCCGAGTATTCTGCTCGAGTCCTACTTAGAAAACCTTGTATCGCCAATAACGCACAGTCGGCGAGTGCCATTGTGTAAGATACGAATAAAGGTTATGAACTCATATATTCCAATAAAATCACCAAACGTCATATACAATGAAATTATTTTATGAAATAACACACACTAAAGGATGACAATATGACCTCTCTATTCAAGACAACTTTAATGGCAACAGGTACAGGAGTTTCAGCTATTTTTCGACCTTTTCATAGACAGAAATGAGTCCCTTCTCATATAGTAGGATCAAATTTTGTATTTCTGTGACGCAGAAGTCTGCCACCTGTCAATGGAAGCAACATGCGACAGTCGTCTATAGCTTTCCGTCGTAGTCAAAACGCTGGCTAGAGAACAGGAATTTCTTGAAGTGCAAGAAAAGACGGAAATCGTTGTCATGTATGCTACATGACCAATCAGCTTCCAGCCGAACTTCCTCAGAACAGTTGTCCGCAAAACCTTTTTGACGACGAGTATTGCCATGGAGCAGAATTAATTCCTCTGCGGGAAACAAGCTACGCCTCTTACCGTGAATGCTACGTCGCAGTTTCCGCCTTGTTTCACAGTGCAAAAGTTGATCCCATGATATCGAAAGCGTCTCAATTCTTTTGTGACAATGTCAGAAACTAGCTTGAACATTGATGTACCTTTTGCCAATAAAGTAACCCACATAACTATGTAAAAAATAAATGAATCTATATAAATAAAAATGAATTACGTAATATGTTGCTAAGCGTAAAACTCGAGAATGGCTTTACCGATTGGGGTGATCTCTTTTTTGTTCTGTTCGCAATTCTCAGGACAAGGTTTGTGTGAAAGAAATTTTTTGGAAAATCTAACGGAAAATATCAAAATTTGGGAAAAACTGAAAGTACGCTTCCGGATCGGATCATTTTCTAGATTCTCCAACAATCAGCTTACTCATTCTAAAGGGAAAATATAAGGGAGAAGATGTGTTAATATGCCGCATCCTAATGGTACCAACTGACGTTCCATTTGAATTTAAACGACTAAAATTTCCAGTGTGGCTTGCTTTCGCTATGACCATAAATAAATCAAAGGGTTAGTCGTTGGGTGTTTGCGGCGACAATCTGGAAAACCCATGCTTCTCTCATGGACAGTTGTATGTTGCCTGCTCAACTTTATTTATTTACGCGCCAGGCAATCAAACTAAAAAATATCGTAAACCAAATTCAAAATGTTCAAATGTTTGTACAGCTTATGGGACTTAACTACGGGATCATCAGTCCCTAAACTTACAAACTACTTACGAACTAGGACGGCACAAATATCCATGCCCGAGGGGGGATTCGAACCCCCGACCGTAGTGGCCGTGCAGACCGTGACTGGAGCGCCTCAGTCTCCTCGGCCACCGCGGCCGGCTATCGTAAACCATAAGGCATTACAATGAAAATACCACATTATTACTGCTACTACTACTAAAGTCTTACAATCTACAAAATATTACTTATACTTGTAAGTAATTGTTGTTTCTTATGGAGACACAAATCTATAAATAAAGTGATCACTCTGAAATATGTTTTATTACTGCGAAGGGCCAATAACTTTTCACATAAAGAAGTCAGTCGGGGAAGACCTATTAACATAAAAAAATCAATGTAGTGTTGTTTTAGAGAAAAAATAGGGCAGAACAACGTCTGCCGAGTCAGCTAGTAAATAAATAAAAATTAAACGTTCTCGATGTGACTCCTAGTTTGTGACATATGAAATAGAACGTTCTTGGGTTAATATTCCACTGACCGAGGAAAAAAACTACAAAGGAGATAAAACATTGTAATGATAACAATAACAATAATAATAATATTTCTTTCAACTTTAGAAAGAGAAATATTTCTTGTTAAAAAAATTATGAACCAGTCGGTCGACCGAAATATTTTACATCTGACCAATTGTAGGAGCCTAATGCCCTTCTTCAGAGGCACATGGGTGACATGACATGTTCTTCAGGTATGGTGTTAAACATAATTTTCAGTCACCTGACGTCAGGGGTCACATTACATGACGAGTTCAGACAAGGTGCAAAGCAAGTGGAGTGTGGAGGACACTAGGTGCCACAAACCGGTGATAAATATATATTTCTGAAATTTCCTGCGCGATTAAAGCGGTGCACCACGCCAGGATTCGAACCCACATAGTTTTTAACTACCGGGATGTTTCCTGTCAGCACACACTCCAATGCAGAGTCAAATTTTGATTCTGATTATATATTTCTGTTGTGCAAATGATCGATACTTTTATCCCTAATAATAATAAGAAAAAAAAGAAAGGCGGCAAATAAGATTGTCACATCATCTTGATATTTCACATGACTTCAATAATACTCTGCAATAAGAAAAACTTAGCAAACATGTAATCGATACACAATGAAAGAACACGATACCTCACCCGCAAAGAACTGATCTACTATAAAAAAATAACAGTTTAACTGCTGCCCAGTTTTTAGGATTTTATATAGCCTACCCTAAACACTAGGGGTGGGCACGTGAGCTACACCACTAGGCTTTATGCAGGCAGTGTAGTTGGCGTGATGCAGGAAGGCGCTTCTGTCCAGAGATGTGGAGTGATATGGGAAGCGTGGAGGGGAGGAGCTAAGGACGAACGCCAACATTTGCGCCTGTGGGAGAAACATTACGTAATTCGCGGCCAGTGATGCGCCTGGAGACTGAAGATTATTGGTTGCCGGTGCAGTAATGGAGGGGGATATGCACAATGGCTGAAAACCTGGCCGCCTTCGTAGCTGACGCCGACTATAGTGTGGTGGTGCAGGGCATGATGCACGTGCAGCTGGTGTTCTATCCCTTGGAATGGACAGAAAATAACACATCATTAACAGCTCTCGTTTGATTTACTGTAATCCTAAAAATGTATTGTAATTATTACAATACGACATCACAGAGGATACTAATGCCGCAGTACCTGTAACATGCACGCAGCATTTGAGAAAATGTAGCCTTAAAGACCAACCTCTTCGCATATCGAAATAACATTGAATAAAATAAAATATCAAATAGTAAAAGCTAAATTGTAAGAAAAATGAAATGAATTTACGTTCGACTGGATGCTTTTATGTGCATATCTTCAGAAAAAGATATTGTTTTTCAATTACCAGGCTGTAAACATTCATGTTATGGTTATTACTATATGAATAATTTGTTTTTGACATTACAGTATCTTCTACAGTGAGAAGATTTTCCCTAAGCATATGATTTCAGAAAAAGTCACGGAGGTCCAACTGAATTAAAGGTTCTGCACTTTGAACGTCCACTGCGAAAATGCTAAATCAGTTTAGTATATTATATTGTAATGATAAGAAACTCCCTATTGAGATGGAGAAATGGAAATTAACAATAAAAAATACAACAGTTTCTTACTATAGTAAAAAATAATAATATATTTTAATTGCAAAAGTTGGTTAATTTTAGCTTTATGATACAACATAACTGAATTAGCAACTGAAGAATTGGGCTGAACATATTAGTAATATAATGGTATCACTTTCTAATTGATGAAAGTTTCTAAATTTAGTATCAATTTTTTTCACAAAGCGTCTAACATTACAACAAATTTAAAGAACTGTTTTCTCAATGTCTCCTTTTTAAGATTTGTTACGTTTATAACTCTTGTTGTGTTGAAAAAGTGCGAGAATGATCTTCCTGGAAGTTGCTATGTCTACTACAGCAACTTTCTTTAAAAATACCGAGACAGTGATAATTTATTGGCAGTTAGTTGATCAGTCATCTAGCAAAGTTGTATTCAAGACATTCATTTTTTTTATATTTTTTTTTATATATATATTTTTTTTTAGGATTAATTAGAAATGGAAGAAAAAGCTCCTTTTGCTGCGCGTCATGCTAGCGATGTTAGCGGAGAGATGGAGGGCCCAGCAGTTTGGGCTTATAGGGTCGTTAGCGCATTAGACCACCCATTCCCTGTCTACCAGTGTATTTTCTCAAGGAATCTATAGTAAAGTACTACATTGCACGTTAAAAGGCTGCAAGACACAAAGGTATTAAAGACATTAGTGGCCTATAGTCATCGAATTACCTGAATAGAGAAAGATGAAAATATGTGCCGTACCACGATTGGACCCGATAGGGATATGCGTTGATCACAGCACCACACTGTGCGTACCTTGATTTCACGACGTACAACAGCACGCCTCCAGTTAGACCCCAATTCTCAACCTATCCACCCTCTGCCCAATGTCCTCTTTGCTCGCGTTATTTCGCCTATCTTCGTATAAGCTTGAGCATGGTGTGCTTCTGCACTGAAGAAATCACCAAACATAGATCTTGACAAAAGACGAGAAGTGATTATTGGTGTTGTAGTTCTCAGGGGCACCCTAGGATGCTCTTTGTGTGAGGCACCTTGGGGCATGTTTATGAGCAATAATATTAATGTTGGTAGTACTGCTGTTTAAAGAAGTTATTTGGATAGAAATATGTCTGCCAGCAGTATGGACGTCGCCATCTTGTATATATCTGAATGTATAGAAATCACACACACACACTCGTCGAAAACAACATTGTACTGACTAATGTGAACAATTGAAAAATTTATCAGCTTGATGAGACCGACAAGCAAACATTAGCAACTTGACCTGATATTTTCGGATACTGAAGGTATCTTAAGGTATCAAGCACCTTCTCGAGTATAAGATCCACACGAACCGTAACAGAACAACAGCTGTGTTATTTCAAAGGAAACAAATTTAACCTTATTTATTTTGCATCAGGTTTCTTTATAATTGCTGCACACATTACCCTTTTTTCTAATGATTTCCGACAGAAAAATAAATTTTGCTTCACGACTGTTTCACACTTCAGGCAAGACTCAGAAGCGAACTCTGCTCATTGTAAAGAAGTAGATCCTGTATTCTGTATTTCGAATTTTTTCCTATCGACTGGTCACTGAAAACAGCTGTGGGTTTGTGGATCAGCCTTGATGCAAAACACTTGTTATTAATTTTTATACCCAATCTAGTTTCGGCAGAATATCCGCCATCATCAGTGCTTTTTTTTATTTAATCTTTCATCATTAGGCTATTCTGTACTTCCACACTGTGTAAGATGGGGGACATAGACTATTTTATTCTGACCTTTTTGTGCTCTACCTTTCTCTATGGGCTAATTCTTAGTTTATTTACTATTCTCCTCTTAATTTTACAGTTTATTTTGATTTCTGTGCGTTTGGGAACATATAAGGGGAGATAGGTTCCTGTAATTGCAATACTCCTACTTTTAATATTTTTCTAGATATGTTTACTGTTTTGATGGCACAGCCAGTGCTAGGCCGGGACCACTGGAGAACGAAACGCAGCGATGGACACGCAGGGCAGGGGAAAGCTTTGCTGGTGGTCACTCACATCCTCGGCCGCATTTCTCATAAGGCGGCGACCCAGAAGCAGGAGGGAGACCCAGCCAATGTCCCGTTGGATGGCAGGTCGGTAGCCTCTAGCTAAGGGAAGTGGTGTGAGGTGGTCGGCCGAATGCAGGTGGTTTTTTACCTGTGAAATATTTTCGGGAACGTGCGGGATGAGCCACAAAATGCCTCGTAGACGGTCTCCGGTGGACGCCACCCTGGCGTTGCTTTCGAGACAATCGGCCTTTTTGCATGAGAGCAAAATTTGCCGATAAACGACAATAGCAGGGTCCTAATGATCGCCGGGTCATTTATGGTGAAGAATGTGCTGACTCTTATCTGTAGAATTTCTCTGAAGGCAGCTGAGCAGGAAACGTTCTTGTCTAATAAATGTTGGAAAGTTGTGGGCAATTTCCATCCATCTGGTGCAGCGGAAGGTAGGCTCCAGAGGCCATGAACGGCGTAACTTTTTGGTCGGGGGACGAGGAGTGGGAGCCTCGTAAATTCTTTGGAGGGAAATCACCTTGGCGACGGGTAATTTTGCGGGAACATTGCTGGCGTGGGCGGAACCTCTTGTCGGCCGCAGAAAATGCGTTCTGTTTCGCCAGATTTTTGTAGGGTGACAGCTAGTTAATTTTTCAACAGCGCTATGCCATCCCACTGGGTAGGCAAGCAACCTTCCTTGAAGATTGGTGCGCATTATGTGCGAGGGCGTGGCTGCTGGAGGACTTGCCCTGGGCAGCAGCAGTGAGAAAGAAGGGGAGTTTGTTGGAGGCTTCTGTACTGTACGGACCTCTCGACATTTGAGTTACATGCTGATTGTGCCCAACAGTTCGCAGTGAGAATATGGTCACGATTATATTCGAGCTTGTTGCTGCCGAGCCTGCTACGGTGTCATCACCTGTAATTTGGACTGAGTAAAGTATCGCTGTCTATAAGGTATTTTATTTAGGTTTGTCTTTTCATTCTAGGAATTTTAGTTGCTACAAATAACTTCAGATTACTCTGTAGGAAATCTGTTAACGTCCCGTTTGTTGAGTTTCCCTATCCCTTGCACCAGACAGTCATTTTTTTATCTTGTAAAATCTATACAAAGCTATTTAATTGCTTTTGCATACTATTGTCAGCTTAGTATGGTAGGGAATGTCATTTGCTTTCAAGTACAGAGCTGTTAAATATTTATTAGATTTGTGTTGAGTTAGGATGTTCGATTTTTTTGTTGCAATAAATTAGTGTTTGGCAGATCTTCTTTCCCATATAGTATTCCATCTCAATGTTTATGAGGGGTGAATAGATGAGTTAAATTCAGAGTGTACCAATTAATATTCTAGTAATTTCTCTCATGGTACAGCTCATAACTTGCTCAGAGTAGGAACTGATATCTTATTTATTTGTTTTAAAGATACCTGTCACCACATCATAAGTATGAACGCTATATGGTCAATAATTTCTAATTTTCATGTATTGTGAAACATGTTGGTGGTCCAAATTTATTAATTGCTATTGTGATAAAAAGGTCAACTTACTATTATCTCATTGGGGATCAATTATAAAAAATAATTTATATATAAGTGGGGAATATATTGAAAGGCGCTACCTCACTTTGAAGGTACACACAGAACAGCTGATAAAAAATATCACAAAGAAAAACAACTTACAACTGCTTTTTGCCATTTATACAGCCTACACTAGTTTGGGTATAAAAATAAAGAAACCGACATTTGCAGCGCAAATACGAAACAATAGAAGAGTATCAAACGACAATGACTGAATCAGTTTTGAGACTTTGTGCTTGTACATCATTAACACGACGTATTATAAAAAATCTATGATCTACTCCATTCATAATTAATATTACACAAAGAACTCCATAATTTCGACATTAAATAAATTATACTAAGGCATACGTTTTTTGTATTACTGCATCCATAGTTATTTTATTCCACTCCGGCACCTAAGGAAAGCTGAAATAAATCTGTTAATTCTTTTCAAAATTGATTACTGCCCAACTCTGTTTTAACTGAATTGTAATGTTAAATTTGCCTCATAATAGCGGTGGAATGCTGGGATGCAGGTCGGCGGCTGCTCACTGCCACAGTTGTTGAGTTCTGCTGAAATATCTCGAGTGTGAATCAACACTTACTTGAAAATTAAAATCACACAAGTATGTTCGATATGTATCTTTATCAAATATTTTAGTAGTCGTGGTACACATAATACACGACCTATACATTTTTCAGATCGCATTTAATAAAACAATCTAATGACGCCTCTACTAAATTTTAAATATCTCTTAAGCCCTTTTTACAAGGGACGTGTGACACGCACAAGAAAAGTCGTTGTCAGCTGCAGCGCTCCTTGCGGTAGACCATCAAACTACAGAGAAGCGTTTGCATGCTACACGTTTGTCGATTCGTCTGCTTCAAGGGCGGCCCGACGAAAAATGAGAGAGAGAGTGAGTGAGAGAGAGAGAGAGAGAGAGAGAGAGAGAGAGAGAGAGAGAGAGAAAGAGAGGCAGAGGGAGGGAGAGGGAAAGAGAGAGGGTGAGGAAGGGAGGGAGGGAAATACATTAGAATAATTAACTTTTACTTACGGGCAGCATAATTTTAGGTAAAAAATGCAAAATCCCTGTAATTAACATAATGTAATTTGACTTCTTGTGTTATGCTTCCATTTAATTGCTTCTTGCTCTTTTTTGTCAGTAATTTACGATACAAAAAATAGAAGTTGTTTATTGTTCCGTGATTGCTTGGGAGATAAATGAGCTATTAAGTATGTTTAACTCATGCGTAAATAAAGTTAAGGGAACCTGTGAATTTCGAGGGCTGCGTTCAGGCTGGCGCTTTCAGATGTTTTCGGTAAACGGTTTATCTGATTCTTTTCCTAGAGACTAACAATGGTACTCCTACCCATTATAGACAGTTTTATTTGAAGCTACACGTATCGATTTGCCAGTTATTGGAGCAAATTAGAAATTTCAGCGGCATTTTCTTCACACATCAAATACAAAGGATTTTCATGGTAGTAGAAATTCTTCTTGAAATATAGTAAAGTGTAGTTTTCATAATCAAATTTTCACACTGCAGCGTAGTGTGAGCTAATATGTAACTCCCTGGCAAATTAAAATTGTGTGCTGTACCCGGGATTCGAACCTGAGTCCTTAACCTTCACAGATGTACTCCTGCGAACGTTGCATTGTTTGCTAATGACACAGCTACTCCGGTTACTGTACTGTTCATTCACGGTAAGTTGACGATTCGTGCGTGTGCTATGGCTGCCGGAGGGGCGAGCATTAGCGAGCAGAAGACAGCGTCGAAGTGTTGTAAACGTTACCCGTAACAATGTGTGCAGTCATATTTCGCGTCTAGGGGCAGCGTAACGTTGACAGCAGTCCGAAATAAATGGATGTCCTTCAAGTAGTGCAGATAATTCGTGCTGCTGGCATCACCAGGTAAAATCGTCCGCACTTATCAAATTAATATACTTCCATCTAATTACCAAGGCACTACTAGTTTCGACACACTATGGCGTCATTCTCAAGTTCCTATGATTTAAAAAATATTACAATGATTCAACCACATTAAACAGTGAAAAGTATAACAATTTATCAAACCATGTGCGCCACACGGGAATAGCCGTGTGATCTGGGACGCAACGTCGGGGAGTACGCAGCCACTCCCAGCAGAGGTTCGAGTCCCCCCTCAGGCGTGGGTATGTGGGTTATTCTTAGAATATGTTTAAGTAGACGGTAAGACTAGGAGCCGATGTTGTTACAGTTTGGTCCCTTTGGGGCTCATTTAATATGTACAAAACATTTTTCGACAATATTGTACAATCGTTTGAATTTTCAAGTGGTCAATCTTATTCAGTCTTTTAGTCCAATCATTCCAATGTTGTAAATACGTCGAGAATTTCGCATAGTTTCCTCTGTATGGGGATTCGCATATACCCAACTGGCGAAGCTCAGAATCAGTTACACATTGAATTAAATTCAGAACCTGAATGACCACTGTTCAGCTATTGGTAAGAGTTTCGTCCTCCATGATGAAGGATGAAACAAGTGTGCCCACAGCTGAACACACGGCATTCACTCTATATATTCTCTCTCTCTCTTTTTTTTTTTTTTTTTTTTTTTTTTTTTTTTTTTTTTTTTTTTTTGGGTGGGGGGTAAATTTAGGAAATTTACACTATTTAATGTGAGTGAATCATTGTAATATTTTTCAGATCATATGCATTTGAAAATGACGCCATATTGCGCAGAAAATAATAATGCATTGGTAGTTAGATGGAAGTATATTAAAAAGTTTCTTTCTAAGCTTTCTAAGCAGCTATTGAGGCTTTGGGACTTATATTGTGTGTTTCCTATAGCAGTTATATGGGACAATAACTGTAATAATATATATATAATGTGTGTCTGTGTTTTGAAATTAGTCTCACAAAGCCCTTAAGGGTATGTTCACAATGCTCAGGCTTGTGCGCCCAAAAGAAAAAAAATTGTCTCTGCCACTCGTCTGATTCACGTGTCTACTTCGTTTGTTGTCAACTTGGAATAAATGAATTGCCGCCGAGTTATAATCACATTTCGAGACTGTCAGATATATTGTGTTTATTGTAATTATTAAAACATGTATTTGTGTTTAAACTGCCAATGGGAAACTGTATTCAGTTGTTTTAGTGCAGTTTATGCGAAACTGCGTCTCTCACATATGTAAAAGTCTTCATTTATAAAAGGCGATTAAATTCTTCCAGGCTGCGCTATTTGAGGCGCCTATGCATATGATGAACGAGCTCAGGTGTTTATGAAAGTCTGTCTATACAAAAACTTTTCACAGAGTTTCACTGAGATTCGTATTTTAATTAAGTTTTCTTAAATCTGAGCTTTATTCAGTCTGTGTATAACATCAATTAAGCGGGACCTATGAGAAACATGCCTTAATAAATACAGTAGTGGCTTGTTGTTGTTGTTGTTGGTTGTTTTAAGGGGACTAAACAGCTAGGTTATCAGTCACCTGTTCCTAGCTGAGAGTCAACTGTCAATAAAGATAAAACAATGCCCTGAGAATGACACCGCACAAAAGGGCAGGTTAACAATGGACAAGCCACTGACAATACAAAACGAAGACACACAGAATTAGTAAAAGAAAGTCACGAATAAAACTGGATAGCAGAGTACCTTGGCTGGCTGATCACAAAGAAAAAACAGGATGAGCCAGCCACACTGCACACACTAAGAACTCCTAAGGACGTGAAAAGGTAAAAAGCTGGGTTGCTGGTGGCCTAAGATATCAGGCAACAGCACCCACGGTTAGATAGATGCATAAAAACCAGAAGCGCGGATAAAACTTAAAACTGCGTTAGCCATAAAGGCGTCGTCACCTAAAACTAAGGGTAGTGCGTCTGGAAGATGAAAAGAATGCCGCAGATTGGCTAAAATCGGACAGTCCATCAAGAGATGGGCCACTGTGTCATTGCGACAAAACATCGACACACGGGCGGGGACTCACGGCGAAGGAGATACCTATGGGTCAATCACGTGTGTCCAATACGGAGGCGGCAGAGGACAACCGCCTCTCGGCGGATCGGCCGCAATGAAGACTTCCACAGCGCTGTGGACGGCTTCACTGCCCGAACCTTGTTTGGCGCATTCACCATAGCCCACTCGGCGCTCCAAGCCTCGCGCACCTTCAATTTCAGATCAGGTTCCATGACGCCAATATCTAGCGGTGGCTGCATAGTGGCCTGCTTGGCTAAGCGATCTACTTGTTCATTCCCTGGGATGCCGACGTGGCCCGGGGTCCACACAAAGACCACAGAATGGCCTGATCGGCTTAGAGAGTGAACAGTATCTTGGATCGACCGTACCAATGGCTGGCGAGAAAAACACTGGTCGATCGCTTGTAAACCACTCAGGGAGTCAGAACAGATGACAAATGACCCCCTGGGGCACGCTTTGAGGTGTTGCAGAGCCCTTAGAATGGCGACCACTTCGGCAGAGAAAATGGTACTCTCACCTGGCAGAGAATGCTGCTCCACATGGTCGTCATGAAGAAACGCATACCCAGCATGGCCACCTACTACGGAACCATCTGTGTAGACGGGCTTTGCGGCATGAAACGAGTCTAGAAGTTGTAGAAACTGGTGACGGAGATGTCTAGCGGAAACCGAATCCTTTGACGTACAGGGCAGATCCAGACGGAGCTGCAATCGAGGAATAGACCAAGGAGGGTTTCGAAAGGAATAGTGGAACGTGGTAGGGAGTGGAGAGAATGCGAGGGACGAAAGAAGGGAACGAGCACGGACTGAGATCGGGTAACCCGACCTAGGCCGTCGTGGAGGAATAGGGACTGCAGCGTCTGGAAAAATGAGTCGGCGGTTTGGATGGAGGGGCGAGGCCTGTTGAGGCGCCAAGAGTCCTCGGTCCTCGAGGATCCACATGAGCCTCCGACTCACCAGCCGTTCGAGGAGTTTACACGGAACGTTGGTGAGGCTGACTGGGCGGTAACTATCAGCCACCTGTGGATCAGCCCCAGGCTTCATCACTGGGATGATAATGCTATCCCGCCATTGAGACGGGAAGACACCATCAACCCAGAGACGATTCAGCAAGGAGAGAAGTTGGCGTTTAGAGTCTGCTGACAGATGTCGGAGGAACTGACTATGAATGTGGTCAGGTCCAGGGGACGTGGCTGAGCATGCGGCAAGGGCGCTTTCGAACTCTCATTCGCTGAAAGGGATGTTATAGATTTCCTGGCGTCGCGTTCGAAAGGATATCTGTTTTTGCTCGGTGCGCTCTTTAAGGGCGCGGAAATCCGCATCATATGCAGCTGTCGCTGACGTGCGAGCATAGTGGTGTGCCAAATGCTCAGCTATTGTGAGAGGGTCAGTGCAAATTTTACCCTGAATGCTGAGGCACGGAATTCCCACTGGTGGGCGGTGGCCAAAGAGGCGTCGAACTTGCGACCATACCCGTGAAGGCGATGCTCGGGATCCAATGGAGGCGACATAACGCTCCCAGGAGGCCCTCTTGATTTGCTGGATCAATCGCCGTGCCCGTGCACGGAGACGCTTAAACGCAATAAGATTATCGACGGAAGGGTGGCGACGGTGGCGCTGTAGTGCTCGCCGACGTTCCCGGATGCTATATGTTTTAGTGCTATTAATATAACTGAATTACGTTTACACAAGCCTTCAACCAAAGCTTCACAAACTGCTGGGTCAGTAATGAGATATGGCTGGCTTTGAAATGTGGAATAAATACGCAAGGGTTTCGTAGGCACTTCCTGCTGCCAAAAAACGGAAGAGTATCAGCAAGTCTTCTCTTCCCAAGAATTGGTTTTCCGAAATTTGTGCTTTTCTTTGAAACAACTGGCCCTGTAATATTCATTATAATTTCAAAATCTGACTGCGACATCTTGGTGGAGTTACGAAACGTCTTCCAAACTCAGCTCGCATAGCGTGTCATTCAAATGTTTGTGAACCTATTGGACCACACTGCTATGGTCATCAACCCATAGAATTACAAACTAAACTTACATTAAAGACCACAGACACACCCATTCCCGAATGAGGACTCGAACCTTTGCAGCGTGTCATTCCCGACATATCTATTTTTTCCAACCTCGACAACTACGTATTTTTCGTCTGATTATTTCGTCGAGTAGCCTACAATTAATGCAGCACCTCATATCAGTAATTCTTCCTCTTCACTTGTCATGGCGTAGCTCTCGATGCGAATATATAGTTTGAAATGTTTGCTCATTGCTGCCATTTCAGCTTAACAGACGTTGCTAATATATCCTCAGTTTATTTAATGACGCATTAATTATGTATTATTATTAATTATTGATTGACCTTAAAGCTTGTTTCCTTTCAAATTGTGTGAGGTTCATTGCGGATTTACAGATGAGCTACAATTACAATTTTGAAAAGTAATTCTAAACGTAACTGTAAAAATAACTATGAAGATACTTGTAACTGATACTGTTACTTTCGATGTGTAGTAACTATGACCGTAACTAAGTTACCTTTTAGGGAAGTAACTTTAACTGTAACACAGTTAACTTAAAAAAGTAACTTTCCCATCCCTGTTTCTACACATATGTAAAACACGCCCGTGGTTACGCAACTCTGAATCATTTACACATGCAAAGTTCATAGGCCTACATCTCAACTCTTGTAAATCAAATTTAGACGATTTGTTCTCCATAATAAAAGAGAAGGTTATTCACCTACTTCATAAGAAACCCAAACATTATACCATTGTTATAAAAAGTTCTACATATATGACAATCCTTTTCACACTTCTTTACACTGCCAATCAGTGGCGTAAATATGGGGGGGGGGGGGGGGTTAGGGGGATAGAACCCCCCCCCCCAGAACCCGAAAAAAAAGGAAGAAATCGTATAACAGCAATCTGGTAAAGGTAAAGATTGGAAACTTGGAGTGTTTTACCATAAGCTTATATTGGATGGGAGTGAATGAGTTTCTTCAACGGGAGTGGTAGTCTGTCTGGAAACTGACAAATTTTGCTCGTCAAGCAGATCTATCCCCCCCCCCCTCCCTCCAAAGCCAAGTCCTAGTTACGCCACTGCTGCCAATTCACTGATTATTAAAATAATACTTTCTCTATGAACACAATACGTGCTCGTTCAGTCATTCTTTCACTACCAAAACTGCTATTAAATTACAAAATTCTGGTTTTACCTATTTTATAGCTGGAACAGGTAATAAAACTTCGCACTGTCAAATCTCTATCCTTTATCTGTGTCTGTCACGCCTGAGGGTCAGACAACCCGCCTTTCTCTCTTTGGCAGAAAATCCAGAAGTCTCGTATATCCGGCCAAACAATGACTTCCACGAGACGAGACAATGATATTACACAGACATACATTACTAGACTGGCAAACTTACCTCAGTGACTGAAGCCTGATACCGCAATCTTGCCTCACCTCACGTCAGACAGTTTCCATATGTTACTACTATGATCTTCTGATGACGTAAGATTTACTAGTTGGTTTGAACCAGAGGGGGCCCGAATAGACTGCGCAGTCCGAGGTAGAAATTCGTCGTACTGCGCATGACGTCACAGCCGAAGCACCTGGCGGCAGTTGTAGCTTTAGCCCTGCAGTAGCTTGTTGTTTACTGCGTATTAGCGGGAACGTTTCGTTTATTCGTGTGTTTCACGACAGAAAATTCGATGCCTCTAATTCAGTTTAATATGTTAATGATTCGTTTGACATTTTAAATTCTTGCAGAATCGTTGACAAAAAGACATTAGCAAGTGCCCATGGAACAAACAAGCAGCTCCAAAAAATAATTCTCAACAAAATGTATTTGTGCTGTGAAACAATGCAGATTCGAAACCGAAGACAGCTGTTACCATTTCACAGATGACTCTTTAATGTCAAATAATTCTTTATTGGGTCTTCATTCTGAACTTTTGTCACTAGGCATAAAGTATATATTAACAGCACGGCTGAACCAGAACTGTCTTGATAGTTTGTTTTGTTTTCATAGATTAGAGGTCTTGGCCATTTTTATTAGCATCCTTTCCCTAGAGAAGTAAAACATTGGCTGTGTTTGGTGCTTCTGTGAAAGAATGCCCAAACATTCCAGTGTCTAATACTTTATCTGTCAGACAGGAAGAAAACTCACGAAAATTTCTGTCATCTAGTTTGCTGTGTGGAATTATGGCGGATATGTCTGAAGCAATGGCCATGTCAGATGGGGAAGCAGAGAGACAGGAAATAATAGTCGTCTGGCTGCTGCACCGTCTGCTGTGAATGACGTTGAATGGCCAGCTGAAGTATTCAGATATCTTGCACGCCGTGCTGCGAAATGTCACCTCACTGGGGGGAACGTCTAATGAACTACTTTGTCCTCTTCCAAAACACCTTGCAGAATATGGGTGGATAGAATTTCTATCACGAGGAGGTTTGTTAGTGCTGTCTGACGAGTGGATGCGACAGATCTAAGAGTTTGAGCTGCTGTTCAACGAGATTAACGGAAGTGACATACTTTCAAAAGAAAGAAATATTTCCAAGAGATTAGCCGACGTAATTTCGCAGAAATATCCTCACGTGGCACCGGTGGTCATGAAAATATTCTTACGAACCCGAATTTTCATTCGATTTCGCTACCTCAACATGAAGCTGAAGAAAGAGAAAGCAGCGGCATCACAGGGGCGAAAATCACGCCAGTGCCATTCTTCGGCTAACGGAAAGGTTTAACGAGGTACGTAACTGCAGTAAGCAATGCGTTAACGGTAAACGTTAGTGTGTTTAGTGGTATTCTATGTGACTGCGCTTTTCGCTGGCAGTGCTGCTTCGCCACTGACGTCATTTCAACAGCCAATATGAGGTCATTTTGCTTCGGGCCCAACCTTTTATATAATAACCTTGGGTTTGAACATGATTTTCATTTGAGATAACACTTCCGCAATAGTTGAATTTAACAGATAGGCCTACATTGCCGAACGTGTTAAGTACGCTTCAATTTTACTGGCAGTCCTGGCTGGCTCACATGATTGTTGCCAGTCATGTGACGTTGGCATTAGCCATTCGCTTGGCGATGCAAATGTTTTGTCATGAAATCTTCGATTTACGAGGGCAATTACTGTTACTGAGTGAACCAGGGCATATACAAAATTTGTCAACCGTAGAGCACGAACACCATTATTTATTTGCTTTATCGTCTGTACGAAATACTAATTAAACTCACTATGTATGGATTACTAAGAGTATAAACTCCTTGGTTACGAGTCCTTATTTCGACATGCAGAAATTATCTCCGACAATGAGAACTCTGTCAGAACAATAGCTGTCAGACAATGAGATGCTGCCTGTTTCTTAACCAGAGAGTCTGGCGCTACGCGCCCTGACGTACTAAAATGAATATTTCTTGTTTAACCTATACCTAAACTAACATCGCCACTCATAACATCACTTTGACCATCGGGTATTAGGATAGACGAATTGATATGGCGGACAGTGAGAACACGACGTGACGCTGCCGTGAAGTGACGTGACGGACAGTGTGAATTGGCCTTATATCTCAGTTTGCTGTACGAAAAATTACAGCTGTATACAATACATGAATCGACCATTATGCCAAATCTCTAAAGACAGCGTAGTTACGTGGGTTCATCCGTATTTTTACAATGTCTTCTGTAAATACACATACGACTGCTCGCACGTTTTTTAGTATAGAAATATGGCGGCGAGACTTCAGTAACACAAATGATACTGCATACAACTTTGCCAGCCTAGAAATATATGTCTGTGTGATATTATTACGCAGCTGTATATCTTTGGCACCTAGTGCCAACCTACTACTGACATAATTATTTGTCTACGAAAGACATATCTCTACAGACGCGTTTCAAAGTACAGCCCACAGTAAAAATGTGGATGAAACGTACTGTAAAGTAAATTAAGAGAAAAGTAAACTCCACTGCGGCTGAATTAATATTAGAGAAAAGGATTACGTAATTATGACAAATGGAAGCTAGTAAACTTAGCTAAAGCAACTAGTATGAATAGTTGCAAACTTCATCGTACTTGCGCGTACAGTGATGAACGCATGACACAGCTTTACACCTGCACTTTGGCCAGCATAACGGACAGTAATAATACATTGTAAAGTGATGTAAAAGGGAATAAATTTCCGACATGATTCCGCTACGGTAGTGAACATTATGAGAGTCAGCCTGTCTTCATATGCCGTTTCTTATCTGATAACGGCAGTGGCCGAATTTAAATTTTCTAAAACAACAATCAAGGTCAAACTAAACAATCCTCTTTCATCGGCACTGGCACGGAATCCTATGTTACAAATTCTAAGTTTAATCAAATGACGGCGATATACGAAACATATATTAAATGATCTTACAGTTTTATTTACACAATACGATGAAGCGCTACTTTCCTTTCATAAGTTTTTTCCTTAGAATTCTAGAGACATTTCTGCGACGTTAACAAAGATATTTAACGTCGGCAAGGGAATAAAGAAAACAGTCGGAGTTTCAGAACTTTGAAACTCCTGGTTCCGTCCTTGCCCACGCGAACGAGATCAGGTTACTCAGCTGTCGACAAAAGAGGGAAAATTATTAAATTTGGTTTTCTTTCCAAATTAGCCGGGTAACTAGAAGGACATTATATTATAGACGCACTTCTGACGAGCGCGATAAAGGAGGAAGAGATGTGCAGGGGGGAGGGAGAGGGGGGGCGGGAAGGGAGAGAGATAATATATAAAAGAGAGACTCTCGGAGTAGATTACAGTTGACACAAAGCTGAGAAAGGAATTGTAAATTAAAATCGATTTTTCGTTACAAACGACGGAAAGATCCTCCTTTCCTTGGCTTTCGTTCCGTTTCCTTCGCGGCGAGGCCTTCGGGAGAAGATGGTGGGGGTGGGGGGAGAGGCGGTACAGTCGCGTGGAATCGCATTAGCCTGGCGGCGCCTGCGGGCACAGCCAGCCGAACGGTACGGCGCAGAATCTGCATCGCAATTCCGATATCGAGCAGCGCCGACTTGTCAGCGGAGGCACCGACTGTCCACGAGGCGAGGTAGCGGCGCGCCGCGGTATACGCCGCGGTTCACCAGCCTGCTTTTGGCTTGCTGAAGAAATTGTTACGTCTCTGGAGCACTTCCGAACGGTTACAGTATTTAATAATGTAAATGCGACATAAAGTCACTGAGGAGGTAGGCGACCATGTTGAAATGATTAGGTAGTACTGCTGTGAAGCTGGTTAGGTCGCAAACTATTTATTATTGGTCACACTTGATGTACAGCGTGCCCTCAAAATGACACGTTTCGGAATAACCATCATCAGATTATAATCGTGCCATGTGCACACGTGAACAGATGGAAGATGTTCTTTAATATACATACAATATACATACAAACTGTAGTCTGCGTTTGTATGTATATTGAAGAACATCTTCCATCTGTTCACGTGTGCACATGGCACGATTCTAATCTGATGATGGTTATTCCGAAACGCGTCATTTTGAGGGCACGCTGTACATCAAGTGTGACCAGTAATAAATAGTTTGCGACCTAACCAGCTTCACAGCAGTACTACCTAATCAGTATTTAATAAGATAATTACCAGTAGAGTAACTGCTCGTCGTTACATTTTCAACCAAGCAGCATGAACTTGCAATGAAGTAACCCAAGTATCGAGATACATTCGCTGATTGTTTGAAAGTGTCTCTGCAGCGCCGGCCGCGGTGGCCGAGGTGACTGAGGCGCTTCAGTCACGGTCTGCACGGCCACTACGGTCGGGGGTTCGAATCCCCCCTCGGGCATGGATATTTGTGCCGTCTGTAGTCTTAGCTAGTTCATAAGTAGTTTGTAAGTTTAGGGACTGATGGCCCCATAGTCAAGTCCCATAAGCTTTACAAAAATTTGAACATTTTTTTTGGTCTCTGCAGCGTGCATTTGACGTCCTGCTGAATTGAATCAAATGTTCAAATGTCTGTAAAGCTTATGGGACTTAACTACGGGGTCATCAGTCCCTAAACTACTTATGGACTACTTACGAACTAGGACGGCACAAATATCCATGCCCGAGGGGGGATTCGAACCCCCGACCGTAGTGGCCGTGTAGACCATGACTGAAGCGCCTCAGTCTCCTCGGCCACTGCGGCCGGCTGCTGAATTGAAATTTGCTAGTTTTTGATGTATTGATAATTTGGAAATCTGAACGACAACTAATATAGAAAGTGTAGCCTATACACTAGGGACCTTTTTTGAGTTTTCAGTTGTCTTGGACATAGCATGGGAAGACATGCACTTACCTGCGAAAGGAAAATATCCCGCTCTGACGCTCATTTTTAATCATCCAGGCTGTTTACTTTGCTGAGTGATATGCCACCGACCCCATACGCAAAGTAGCAGAGCGCTGCGCTTTGCACTAATAGAGAGGAAGCTTGAAGGCACCAGTCAGCTGGATTTAAAAGTTGCGGGTCACAAAGGGGAAAAAATTATGGGGTATCAAATAATGGCCCTTCATTTCTGATGCGCATAGCTTGACGCTGTTTTGTCAAAAACTGACATTGAGAACCGTGGGTGTGCTGTTATAATGTTTTCATTTCTATTGATTAATTTGTCATTTTACCGGTGTGTAGTGACTTTGTTTTACACTTCTACCACTGCATTAAAATAGAAGTCCATTAGTTTTTTTTATTAACTTCCATCTTCACGTTAAGTTGGAGTGTTTTATTTTACTAAGTGATTGTCGTCGAAGAAGATTTTCTTTCGCAAGTGTTACATTCCCACGATTTAGTGGAAGAACTTCTCTCCTCCATAGGAGACGGTTTACAGCCCCGGCCGCCATAAACTTCCAGTTATTGGACATTGGTTGGCGAAATGTCCATGCATGATGGCGAGGAATCCGTGCCCCGGCACATACATGGGACCAACTGCATCTGGCAACATGATGCTCGAGTGTTACATATGTGTACCATCTGGTTCAGTGCTGACATACCATCCTGCATCTGGATACGCGACCAACGTCGTTGGAAGAACCTGTGTTCACCCTTTGGAAGGACACAGTACATCATTACACAGGCAATTCCGTCGGGGGAACCATAAAGCAGAGTGTCGTATGTTTGTACGTGTTGCATACAAATCGACAGTTTTCTTCCAATCTTTATGAAATTTTGTGCACGTAAGCTTCAATCCATAAGGACGGTCGCCGTAAATGTAAGAATCACAAACGATATATAGTTTATGACGTCATAAACCAAAATGGCAAAATTTGCCATATAATGCGGCGAGACTTTCGAAATACACTGTATGTGAATGACAGTACTTAGCGACTTGCAACAAACTTTAAACATAATTTCAAACATTTATTAAACTTTTTCTAGCTGGCAACCATAGTAAAATGATGAAAGGAAAAAAGTTTCTCGCTTACTACTTTTCCGCCGTTATGAAGTAAAACTACGGCTCTCGGTATGACGTTACAATTTATAATTTATTGCTCCCTCCTACCTTGAGGATAAAACCAGAGAGATTAGAGCCCACACAGAGGCATACCGACAATCCTTCTTTCCGCGAACAATACGTGATTGGAATAGGAGGGAAAATCTATAGTGGTACTCAAGGTACCCTCCGCCACACACCGTCAGGTGGCTTGCGGAGTATGGTTGTAGATGTAGCGACAGGAAATTTTACAGACAGTATAAACATATATAGTTGAATGTATCTTCTAAATTGTATCACATTCCGACACGTAGTACATGAGATATGAGCACGTAAAAAGTAACGTTCATGGGAAACCGCCACATCACGCACCAAGTTTTAATCTATTATTTCTTTACTACTAATTGTATTCCCAAGAGATTTTACAGACATGCAGCCCTTACACAAATGAATATATAGCTGAAAAATGACAGGAATAAATGAATAAATACCCGGACAACGCCGGGTTTTCAGCTAGTCTAATATATAAAGCAGAGTGTCCGTATGCGTGTGCGTGTTGCATACAAATCTACAGTTTTGTTCCATTCTTTATGAAACTTTGTACACGTAAGCTTCAATCCATGAGGACGGTCACCGTAAATGTAAGAATCACATACGATATATAGTTTACGAGATATGACGTCACAAACAATGAGATGCGCTAAAAACTGCTGCATTTACCGACAATGCTGCTCACTTTCTCATAAACCTTTGGACCGATTTCAACCAAATTTGGTACACACATTCCTTACCGTGAGGTAATAATTGCTGCATGGTTAAGAATCACATACGGCACATGATTCAAAAAGTATTACGTCATAACCAAAAGAAATCGCAAAAAGTGCCATATAATGCGGCGAGACTTTGTATGTGAATGACAGTACTTAGCGACTTGCAACAAACTTTAAACATAATTTCAAACATTCATTAAACTTTTTCTCGCCGTCAACCATAGTAAAATGATGAAAGGAAAAAAGTTTCTCGCTTACTACTTTTCCGCCATTTATGCAGTAAAACTACGGCTCTCGGTATGTCGTTACAATTTATAATTTGAACACTACAAATTGTAGGGACAGGAAATTTTACAGACAGTATACACATATATAGTTGAATGTAGCTTCTAAATTGTATCACATTCCGACACGTAGTTCATAAACAGTAACGTTCATAGGAAACCGCCACATCACGCACCAAGTTTTAATCTATTACTTCTTTTCTACTAATTGTATTCCCAAGAGATTTTACAGACGTGCAGCCCTTACACAAATGAATATATACCTGAAAAATGGCAGGAATAAATGAATAAATACCCGGACAACGCCGGGTTTTCAGCTAGTCTAATATATAAAGCAGAGTGTACGTATGTGTGTGTGTGTTGCATACAAATCTACAGTTTTGTTCCAATCTTTATGAAATTTTGTACACTTAAGCTTCAATCCATGAGGACGGTCGCCGGAAGTGTAATAATCACATACGTTACATAGTTCGCGTGGTGTGACGTCATAAAAGATGCGCGAAAAACTGCTGCATTTACCGACAATGCTGCTCATTTTCTCCTGAACCACTGAACGATTTCAACCATATTTGATAGACACATTCCTTACCGCGAGGTACCAGTTGCTGCATTGTTGAGAATCACATACGACACATGGTACAGAAAATATGACGTAATAAACAATAGGAATCGCAAAACAATTGCCACATAATGCGGCGAGACTTTAAAAATACACTATATGAGAATGATAGTACTTACCGACTTGCAGCAAACTATAAACATAATTTAAAACCTTTGTTAAACTTTTTCTCGCTGACAACCATAGCAAAATGATGAAAGGAAAAAAGTTTCTCGCTTACCACTTTTCCACTGTTTATGGATTAAAGCTATGGCATTCGGTTTGACGTTACAATTTATAATTTATACACTACAAATTGTAGCCGCAGGATATTTTACAGACAGTAAACACGCATATAGTTGAGTGTATCTTATAAGTTGCATCACAGTATGACACAAAGTTCATAAGATATAAGCACATAAACAGTAACTTTCATAGAAAACCGGCCCATTACGCACCAAGTTTTAATCTATCACTTCTTTACTATTAATTGTATTCCCAAGAGATTTGACAGACGTACAGCCCTTATACAAATGAATATATACCTGAGAAATAGCAGGAATAAATAAATAAATACCCGTGCAACGCCGGGTTTTCATCTAGTATTGTAAATAATTTCACTTCCAAAATTCGATATTTACATTAATCTCTCCGAATCAGCAAAGATAAATGTTATCCACACACACTTGCATAGCATCAACTGAACAACTGCACCACTGCAATTTGTTTGTAAACAATGTTTATGTCTCGAATGTGTATCCGCGCTACGCTTTGTAATTCACTATAGAGCGCATTACGACATATTCAAGCATGATGTCGTGTGAAACACATTTACTGCCAGTGGTGCAGCCAGCATTTAGTTCTAGGGGGAGCTATTTTTTTTAATAAAGCCTATTGAATTTATTAATCTATGACTTATATTTACACTTTTTATAATTTAATCAATTATATTACGAAAATAACTGCACAAGAAATAAAATGAGTAGGCTCGCATTAGTTTGAAAGAGGAAGAGGAGCAACATGATAGAAATGGAGTGTATATAATAACCTCGTGAGACGATTAAGTAGCTTCTATGTTATTAGCCAAAGACAAAGGTCTTTACAGTTTAATTAACATCAGACCATGTGTAAAAATTGAACTAAAATAACGTTATTGTTTTTATAAGATTCCACCGGTGGCCCGGCTGACCTGCTAAGCAGGGGATCGCCGCATATGAACAATCGGCTCGTAACTTCAGCATCGCAGTAATAACAGCGGCAGTATCAAGCTTGTCGCGGGGGCATTAAAACCGCTCACAGTAAAAGCAGCACACGTGCTCAGTGGCGGCATCACGCTGGCGTCACCTTTTATGTCATGTTTGATTGATAGATTTTATCTAAGATGATCATAGTAATTTTTTACACTTTTAGTTATACTGACTCCTGTTTATCTCAGTTGGATGTATTTTATTTGATGCATTTTACCATTCTGTTTTAACACCTTTTTATCCATGAAGATGGTCCATGACCGAAACTGGTAATGTATAAGGTTTTTAATAAACAGCTGATGGTTTTTAAAAAAATGCATTTCATGAAACCTACGTTAAAGGCACACCTGCAGTGCACATTTAGAAAGTGTAAAATACACAAGAAAAAATACAGGAAAATTTCGTCACAGAAAAGAACACAACATGTAAGTTTTCGCTACACTTTATGTATTTTTAACTGTAAAACTCTCCTATAAATATGTCGATAAAGACGAACATAAAGATACTTGAAGTTAACTTCGGCAAATAGTATTTCGTTTAAACGAAATATTTTTTTGTCCATCGTCGGGCCGCGATACTACAACTGATGCAAAATGAGGCTCCAGCTCAAGAGCATGAAAAACCGTCGGAATATGGATTTGTAAAAATAAATTCGAAACCGCCCATACTTTAAGAAAATAAACATTTTATACCATACTTGTCGCTGTTTTAATAATGAACATTATAACAGCACACCCACGGTTCTCATAATGTCAGTTTTTGACAAAACAGCGTCAAGCTATGCGCATCAGAAATAAAGGGCCATTATTTGATATCCCATAATTTTTTCCCCTTTGTGACCCGCACGTTTTAAATTCAGCTGACTGGTGCCTACAAGCCCCCTCTCTATTAGTGCAAAGCGCGGCGCTCTGCTACTTTACGCATGGGCTCGGTGGCATATCACACAGCAAAGTATAGGAAACTGCCTGGCTGATTAAAAATGTGCGCCAGAGCGGGATCGAACCCACGATCTTTTCCTTTCGCAGGCAAGCGCTCTGACGACTCAGGTACTTGTGGACGCCTCACGCCTCATACTGAATATCTTAGATCCACCAGTATCTCGTCTCCTATTTCCAAAATTTCACAGGAGCTTTTCTGCGCACCTTACGAAATTAGCACCTTAGGAAGAGAGGATATTGTGCACTATGGGTTAGTCTAAGGCCGCTATTACACTATCAAATTATTTGACAAAGAATTGTACGAAAAACTTTGATGAAATATCGGCCCTATTCTTTGAGAAACATATTGGATGAAATACTAAGGGGGTATTACACTATAAAAAAAAAACTACTTATGAATTAGCTTATACTGAAGACGGCACAAACATCCATACCCGAGGGGTGATTCGAACCCCCGACCGTAGTGGCCGTGCAGACCGTGACTGAGGCGCCGCAGACAGCTCGGCCACCGCGGCCGGCTATTACACTATCACCCAATGTTTTGTCAAAGTTGTTTCAAAATGACTGTGTTATGATCAGCTGTTGTTCATACTACAGTTTCCTTATGTTTGCATTTAGAAGTGGAGGAGGGAAAAAAAAGAAAAGGAACCGTAATTGCATAGAACCGTGGGTGCCACAGCGAGATAAATAAGTAGTGGCCCACAAAATTTGTTAGAGGAAAGGGAGGATTTTCTTTTTTTATATCGTCAGTAACACAGCCGTGCCGTAATTTTGTTGCTCTCATCCTCACAGTTTGCAATTGAGTAACAAAATAACGATGCAGACAGTGTATATGTATAAGTTGTAAGTTAATAAAGGAAGTTTCATTAAGTAACGTTTTAAATGGAAAATGTCAGCACTGATCTAGGGGAAAATCTAAGTCGTTTATGACGTTTTAATACTGTAAGGGGAAGAACATAGCTGATAAACTATAAAACGGCTCTATTTATTCCCGTACAAAAATCATAAAACAAAAACTGCCAACCTATGACCTCATAATGCTAAATCACATAATCTGATATTCGTTAGCTACGCCGTCAGCTCGCCAGCTTTCATCTTGTAATCATTATTTATAAATGAGACCGAGTTCCTGAATGTCATAGGAACTACAAATGATGCTTCCAAAATGAATTTTTATTACATCTGTGATTGTTCATAAAAACACTTGAACTTACCACATACTGAGCGAGGCAAAGCGAGATAAGCGCATATATAGACAGTCTTAGTTTCTAGAACAAAGTTAATACAATAAAGTTATAGAAATTTTTTCCGGAAAATAAATACTCCTTTTTCACAAATAATAGGCATAATAGTCTTCTTCATAAACTAACATAATTTTTACAACTTTTACAAATGTTTAAATAAACAAATACGAAGATTAGAAATGTATGCAAATGACGATTAGAGCAGTGTCGGTTTATTTACATAATAGAAATTTATTGATATTAAGACATCAGCTAAGTCTTACCACAAACAGGCAATGTGAAACTGTTTGGTATGTTTCAGACAACCTCAGAAGTGAACAATTTCACAATACTACAAGTCATTACTATTACGAAACTTTTAGAAACAGAGTTAATTTGACAGAAATCCTGACAGCAAAGTCAATGGCATGACAAAGTATTTTCGTAATATATTTAACATTGCAGTAACCTGTAAGTATATCAATAGCTGTACATAGCTAGTCCTACTATTACTTACATAAACGTAACTGGTATCGGGATGCACAATAAACAAAACAAATGTGTTGCCTGGGGCTAAATCTATTACACTGTCCACTGTTCAACTATCTGCTGTTAAGTATTCCGTAAATAAATTATTTATATTTATGATACCTATTAAGAGTTGACCTGTTGCATATTATTTGGCCACCTCTGTCCTATTATATACTGACAGATAGGGAGTTCGTGAGTGTCTTCTTATGCGGATTGTACAACCAGCGTCCTAGAACAGGAAGAACATGTATTGTGATTGCTTTGTGACAGCATGTAGGATGTAAGTTCTCTCCTATGCGAGTTATCGGGGTGAAGGGGCGTTTGAGATAATGATGTAGAAATAATAGCTGTAACTTAACTGAGAGCAAAGATTCAAAATAGGCGTAGGAATAACGCTGACATAATACACGATTAAATATATAGAAGCCGGCGGCGTAGCACACCCAATGATTCATGGTTAGCTCCAGGCTTACAGACTTTTCTTTGCTCATGCTTTTGTTGGATTACATCGTAAAAGGGGAGCTTCTGCAGAACGAGAGATTGGACAAGTTTTACGTCTCACATCCTCTGAAAACCGTTCCAAATCTTCTAGAGGGCACTGAAGTAGAAATCTACTTGAACGAAGCGTCAGTATTTTCTGCCAATTAAGATGCTCATCTAAAGTTACACCGAAGTTCTTTACTGTACTCGGATGCGATATTGGGTTACCGTGGAGACGAGTAGCAATCAGGTCTTCCCCCTGAATTCGGAACTAATTAATTTCTTATAGGGCACTGAAATTACTTGGGGCTTTTGCGCATGAATTTAAAGTCCGAGATTTTTCACCCAGTCGAACGCTGAAAACAGATCGTCATTCATCTGCATGATGCCGCTAAAAGTGTGAAGTCTTCCATACGAACACCAAACGAAATTACTTAAAATTCATTTACATGCTAAAGCAGTGAAATCTAATGACCGTAAATTCGACTAAATACGTAGGAATTACAGTTAAGAATGACTTCAACCGGAAATATCAAATAGAAAGTATCGTTGCGAACGCAAACATGAGGTTACGTTTTGGTGGCAGAACACTTAAACGATGCAACAGTTCTAATAAAGATATTGCCTACACTGTAATTGTCCGCCTCTTTTAGAGTACTGTTGCGCATTGAGTGATCTTCCCAGATAGAACTGACGGAGGAGAAAGAAAAGTGAAGAGAAGGGCAGCTCGTTGTGTTTTCTCGCGATAGATAGAAGAGAGTGAGTGTCACAGAAATGATGCACGATGCATGGTGGAAATCATTAAAAGAAAGGCATTACTTGTTTCGGCGAAATATATTTGCGAATTTTTTTTTCACCAACTTTCTCCACCGAAAGAAACATATTTTGTTGGAACGCACTTCGTAGGGAGACATGATAATTATAAAAATATTGATAGAAAGCGAATCAAAAACGGAAAGCTCTTTGTGCCCCCCTTTCCCTCGAGCTGTTAAAGAATGGAACGGTAGAAAAATATTAAAACGACCTTCGACGATACCTTTGCCAGGCACTTCCGTTTGATGTTGTACTTATCTTCCACTGTTGCTGTATATCATCAGCATAGAAACTTTAATAATAAAATCTCCGAGAAGTCTCCCGTATATAATTGGTCTGATCACCTTACAGCTGAATTAATGTGCTGGATGTTTCCCTTCAAGCATGTAACATAAAAGTTTTTTAGAAATGGTTTCAGTTTGCGTTGAAAGTTTGTTGGAAGTCACTAGGTGTTCTCACTATCAAACATTGAATGAATGAAAGGTGATACGTGCGCCAGTCTTCACAAAAAGCAGTTTTTCAAAGATCTAATGTTTATGACGTCATATCTCCTAAACTGTGTCGTATCATGATACATTTTGCAACGTACATTCAATGAAGCATGTAGATAACGTCTACCAAATAGAGGTAATAAATTAAAAGGTCACGCTTGATGATAAAATCAAACTGCACGCCAATGTAGACAGAAAGTACTTTCTGACGCGTCTGACAAAGAGTCCGTTGCGTGAGAGGTCGCAAGACTAATCTCTAGTCGTTGGAATTCGCCTTCGTTCCGACATTCTTGGCCATGCATTCTCAATCTTGCGACGGATTCACTTTCTAAATAGCCACAAATAAAGTTCATGAGCAATTGGCCAATTAGGTGTTAGTCAATATTCGAATTGTTGTAGCCACTCAAGAGGATGCAAGTCATTTGGCAAGTTTCGGTAAGACTTTAGATTCACTTACCGTTAGAAAATGCAGTGCAGTGGAGTGCAGTGGAGTGTAGTGGAGTGTAGTGGAGTGCAGTGTAAGAAAATCAGGTGATGCTGAAGGAATTAGATTAGGTAACGAAGCAATAAAGGAGGTAGATGAGTTTTGTTACTTGGGCAGTAAAATAACAAATGATGGTCGCAGTACAGAGGATATAAAATGCAGAATGGCAATGGGTAGAAAGGCGTTTTTGAAAAAGAGAAATTTGTTAACATCGAATATTGATTTAAGCCTAAGGAAGTCCTTTCTGAAGGCATTTGTATGGAGTGTTGCCTTGTATGGAAGTGAAACATGGACGATAAACAGTGCGGACAGGAAGAGGATTGAGGCTTTCGAAATGTGGTGCTACAGATGAATGCTGAAGATTAGGTGGGTGGATCGCGTAACTAATGAGGAGGTACTGAACAGAAGTGGGAAGAAAAGAAATTTCTGGCATACCTTGACTAAAAGAAGGGATAGATTGGTAGGGCACATTCTTAGACATCAAGGAATTGTGAATTTAGCGTTGGAGGGAAGTGTGTGGGGTAAAAACCGCAGGGGAAGACCAAAAGATGGATACAGTAAGCAGATTCAGACAGTTGTAGGTTGGCATTCTTATGTGGAGATGAAGAGGTTTGGTCAGGATAGGGTATTGTGGAGAGCTGCATCAAACCATTCGTCGGACTGAAGACCACAACAACAAGAAAATGTTTGTAATCTAAAGACTCTTTAGTTTGAGAAGCGGTGTGTGCTCACGAATAACGTGAGGTGCTTCCACCATTGTGACTGCGCAACAAACTTTATTTGCTACGTCTACTTGGTAGAAATCAGAAAATTCATTTTCAAAATTGTGTCGCGGACTTTCATTATGTGTGTCACCAGTCGCGCGATTAATTTTCATTTCAAAGCGTTTCAAGCGGTCATTTAATTTCTCTACTTGGAATTTGTGTGCTTGATTAATATTCATGTGACCCCGCTTGATACGGTCAGTTTAAGCAAATGGTGTCGGCTGTCTAACGTCAGAATGTTTGTCACTATTATTCCTGAAATGGTTAAACGTGATAGGAAGCTCAACTACTTACTTGACGGCTGTGGTTAGCTGTTCATTCGTAACTGTCCGAACATTTGGTATTTTCAATTGAAGTTGTGCGATTTCTGTAGTCTCGATTTGTTCGATACGTGATGTGAGATTTCCTACTACGGTATTGAGCTCATCACTGTTGTCTCGTCCGATTTTATGTAGAGCATGATTAAGATGACTAAAAATATGTTTTCTAAATTCTTTGTTGTCTTTTTGATATTTTCAATACATTCATTAATATTCTCGAACCGCGAATTCCAATATTCCTCAATGAGTTTGTTATTTTCTCTAAAATATTCGTTATTTTGTTCGTTCCTATCAAATCGTGACTTACCGTTTTCTTCGATCCTATCTAGTCGTACATTATTATCTTTTATTTCGGAACTGATACTCTCGGAGTGTAATTAATTAATTTCTCCAAATACTTTTATATATGATGATAATAACTGAATAGCATGATTGCATGAGGGGTCTTAATTGATGTTATATCTGTAATTTAAGTTACGCAACCTGACTCTACTGGCGAATCATTTGCAGTGAGCTCAACGCCAGCGGCAGAATTTGCTTATTGTGTCGTTTTGTTGCATAACTAGGGTGCAAAGACTACTTCGTTCGGTGTCTGCGTCTACCGTCGTGTCTGTTACAGTTAAATCTGTGCTGCGGGAAGACCTCATTTCATTAGGGGTCCTAATTGTTCTTCCCATTGCAGTAATAGAGTTACAGCGATATGAGCAATAAAAGTTTCACATACACTGCAACCATTCACTATACCGGCAATTTTGAAAAATGTTATTGGAAAAAGCCACGTCGGCGAATAACTATTCCAATAGTCGCTACACAGTTCACATTTTTCATCCCAAAAATTAGTCAGACGAGACAAATTCCAGAAATTCAGAGCAAAGGAACATGGCCAAAATTCAATCAATTACATATTGCAAACACACAAAATATGCCACAACAGCATAAGATAAAAAAAGTAATTGTTCACCTTAATAATGCAAAGTCAAAATACACGACTGGCCATTAAAATTGCTACACCAATTAGAATTGAAGATGATAAGTGTATTAATTGTACAGATATATTATACTATAACTGACATATGATTACATTTTCAGGCAATTTGGGTGCATAGAAATCAGTACCCAGAACAACCACCTCTGGCCATAATAACGGTCTTGATACGCCTGGTCATTGAGTCAAACGGAGCTTGGATGGCATGTACAGGTACAATTGCCCATAAAGCTTCAACACGATACCACAGTTCATCAAGAGTAGTCAATGGCGTATTGTGACGAACTGGTCAGGGCAGCAGTTGAACATTTTCCGTATCCAGAAAGGACCGTACAGAACCTACAACATGCGGTCCTGCATTTACCTGCGGAAATGTAGGGTTATTGCAGGGATCGAATGAAAAGTAGGGCCACGGGTCATAACACATCTGAAATGTAACGGCCACTGTTCAAAGTTCCGTCGATGCGAAGAATAGGTGACCGAGACGTGTAACCAAAGGCAGCCCATATCATCACGCCGAGTGATACGCGCGTATGGTGGTGACGAATACACGCATCCAATGTGCGTTCACCGCGACGTCGCCAAACACCGATGCGACCATCATGATACTGTTTACTGTGGGAACGAGACGTGGCTGCACGGTCCCTTACAGCCATTCGGATAAGATGCCTGTCATCTCGACTGCTAGTGATATGAGGTCGTTGGGATCCAGCACGGCATTCCGTATTGCCCTCCTGAACCCGCCGATTCCATATTTTGCTAAGTCATTGGATCGCAACCAACGCGAGCAGCAATGTCGCGATACGATACACCCCAATCGCGATAGGATACAGTCCGAAATTTATTAATCTGGAAAACAAGATTGCACGCGTTTCTCCTCCTTGCTCGAGGCATCAAAACAACGTATCACCAGGCAACGCCGGTCAACTGCTTTTTGTGTATGAGAAATCGGTTGGAAACTTTCCTCATGTCAGAACGTTGTAGGTGTCGCCACCTGCGCCAACCTTGTGTGAAGGCTCTGAAAAGCTAATCATTTGAATATCACAGTATCTTCTTCCTGTAGGTTAAATTTCGCTTCTGTAGCACGTCATCTTCGTGGTGTAAGAATTTTAATGGGTACGAGTGTAGATTCACAAAATGTTTCGCGAAAGAGGCAAATAAGACAGTTTTGTTGTTTTCTCCACAATATGTTCAAAATAACATTTATTCTAACGTTTGTAAGCATTTGTGTTAGTGTAATATACAACATAAGCTAACTGCAAAAAATTAGCAAATTTTTGTTTATGTATGAATACTGGGTGAAAGGTCCGACAAATAAGGTATGGACAATGAAACATATCTGTGCTTTGATGTAATGAGAAATTGCATTTAAAGAAGAATGTGTCACTGGTCATGTGTGACGTGACTGTTGCTGGTTAAACTGCCAATAAGATTATGTGAAAGCCCTGTTAAACTAAGAAATTAATGTATTTGTGTGTCTCAAAAAGATTAAACATTTCTAACATTAAGCTCCGTGTAATTATGTGTGTGTGATTGTTTCGCAAGCAACGGATAATACTGTGAATGCAAACATTGCTGTTAATGACAAATCTGTAATTAAACTCGAAATCTGATTTAATACTAATCCCGTATGTTTGATACGTTATGTCTGCTAAAGTTATTTCAGGAATTGCAGCGTTTACAGTATAGGTAGTGCTGACGAGGTTATATTCAAACACTACTGGAAGAGCCTAGTCGTAACTGGTATATTTTTCAATATTCGTGAAATGATACTTCACGTAAAAAACTCAAAATCGATAAGACATCACTGTCATCCATTTTGTACTTGTGTATTTCATCAGTCTGATTTGCTTAGAAATCAGCTGAATGCCAATACTTTCTTACTCACAAAAACCATTATTATTGCTTTAACAATTAACCTAAATAATTGGGCCGACAATATGATCTTCCATCAATGAAACACACCTGTCTACTCATGTTTTTTACCTTGGCTATCTGCGCATGACTTTTGATTATCATTAGCTATGCAAATAGAACTCATCAAAATTACACCTTCGTTATTATTCTTTTCAATCTGTAAATCAGTAACTTGCTTTGCGAGACGGCATTTTCACATAATATATTTTCATTCAAAAATAAAGTTCAAAATAATATAAGGAGAGGGAACTGGTAAATGACTTTAGGTTAAATCAAAATTTTAAACAATTCAGAGAACTAACCTCATTAATGCGAAAACGCCTAGCACCTACAAAGTACATGTTGTTGCTGTGGCCTTCAGTCCGTATACTGGTTTGATGCAGCTCTCCACGCTACCCTATCCTGTACAAGTCTCTTCACCTGAGAATACGTTCGGCAACCTACATCCTTTTGAATCTGCTTACTGTATTCGTCCCTCGGTCTCCCTCTACGATTTTTACCCCACACGCTTCCTTCTAATGCTAAGTTGACACTTCCTTGATGTCTCAGAATGTGTCCTACCAGTCTATCCCTTCTCTTAGTCAGGATATGCCAGAAACTCCTTTTCTCCCCGATTCGGTTAAGCACCTCCTCATTAGTTACGTGATCTACCCATCTAATTTTCATCATTCGTCTGTAGCACCACATTTCAAAAGCTTCTATCATCTTCTTACCTGAACTCTTTATCGTTCACGTTTCACTCCCATACAATGCTACACTCCAGACAAATGCTTTCAGAAAGGACTTTCTAACTTAGATGCCAACAAGTTTCGCTTATTTAGAAACGCTTTTCTTCCCATAGCCATTCTACATTTTATATCTTCTTTACTTCGGCCATCAGAAGTAATCTGTACTACTTTTATTGTCTCATTACCTAATCTAATTCCTTCAGCATCGCCTGATTTTCTGACATTGCATTCCATTACCTTCGTTTTACTCTTGTTAATGTCCATCTTATATCTTCCTTTCAAGACACTGTCCATTCCATTCAATAGCTCTTCCAGATCTTTGGCGGTCTCTGACAGAATTACTATGTCATCAGCAAACCGCAATGTTTTTATTTCTTCTCTCTGCACTTTAATGCCCTCCCCAAATTTCTTCTTCCATTCCTTCACTGCCTGCTCAATGTACATATTGAACAACATCGGGGAAAGACTATAACCCTATCTTACTACCTTCCCAACCTCTGCGTCCCTTTCTTGCCCTTCGACTCTAATAACCGCTGTCTGGTTCTTGTATAGGTTGAATATAACTCTTCGCTCCCTATATTTTACCCCTGATACCTTCAGAATTTGGAAGACTGTATTCCAGTCGACATTGTCAAAAGCTTTCTCCAAATCGACAAACGCTAAAAACGTAGGTTTTCCTTTCCTTAACCTATCTTCTAAGATAAATCGTAATGTATTGCCTCCCGTTTTCCTAAATTTTACCTAAATCCAAACTGATCTTCCCCGAGGTCGGATTCCACAAGTCCTTCCATTCGTCTGTAAATAATTCGTGTTAGTATTTTTCAACCATGACTTATTAAACTGATAGTTCTGTAATTTTCACTTTGTCTGCACCAATTCTTTAATTACAAAATAATAAATGCACATGGCTTTACCTTATTTCCACCTAAATCGAAAAAATATAAATGTTCTCTAAGCAACAGATACAACTACCTCCACCAATGGGCAGGCTTTAGCCCATCCAAAAATAATCTCAGCGACATGCAGCGTGCAGTGTGGCAGCTGAAACTACCAACATTTCACACACTCATCACACATACAGTTCACACAGACAGCTCGCTGCTGTTAGCAGGCATAATATGTGGTTTATAACACAGTTTTTGGTAAAACCTATTCGTGTATATTACAAAATTTTACAAACTGAATTCAGGTTGTTACATAAAAGTGGTTCATAGGAAATTGCGGGTACAGTTTTAATAAAAATGTGCCCAAGGCAGAATACATGTACCTGCTCAGTTCAACTTGAAGCTTCTGTTAGCGGCACCCGTGCTTTTCCTGGTGTTGTCCTATTTAGCTATTTCCCCAGAAGCATACGAGTTTCTTACTCGGACTGCAAAAAAGGAAAAGGCCCTTTTTACGCAAATCGCACTTTGTGAGACTAGTTGGACCTGTCACACAATTGAGGACTGAAAAGTTTTTCTCGTTTGATTTTTATGCCGTCCTTTAAATATATAACCACTAAAATTATATCCACTAACATTATGGAATATATCCCCAATTGTGCGATTGGATTCACGATTTCCTATCAGAAAGGACACAGTTCGTTGTAATTGACGGTAAGTCATCGAGTAAAACAGAAGTGATATCTGGCGTTCCCCAGGGAAGCGTTATAGGACCCCTGCTCTTCCTTGTGTTTATAAACGATTTAGGAGAGAATCTGAATAGCTCCCTGTCGTTTATCGGTTAGTGAAGTCAACAGAGGATCAAAAGCAACTGCAAAGCGATTTAGACAAAATTTCTACGTAGTGCGAAAATTGGCAATTGACACTAAATAAAGAAAAGTGTGAAGTAATACACATGTTCACTAAAAGAAATCCGCTGAACTTCAATTGCGCGATAAATCGGTCAAACCTTAAGGTCGTAAATTCTACTAAATACCTAGGAGTTACAATTACGAGCAACTTAGACTGGAGAGAACACATAGAAAATATTGTGGGGAAGGCGAACCAAAGATTACGTTTCATTGGCAGAACGCTTCGAAGATGCACCAGCTCCATCAAAGAGCCTGCCTACATCGCACTTGTGCGTCCTCTCCTGGAGTACTGTTGCCCATTGTGGGACCCTCACCAGGTGGGACTGGTGGAAGATACTGAGAATGTTCAGAAAAGGGCAGCTCGTTTTGTTTTATAACGTTACGGGGGGGGGGGGGGGCACGGAAATGTTGCACGAATTGGGGTGGAAATCATTAAAAGAGTATTCATTGCGGCGTGATGTGTTTGCGAAGTTTCAATCACCGCCTTTCTGAATGTCAAAATATTTTGCTAGCATCCACCTAATTAGGGAGACATGACCATCCAAATGAAATAAGAGAAATCAGATCTAAAACGGAACTATTTAGATGTTCTTTCTTCCCACGCGGTATTAGAGAATGGAACGGTAGAGAAAAGTTTTGAAAGTGATTAATGAACCCTCTGCCAGGCACTTAATTGTGATTTGCTGAGTATCATGTAGATGTAGATGCAGAAATGTAGTACAATAATTATAAAGACAGATTTGTTTCAACAGTTGGAGAAGAAGTTTTGAAGAAACTTCCTGGCAGATTAATCATTCTAGAAATTTTGAGGAGCTTTTAATTAGCAACCTCGTTGACTGCTAAAACTGTAATCAGCTATCTCAGAAACATGTTTGGAACCAGAATATAAAATCCTCCTCTCACAGCACACAAGAGGGAAACTGTCCTACCGAGAGTCAAGTATGTAAAAGAGGTCTTATCTGGAAGCTTCAAAATCATTTAAGTCACAAAATCGCGACAGTTATAAATTATTTTACTATTATCACTCATGTCGCATGTTACAATGTGTCTCATTCCACATGTCTTGTTGTATCTTACATGAATCTCGTCGTATGTGCTTCGTAATGCTTCATGACACTTGTTTCACTGGAAGATCTGTCCAGTGAGGCTGAAGTGCTGTTTTATGTTTATACTTAATTATATCTTTGAGGTTATGACTTTTTTCATCGTAGATATTCCACGTATTGAAAATGTGCCAATGACGTCTATACTGCCTGGATGTTGAACTTCAGCTGGCTGGCCGTGGCAACCGTAGAGTTTTGTATTTCGTTTCTTGCTAAATTACAACACGATCACAAGACGAAAAGAAAATACGCTTCAAAAAGTGTTCAAATGGGACTTAACTGCGGGGTCATCAGTTCCTAAGCTTACAAGCTACTAAGAGCGCAAAAAATTTCATGCTCGAGGGAGGATTCGAACCCCCGCCGGGTACGTCCTCGCGCATCGGAGCATAGCGCCTCAATTCGCTCGGCAACTCCGCCGCGGCAAAATACGCTTCGATACCGTTCCTGCAGTAGCCTATTGTATTGCATATTGACGTAAATTTCAATACAAGAAGTTTGTAAGCAACTGTTTGTCACGTTCAAACTAATAAAAAAAAATTTTTTGCCAAATTACAAAATGGTGGACAATGCAAAACACATGAATTTCGGGGCGTCGTGTTGTACATTCATTTTGTACTGAGGTCACTGAGATGTGCGATATAAATCTGTATATCTCCCACCACGAGTGTCTTTCCTCGATAATGTAAAAAACTACTGAATGGATTTTCATACAGTTTTCGGCACTGGACGGTGTGATTTATGAGGAAGCTTGAGATTTGTACTTGATTAAGGAGTGTGGTACTGGGTGAGTAAAACAAGCTAAAATCCGTGAAATAGAGCAATAAATATTTTTAGGAAAAGCTGTATATTCTGCCACTTACGAAGTTTACTGTTTAACTTTAGAACGTGACATTCGTAATGCTCAAAGGGAAACAGAATCATCTGAAGATCGAGAACTCCGATTACGTAATGACCGCATTAATAAAATTATCAAATTTTCATGCAAATTTTAGCAATTTCGAAACATTGCCTGATTTATTAGTATACAGTATCTATGACAGCACCATTACCGTTCACCAACGTTGACTGATTTACATCCATTGATTTATACACAACCTGGATGAATAAATCTGGTCTCTGAGTATAGAACTGCAACTCTGCTGCCCATTTATTTGTTTTGTACATTTTTTTGTATTTCCCGCCGTTGTGTAATTTGGGAAACAAATTTCCATCAGTTATATCGCGACAAAGAAATACTTTCTAAGGCTTCTTACTCTTGACAACTCCATGTTAATCTGCCATGTAATAAGCTGTTATCAAATCGGAATCGAAACCTTATTTCTTTTCGTTTTATAGAATCATTTCGTAGTTGCCATGTTGTAATTTGGCAACAAAGTAAATATGATTATCTATGGCAAGCACGGTCAGACAGCTGAAGCTGAGCATCCATATAGTATTGAGATCACTGTTTAGGTCCCACAATTTATACAGTATTTATAGTCCTAAACGTCTCTTATCATATAAGACCAGTGATCTCTATACCACCTAGATGTTCAACTAGAGATTTCTGAGCGAGCTAGCCAAAGATGTTCATATTCTGTGTTTTGTGTAATTACAACATGGCTGCTATGAAGTATTACAGGAAAACGAAAAGGAAATATGTTTCTATTACGTACTCACGCGAGTTTGTTACTTCGCATATTAACATAATTTTCAAATCCAGAGGTAATCTATCCATTATTCGTCACGTAATAACTGATGAAAATTCGCTTGACTAATTACAGCATAGCGGACAATGCAAATTCGTGTGCAAAACACACGAATGTGCAGGCACGCTATAGTTCTATGCTCAGACACCAGAGTTATACCACAGTCTAACATATACATTCACGACGCTTCCACTGATTTTTGTTATACGCCACGACAGCAGCGCTCCAAGCGGCTGGCTAGGTACATTTCTGAATACTATACGGGATGAGTGTGAATAGTGTCTTAAATTGATTTTAACACACTTTTTACAACGGGGATGGTATGTAGTGCCACAAAAATAGACAACAACCGCAAAATAATAACTCCACATTTGTCTTTATGAGAACCATTGGAGTGTACTTTGCAGGACAGTTTATTTAACACTATCTTGAAATCTACACCTTCTAATCAAGAATTTCAGTTCCTATTAAGAGCAAAATTTGCTAATAAACAAAAGGAGGCCCAACCATCTACAGAAAGACGTTGGTTTTCTACTCAGAAACATCAGAATTTCATCACTACAATTACAGACAAAGCAGTAAGTGTTGAACATAAGAAACTTAATCTGGAATGCATTACCTACATTATTAAATGTACCAGATCAGCCACTACAGTTGTAGCTAAAGGGAAGTCCTCGCAAACGTGACACTAAAATATCGAAAGCTAAAACACAGTTTCCCAACAAACTAGAAACCAATTCCACAACTGTTACTACATCTGAACCACGAACGGCAAGAATCTTCAAGACATTCGTTTTATAATCAAAAGCATATAGGTTTGTAACAAAGACGAGTGAAGTGTCACAATGTTCGAATCATTAGACACCATATTGAATTTTTACACGTCAAAGAAAGTTCCTGTCATATAGAAACAGACCACAACAGAAATTAATGTTTTTAGTTTGCCGGCCGCGGTGGCCGAGCTGTCTGCGGCGCGCCAGTCACGGTCTGCATGGCCACTACGGTCGGGGGTTCGAATCCCCCCTCGGGCATGGATATTTGTGCCGTCCTTAGTATTAGCTAGTTCATAAGTTGTTTGTAAGTTTAGGGACTGATGACCCCGTAGTTAAGTCCCACAAGCTCTACAAACATTAGAACATTTGTTTCTCGTTTGTTTATATTCTCTCACTTTGAGTTAAGAAAGCTACAGAATATACACATATTCGTAAGTATTTTCTCATGAATAAGTTGTTGTTTATATCACTGAATCAGGGAAATTTACATTTATTTCACGTTTATTTATGTCTCTCAGTACTTTAGTAATGCTTGAAACGCAAAAATTACAGAAACTATTTGGTTAATTACGTGGAAACGTAATTATAAACAAACATTTCTCTTCCGGGATCTTGCCCACCACTAAGAGCGCTAGTGTCGTTGCAACTGTCAGTTGGAAAACAGTTCAGCAGTTTTCAAGAAATGAAATTATTTTAAACTAATAATACCAACATGTGAAATTTAACATTTCTCCCATTCAGAAAAAGCTCTATAATCATGTGCACAGCTGGATACGACCAATGTTTTGCCAACAGTCACGTGCTTATGTCATAGAGATGTTGATGCCAAGAATGTGAAATCATGCCCTGGCTACTCTCAGCTATGCTCGAAAGTTATATAGGAATCACAGTGTAAGACATAAATTACTGCGAAGATTCGTTAGAACTATCTGTCAGTGAAATAAATGTAATAAAGTGTTATGCTGTCAGGTAACTCGAGATGCTAGATCTCATGTTTTGTATCTTTGACCAGGACATATTAGCCTTCTTTTGTGTTGTTGTAAGAGAATTTTTTATTCTGGTTATATTAATAAGTACCATTTACTTCTTCGTCATTATCTTGCTGATCATATTTGTGTTATAGTTAAAATCGCCCAGTGATGAAATTAGTTGCTGGGTGCGAGCAAACTAGATTCCACAGTAACTACTGTCTGTGGTAGGCGATATCCTTCCAGATACTCTTTGTGTTTGGAACCAGACTTTGTTTTTGTGAGTACAAAAACGTTATGTAGTTTCATTCACGATCCCATCCACATCTACATAGATACTCTGCAAATCACATTAAAGTGCCTGGCAGAGGGTTCATTAACCACTTTCATAACTTTTCTCTACCGTTCTATTCTCTAATAGCGCGCGGGAAGAAAGAACACCTAAATCGTTCCGTTTTCGATCTGATTTCTCTTATTTTATTGGGATGGTCATGTCTCCCTAAGTAGGTGGGTGCTAGCAAAATATTTTCACATTCAGAACTAAAAGTCGGTGATTGATATTTCGCAAACAGATCACGCCGCAATGAATAACGTCTTTCTTTTAATGATTTCCACCCCAATTCGTGCAACATTTCCGTGACGCTTTCCCCCCCCGTAACGTGATAAAACAAAACGAGCTGCCCTTCTCTGAACCTTCTCAATGTCTTCCGTCAGTCCCACCTGGTGAGGGTCCCACAATGGGCAACCGTACTCCAGGAGAGGACGCACAAGTGTGATGTAGGCAGTCTCTTTGGTGGAGCTGGTGCATCTTCTAAGCGTTCTGCCGATGAAACGTAATCTTTGGTTCGCCTTCCCCACAATATTTTCTGTGTGTTCTTTCCAGTCAAAGTTGTTCGTAATTGCAACTCCTAGGTATTTGGTAGAATCTACGACCTTAAGGTTTGACTGATTTATCGAGGAATTAAAGTTCAGCGGATTTCTTTTAGTGGTCATGTGTATTACTTCACACTTTTCGTTATTTAGTGTCAATTGCCAATTTTCGTACTACGTAGAAATTTTGTCTAAATCGCTTTGCTGTTGCTTTTGATTCTCAGTTGACCTCACTAACCGTTAAACGACAGCATCATCCGCGAACAGTATAAGGGAGCTATTCAGATTGTCTCCTAAATCATTTATAAACACGAGGAAGAGTAATGGACCTATAACGCTTCCCTGTGGAACGCCAGATATCACTTCTGTTTTACTCGATGACTTACCGTCAATTACAACGAACTGTGTTCTTTCTGATAGGAAATCGTGAATCCAATCGCACAATTGGGGAGATATTCCATAAGCACGCAATTTCATAAGAAGCAGCTTGTGGGGTACAGTGTCAAAAGCCTTCCTGAAATCCAGAAATATGGAATCGATTTGAGATCCCTTGTCGATGGCACTTAACACTTCATGTGAATAAAGGGCAAGCTGTGTTTCGCAAGAGTGATACTTTCTGAATCCGTGTTGACTTCTGGCTATCGAGAGACTCGTCGTGTCTGTACCGATAAAATCGCGCCGGCCGCGGTGGCCGAGGGGACTGAGGCGCTCCAGTCACGGTCTGCACGGCCACTACGGTCGGGGGTTCGAATCCCCCTTCGGGCATGGATATTTGTGCTGTCCTTAGTAGTAGCTAGTTAATAAGTAGTTTGTAAGTTTAGGGACTGATGACCCCGTAGTTAAGTCCCATAAGCTATTCAAACATTTGAACATTGATAAAATCGCAAGCACGTTCATATCCGTGTCTGGATACCTAAATTTAGGTTGCCAAGTACTAGAATGGTTTCCTTAGAAAGGACATCGATGATTTCTGTCCACATACGAGCTTGCACTCCACCTTTACCCCTCCACTGCGGACGGTTCGGAAAAACCCCAGCTTCCCTTTTTGATGAATGTGAGGTTTTAAACGTTTGTTTTTCATCCTCTAATAACTACTCACCTACGAGGTAGACACCAGCGATACCATATAATAGGATTAATTGTCCCTTGGCGGGGCTCATATTTTTCTAAAAGTCGGCTTATTTGTTGTGCAGAGAAGCACTGAAAATGTTATTAGCTCAGGAGAACGCAACATTGGCTCGTGTTGTTCACGCCTTTGCCACGTAAATGAGGTGTACTGTGGCGTCAATTATGCGTATCCATTAACGCCAGAGAAACCCAGTTAAATCACATCCGACAATGTTGTCCACCCTCAAAGAGCATCACATCATCACAAACCGGGCAGCAACTCTTTTAAATCAGCGAGCTTTGCTATTCTCTCTACCAGACGTAAAACTGTGTAAAGCGTGCGCTTTGTGTCGGCCGTGTTGGTGCAGAGTTTATATGCAGCACAGGGTATCGTCAGCTGGCCACTGATGCTAGATTCTTTCATAAACCGTTACATTTCTGATGTCAGCCAGTGGTGCAGAACGAACTGTAAATGCGAAAGAAGTAACGAATGCTATAGTGAATTCCCTCAGAGTTACTGTAATCTCTGGGACAACCCCCATGACAAAACTATTTCACCTGGTGAGTAAGATGTATTGAGACAGGCAAAATACTCCCCCCCCTCCCCCCGACTTTAACAAAAATGTACTAATCCCGATTCCAAAGTAAACAGGGGGATAGGTGTGAAAATTGCAGAACCAACAGTTTAGTAAGTCATGGTTGCAAACTTTGAACACGAAGTATATACATAGGATAGAAAGGCAGAGAGGTGCTGAACTTCGGAAAGATCAATTCGGTTTCTGGTGATATGTAAGATCAATACACACATTTCGACTTATCTTAGAAGATAGATTAAGAAAAGGCAAACCTACAATTCTAGCTTTTGCAGATATGGAGAAAGGTGTTAACATTGTTGATTGGAATACATTCTTTCAAATTCTCTAATGAGCAGGAGTGAAATATAGGGAACGGAGGGTTAATTACAACCTGTATATTAACCAAACAGATGTTATTAAGTTGAAGGAAATGAAAAGGACGCATTGGCTAGGAAGGGGGTAAGGCAGTGTTGTAGCCTTTGTCAAATGTTATTCAATTTGTACATTGAGCAAGGTATAAAGGAAAACAATGAGAAATTTGAAGTTCAGGGTGAATAAATAAATCTTTGCGTTTTGCTTATGACATAGTATTTCTGTCAGACACAGCGAAGGACCTGGAAGAGCAGTTGAACGGAATGGACACTGTGTTGAAAGGAAGTATAAGATGAACATCAACAGGAGCAAAACAAGGGTAATGGTAAAATCCTGCGATGCTAAAGGAATTAGATTAGGTAACGAAACAATAAAGTTGGTTGATGAGTTTTGTTACTTGGGCAGTAAAATAACATATGATGCTCACAATACAAAGGATATAAAATGCAGAACAATAGGAAGAAAAGCGTCTTTGAAAAAGAGGAATTTTCTAAGACTGAATATTAAATTAAGTGTAATGAAGTCTCTTCTGAAGGCATTTGTGTGGGGCGTTGTCTTGTACGGGAGTGAAACTTGGACGAGAAATAGTTGAGACAGGAAGAAGATAGATGCTTTTGAAATGTGGTGTTACAGAAGAATGCTGAAGATCAAGTGGGTAGATCGTGTAACTGATGAAGAAGTACTGAACAGAATTGGGGGAAAAGGAACTTTTGGCATGCCTTGACTAAAAGAAGTGATTGATTGGTAGGACACATTCTTAAATATCAAGGAATTATAATTTAGCATTGGAGGAAAGTTTGTGGGGGAAAAATCGTAGAGGGAGACCAAGAGGCGAATACAGTAAACAGATTCAGGTGGATGTGGGTTGCCGTTCTTATGCGGAGATGAAGAGGCTTGCTCGGAACAGAGTAGGGTGGAGAGCTGCATCAAACTAGCCTCCTGACTGAAGACCACGTTAATATAGCGAATAATTGTCCTTATACAATAATTGAAATGTCTGATATGCAGTTTTGGAAAGGAATAATTTAAAGGGTATATGAGAGGGGGGATAAGGGTTTAATGTCAGGTTGACGGAGAGATCGGAAAAGGTCAAGCACCAAACCGCATTGGCAAGGATCGGGAGAGAGGTTCGTCGTACCCTTTTTAAACAAACAAACACTTTATTTGCTTTAAGTATAGAGGTAAATCAAAATTATGGATGGTCAGAAAGGGCAATTGAACCGTAGCAGTAATAAACTCGTTTCTCTGTTTAATATCCATACATGTTGATTTACTGGACATTGTTTTCAATCTGAGTGCATAAAGAAATCAATTTTTTTGAATAATAGGCAGTAAATTGTAGTAAGCATCTTGAAGATATCTGCTTAATCAGATACACAGTTTAAAAAGAGCGTCACAATAAACATATTTGTTATAAATAATGAACTACGGTCTACAATCGATAATAACTTATATATAAAAACAAATAGTTGTGGGTCAGTGTAGATGAAGCTTAGAAATTGCTTTGCCGATCTGAATAGTTTTGTTTTCTTTTCTTCACTTTAATACAGGGATAATTTAGAAAAATAAAAGGGGAAAACCCCAAAATCAGCCGAAAAATCGAAAAAATCTAACGCCTATTAATCCCTCAAAAGGGATACCGTCATACACGACTGTTTGGCGGCTGAAGCTGTAGGAATGAAAAGGTGCACACTGCTTCTCGGATGCATCATCATATTAATATGTGAAGACGAAAGCTGAAGCACATAATTTTAATATCACCTTTCTTACAAATAAATCATAGTGTCCCTTTGTGTGTTTGTTTGCAGTTCATACAAATGCACAGGTTTATTCTGATCATCTTGAAATTTTGCTGACTTGACCTTACTACAAGAGAAAGAGCAAAATTTTGAATGGTGGCTCGCGGAGGGTACTTTACTTACAGACTTTGCTATAGACCTACAGGTTTATTGCTGTCTTTTAGAAATTTTGCTCACCTGTCAGATTTACTAATTATTAGAAAGTTTGCTGATGAATGTATGTTTTCATGGGGAGGGTTTCTATAAACTGTAAGTCAACGTATGGTGCGTGGCCAAAGGTTCCTTGCAATAATCTTTGACAGTGTTTCGTTGATTAGCACATAAGTTGACCGATGTATTTTTCACAGATAGGGGCATCAGGAGACGAACTGAAAATGCGGAATGAATAGAGGACAAGGAGTGGGGGGTGAGGGGGAGGAACGGATGGGGTAAGAGGGACAGAGGGGCAGAGACATGGGAGAGGAAGGGGTGGACTAAGAAAGAGAGCGATTGAGGATCGTAGGAGAGATGGACTGCGAAAGGATGGAATAAATAAATACCGGGTTTTCAGCTAGTGTAATGATAAAAATTATCTGGCTGATAGCGCGTCTAAATTTGAAACCTGTTAGAGCGTATACCGGGCAGTTTCTTTTATTCCATAGACTGATGTTTCATGAGAAATTTGATGTTTGTAGTATAAACTATATATATACTTCTGCTAGAAAAATAAATATAAATTTTTATATCTATGTTGTCCGATGAAATTTTATATTTTCTACAATCTAGAACGCTGACAATGTAATTGTTTTCTGTTTTTGTTTGATGTCATAGACACAAACAGATAATGTGAAACTAACTCAGTTAAGTGGTATATTCAGCTTCAATCGATATCCATAGACAGAGATTGTGAAGTATATTAATTTAGATTATTTATGTACGTCTGTATTTAGTGTACAATGTAAAGGCTGTGAACATGGGTCCAAGTGTAGGGATTCTCCATTAGAAATATGAACCAGTGTTACGAGCGGTAATAATTTGAAAGCAGCAATCCTGTAGTCCTAAAAGTGTTATCTGACAATCTAATACGACAAAAAATAAGTTCACCTTTATAAAGCGGTGACCTATGTATGCTGTCAATGTATCTTATATATTTTCCTCCTGTGCTACAATAAAATTTTGTGACTGTAATTATTATAGGGAGCCGGACGGAGAGAGCTAATGGTTGCTTAGTTATTGAATAAAGAAGGTTACTGTGATCTGTAGCATCGGTGACTCTGCAGACGTGGAAAATCATGCAATGTTAGACAATATTGACCATGATAATATTTGTTCGATACGACTGGTGGTTCATATTGTACACTACAGAGTAACAAATCGGTAATCAAACTTCTTAGAGATAGAAAAGATATGCAGTTTCTTATTTCGATACAGCGCTAATGTGTAAGTTAGTTTGATGCCATATGTAACACATATCGAATAAAACATTCCCACTATTAAATCACGCTATATAATAATCATAATTACAACGATCGTATAACAGGAAAAACATAGAAAGCAATAAAGTACATAGTTTTACAAACTTTCTATGTATGATACTGGTGGCAGAGGGCTATAATTCACGTGAATATCAGTATCTCTAATTTTCTTACATTCTATCATACATATAATTGGAAAACCTGAAATCTTGTACACAATGAACTGGCTGCACTGCAGATTGATTCGTAACAGACTTCTAGAAGATGTACCAATTCACGAAGAAGGAGTTGAGAATTGCCTTTTGATGAAGCTATAAGGTGACATTTTCTTCAAAGATTAAGATTTCTTCATTAAAACCCTGTGTGAAGCGATCATTTCTAATGTTCTAATGTTTGTAAAGTCTATGGGACTTAACTACGGGGTTATCAGTCCCTAAACTTAAAAACTACTTATGAACTAACTAAGACTAAGGACGGCACAAATATCCGTGCCCGAGGGGGGATTCGAACCCCCGACCGCAGCGATCATTTCTACTTTAGATCTATGTTTTAGATACGATACATCTTCGTGGATTAATACACCTGACAGACAGCTGACTACCTAAGTTTTCTACGAGTAATTTCATTCGTTGAACGTGATCTCCAAGATGAACATTAACTATCAAGCGTAGTACTTAACAGTACGAACAGCCCAAAATCGAGCCTATCATTTCAGATACAAAATTTAAGATTTTAATTTCAGTACGGAAATTATGCTTTTTGACCCGCTCGGTTAGCCGTGCGGTCTAACGCACCGCTTTCCGAGACGGGGAGGCGTCCCGGCCCCGGTGCTTTCTAGGCGGTTGTCCACATCCCCTTAGGTGAATACCAGGCTAGTCCCCAAGTCCCGCCTCAGTTACATGACTCACAAACACTTCTTAACACTTTACACGTTCACACACATGTAACACTATACGCAGACATTTGGGGTACACATTTCCTATTGGGGGGGGGGGGGGGGCATGGGATGGTGACATGAAGGGCATCCGGGCACCCTGTAATTATTAACACATGCCAAATCCGCGTTTAACACAGTGCCGACCCTGCTTGTGCGGGAAAGGGCCAAAGAGAGACAGACTGAAATGATGCTTTTTAGTCTACAGCGCACCAAGATGTCTACACACCGCTGAACTTAACGAGTCACCGAGCGAGGTGGCGCAGTGGTAACGCACTGGACTCGTATTCGGAAGGATGGTGGTTCAAATCCACCTCCGGCCATCCAGATTTAGGTTTTCCGTGATTTCCCTAAATCACTCCAGGCAAATGCCGGGATGGTTCCTTTCAAAGGGCACGGCCGATTTCCTTTCCTCATCCTTACCCAAAAATCCGAGCGTTAGCTCCGTCTCTAATGACCACGCTGTCGACGGGACGTTAAACCCTAAGATTCCTTCCTTCCTTAACGTGTCGAATGGGGATGGCCGCGAGGTCTGAGCCGCCATGTCAAGGATTGTGCACCGCTCCCGTTGAAGGTTCGAGTCGTCCTACGGGCATTCACATGTATGTTGTCCTTAGCATAAATTAGTTAAGTAGTATGTAAGTAAGTCTACGGATCCATGACCCTAGCAGTTTGGTCCCTAAGTTACACAAAGTCAGAACTTTGCATTTACCTATGCTGGAAAAATAACCCCAGTATTATTATCAGGTGAAGTGATGAAGTGGTTGGAGACGAGTGAACACTGTCATGGACATTCTTAGCTACTGCATCCGTAGTTCATGCCCTCGAATTAAACTTGCGCATAATAGTTCGCGATCGGAAGCGCAGACATTAGTTCACGGCTCTGCAGCGAACTAGTTCGTTCGTAGTTCGTAGGCTCCCATTGACGGCTGAGCGGCGTGGTCTGCGCATGCAGCTGGAGGGAGAAGATCCCCCACCTAGCTGCTTCATGCGCTTGCTGCGTGAGCCGCTAACGATACCACGCAAACCAAAAGAAACAGTTCGTGGATAATTTCTCTCGTTTAATTTTATGCTTATCTCTATACCTTGGCATTATGAATTTATTAGTCAGATATTGCAGAGTGCAGAATACTTCAAAACAGAAATTTTGTAGCACTGAACTATGTAATCTAGCAGGCAGACGCTCACCTCTAAATGGCTCTCATCAGCAGAAGGCAAACACGTGATTTTTAATTCTGCCGCGCGCTCTCTCGCTATTGCCCGTCGGTCTTCGGAAAAGAATCCAACGAACAGTGAAACGAGATACGTTTGGCATAATGTTTCACGACTGGTAACGCATGTTTTAGTTCGCGACCGCTTCCACGTATTTTAGTTAGCGACCGATCGCGCAGATTTTAGTTCGCGACCGGTAGGTCTCCTTTTAGTTCGCAGCTCGGCCGCGAAGTAGGCCGCTCTTTTTAGTTCGTCTTCTCTTTCTGGCTTTCGCTACCGCTACTAAAAGAGCTCTTTCTTTTGTTATGACAGCTTTTTTATATAAGGATCAGTGTTGCCCAAGCGTGTGCTAGTACCCGTGTTTTTGGGCAATTAGACATCAAATACTTATGCAAATAAACCAGTTATTTACACGAATGGGTGATACGATGATATTCAACTACTGTGAATACACAGTCTCTTAGTATTTTATTTTTAAAATGGATTTATTTATTTATTTAATAGGTCATTGAAGGAACATTACCTACAAATCACGCGATGCTGCGCGCTCTCGTGTCCTCTCGCTGTTCCCCGTCAGTCTTCGGAAAAGGAGCGAACGAACTAAGAGGCGAGGGGTCTGCGAACTAGTTCGCGTAGTTCGCCTGTGGGTGCGCTCTTCCGAACTAGTTCGTTCGCGAACTACACAAGACTACCTGGAACGTATGTAATAATTATCCGTTGTCTAGCTATAAACTGTACTAAAATTTTTAGCAAAGCTCATGTTACAAGGCTACTGGACTACTACTTCGTATGTTTTTCTCATCTCTAAACTTATACTTCTGAAGTTTTGTTCAAACCAGAATTTTAAGTCGTTCGCGAAGGTGCAGCGCTTTACATACCTTGTGAGAAAATAGGACATCATAATGATAACTATGACGACTCACAAAAAACAAAAAGATGCTCGACGAAGAAACGTTAATTTGAGACATCAAAGAAGAAACGGTCGTGTTTTACAGCTTGTACAGTCACATGAACGCACGCAAGACGGTAAGAAATGTAGCCCGAGAAAAACAAGGAACACGAATATGAGATACAGTCTATATTTTACAGACCGCAGCTGTCCCATATGCCATTCGTCTTTCGTATAATAAACTCGTTGCAGTGGCCCTCATCTAGTCTTCACACAATCGCCATTTACACGAAATGAATATGCGCAGAAAATGTGTCGGCCATCTGTTATTTTATGAGATGTTGTTCCTTTACGTCAGATTCCTTTCATCCTGGTGGCAAAAAGTTGTTTATTAGTGGTTTTTTGCCGATCTGCAGAGTTAGGTACGTCTCTGTCGGCGAGCACGCGCCGAATACCTGCGCAAAATGGACGGCGTTCGGCGTTCCGTCCCCTTATAAGGGGACACGCGGGGCGGGGATTCCGACGGGACAGCAATGTTATCTCTGCCCGCGCGCCACGCCTTTAGTAGCAGTCGTCTCTCTTTTGTCACACAGATAATGACCATGTCCCGTTCACACTTCCATTGCAAAAACCTTGAAAAGTATAGGAAAACTAAGGCTGGCATGTAGTTGCGGCTGGTGGGCTGTTTTTTAGGCGGGGCGGCATGTCTCTTCAATTGTACACGACATTTTGTCCCTTAAGAACATTTCTTGAATGGGGAGAATATAGCATTAATTTTATTAGCTAGTTACGTAATTTAACCCTTCATCGAACACGACTTTTTCCTCCTATACCAAAATACGAACAAATTTACGCACAAATATATAGTTTTTAATATTTTCTGTAGGCAATGAAAACCTCTTAACTCCATTTTATTACATTTCACAACAGACCAAAAAACTGTATCTTAAAATAATATAAAGTGGTAAAAAGTAAATTCGTTGTATGTAAAACTATATAAGTAAGTGTTCAGAGAACACAAATGCTTCGTCAGCGACGAAAATAGAAATTAGAAGACTATCACCAACAAATGTTGTAACGAGGTTTTCATTGCCTACCATTGGTATGAAATAAAATCAAAATAGCGTTCTTACTTTAATTAATATATTTGTAGACGAAGTCTTGTCTTGTCTCCTTCCCTACAGCAAAATGGTCAATTACAAGTTCATTAAATTATGCACATTTAAAAGTGTTTTTTCTATAGAGCACATAGCTAACGCACTAAGTCTCTCCGATTTCATTGTGTTTCTGGTGAAAGTCTTGATTCTTTTGACTGTAGAGAAACACCTCTCACTTTGCGCTGTTGTCATTGGTATTGTACAAATAATATGCATGAGTTTCACTGATTCCGGTAGCACAGTTTCTAAATTATAATCGTATATACAATTGAGAAGTGTTAAAGCTCCGTTTGCTGTTTGGAAATCATTTTTACTGTAGGCCTATATGACTGTCAATTCCTGACACAGTTCAGAAGAAAGGATTTATTATTTCACATCCACAAAGCCAGTCTGCATCTTTATATAAAGCTGGATTAAATTTCCTAGTGAAACTACTTTCGCTTTTGCACGCATTTTGTGTCTGTACAATGTTCAAATCAGGTCTCGGTGGTCTAACCTTTTTAATTCCAACATTCCCTCAAAAGTCAATTTTTGACTACCAAATGATAAAATGTAGTTTACACTATTTATATTATTCAATCTAAGTAGGACACTAGAAAACCAGTTAGGCAACTACACGCACCTTCACAACAGCGACACTAGTATCACACGAACTGCATCTGTTAGAAACTGCCTGAGCGGTGTCGGTACGCCTTTGTATATTTCGCGCCCTTAGCCACATATATGTTACTCTGTGCCTTGGCTCGGACGCCGTCCTAAGCGGCCCGGTTCAGCACACTACCCCCACCAAACCCCCAGTACCCCCACTCACTCCAAGCGCTCGGTGCCAGCCTTAAAACGACGCGGACGGATCGCGTAGAGTCCAACAGTCAGCCCATTCTGAAAACTTTCGCTGAGCCTGGCTGGCAGACTACCTAGTCTAAGAACATTGATCATTCAGTTACACGGGCAGCTGCTACACGAAAATTATTCGAGTAGATTTGTTATTAACTACTGGAACGTATTCCGTGTTGGATATTTTTGGGAGGGCGCCGCCCCAGAGTCCTCAAGGAGTGGCCGCCACTGCTGGCATGACGGTAGAAGACATCTCGGGCGCACGTAGGATTTCTCTAGCTTGCCTCTGTGTAGGTTATGATCAGCAAGGAAGAGTATTTTGAAGACATTGCTCTTCCCACTTCTTTTCTTAAGCCTACATATTTTTTGAGATATGTGGATGATATTTTTATTGTCTGGCCACACGGAATGGAAGCCCTTCATTGGTTTCTAGATCATTTTAATTGTCTTGATCCACGCATAAAGTTTTCGATGGAAATTGAAAAAGATGGCAAATTGCTTTTCTTGTATGTTTTAGTTCATAAAAAAGAAAATGGGACTTTGGGGCCCAGCGTGTACCGTAAACTCACACATATGGACCGCTATCTCCACGCTACTAGCTGTCATCCACCACATCAACGGTTGGGTGTTCTACGTAAGCTCGTCAAAAGAGCTTATGCCATTTCTGATTCTGAGTATTTGACGCAAGAACTGGATCATCTTAAGGTTGTTTTTAGGCAGAATAGGTGTACTAATCATCAAACCAGTCGATCTTTCCAATTCGGACCACCACGTGAACCACCCACGCACACTTCAAAATCAGTTGCATTTTTACCTTATGCGGGAAATATTTCTTCAAAAATATCGAGAATCCTTCAAAAATACGACATCAAAAGTATCTTACTGCCATTGTCTAAAACCAGAGCTCCTCTAGGACCCGTAAAAGATGATTTGGGATTGAGGAAGCCTGGAGTATATAAAATCCCCTGCCACTGTGGTAAGCTATACATTGGACAGACAATTCGTACGATTCACGACCGTTGTGTAGAACATAAAAGGCACACACGTCTGTTCCAACCAGAAAAGTCTGCAGTGGCTGAACTTTGTCGTAATGAAGGGCATAACATGTCATTTAAAGACACGCAAATTATTGCTCCAGCCTCAAGTTATTGGGATTGTGTCCTTAAGGAATCGATCGAAATAAGATTGTCAGATAATCTTATTAATAGGGAAAAAGGATTTACATTGAGTAAAACGTGGAATCCCATTTTATCTGATATTAAACAACAACGGTCTAGTTTTGGACCAGCCCCTTCTTAATTTTCGATTACTCGCTTTGGCTAAATTCTACCACTGGTGGCGCTGCAATACTCTTCACTGCCCAGAGGGCGTTCTTCCACTTCTTGCACATGCGCACTGGCCTGTTCCCGCGGTATAAAGGAGCCGCCGTTACTGATGTGTCCTCAGTTCCGGCGTGATTGTGCACCAGTCATACCTGAAGATGGCGGCCAGGTGGACCGCCGAAATATCGTATCAGCAGACCGACATAATCCGGCCGCAAACCCGTGAAGAACAACAACCAAGAGGAGTTACTTACCGCTGTTTGGATGTCAGTTAAAATCTGATGTTGGTAACAACCACAGTAAAACATATACATATAACAAAATGTTGTTATACAACGTGACAGCAGCGCTCCACATATGTCGTTCTCAGGCTTCCTAAGATCCCTGACAAAGTACGAAACGGTACATTACAGAGTAGTTTATTTACAGTTATCTTGTAACATACACGCTGTATTAAAATAATTTTATTTTCTATTGAAAATAAAAAAAATGGCTATGAAACACCAGAAGACCTGCCCTTTGGCAGGAAGTCGTCTCTTAATCTACTCAGGAACGTTAAGAATTCTTCACTAGAGTTGGAGTAAAATCGGTGAGGGTGGAACGTAGGAAATGTATATAGACTGCAGTAACTACAGTATTTAACGTACCAAACCAGCCACCAGAGCTGTAGACGAAGGGAAAACGTCACAGACGTGCCAATAAAAACGTCAAAAGCAATCAAACTGGTTTACAACAAAGAATAATTCCACAATTGTTCCTACAGCTGAACCACAAACGATAAGAATGATCAAAACATTGCACTCAAAATAATATGCGCAAATAAGAAAGACGACTGAAGTATAAAAACGTTCGAATCACTAGACTTCACACCGAACTGATAAGAGTCAAAATACTGCCTGTCATAGTAAGAACAGACAATAGCCGGTCGCAGTGGCCGAACGGTCTGAGGCGCGCCAGTCACAGTCTGCACGGCCGCTACAGTCGGGGGTTCGAATCCCCCCTCGGGCATGGGTGTTTGTGTCGTCTTTAGTATAAGGTAGTTCATAAGTAGTTTGTAAGTTTAGGAACTGATGACCCCGCAGTTAAGTCCCTTAAGCTCAACAAACATTTGAACATTTTGAACAGACAATAATATAAATTTATGATTCTCTTATGTTTATATTCTACTTACTTTCAGCGGAATCAACTGCTAATATACACATATTCTCAAGTATTTGTTCATGACGAATTTAATCAGTTAAATTCGGATATTCTTACATCATTTTCCGTATTATATTTTTTTTAATATTTCACTACTGCTTGTAACGCAAAAATCATACAAACTATTTCGTTATTCACGTACAAACATAATCATAATCAAACATCCCTCCCTCCTTCAGCGGCCTGCCCACCGCCAGGAGCGCTAGTGTCGTTGTAACTGTCAGTTGGAAGCAACTTTCACAGCAGTGACTGTCGTGGCTGTATATGTAACAACAAAAGAGGTTAGAATAAAGGGAAATGGCATTACATAAGCCGAGATCATAAGTTAGTTAAAGCCTATTCGCCATCTTGGTCAGTTTTGGAATGCTATTTCTCAGTTAAAACTTTGCGTTAAAGTAGACCCTCTTACTGTTTATGCATTCAACTGACAGTCTCTGCAAAGTAATTACTTTCAAACACTACATTTTCTTGAATAAATAGTAATAAATACTCATCATAATATATTTGAAAATTAATTTTTAACGGCTAATTTGCACTCTTTTAACACATTGTACGTCACGGCAAAAGAATCGTACGTTTTATTCCTGTTTTGAATTACATAAAACATTAACTCTACAATACGAACACACCTCCAAACCTAGGAATATGGGAGAGGTATGCTTCACTTTTTCAGCGTAAGAGCGTCTCCCTGTATTCCAACCTCCTTGAAAACAACAAAGTTCTTGTGTCTTTGGAGAGTGTTAACAACATATCGCGGTTGCTCCGTTGTGGCCCCTGGCGGTTGTGGCAGATATAAGGAGTCGTAGTATAGCTCGACGTGAGTACGATTCTCGGCGGAAGTGTATCGTATGTTATATCTCAAACAAAAAGATTATTTAACTGTTGCACTGGTTTACTCGACATTTGAAGACTGCTACTTCATTATTCATTTTATATAATATGGATGAAGGTGTGGGAGATAATGGTTTTGTCCAGACGAAAAAGAAGGTTTGTCTTGATTTCATTATTATTATCGCTCTTCGTTTTGTGAATCGTAGTATCAGACATTTGTCCGTTGATGGCTCGAAGTATACTTAAATGTTCATCCTGTCAATTTTTCACATGAAATATTGTTTGTAACAATGTTTCTTGTACCATGGGGTTTCTATATTTACATAAATACTCTGGTAATCATATTTAAGTACATGACAGAGAGTTCATCGAACCACCTTTATGATAGTTATCTACAGTTCCATTATCTAATACCGCGCTGGAGAAAGGAACACCCAAATCTTTTCGTTTTCGATCTGATTTCTCTTATTTTATTGTGATGATCATTTCTCCTTACGTAAATGGGTGATAACAAAATGTGTCCGCATTCGGAAGAGAAAGTTGGTGAAAGAAATTTCGCAAATACATATCACCGCAACGAACAACGCTTTTCTTTTAATGATTTCCACTCCGAGTCCTGCATCATTTCCGTGACACTCTCTCCCGAATATCGTTATAATACAAAACGAGCTACCCTTCTCAGCACTTTCTTCAAATCGTCCGTCAGTCCCACTTGGTGGAAGCCCCACAATACTCCAAAACATAAGGCACAAGTGTAGTTTAGGCAGTTTCTTTAGTAGAAATGTTGCATCTTTTGATCTCCCAATGAAACGTATCCTTGCGTTTGCCTAACCAACAATATTTTCTGTATGACCTTACCAAATTAATTGGTTTGTAATTTTTATACCTAGGTATTTAGATGAATTTACGGCCTGTACACTAGACTGAATTATGTGTAAATGAAGTTTAACGGATTACTTTTAGTGCTCATATGGAAGACATCATTATTAAGGATCAGCTGCCATTATTGCACCATATAGATATCTTATCTAAACCATCTCGCAGTTGCTTTTGATTTTCTGGTGACTTTACTACCGGATAAATGACCTCTGAAACTCGACCGACGCAGAGGATACCGTGCTCACGGATGCGGGTCTTTTAGGGGGGTGCTTGTCCGTACAAGTTTACGAAAGTAACTCGGGCGTCCGATCGTAGAAATTCGTGAGTGCACTAGTGCTCTCCCGATAATCTATTTGTAGTCTTGGGCAACGTCCCAGAGATGAATTAAATTGGTCCCAATCCCCCGGTTCCGACCAAAAGTTTCAGGAGTTTTTCCTTGGTTGTAAGGCGTATGCCGGAACTGGTAAGCCCCTACCACTTATTCCCAATGGGGATCCCCTCTTTGCCCCACTATCAGCTTGTCTGATAATAGGCTGAATAGAACCACGACTCTTTATGGGCCGGATCTCAAACAGCCCGCTCCACTCCTCGGAGTGGAGAATGAAAGAAATATTTTTTTTTTTACCTCTGAAACTCGATCACACACAGAACAATCAAACACAGCACACCAAACACAAACACAAACACAGCACAAAAGACACACACAAGAGTAAACATAGAGTTGCAAAAATGTAGAAAAACGTGTAGAATAGCCAGATTGTAAAGTATAAATAGTAATGTAGTAAAATATAAATGCAGAATATTAGGACCCAATTAGTTTATTGGTATTGGGTTTATTGTATCATAGCAAATGAAGATTAAAAAAAAAAAAAAAAAAAAAAAAAAAAAAAAAAAAAAAAAAAAAAAAAAAAAAAAAAAAAAAACAAACCTCCCACCAAAAGCTACAGTCACACCAACAGTACGAGAAACATTTTCCACATGGATTGATCGCGGCACTCGTACACGGGTACCAGAAAGCACTTGAGAACTAATGCGAAATGAATATTTATAGGTATGTACTTTTCTTTCTCTCTTTATTTTATGCGGGTGATGCAACTGAGGTTCCTTTGATAAAGTATCACCATACGGCCGGGACTCTTGCTCTACTCAGGGGTTTCTGTTACTAAATACAGTAGAAGACGTTTTTAAGTATCAATTGCCCCCCCCCCAACCCCCCCCCGCCCCCAGGAGAGAAGAATTGGGCCTCGGTGTTTTTTCTAATTTGGAGTTCAAATTTGATTTTCCGGTCTTATGTATTTGGGGGGAAATTTTTCCCTTTTCTTTCACAGGATCTTCTATCCTGACATGTCGTCCATTAAGGCCGTTGTCATGGTCGTCGTACTCAAACCCTAGAGTTCTTCCTACGAGAAGAATTTTTGTTTTCCTCGCTTTATTTTTATTCCCGCTTATACTGTTACTTTTGACTGAATAGTCTTTACTTGTGTTTCGTTTATGACGGAGCGATTACTTTGCTTCAGGAGATTCTGATTTTGTTGCCTTGTTTTGTCGCGAGAAAGGCAGGGTTCAAGGAGAGGTAGGAGACAAATAAAATAAAATAAAAATAAAAGTCTAAGAGAGCTGGTCACATTGTCTCCTAACAGGAAACTGTGCATTCAGTCGACCAACCGTGGCCATATATCATATGCACACAAGTTTACTGGAAGACGCTCGTGCCGGCCGCGGTGGCCGAGGGGACTGAGGCGCTCCAGTCACGGTCCACACGGCCACTACGGTCGGCGGTTCGAATCCCCCATCGGGCATGGATATTTGTGCCGTCTTTAGTATAAGGTAGTTCATAAGTAGTTTGTAAGTTTAGGGACTGATGACCCCGCAGTTAAGTCCCTTAAGCTTAACAAACATTTGAACATTTGAAGACGCTCGTGAGTTACAGTGTCAAAAGCCGTCCGAAAATCTAAAAATATGAAATGGATTTGAGAGCTCTTGTCGATACATGTTATCACACCATGTGAATAAAGAGCTAATTGTGCTTCACAAGAATCCATGTTGATTGTGGATCAATAGGCGATTCTTTTCGAAGTAGTTCAAAATGTTTGAGGAAATGTATGTTCTAAGCTTCTGCTGCAAACCGACGTCATACATGTGGGGCTGTACTTTTGCGGATCACTGCTATTGCCTTTCTCGAATATTGGAGTGACAGGTTTAACTTTCCAGCCTATAGGTGGTAAAGCTCCTTAGGCAAACTATCTGTATCTGACACTGTACTGGTTCTATATACAACGGGGTTTAGTCCAACTATAGTTTGTGATGGATGATGGTAACTTGCAGATGCAAATACAAGTCTGTATGACTGGGTTTGCGATAAAATGAGAGACCCAGAGAGCCGTCTCTCTCCCGTCTAACCAAGACATCAAAAAATGGGTGAAAACCATCTTCTTCTAATTCGATGGTAAACTGAATCTTCTCATGAATGCAGTCCAAGTGATGTAACAACTCAGCTAACTTCTCTTAACCGTATGGCCACACTACGAAAACATCGACCACATACCTCCAAAACCAGTTGGTTTAAAACAGATGATTCAAGTACTTTCTCCTCAAAATCCTTCATAAAAACGTAACCCACCAAGGTACACAAATGACTACACAAGGCGACGCCGCCAGTCTGTTCAAAATATTCTGAACATAAAATAAGTTGAGCAGAGAGAGTACCGAAAGAAAGCAGTGATGCCCCAATTTATTACCAGTAAGTTAGCCAAGCAATCTGCAGTTGCCTACCGATGGTCTGAGCAAAGAAGCCAAATGATTGCTAAATCATCTGTGGAGACACCAAAATCATTCACTATGGGTCTCAAAGGAAGTCCATCATTATGCACCTTAGGAAGGCCATAAAGTCTCTTGGTTACAGCATCATCTTTTTGTTACTCCATCATAAAAGAATCAGTGGAAATACGCATATCAGAAAATTTGATAATCCATGATGAACTAGTCCTTCAAATAGAAGTCATTGGCGGGATTGGGATGGTAGCATGTGTGCACATTTGTTTTATTAGGTCATGCCTTGTTAAAACTCCTTTATTTTTTTAAGCATATAACAACAGTCTTTTTGAAACTTTGGAATTCAATGTTACACACAGTTTTAAATATGATATGAAAAAAGTTTAAAGGCACAAGCGATGACCTACAATATAATCGTAAAAGCAATGTGTGGTGCCTCGTAAAATACTAACAATTAAGATAATAGAATTTTACATTTAATTACACATTCGAATTAATACGTAAGCCATGAAAATTCCAAACACTGCGGTCATTAGAAGACTAGAGCACTGAATTTTATCAGCGGAATCAAATTACTAGAGATAACAAATTACAGTTTAGCAGAACATTGAACTTTAAAGTCAGCAGCAAATATTCCTTTTAAGAAGCAAAGGGGTAACTGATGAAATCTAAACCTAGTGTCAGTAAAACAACAGTGTCAGTGGAAGACACGAACACAAAATAACAAATAACATATTTTAAGAAGTTACGGCAATGAATAACAGCCAAACCTCATCCACAAGCCACACTTATAATGTCACGTTAAGAAGGAATTTTTATTTACATAGATCAGTATGGAACATTTCTTTAATGGCCTGTACAAATTTCACTGAGTAACATCAAAGCACATCAGCAGGATAAACAAGTTTGAAATTAAAAAAAAAAAAAGAACAAGCTTAACGATCACAGTCCAATACTTATTTGCAAAATGTAACGACTGCCGTTACACTAACATTTGAATTCAGAGACAGAACAACTTACGAACACTACCAGCTTCTTAAGCCAAAAATAACTGATAGTATTTCAATTACAAACGTCCCATTGCGCTTATGCGGTAACGGCCGTAAACACGGCCGGACTCGGCAGTCCACGCAGACACGCAAACCAAATTACAGGACTTACGCTCCAATGGCACGACAAGAAAATACAAGAACAAACAGATATTAATAATAGGCAGACAAATATGTTTATATATCAACACAAACAAAGACCAGTGCTTACTAGCATACGTAAATGGTGAATAATGGCAAATCTTAAGGCTGCTTGCAGCTCAAATTATGTCAGAACCAGTGGAAACAAGTTTGTTACATAATGCTACACAAATAAAAACCAAGAATTCAAACTCATTACTTGAAACAAATACCAATAAACAGTCAGGTGGTTTTGAAGAAGCGCACTACGTCCCAACGCACAACAGTTTAGTTACAACTGCACAAGGCGAATTAAATCCCAGCTCCAGGCAGTTTACACATTATATTGAATAAGTCAACTTTTGATTTGGCAGCAACCGGGATAACAGTTTATTTTATTTTATTCCTGTCAGAAGCATCTTGTACAAAACATAACATGAAACACAAAAACAAAAATGTAGATCAATGAATATAAATACAAATTAGCAATTAATAGTGCACATATTTACAAGTAACAGTGGTAACAGTTCAAAGGTCTTTTCCCCAGGATTAAACATTAAACTATGCTAGCCCAAAATCTGGCCACATCACATGCATCACGGGTAGCACCAGTCAGGTCCTGCATGGTGCAGCAGGCGGGACAAAGCTCACACTGTAGCAGATGCTCGGTGGTTTGTTCTTTTCCACACTCGCACATGACAGATGCATCAAAGAGGCCCCACCTTCTCATGTTGACTTTGGATCATTTTACGTTGGTCCGCAGTCTATTGAGGGACTTCCACGTCATCTAGTCCTCCTCATAGCCAGGTGGGAGTGCTTCCTGTGGGGTCATCCAGCCACCAAGGTCCCCGATCTTTGCTCTCCACATCTCCAGCCTGGTCAGTTGTGGTGATTTGCCGAGCTCCGTCGTTGCATGCAGAAAGCTTTTCCTTGATTTGAGTCTCCTATGGGCTGGCTGATAATCAAAAAGGTGATGTCTTTGCTCGTTCCATTCTGGCTGTGACTTCCCTTCTAATCCCAGGTGGCGCTATACGAGCCAGGCAGTATAGTTTTTCAACTGGCGTTGGCCTTAGAATCCCATGACAATGCGGCAGGTTTCGTTTAGAGCCACACCCACTTCTTTAGCTTGGCATAAGTTGTACCATACTGGGCACGCGCATTCTGCAACTGAGCAACACAGGGACAGACAAGCCTGCGAGCTTGCGAACAATATAATTTCTAGCAGCTGCTTTGGATTTGGTGTTTATGCAGTGCTCTTTGTAGGTAAGCGTTCGGTCAAGAGTCACACCCAGAAATTTAGGGGTCATCAATTAACATTACAACATATCCATGACAGACAAGAACAATGTGATAACACTTTTAAACCACATACAAATCAAATGCACATAGGCTATCCAAGCTGGCTCTGGAGACACGCGCAACACGGCTTATTTGGGTAATTCAAGCTGAAACATACGTTAGTATGCGCAGAGGGAAACCCGCAAATTCCATATAACCGGCCAGAAACCAAAGGCCCAAGCAAATTCCGATCCTGCCCGCCGTTACGTCTCAGTGTCAATCGTGTGGATGCACAAGTTTAAATGCAGTGGGAGGTGCCACCACTGAGGCCACACTCTTTTCTCCTTTAATGCTAAAACCCAACTCTCCACAATACTGCTCACAGGCGAAGCGCGCCCTCTCGCGTTAGACGGGCCAAGAACGCCCTCCAAAACCAAGACAAATGATGGAGCCACACGAGGAATTGAAACGCTACCCAGTCGTGTCTGGGCTCGCATGACAGCAGCTACTAGCTGGACAATGCATAACATCCCGGCTGCAAGCCCGAAATCTCTTAGAATCTTACAGAATGTAATTCACGTTGAAACACGTCCACTGAATGTGTGGTCGTGTTCCAATTTGAGTTATACATTAAAGTTTCCTCCACCATTAATATTGGCTATTTGTATGTCAATTATTTTATTCCTTTATGATCAATGCCCAAGTGTCTATATGTTTCCACCCGCGTGATAGAACTTGTGTTCGTATGAATGCGAAAGGCTGCTTTCAATATTGACTGAATGCCGCGCAATGGCCTACAGTTGCCACTTAGCGCTTTCGGCCTCGTTTACTTTAGTTAAGAACGCATGGCTTCGTATGTCGTCTGCACTGCCGTCTGCTGAATGGTCAGAGACAAGCTTACTTGGCAAGATGGCAAGGTGGCCTGTTCTTAGTGTAGTGCCAATATAATCATGCACGAAAGAGATGACAAAAGAAACCTCTCTCGAGCTCTAGTAGAGGGTATTATCTTCTTCAGGTAGCGAGGGTTGGTAGACAGTAGGCTCTGAATGCACTCTGCATGGTTTTGCGCGTGGCCTGAGGCTTCACTCTTGCTGCGACCGCCGAAGTGAGTATATCGTCGAATCATGCTGAGGGGATAGCATGCTGTTGGAATTTTACTTTGTTCCTGATCAGGCAGTCTTGGTTTATCAGTGATATTTTTGTTGAGTACTTCTTTCACTATGTGACGAGAAGGGTTTCTTCATTTACAGAACTCGAGTAATTCAGTGTGCATTTAATAATTGCATTTTGCTTCCAGTGATGATTTTGTGTCTGGTTTTCTTAAGTTAGAATGCACGTGTGTGGCCTTCAGCCTTTGTGTAAACTTAGTATGGTTAAAGTTCCGTGTCGTTAACTTTTAACTAACGTTTTTGTCTGGTGTATGTTTCCATGAGCATGCTAAATTCTTTCTTTGAATTTCTGGTTTGTTTCCACCTTTCCTGTCTTGGTATGACCAATTGCACAACATGCTTTCGTAACGGTCATTACTTCGGCCTTCAGCCATGCTTTTACTGATACTAGCTTTCTTCTATATGAATTCTCGCGTGTGCTTTACTTGCTTATTCTACATTAATTTCTTTTTGTAAATTCTATGTTTAATACACTGTGGTCGCACACCATATGGTACTTAAGGATAGTATGCCACTGCCTTCCCGCAAATGAGTTCGTTTGGTGCATAGTTTAATTTTAATTATGCTTGAAGTCACCCGCCATCTCGTCAAAACGCCGCCGATGCTTCGTTTTGCCTCGGATACTAAGTGTTCCCACATGAATAATGTGTCGCAAGCATTATGTGAGTGAATGAATGTGCTTTCCTTCATCCAATGTGTATTTGCAAATTTCCTCCCACGTTACGTCCATGTTCATAAAGAGCAGAAGCAATTTTATTACAGACAGTAACTTTATGATTTAATTCACATTTGTACAAGGTGTCTGCTTTAATGTGCTTAATTTGGTCTCCCCACATTTATTTGATCGTTCATTTTATTGAATAGATAATGATTTAAAGTATCACTCGTCTGCTTTATAATTTCATGTTCTCCATCCCACGTTTAATTAAAAAAAAAAAGTTAAAATGTTTGTTAAGCTTATGGGACTTAACTACGGGGTCATCAGTCCCTAAACTTACAAACTACTTATGAACTACTTACGAACTAGGACGGCACAAATATCCATGCCCGAGGGGGGATTCGAACCCCCGACCGTAGTGGCCGTGCAGACCATGACTGGAGTGTCTCAGTCCCCTCGGCCACCGCGGCCGGCCATGTTTAATTATCTATACCTTTTTAACATTAATTTTGTGTTTGTTAAAACGTTGGCCGCTCCCTTAATGAGTTAGCAGTTAGATAAATTTCCGTTGCGCATGTACTGTGGCCAATCGCTAAGTAATTTAGAGCAGTAGTGAGCCTTTTAACTTGCATTTGCAGATCTCTGCTGCCCGAGATCTTACATAGAAAATTTAACAAGCTACTTTCAATTGTTTATTTTAGTATCCTTAGTGATCGGATAACTGTGAATGAATATTTCACCGTCATCTACAATGAACTGCTTACTGTTACTATGATGCTATATTCCTAAATTATAATACGCCCATTCAATATTTTTTTAGGGAACATTATTCCCGGAAAATTACTTCTACTCGTTTAATGAGAAGGTGCTAACTATTACGCACCCAAGTCTTGTTATTATGAACGAAAAGACGTCGTGTAATTGCGCTAATTTGGCATCCTGAATGACATTTAGCACACGAAGGTTGCTTGATGAAAGGCTGAGCGAGACAGACGGCAATATTTGACACTGACAGGAGTTTAATGATATCTGTAATAAGTCTCAACTTGCACGTTACATTTTTCGTTCCGTTAGATGATCATTCTCTTGTAACAACGCATAAATTCAATTTGATGATAATTATCTTTTTATCTTTATTTATCTATTTATGTTGGCTTTACCAGCGATTGTGTTTGATAATCGATCTTGTTTGCTATATTTTAACAAGGCGTTGAAAAGTCGGATGATTGAACAAAATAAAACTTTCATTCATCACGTTACATATCTCAAATGTAGTAAGACCACAGCTACTATACGCTCTATTAGAGGAAGAGCAAGGAAATTTACTTTTAAAGAATTCAAAGGAGATCCAACGGATAGAAGACAAAAGATTGAACTTATATGGACACATAATGACAAAATAACTTGACGATTCTTTCGCTTATTAAATAGCAGCAATTTGAGAAAAACATAGCTGACCAAAATCGACAATGCGGGAGCTGAATTGGATGTAATTACAAAGAGAACACTTTTTGAAGTCGTAATAGGAAAAGAACAACTACAGAAAAAAATGTGGCTACCAGAAGAGGACAAACAATATAACCGAAGAATAAAAGAAATGTCTGCTAACACGTGACTTCACATGAAAGCAAAGAAGCAGCAAGGAAGTTGATTTATGGTACCCTCCAGAAGAGTTATTTGGAATAGAAATAAATAAAAAGACATTCCCTCATTTAATATAAAGCAGCATGCTTTAGTTTTTTCTTCCTTATATTAACTGCAAGTAAATTTCCTTGTAAATTTATTAGCTACATCACGCGCAACTTATACATTCTTATGTGATACGTTATTCCCATTCTACTGACGTAACTGTTTATGGACAGTATATAAGGTATTTCACTTTGTTGAGAAAAATTTCAACGTTCACTTCTAACTGCCTTACGAAGCAGTATTTTATAACTGATATGAAGCATTTTCCCGTGTCATCAAGCACACATTAAATTTTGTCTTCGATCTGTTGTTCGTCCTGAGAATAAACCGCATGCATCTGTCCCTTGGCTATTACGCGGCAAGTTCTTCTAAATTTCAAGGGGAGAAAAAGACCCTGCACTCTTTTGAACATTTCTATCTGCGCTTCCCTGCAGAGTTGCATTAAAACTGAAAAGCTTTCCGCAATCAATTAGTTTTATTTGCAGGATAAACACCCTAGCAAAACGGGTCTGAAAACGGTAGCCATCGCTTTCAGCGAATTATTCGTTTGCCTCTTTTAACATACAGACATACAAACAAAATAAAAAAAATATACATCCTAGTCCACAAAGTATTTCCGCCACGAAGAACAAAAGCATTAAAAAACAAAACAAAATAACTCATTATAAAAACTCTGATACGAGGCTCGCAAAACTGCAGTATCGGAATAACTCTTGAATCACTCGGTGTAATGCTCCTACTGGAAATACATTTTTCATTACTTTCTGTTTCAATTCATTTCGCATTTTAATCAACAGAACCTTTACATTAATGAGGCTGCACTTGTGATTAATTTGACAGTCAGAAACAAATGCGCGGGGTGCTGGGGTGCAGGGTTTTGTGACGCACTCCACACGCGGCCTCCGCAGGCATCGATTTACGGCTCTTTGTGCGTCTGTGCTGCGGGGAAAAAGGGAACAGAAGGTAGCGTATGGTCCGCTGCGCATTGGCTTCGCTTCTCCCGCCCACCGCTGTTCAAAACTGAACGCGCTACAGGCTCCATGTAAATTGAAGCAACGCCCGCGCTCATCCGACGGAGAAACATCACCGTGTTCGCCGTCCGTTACCCCGATGTATGCACCACTTCCATTAACGTATTTATTTTCCAGCGTTAATGTACATCGCGCGTTAAGCAACTTCCCGAACAAATTACGTTCGTATTCTGAAAGATGATGTGATTTAAAATAAGAACTTATGAATGCCCTCATAAATTACTATCTAAAGACTCGGGGTTGCCCGGAGATTTATTTCCTTCCTTATGTGCTTATTCCAACTTTAAATTAGTCCCTCTCCTCTTTCCTCTGTGTTCTCTTACTGATTCTCCCTCCCCTCCTTGCCGGTCTTTCTCTTTCCCCCTGTCCCTCTCTCTGCTTGTCTCCACGTATCTTCCCCGCTCTCTTTACATCTGTTCCACCCACCTGCCCAACACCTCCTTTCCCTATCTCTAAAAATTTCCTTCTCCTCCTCTCTCTCTCTCTCTTTATCAATTTCCTCTTGTTTTCACCTCCCCATCCCCTTTCTGTTCATCTCCTCATCCTTCTTCTCCCATCTCCTGCTCTCCTCCGTCGCGGTGGAGAAGCCGAGCAGTCTAAAGTGCCTCGCTGTGGAGCGTACGGTTGCTCGCCGTCGGAGGTTCGTGTCATCCATGGGGCATAAGTGTGTGTGTGGTCCTTAGGTTAATTTACCTTAGTTTAAGTTGTTTGTAAGCTACGGACTGATGACCACGCAGTTTGGTCCAATAGATTGCCTGTGGTCGAAAATCGACCAATTGTGTTTGCAATGGTCATTGGGGATAAAATTTTATGTATCATGTCGGCGGCCTCGCGTGATGTTGACAACATCAACAACACGACAGAAAATCTTTGCCCATTTGTTCGAACCACATAGAATGACTCGATTAGTGTATCGTACAGACTATGAAATAAACAAATAATACTGTTCCAGTCTTATGGTTGGCCGATTCTCGTCCGCTCAGTAAAAATAATTGCCCTCGTAAAGCGAAGATTCCATAAGAAAACATCAGCGTTGTCAAGCGATTGGGTAAGATGAAGACTCACAGGATTCTCACTATTCAGCATCTGTTGCCAACATTATCATAGGAGGCCGCTGGGATATTTGGTAAAATTTAACCGGCACTGGGAGGTATGAAACGGTATCTCTTACGTGCGAAGGAAAATGCCTGACACAATAACAAATAAAAACGGAAGTATATACTTCTCATGGCTTTTTCGAATTATATAACTTTAATTAGCTTAATATTTGAAATGCAACTACAATTTCGGTTTTCGTACATTTATACAACGCCAAGAAATAATGTTATTTCGATACTGGATATTCAGAATTCCAGAGCTGACAACATGTCGACTTCGTAGTCCCACCCGTGCACCGCTAGATGCCTCTCCCGGCGCATCATCATTTATATCGGCATTCTCGACTTCGTAGTTCCACCCGAGCACCGCTAGATGCCTCTCACGGCCCATCATCCTTCATATCGGCATTCATATGAAAATATACATTTCCTTTAACCACTCTTAATCACTGCGCAAATGAAGCATTTGAACGGCACAAAAAAGTGAGTTGGGAGCACTCCATGTTTCGATTTTCACTTATTTTAATACTGCAGATGCGCTGCATTACAGCGTCTTTGGTCGAGGCGAATAGACAATCAGAGAGCTGATTGTTGGAGAATATAGAACTTGATACAAGCTGTAGATAGGACAATTTCTACTTCCTTTTACCACTTTTAATGGCTAAATGAACACATAATATTTATATTCGTGAAATCTACGACAAACAATCTTTCGAATTATGTAACTTTCATTGGCCTTCTTGTACGAATAAATTAGTAATGTACCACAATTTTCGTGTTAGCGTATTTATATAATGATTTGAATATGTTGATTCCCTCCCTCTCCCTTCAGTGTACGTGAAATTATAAATAGCTGTCAAAATTTATGGTGATAGGTTAAACGGTGTCTACTGCAAGGTACCTCTACCATGCACTATACTGTGGCTTGCGGAGTATACAATCCTAATCTATCATCGAAGCTAGTACTGTGCGTTAACATGACGTAAATCCTACGGAAGTACCTCGTGGAGGTCCTGTGTGATTTTCCCATCTTGTCCGTCCAAAAGTGTAGTGCTTCGAGCAGAAGTACTAACGCGGCATGGAGGCGGTGCATCCTTGCCCTGATTTCGACTCGACGGTCTTCAGACTGCAAGTCTTCGAGTGGCAGACCCTTTCACGGAGAACACAGGTGACTTTCATGACCAGACCGCATCCTATGGTTCTGGTCAGTCATCTTGGGTGAGTAGCACTGTTGTTCTTTATCTCCGTTGCAAACGCTATTACTGGCGTCCAGATTATTCCATCTCAACTCCAACTGTCACTGCCGGTGTCTTATCATGACTCAAACTCCGACTCCTGCTGTTACTGCTGCTGCTACTAACGCCGTTACTGCCTATGTTCTTGCTGTGGTATTCAGTTGATGGACCAGGCTGGAGGTTAATGCCTTCAGGGCCGCTGACTCTTCTGTCACATTGAACTGTTTCTAGAAAGATCGATCATCATGTTGCTCTGGATATCAATACATTAGGTTATTAGCTTCTGGTCACGTTGCTTCGAGCTGGTCACGTTAGAGTCACGGCGGGGGCGGGGTTGCTGATCTTACAGTACATCATCAAAAATGCTGAAGAAATTGTTATCTACTGTCTCCAGTTGATCAGTGAGCACATTTTTCCGTTGGTGTTTTAAATATTTATATATCTGAATACTTTCTAAAATATTTTTACTGGCGCTTTTCACAGCCGCAGGAATTCTGTGAAACGGAAATCCTTGGGCTCATTAGACAGTGGAGTAGTAGTGCTCTGGTCTCTTGTGATAACTTTTGAATAAAGACTTCAGTTATACTCGTTGTCGTTTCGTGCCTTTTCATTTAATTATTAATTACCGTGGCATAGTGCATCATATACTTTTACGTTAGGCTTGTTTGGTCAATAAGGAACCGTTTGTGAAAAGCAATAAGATTAAAATATCCGGATTTTTGGAAAACAATTCATGGCCTTTGCTACACGTAAATGCACCTCCTCATTCATAGTTGCTAGTGAGACATTTTTTGGCCAAAAACTACACGATAATCATGTCTCAGACACCTTATTCACGGGCTCCCTGCGACTCATTCTTGTTCTCAGAACTGAAGAGATCTATCAACGGATGAAGATTTGCAACAATTCAGGAAATAAAAACCGCATCGGTGGGAATACTCAACGCTGTAACAAACAGTGCTTAGGAGAAGTGCTTCGAGGTTTAGTAATACTGTATCTGAGAGGGATTACTTTGAAGGGAACTACGTGGACATAGATGACTATAAAGTCACCTTACTTTCAGAAAACACTTCATATGGTTTTTACCTGTACTTGTAACACTAACTTGTGTAAATAAATCTGTGTTGCGCAGACTTGGGTGTTCTTCAGTCACAAAAATGTAATTTATTTTTGATACTGAAAGGGCTTGACGGTTCAGAGTCATTTTGGATACTGATCTAAATGGAATTCTATAAGTGTCCCTCGGCACTAGATGGTTGGGAAAACAGGCTGGTCACTGTGGCAGGGTGCGCTGAGGAGAGCGAAGTCCTGGCAAGGCCTGGTTGAGACCACCTGTTGACAGTTGATATTGGTCTCGCCTTGGTACTGGCAGCCATCGTGCAATGGCCCTCTGCTCTCCGTCACTCTCACTACACCTAAACCATTTGAAAGAATGTTAAAAAATACACAACTTGGCCCCTCTGCTCCTCAATCAGGAACCGCCCCTGTTGCTATACTGGTCATGTGTATCTCTCGTGGTCGCAAAATCTCCAGTACGTGGTGCAGACCTCACCTGATTTGGCTGCTTCCTTCAAGGTGTTGCATTTTGTGCGGCCAGACCTGTAGCTGTGGCGTCCCTGGCGGCCTTTTCAGCCTGGCACCCCAGGCGGCGACTTGTGTCACTTGCCGCCCTGATTACTTCGCGGAAGATTGGGCCTGATTGGATGATTACTTGGCTCACAATTGCATCACGTAGGATCGCTGAAGTCAGCAGGATGTACGACGGCACGGATATGATCAACGACGGCTACGCAAGTGCCGCGGTGCCGTCCTGTCCGCAGCAACCAGGGATACCGTATCGGCACAAGTGGTCAAGCGCCAAGGAGCGATCCCCCCCTCGGCAACTTTGGTGGCCTCGACAACTCAACTGCCCGCTGTCGCTAATCTCACAGGCGGCATCTCTCAAAGGCTTCCGCAGTGGGTCCGGAATGTCTCTCTACTGTGGAGGAGCACGGCACGCTACAGATAGATAACCACTGGCGGATTTCAGCGTCTCCTCTTTTTAGCGTCTGTCCAGATATATTAAGTAGCTCGTAATCATCTCATTAGATAACTCGTGTCATTATTTTCATCTGGTAGAAAGATAAAGCAGTCAACAATCCGAAGATTGGTTTGAACAGCACAGTGCTTTACTAGGTATGGTCCTGTTTGGAGGTGGTATGCCGTTGCCTTCCTCCGACCTTCGAAATGACTGACCCAGCTAGTTATAGGGGGATCTACAGTTTAACGTGGGTTCCGAACCACGGTGCTACTCGATATTTTTCACAGCAGCAACATTTCCAGTGGCGAAACAAGTTGAAAGTGACAGACAAAAATCCTAGGACCTGGCAGGGATCGAACCCGCGACCTTTGGATTCATAGTGCCATCGAGCCACACATTTTCACACGATGGTACGTAATACGAATATTCATTAAAATAAAAATATATTTATATAAAATACTTAAAATGGCCAGACAACAAGAGAAAATTTTGTAGCTGGTGATTAGATTCTATTGTCATTTGCAATCATATTCTGACGGTACTGATAACTAGTGTTTGAAACTATTTGCGCAAATTCGCATTTGTATTTAGGCAGTAAAGCTTATGCCCAAATATTTTAAAAACAACAGTCTTATCTGGATGTAAAGCACCATTTTCCAGTAAGGAGGTAAAACACTTGCAACATCTAAGCATTGTTGTTGTTGTGGTCTTCAGTCCGCAGACTGGTTTGATGCAGCTCTCCATGCTTTCCTGTCCTGTGCAAGCCTCTTCATCGAGAATACGAACGGCCACCTACATCCGTTTGAATCTGCTTACAGTATTCGTCCATCGGTCTTTCTACATCTACATCTACATTTCTCTACGATTTTTACCACACAGACTTCCTTCTAATGCTAAGTTGACGATTAATTGATGTCTCAGAATGTGTCCCGCCAAGCTATCTCTTCTCTTAATCAGGATATGCCAGAAACTCCTGTTGTTGTTGTTGTGGTCTTCAATCCAGAGACTGGTTTGATGCAGCTCTCCACAATACCCTATCCTGGGCAAGCCTCTTCATCTCCACATAAGAACGACAACCTACATCTGTCTGAATCTGCTTACTGTATCCATCTCTTGGTCTTCCTCTACGATTTTTACCCCACACACTTCCCTCCAACGCTAAATTCACAATTCCTTGATGTCTAAGAATGTGTCCTACCAATCTATCCCTTCTTTTAGTCAAGGTATGCCAGAAATTTCTTTTCTCCCCAATTCGGTTCAGTACCTCCTCATTAGTTACGCGATTCACCCACCTAATCTTCAGCATTCTTCTGTAGCACCACATTTCAAAAGCCTCTATCCTCTTTCTGTCCACACTGCTTATCGTCCATGTTTCACTCCCATACAAGGCAACACTCCATACAAATGCCTTCAGAAAGGACTTCCTTAGGCTTAAATCAATATTCGATGTTAACAAATTTCTCTTTTTCAAAAACGCCTTTCTACCCATTGCCATTCTGCATTTTATATCATCTGTACTGCGACCATCATTTGTTATTTTACTGCCCAAGTAACAAAACTCATCTACCTCCTTTATTGCTTCGTTTCCCAATCTAAATCCCTCAGCATCACCTGATTTTCTTACACTGCACTCCATTAACCTAGTTTTGCTCTTGTTAATGTTCATCTTATATGCACCTTTCAGCACACTGTCCATTCCGTTCAATTGCTGTTCCAGGTCCTTTGCTGTATCTGACAGAATTACTATGTCGTCGGCAAAACGCAATGTTTTTAATTCTTCACCCTGAACTTTAATTCCTTCTCCAAATTTCTCCTTGCTTTCCTTTATAGCATGCTCAATGTACAAATTGAACAACATTGGGGAAAGGCTACAACCCTGTCTTACTCCCTTTCCAACCACTGCATCCCTTTCATGCCCTTCAACTCTGACAACCGCTGTCTGGTTTTTGTACAAGTTGTAAATAACCTTACGCTCCCTATATTTTACTCCTGCTTGCTTCAGAACTTGAAAGAGTTTATTCCAATCAACATTGTCAAAAGCCTTCTCCAAATCTACAAAAGCTATCTCCCCAATAATGAGCACCTCCTCATCTGATTAGTTACGTGATCCACCCAACTAATCTTCATCATTCGTCTATAGTACCACATTTCGAAAGCTACTATAATCTTTTTGTCTGAACTCCTTATCGTCCACGTTTCACTCCCATACAATGCTACACACCAGACAAATGCTTTCTGAAAGGACTTTCTAACATATAATACGCCAAAGGCGACGTTTCTCGCCAGCCCATATCAACAACGAAACGAATAAAACTTTTCAGTAAGCACGTATTTTAATTGAGCTGCTCCTGAAAAAAAAAAAAAAAAAAAAAAAAAAAAAAATGGTAAACGCGAGTTTAGAGACACAGATAATTAAAGTTTGCAGAATAATTTTGTTCTAACATTTATTTAATTCCGAATGGCTTTAACGTCTTCATTCTTCATACAGCCTTAAGAATAATACAAGAACTAGACAAAAATAAATACATTAATGTAGTGGAGATACGATTTTGCTTTGCAAGTATACGCGAACAGCAGAAGATAATGATAATCATATGAAAACGTTTACGCAGTGTCTTTAGTACACTTAACTATACAATTCATTATCTGCAGTGTCCATTCTCCAAACGTATGTGAAAAGGAGAAGGATGTCATCTGAGAGGGACGTAATATCAGCAGCTTTCATCTCTTCAATGGGTCTGGCTCCGCATTTATCAAAGACTCTTTTTCCTACAGCTTACGTCGTGGTAAATATCATGACAGAAGTCTCTGTAATGAATAAAGTCAACAGCATACATTCCTTCGGATGACAGCCGGGTCGTCAACAGCCTCATTTCTGTTGATATAAAAGGTTTCTGGGCGTTGTAAGATGGCTATTACTTTTATGTCAACTGACTCTGGCCGCGGAATCGTAAACAATTATAGCCTTCTTTCTGTAGACAAATGCCGCTTTTAAGTGTCTTATTTGAAAATATTGGTTGCTTTTCACACTACAGATTCTTCTTGATTGCCTATACTGATTTATGCGTAATATCAAATCAATATTCTGGATTGTGCAGATCCTGTATTTATCAGGACGTCTAATTTTCAATTGTTGTAAAGTTCGTGGAACTGATAATGGGGAAGTGGTGCTTGTGGACTTGAAATCTTTAGCACTTTCCATGCAGGTAACAGAGACAGAACATGTTGTTGTTGTGGTCTTCAGTCCTGAGACTGGTTTGATGCAGCTCTCCACAATACCCTATCCTGGGCAAGCCTCTTCATCTCCACATAAGAACGACAACCTACATCTGTCTGAATCTGCTTACTGTATCCATCTCTTGGTCTTCCCCTGCGATTTTTTCCCCATACACTTCCCTCCAACGCTAAATTCACAATTCCTTGATGTCTAAGAATGTGTCCTACCAATCTATCCCTTCTGTTAGTCAAGGTATGCCAGAAATTTCTTTTCTCCCCAATTCGGTTCAGTACCTCCTCATTAGTTACGCGATCCACCCACCTAATCTTCAGCATTCTTCTGTAGCACCACATTTCAAAAGCCTCTATCCTCTTTCTGTCCACACTGCTTATCGTCCATGTTTCACTCCCATACAAGGCAACACTCCACACAAATGCCTTCAGAAAGGACTTCCTTAGGCTTAATATTCGATGTTAACAATTTTCTCTTTTTCAAGAACGCTTTTCTACCCATTGCCATTCTGCATTTTATATCCTCTGTACTGCGACCATCATTTGTTATTTTACTGTCCAAGTAACAAAACTCATCTACCTCTTTTATTGCTTCGTTTCCCAATCTAATTCCTTGAGCATCACCTGATTTTCTTACACTGCACTCCATTACCCTAGTTTTTCTCTTGTTAATGTTCATCTTATATGCACCTCTCAGCACACTGTCCATTCCGTTCAATTGCTGTTCCAGGTCCTTTGCTGTATCTGACAGAATTACTATGTCGTCGGCAAAACGCAATGTTTTTAATTCTTCACCCTGAACTTTAACTCCTTCACCAAATGTCTCCTTGCTTTCCTTTATAGCTTGCTCAGTATACAAATTGAACAACATTGGAGAAAGGCTACAACCCTGTCTTACTCCCTTCCCAACTGATGCTTCCCTTTCATGCCCTTCGAGTCTAATAACTGCGGTCTGGCTTTTGTACAAGTTGTAAATAACTCTCCTTTCAATATATTTTACTCCTGCTTGCTTCAGAACTTGAAAGAGTTCATTCCAATCAACATTGTCAAAAGCCTTCTCCAAATCTACAAAAGCTAGAAATGTAGGTTTGCCTTTTCTTAATCTAACTTCTAAGATAAGCCGTAAAGTGAGTATTGCCTCCCGTGTTCCTACATTTCTCCTGAACCCAAACTGATCTTCCCCGAGGTCGGCTTCTACCAGATTTTCTATCCTTCTGTATATAATTCGTGTTAATATTTTGCAGCCATGACTTATTAAACTGATGGTTCTGTAGTTTTCACACCTGTCTGCACCTGCTTTCTTAGGAATGGGGATTATTACATTTTTCTTAAAGTCTGAGGGTCTCATACATCATACATCTTACACACTAGGTGAAACAATTTTGTCATGGCTGGTTCTCCCAGAGACTTCAGTAGCTCTGAGGGAATATCATCTACTCCAGGGGCTTTGTTTCGACTTAGGTCTTTCAGGGCTCTGTCAAATTCTTCTCTCAGTACAGTATCTCCTATTTCATCTTCATCTACACTCTCTTCCCTTCCTACAATATTGTCTCGAAGTTCATTTCCTTTGTAGAGCCCCTCTTTATACTCTTTCCACCTTTCAGCTTTCCCTTCCTTGCTGAGAACAGGTTTTCCATCAGTGTCCTTAATATTCATAGAGCTGTTTTTCTTATCTCCAAATGTTTCTTTTATTTTCCTGTAGGCTGTATCTATTTTTCCCCTATTTATACATTCTTCTACATCCTTGCATTTGCCTTCTAGCCACTCCTGCTTAGCCATTTTGTATTTCCTGTCAATCTCATTTCTTAGTCGTCTGTACTCCATTTTGCCTGTTTCATTTACTGCATTTTTATATTTTCTCCTTTCATCGATTAAATTTAGTATTTCCTGTGATATCCAAGGGTTTTTTGTAGGTCTTTCCTTCCTACCTATTTTGTCCTCTGATACCTTCACTATTTCATCTCTCAATTTTACCCATTCCTCCTCTACTGTTTTATTTTCCCCTGTATCTGTCAATTGTTGCCTAAAGCTCCCTCTGAAATTCTTAAGAGCCTCAGGTTCCTTCAATTTATCCATGGTCCCATCTCCTTATTTTCCTACCTTTCTGTAGTTTCTTTAGTTCAGCCTACAGTTCATAACCAACAAGTTATGGTCAGAGTCTATATCTGCCCCTGGGTATGTCTTACACTGTAGAACCTGGTTCCGCAATCTATGTCTTACCATTATAAAACCTTTCTGGTATCTCCCGGTGTCTCCTGGTCTCTTCCATGTATACAACCTTCTTTTGTGATTCTTGAACCAGGTGTTTGTTATAACTAAATTATGTTCTGTGCAAAATTCTACCAGGCGGCGTCCTCTTTCATTCCTTTTGCCCAGACCATATTCACCTACTATCTTCCCTTCCCTTCCTTGTCCTACTACTGAATTCCAGTCTCCCATAACAATTAAGTTTTCCTCTCCCTTAATTGTCTGAATAATTTCCTTTAGCTCCTCATATATTTCTTCGATCTCCTCATCATCGGCAGAGCTAGTTGGCATATAAACCTGTACTACTGTTGTCGGTGTTGGCTTCGTATCTATCTTGACAATGATAATGCGATCACTGTGCTGCTCATAGTAGTTTACCCGCATTCCTATTTTCTTATTCGTTATCAGTCCTACTCCTGTGATACCCCCAATTGATTTTGTATTTATAATCCTGTACTCACCTGACCAGAAATCCTGTTCATCCTGCCACCGATCTTCACTGATTCCCACTATATCTAACTTCAACCTATCCATTTCCCTTTTTAAATTTTCTAATTTTCCTACCCGATTAAGGGATCTAACATTCCACGCTCCGATCCGTAGAATGCCAGTATTGTGTTTCCTGATGATAACATCCTCCTGAGTAGTCCCCGCCCGGAGATCCGAATGGGGGACTATTTTACATCCGGAATATTTTACCCGAGACGATGCCATCATCATATTTCCATACAGTAGAGCTGCATGTCCTCGGGAAAGGTAACGGCTATAGTTTCCCCTTGCTTTCAGCCGTTCGTAGTAGCTGTGTGGCAAAGCCACATTAGCTGATGTTACAAGGCCAGCTCAGTCAATCATCCAGACTGTTGCTCCTGTAACTACTGAAAAGGCTGCTGCCCCTCTTCAGGAACCACACGTTTGTCTGGCCTCTCCACAGATACCCCTCCGCTGTGGTTGCACCTACGGTACGGCTATCTGTATCGTTGAGGCACGCAAGCCACCCCACCTCTGCAATGTCTGTGGTTCATGGGAGTGGAGACAGAACATACTGCTCGATATTAGAGTCACTTGAAACTCCTTCTGTAATAGGACGAACATTGACGATCTCCACTTCCCTATATCAGCCCTGTTTTGTAGGATATAAAGGAAAGTCTGTTTACACTTGAATATTATGAAATTGTATATATTTATTTTGTGCATAAATATTGTAATGTGAATCTTAAAATGGTTTTGTTTGTTTTCTGCATGTTTCATGTACGATGGAGGCGCCACAATGAACAAGGGCAGCGTCGTCGCCGCCGCAGCCAACATTACAGCAGACGGCCACTATTAGAATTTAACCAACGGCTACAGCCCTACGAATCCAGCTCTCCCTTCTCTATTGCCGCGCGTCGAGCGTTTTCAAAAAAAATAAGATTATGTTGATTACATTGTTAGGGTCGTTCATGATATGTCGTACTGAATAGACGTTTCTTACAAGCAGTACTGATTTGAAATTGTACTATTTCAGACTACAATGAATGTATATTGCATTGAAAAGTATTTCAAGAGTGTTCCAAAGATTTATTTAATGTGTGATCTATATTACTGGAAGACTGATCTGATTTATGGAGAAGTTTTACTTTATTTGAGAAAAGATTTGTTATAATTGTGGAGTCTAACATTAACTTATAATCGACTGTGACAAGAACTTATATTGGGTGTGAATGTGGAACGTCAAGTTTAGCAAGCGGTGAATTTTAATGTTTGAGCTGAACCTATCAACAGCGAATCGTAGTGACTTTGTTAGACTTTGAGTTAAATTTCAGTAACGGTTTCAGAACAACTCTCCAGCCCCTGCTCGTACAAGAACCTGATATTTTATTCTAGATCTATTTAAAAGTTTATTTTCCTTTTTGTGATTCTTGCTGTGGTACGGGAACTTCGGAACGAAGTCAATAAAAAATGTCAAAGACATTATTGATATATCTGAAGCACTGTATTAAAATTTGTGGTGCGGCCGGGAATCGAACCCGGACCTCCATGCTTACTAGGCAGACGGCTTAACCGTTAGACCACCACACCCCATAATCGAGGCGAAAATTCGTCTCAGGGATTGTTTATTTGTATTAAATTGATATTTACATCACCGTAACAGGATTGTTTCAATATGTCCACTGCCGAGGTGCTCTTCCGCTGCATGGAGAGCCTTGACAGTAGTGGCAATTATCTATGGAACACAGCTGAATTAAAGTTTGTGACGTGGAGTGAAATCGTACTTAGACTATTCCCAGGCGCCTTAATCGAGGTGGTCTAACGGTTAAGATGTCTGCCTAGTAAGCATGGAGGTCCGGGTTCGATTCCCGGCCGCACCACAAATTTTAATTCAATACTTCAGTTTTATCAATAATGTCTTTGAAAGAGAATTATTTTTCAGAAATAGTATTCATATACGGACTTTACCATTCCAGTATGGAATTGAATTACAGATTTACCATCACCCTTACCCCGTCCCACCGCACTTCGCATTTTACAGGGAGAGCAGCAAACGTTATTACTATTATCGTTATTGTATAATTGCTGACGTTATTTTTATTAGTTGTACCAAGATAAATACGTACGTACACGATAGAGTCACCTACAGAAGTCATTCAGTAATAACCTCATATTTAATTCATTTCTGTAACATGTAACATGTTTGTGGAACATACTAAGTGCAACAGTTCAGCACTTGTAACCAACTTGGGGTTGCCGTTAAAAATACATAAATAAATATCTAAATGACAAAACGTTGGAGATATTTATTTGGAAAATGTATTTTGTATTTGTTTCAATACTTACAACAAGGAGAACAAGGCGAAAAATTATCAACTCTAAGTTTTCATCGTACAGAGATATTCATACGTTGTACAATAGAAGAGGACTGCCGTAGCATCCTAGGCGTGCATTAGGTGGGTGGGTCACTTAACCGAGTACGCGATCGAAGTACAGGACAGCAGAAGACACCTCGGGTTGTTACTTATTACAATAACATCGTAGCTTGAGTGACATAACTGATAGGATGTGTGCTACTTTCAGTGAGTCGGTACACGAGGGGTTCGCCAATGGTCATATTTGTTGCTTGCCTCAACGTCGCTGGTATCAATTAGCAAGTAATTTCGGTTGTAAAAAGGAGAATTGGGAAACTTACCCAACGAAGTGTGACTACAAGTGGAAAGTCGATTCAGCTGCAAAGTCGACTGAAAAGTTTTTTACCCAAAGAGGAACGTGAGAAACCACTACATTACCTCCAAAAAGGCGAAAGTGTGGAAAGAGCTGCAACAGGATTTAGGAGGATGACGAATAATGAATGTTCAGCTTGTCATCAACCAGTATGTTTAAGCCACGAAAAAGCGCTTTAACGATCCTGTTTTCAAGCTGCTGGTATGGGAACCTCAGCATCTGTTTCAGGTTACGGATGCGGCGAGGGAAGGTGAGTCCACGTCAGAAGAGACTGTTTAATGTCTTCTGTTGTTTTGTTGTGGTCTTCAGCCCGAAGACTGGTTTTAAGCAACTCTCCCCGCTACCCGGTCCTGTGCAATTTATCTCTGAATAAGAACAGCAACATACATGCTTTAGAAGCTGCTTGTTCTATTCGTCTATGAGCCTTCCTCTGCGGTTTTTACCCAGATACTTCCCTCCAATGCTAAACTGACGATTCAGTGATGTCGCAAAATGTGTCTTCATCAGTCGATTCCTTCTCTCAGTCAAGATATGCCAGAAATTTCTCTTCCCAATTCTGTTCAGTACCTCCTCATTAGTTTTGCGATCTGCCCACATTATTTTCAACTTTCGTCTGTAGTACCACATTTAAAATGCTTCTATTACCTTTCTCTCTGAAAGGCTTATCGTCCACGTTTCGCTCCCGTACAATGATTCACTGCAGACAAATGCTTTTAGAAAGCGCTTCAAAATGTTCAAATTTTTGTAAATCTGTGGAACTTAACTACTGTGGTTATCAGTCTGTAGGCCTACAAATTACTTAAACTAAGTTAAACTAATCTTAGGACGACATACACACCCACGGCCAAGGGAGAACTCGAACCTCCGACGGGGAGCAACCGCGCGCTCCGCAGCGAGGGTCCTTAGAGCGCTCGGCCACTCCACTGTGGCAGCAAGGACTTCCTAATATTTAAAGTAATTTTGGACGTCAACAAATTTCGATTCTTGATAAATGTTTTTCTTCACATAGCCATTCTGCATTTTATCTTTACTTCAGTGCTAAGAAGTTAGATTGCTACCCAAATAACAAAACTCATGTACTACTTTTACTGTCTGATTACATAATGTAATGTCTTTAGAAAAACCTTATTACTTTTATGTGTATTCGGCCAATTTTGAATAATATTTGCTTCAAATTGGCAATTTTCATTATTTTAGTGTAAGGTGTACTGTGTTCAATATAGTTATTCTTTTGCTTTCAGCTTGTTGTAACTTCTTGTTTTAGATCTTCCTGATGACTAGCCAACATATGTTTCTGAATTTGAATTAATATGTAGACGTAGTTCTCGAAACGTGTGGATGGTTAAGATACAGTCTAGCATATCTGCTGTCTCGACACTCACTGGTGTCAAAATTGTTATAACATGACAGGTACAAATACCAAAAAATGTTCAAAATGTTCAAATGTTTGTTAAGCTTAAGGGACTTAACTGCGGGGTCATGTCCCTAAACTTACAAACTACTTATGAACTAGCTAATACTAAAGACGACACAAATATCCATGCCCGAAGGGGGATACGAGCCCCCGACCGTAGCGACCGTGAAGACTGTGACCGGCGCGCCGCAGACCGCTCGGCCACCGCGGCCGGCCACAACGGCACTAGCGCTCCTAGTTGTAAGATACCGATAAAGTAACGTTTGTTTATATTTATTCATTAAAGTAACTAACGAAATAGTTACTATAACTTTCGCGTTCTAGGCCTTTGTATCATATTAAGAGATACAAATAGTCGTGAATCTAATATATAAAGCGGAGTGTCCGTATGTTTGTACGCGTTGCATACAGATCTACAGTTTTGTTCCAATCATTACGAAATTTTGTACACGTAAGACATCCATGAGGACGCTCGCTGCAAGTTTAAGAATCACATACGATATATAGTTCACGAGATATGAGGTCATAACAATGAGATGCGCGAAAAACTGCTCCATTTTGCGACAATGCCGCTCATTTTCTCCTAAACCATTGGACCGATTTCAACCAAATTTGATACACAATTGCTGCATGGTTAAGAATCACATACGGCACATGGTTCAAAGGATATTACGTCGTAACCAAAAGAAATCGCAAAAAAAATCATACAATGCGGCGAGACTTTCGAAATACACTGTATGAGAATGACCGTACTTAGCGACTTGCAACGAAATTTAAACATAATTTCAAACGTAAATTAAACTTTTTCTCGCTGACAACCATGGCAAAATGATGAAGGGAAAAAAGTTTCTCGCTTACTAATTTTCCGCTGTTTATAGAGTAAAACAACGGCATTCGGTAAGACGTTACATTTTATAATTTGTACACTACAAATTGTAGCGGCAGGAAATTTTAGAGACAGTATACACGCATATAGTTGAGTGTACCTTCTTAATTGTATCTCAGTACGACACGTAGTTCTTGAGATATGAGCACATAAACAGTAACGTTAATGGAAAACCGCCCCATCACGCACCAAGTCTTAATCTGTTACTACTTTACTACTAATTGTATTCCCAAAAGATTTTACAGGCATACAGCCATTATACAAATGAATATATACTTGACAAATGGCAGTAATAAATAAATAAATACCCGGGCAACGCATGGTTTTCAGCTAGTTACATATAAAAATAGACTAGTAACACTGATAAAGATATGAACAGCAACTTATTCATTAAGAAATACTTACGAAAATGCTGATATTTGTAGCTTACTCCGCTGAAAGTTGTAAAATATTGATATACGACAAACATTAAGTTCTGCTGGGGTCTGTTCTTACCATGACAGTCAGTTTCTGGGACGTGTAAAAATTCGCTATGGAGTCTAATGATTCGTACATTTTTACTTTTTACTCGTCTTTCTTTCGAGTTTATTTACTTTTCCCTTAAAAACAAAAAAAGATTCTTGCCGTTTGTGGTTCAGATGTAACGACAGTTGTGGAACCGATTCCTGACTCGTTGGCTAACAATTTTACTGCTTTTGATGTTTTACTGCCACATCTATGAGATTTTTCTTTCAACTGCACCTGTGGAGGCTGATATGGTACATTTGAAAGTTGCCAGTCAAATCGAGCAAGTGAGACAATCTAAGACTGGTGAAAGTTTCTCATTTAAAGTTGCTATTTAAAAGCTCTAATCAGTGGCGTATCCAAGGGGAGAGGGGGGGGGGCTATCGGGCTGCAGTTCCTCCCCCCCCCCCCAGACCATGTTGCAGCCATCCCAGACCCTCCTCGAATCTCCCAGACTATGCTTAGAGAGGGAGGAGGGGACTGACTCCAATTAAATCTCTCTGAATGAATCTCTGAATAAAAATCTAGCACAGAGCGGGAAGAGCATTATTTCTTTGGTTCCTGTTTGCCAACAAATATTAAAGACCTATAGCCGTGTAAGCGCTCTATAAAATCATCAGTCTTTCTAAACATATTGCTCAACGTACTATTTTCATTGAGCCCTATAAAAACATTTTATACACATAAAAAAAGAAAGAATGGGAGCTGCGACTCTGCGTCAGTCCACCTGTAATTTTATAATTATAAAATAATTTGTGTTTCTGTGAGCACTATTTCAGAAATTAGGTTTCAGTGGAGAGAACTGATTACTTTACTGGCATGTGAATATTTACATTTAAAGGAAATCTCAAACACGACACATACCGTGCAACAAAAATTAAAAGTTATACAATCAGGAAAATATGGGACTGGGTTGAGCTGATATAAGAAAATTAGTAATCATTAAGTTATTTGTTTTCCTAAAGAAACATATCTTTGTTGAGTGGTCAACACGTGGCCTTAACCAGGCCTTGCCAGACTCGCTCTCCTCAACGCACCCTGTCACAGTGACCATCCTGTTTTCTCAACCACCATCTAGTGCCGAGGGACACTTATAGAATTTCCTTTAAATCAGTATCCAAAATGACTCTGAACCGTCAAGCCCTTTCAGTATCAAAAATAAATTACATTTTTGTGACTGAAGAACACCCAAGTCTGCGCAACACAGATTTATTTACACAAGTTAGTGTTACAAGTACAGGTAACAAACATATGAAGTGTTTTCTGAAAGTAAGGTGACTTTATATTCATCAATATTCACGTAGTTCCCTTCAAAGTAATCCCTCTCAGATACAGTACTTCTAAACCTCGAAGCACTTCTCCTAAGCACTGTTTGTTACAGACTTGAGTATTCCCACCTATGCGATTTTTATTTCCTGAATTGTTGCAAATCTTCGTCCGTTGATAGACCTCTTCAGTTCTGAGAACAAGAATGAGTCGCAGGGAGCCCGTGAATAAGGTGGCTGAGACATGATTATCGTACAGTTTTTGGCCAAAAAATCTCTCACAAGCAACCATGATTGAGGAGGTGCATTTACGTGTTGCAAAATCCATGAATTGGTTCCAAAAATTCCGGATCTTTTAATATCATTGCTTTTAACGAACGGTTTCTTATTGACCATATAGGCTTAAGGTAAAAGTACATGATGCACTATGCCACGGTAATCAATAATTTAATGGAAAGGTACGAAACGACAGAGAGTATAACTGAAGTCTTTATTCAAAAGTAATCACCAGAGACTGGAGCACAACTACTCCACTGTCTAACGAGCCCAAGGATTTCCGTTTCACAGAATTTCTGTGGCTGTGACAAACGCCAGTAAAAATATTTTAGAAATAATGCAGATATATAAATATTTAAAACACCAACGGAAAAATGTGCTAAACGATGAACTGGAGACAGTAGATAACGATTTCTTCAGCGTTTTTGATGATGTACTGTAAGATTGGCAACGCCTACCCCCGCCGTGACCGTGACGTAACCAGCTCGAAGCAACGTGACCAGAAGCCAATAACCTAATGCATTGATCTCCAGAGCAACGTGAAGATCGATCTTTCTAGAAACAGTACAACGTGACAGAAGAGTCAGCGGCCTTGAAGGCATTCACGTCCAGCCTTGTCCATCAAATGAATTCCACAGCAAGAATATTGGCAGTAGCGGCGTCAGTAGCAGCAGCAGTAACAGCAGGAGTCGGAGTTTGAGTCATGATCAGACACCGGCAGTGACCGTTGAAGATGGAAGAATCTGGACTCCAGTAACAGCGTTTGCAACGGAGATAAAGAACAACAGTACTACTTACCCAAGATGACTGACCAGAACCATAGGATGCGGTCTGGTCATTCAAGGAGGATAGAATACCTCCTTGGCTACATCGCAGTTACAATTATTGTGTGCAGTGGCTACAAACATCAACTTAGATTATCGAAGCATATAATAGATGAATTTTACATACAAAATAAAGCCGTAAGGCATATTCACGTCCAGATTCACAAAAATATCACAGAAAAATACATAAATAATGATCTTCAGCCTATAGCTGCCTACTTTCACATTAAATAATATAGGTATTGCATTCTGTACAAGTCTGCTACGTTTCACACTCACCGACATATTTGGAACTGTAGTAAAGAAACTTTAACTTTCCTGAGTAGGAAAGAGAAGTGATTCTACAAAATGTCAAATAGTAAACTAATAAAGACAAATGTTACATTAATTTATAGCTATTACTGATATTTATGGCACTATATTCGATCCCTATTGTCAAAAGTTAGTTAAAATCTACACAGCTTATATCTAAATATGTGGGAAAGCTCCGGGGATTCTATAGAGAACCGGAAAACCAGCAGAACTTGTCCTGTAAACATATATTTTACTTGCTTTCGTTACCGTCTTACAGGCAGTTATTGTGGTGTACATGACACAGGCCATTTTATTATGCAGGTTGGTTATTTGTGTAGGGCGCTCAGGCCACATTTTACGTACCGTTCCTATTCACATCTGTGGCATCTATTTTGCATTCGAGGCCACTCGACGTCCTATTCATAACGTGGACTCGGTACGTCAGTGCATTAAGCAAGGGTGTCAGCGGGTACAACGGACGCCTGGAATAGGGGAACTATGAGACAGTCAATGATGCAGCACACAGACTCCTGCATTACATCTCGTGGTAGCCACTTTGAGCACATTCTGTAGAGAACTGTACGTAGTGAATTACACTATATCGAACCAAATCACCAAGTGAAGTTCTCTGTTTCATGTATACCACAACAGAGTTGCAGTAATTCACACCGAAAGCAGGATTACTTCGTGATTGAGGATATACGATGTAAAAGCAGAAGCTGGCTGAAACACAACTGGCAGGTTCATTTAGAATGGATTAAAGCACGTAGAGGGATATGGGGAAATGAACCAGCTGACAGTCTCGCTAAATGAGCAGCTCGATCACGGAAACCAATAAGCTACAGCAAAATACCTACAAGTACTTTAGGAAGAAATGGGAGACTGAGTGGCAAATAACTAAAACCGGTGAATGCTCTATTGTTCTTATTATCTAAGGACATTTAACGATTAAACTAGCAATATCCCCGAATTTTACAGAAATGTTAACGGGTCATGGGAAGCTGAAAGCTTATAATCAACGGTACAAATAATTAAAGACGGAGCGAGCACATGTAACAGATATACCAACTATTGACCACTTGATTTTCGACTGCAGTAACTTATTGAAAGAGAGACCATCTCAGGAAGAAAACAAAATCCGACAAAGGAGGATGGCCCGTCATTTAATTGGATTTAGTTCATAAATTCATTACTGATTTTTACAACTTCTGTAGTTCATTATTTCATCCTGTGTAAAATTCATTTGGTTTCCTTATGTAAAACGACAAATCTTTAACAGCTGAAATGTCTTCATTTCTAAATTCTTAAATCTCATGTATTTTATCTGTATTTGCCAAAGTACCTGATGTAGCGGCCTGAATTTAACCTCCGATAATGAAAAATTACTATCTAATGGGGCATGTCAAATAAAAAAGAATTAAGATATGAAAAATAACAATTGCCTATAACGCGATAATGAAAGCAATTAAACCAAGTATGTATCGGACACGTTCTGCTTGTTGTCAGTTAATCTATAGAATCGATGCAGCTCTTGCACACCAGTTCTGTAGCGGAAGTATAATGGTAAATTTTTCCAAGTCTTGGTTGCTGTAGAAACATTGCGGTGTATTGACAGAACGGGTAAGGGGAACAGCAGCTACTTTGCGTCAGACTTACCGGGTCAAGCTTTCAGGAATGGACGCACACGCGCCGGACTGAATAGCACGCATCATCATAAGTTAAATAGAACAGTATAGCTTGCAGTATCACGTCACTTCGTTACGTGAGGAAACAATGTCTAAATCTAACGCAACAACGCGTATCCGGAGCCTTCTGGAACCATCATCTAACCTGTTAAGTGAACACGGCAAGACGTAAAACTCCGACATATTCGTTTGACAGGGCCGATGCGGTTATGGCAGAACACGTAGGGGAAATATCAGCCGGAACCCACCACTCTTCTACATCACCTGACAACCGGCGAGATGTCGACTCCTGCCTAGCTACGAGTTCGACTCCTGCGCTACAATATACTACGGACGCACGAAATATCTAGGAGGACTTCCATGTCCTGCACACCGGAACTCCAGCGTTCCTAGGGTAGGGCAAGAGCCAGCGCACATCACGACCACACGACAACCGTCAACGAGGTCCAGTATGAAGATGATGCGAGACAGCAATTAGAGTGGGGACCGAGAACCACCAGTCCAGACGTGTGAAGCCCTCATCCACACGTTCCACCGTACTTCCGTTCGGTTCCACAGTCGGCCGCGGTGGCCGAGGGAACTGAGGCGCTCCAGTCACGGTCTGCATGGCCACTGCGGTCAGGGGTTCGAATCCCCCCTCGGGCATGGATATTTGTGACGTCCTTAGTTTAACCTAGTTCATAAGTAGTTTGTAAGTTTAGGGACTGATGACCCCGTAGTTAAGTCCCATAAGCTATACAAACATTTGAACATTTTTTTGAACGGTTCCACAACAAACAACGCGGCAAAGGGGTCGCCTACCTCCGCACGCCAAGCTAGAGCGGTCGCAACCGTACTGTCAGCGCACAGTACGGCAGGAGGCTGCTGAAGCCATCGACCCGGTCGCCTGGAGTACTCAGCATAGTGTACCACTTCAGAATAAATGTTTCCTGCAGGGAATACCGTGGCGGTTAGGAGTCCGGCCTCCTGACAACTAACCAGCTCTCCAACACCACCTGAGGTCGCGCCCACCAAGGGGTGCGCCAGCAACCGCTCGACCCCCTGCTCAGCTTACCCATACATTTCCACTGAAGAGCCAAAGAAACTGATATTGGCATGCGTATGAAAACACAGGAATATGTAAACATCCAGAGGACGGCGTTGCTGTCGGCCACGCCTGTGTGAGACAACAAGTGTCTAGGGCAGGCGTTAGATTGGTCACTTCTGCTACAATGGCAGGTTACCACGATTTAATTGAGTTTGACCGTGGTGTTACAGTCGTCGCACGAGAAATGTGATACGGGATCTACGAGGTAGTAATGAGGTGGGAATTTTCCCGTACGAGTAATACAAGAATGCACCGTGAGTATCGGGAATCAGGTAAAAGATCCAGCAAGAACGACACGAACGAGACTGAAGAGACTCGTTTCTACAGCTACATGGGATACTCTGCAAATCACATTCAAGTGCCTGGCAGAGGCTTCATCGAACCACCTTTATACTATTTATCTTCCATTCCATTCTCGAATAGCTCGTGGGAAGAATGAACACCTGAATCTCTCCGTTTTAGCTCGGATTTCTCGTATTTTATTCTGATTATCATTTCTACCCATATAAGTGGGAGTCAACAATATATTTTCGCATTCGGAGGAGAATCTTGGCGATTGGAGTTTCGTAAGTAGCCTACGCTGCAGCGATAAGCGCCGTTGTTGTAATGATTCCCATCCCAGATCCTGTATCAATTCCGTAACACTGTCTCCCCTGTATCGTGACAGTACAAAACGAACTGCCCTTCTTTGGACTCTTTCGATGTCCTCCGTCAAACCCACCTGATAAGGATCCCACACTGGGCAGCAATACTCCAAAAAAGGACGGAAAAGCGTAGTGTACGCAGTTTCTTAGTAGTTTTGTTGCATCTTTTAAGGGTTCTAACAATGAAATGCAGTCTCTGGTTCGCCTTTCCCACGACATTATCTACGTATTCTTTCCAGTTTAAGTCTGAAGTAATAGTAATTCCTAGGTATTTTGGGAAGTTTACGGCCTTCACTTTTGACTGATTTATCTCGTAAACAAAATTCAACAGATTTCTTTTCGTACTCGTGTGAACGACTTCACACTTCTCATTATGTAGAGTCAATTGCCAATTTTTACACCATAGTAATATCTTACTCAGATCCTTCTACAGTTGTTTTTGATCTTCAGATGATTTTAATAGACGGTAAATGACGACGTCATCTGCAAACAACCTAAGACAGCTACTTAGATTTTCCCCTAAATCGTTTATGTAAATTAGGAACAGCAGAGGACCATTGACACTACCCTCTGGAACGCCCAATATCACCTCTGTTTTAGTAGATGCTTTACCATCTATTACTACAAACACAGTACCATCTGGCAGGAAATCCCCTATGCAATCGCAAATTTGGGGCGATATACCACAGCCACGCAATTTGATTAAAAGCCGTTTGTGAGGTACGGTGTCAAAAGCCTTCTGGAAATCAAGAAATACGGAATCGATTTGCGAACCGTTGTTGAACGTGACACAAGTACAATCCTCCTTCAGACTGCTCTGGATATTATTAGGGGCACTGCTCCAGACTGAACGCTGAAAGGCATAATCAGTCTCTAATGATGCTGCTGCTGCTGATGCAAGTCAGCCTTAATTATATATTCTCGCTTAAATATAGCAAGTTTTTAGAGAAAGGGGAAGGACAGGAAGAGAAGGGATAAGAAAAGTTCTAGATGGAGGCTTAAATAATAAAAACAAGTAAAATAAAATAAAAATAAAAAAAGAAATAAACGTGCCGTTCTGGTCTTTTTCTTATATATCCTCGCTTAAATATAGTATTTTTTTTTTAGAAAACAAAAGAGATGCATAGAAAGAAAAGGGATAGGAAAAGTTCTAACTCAAGTGTTGAATAAATAAAGAAATACCCGTGCAACGCCGGGTTTTGACCTAATATATATCTATAAATGTGAATGTCTGTTCGGTATACATTTATCACGTCTAAACCACAAGACATGAAGAGCTAAAAATTTGTACAATTACTAATGTCTACCCATGGAAGGCTTTAGGCACTGTTTTATGGTGATCGGATAGCTATTTATTTATATATATTAATGTGAATGTGTGTTCGGTGTACGCTTATCACGTCCGAACGACAACACGCAGAGACTTAAATATTTGTACAGTTACTAATTTGTACCTGAGGAAGGTTTTAGGCGCGGTTTTATAGCGATCTGAAAGATATTTAGTAATCTGAAGAATATAACGCGAAATTTGGAACAATAATTACTCTTTGAAAATTATATTTACTCTTCGAAAGTGCTTTTATTAGTTGCATTGTTGCTTGAGGTTTGATAATGATAAAAGGGTGGAGTATATTGGGATGGAAGGTTATCGGTGTATATAAAATTCTACGTGTTTGTGTGTTAATATTTCGCTCTGCAGCGAAAACTACAGAACGCAAACGAATGGTCTGTGTGTAATAATTGTCCGAAGTCTCCCGTTATACACCATAGCAGTTCCATGCCGATAGGTATAAGAGGGTGGAAGATATGGTGGTTGAAAGTCGTCAAATTATAAAAAAATTCGGACTGAAGGCCAGCGATGACGTTTGCGACTCTATAGCAAGGACGTTACATACAGCGAAACGTGATGCCACAGACCATATCTTTGGTCTATGCGTGCTACAATGTCTTCAGCTCTTTCTCTGTAAGGATAAGCATACGAATAAGGAAATGTAAGAATAAATAAATAAAGCAGTAAAAAAGAAATTTATTTTAATACATACAAATTGCAACACAGGCTATAAGGAATATGTATGTATTATTTATTGTAAATCATTATGCACTTCACATAATTTCATTTTTTATTTGAATGTCGATTATAAATGTTTGTTTCTAAAGAAGGTATTGTATTTCATTTCATCCTTCAAAAGTAGTCTCATAGCACACTAGTGAAAGATAGGTTATCTATCATAATCAACCAACACGCGAGCGGAGCCGCAGGCTTAAGCTAGTTGATGATAAAAATCAGTGGGAGTTTCGTGACTGTACGTGGTAGACTGCGGGTAAGGTACGCTAGCAAGTGTCTTAAACTGCAGGAACCTACACAGCGAAGTACGTAAGCGCCATGCGGGGGTGAATTACCTTGGGGCAGCTGGGCGCCGGCGCGGCGGCTGCCCGCGCGCGGAATGCGGGCTATGCGGGTACCCGACTACCCGACTGCCCGGCCAGCCCGCCCCCTACAAATGCAGCCGCGCGGCCGGCCTCGGAATGTCTTTCCATCAAATCGGAGCGCTCGCATCAGACGTCGCGCACGCATTCCGACTGCCGGCCACGCCCCCTCCGACCAGTAAACAGGATGCCGGGCGTGCTCGGGCAAAGGCGCGGGCCCGAATGAAATAGGACGGCAAATGGCAAATGGTGCCGGCGCAGCCGGATGATTGAGTTACACTCGGCAACCAGGTGGAGGGATCACAGGAAAGAGGCCCCGGCCCGATAGCCGCCACTATTGGCAATTCCACAGCCGCGTACTGCGCTGCCGGAAGGGCTTATTGCCTCCGGTAGCGCGTTCCCGTGTCGGAAGGCCCCTTCCGCAAACGGGCTGGGTACACATTTAACATTGGTAATTACCTGCCGTTGGTCTGAGAAGTCAGCGTTCACCTATCGAAAATGGATAACTTTTGTAGCAGTACATGTGTGTCTCAATTAGAACCCACAGAGGCTAGAGCTATGCGATCTAAAGTCCCCCTTGATATCTTACGGAACAGTGGCGGATCGAGGAGTTTGTCTTACCGAGAGAGGTGGCGCAGTGTTAACACACTGGACTCGAATTCGGAAGGATGGTGGTTCAAATCTACCTCAGACCATCCAGATGTGGTTTTCCGTGATTTCCCTAAATCACTCCAGGCAAATGTCGGGAGGCCGACTTCCTTCCACATCCTTACCCAAACACTCCGAGCTTAAGCTCCGTCTCTATTGACCAAGTTGTCGACGAGACGTTAAACTCCAAACTTCCTTCCAGGAGTTTGTTTTGGGAGGGGGTTGACTGTAGCCTACAGGAAGGGAGGATTGATACTACTTTGAGGCCAACGATAAAGAATGGCCGCAGTGCATACATCATGTCATGTGATCAAATTAGGCCTGAGCCAACGCCATTGCTAGCTGACCGGCTGGCTGCTATAGGACAGTGATCTGTACCCCAGTGACTAGCCATCAGTTAGCGATAGCGTTCGCTCAGGTTTAATTTGACCGAGGCCAACGAGAAAGACAGACTACGGCGCAAAAAGAAGGGCTGAGCCGGCGCGATCGCTAGCTGATTGGCCAGCCGCTGGGGCCTCATAGCGGTGGGCCACTCAGCTAGCGATCGCGCCTTCTAAGGCCTACCTTGTGCGCCATAGTCTGTCTTTCTCATTGGCCTCAGTCAAGTTAAACCTGAGCGAACGCTATCGTTAGCTGATGGCTTAGTCACTAGGGCACAGATCACTGTCCTATAGCAGCCAGCTGCTCAGCTAGTGATCGCATTGGCTCAGGTTTAATTTGACTGAGGCCAATATGCATAAAACAGACCACGGCATGCAAGGTAGGCCTGAGCTGGCGCGATCGCTAGCTGATTGGCCGGCCGCTGGAACACAGCCCACTGCCTCATAGCGGCGGGCCACTCAGCTAGCGATCGCGCCGTCTCAGGCCTACCTTGCTTACGTGATGTTACAGGCACGCAGTAGCCTGTCTTTCTCGTTGGCCTCTTAACTTGACAATGTGACATGACGCACGTGCCGCAGCCTATCTTTCTCACTGGCTATGTTTTACCATCAAGTAATATCACGACCTAAGTGCGAGGACCAACAACAACAATACAAGGCCTCACAACAAGCTGTGCCACGTCACAGTGAGAGGCAGCGAACGCTAGTTCACTGGGCGGCTAATACGAGACGATGGACTGCGCCCCAGCGATCACGTAGTCAGGTGGCGGTTGTGGCCTATTGGTGTGATGCGGCACGACCTGTTGTGAGGCCTTGTCCTCTATGCAGTGTTGGCTGGGTACAAGTGCTGCACCATCCACACTAGCAGTGACGGTGCTGTTTCCAGTTGGAAATTTCGATACAAATTTCTTAAATGTCATATACTGTACATTTCACGCGGATTACATAACGGGTGTAAAGGAATGCAGAAGGAGAATATTAAAAGTATGACCACTTCTGACAGTATGATGGCAACTTAGTTCAGAGGCAGTTATTTAAAATTTTGCTTCGTTTTGACCTATTGTGAAATATGCAGCAATCCCAGAACGTTGATACGAAAAATACGATTTTTATTCAAAATAGAATGGGAAAACAAAATATTTAAAACAAAAATTGGAATGCAAACAACATTACATATCAATCCGTTATTATTTGGAAATGTAAGAAATTTATGTCTACTTTTACGTATCAGGCGATTGCTCCTTATTTTCTAATAATCGTTATTGAAAATATTTACCAAAATCTGACACGTTTTTGAAATGATTTCTTTGACATCTTTACCACAAGTGCATGTCTCAGAAAAGCTGAATCTGTCATTTCCATAAGCTGTTTAAAAACCTACCTGTCATTTTTGCTGTTTAGAAACAAACATTCAGTCATCAGACAGAAGCGTTGGAAAACATTGTATCCTCCAGCAACAGTTTTAAATATGAAATCAATTAATTGCTTTAAGGCTCCTCTGCACAGATGGGAATATGAGTTATTCTCACTTTTTAACCTTGAAGTGAACCTATTAGAACTAGCAACAACAGATTCACATTTATCAACTCACGAATTTTAATAAGCTTTAGGTATATAATCTCCTCTATAGGAAAAACTCTTAAATCAATTTTTGAGGTTTTTATTTTATTTTCATGTTCATAAATGCTTTCTAAATTCCTAATAAAGCCAAAATTGTTAATCAGAAATTTCTACAGAATTCAGTATAAGTCTTTTTACATAGATTATTCCAAACAACCCGTACCTCATTTTCAATACACTCATTATTTTCATTTTCATTTTCATTACGAAGCTTAAGACATACGTAATTGATCCATGGTAACATGAACGTATATGTCTGCAGCAACTAAACCTGCCACCTACAGAATCTATTTGAAGCTTACCTGATTACAATTATTTTCAGCCCACCACAGTGCTGGAAACACATTCGGTCAAATGGTTAATTGTTGTTTCATGTAGCACAGAAAAAATTTATAGGGTGTAAATTTTTCAGGATGTTAGATGGATGTACAAAAGTTTTCCAATTACTGATTACAAGTATGACTAACATTTCGTATTGCTTCTTACAGCGGTTCTCTCCGCACTGCCTATGGAACATCGCCCTGCGAAAAATGGGAATGGAGCTGACATGTTCCTTTCATCATAAAGACACACTACCAACGAAACGTATTGACGCAAAATGTTTGAAGAACGCAGTAATGACTTCGACAGTCATTTTTACCGTCTTATGAATAATGAAAAACCTTTAAATCTATCAAACTAGGCATTATAACTTCATATAAATTAGGAAAATAAGTAAATACAAGTGTTTATTATCACACTTGAATCGTTTAAAAAAAGCAAACACATTTTCTCTGAAGGATTGAAAGCATGAGGTATGAAGTTCTTTATAGTGTCACCACAAACAAGTTGAAATATATTACAATTGATTCAGTTATCATCACATAGCAGTGACACCGCATTCGACACTGTTTTAATGACCTTACGTGTAAGATATTGGAGATTATCTGCATGAAATCTCTGTGGTGGAAAAATACCAATCACGTAATCATTATGAAGCAAAATGGATTCCACATACATGACTGGATTTTGGTAGAAATTTCATTATTTTTCGACATTCTATCTCAACGCCAACCTATGCACGTAATTTTCGGTGAAATACGTATTTCATGTAAAATGACATTCACAATTATCTCAAGTAGTATAGCTTCATACCAGGTAGTTAAGAAACAAGCCGCTGATATCCGACTTTGGTTCTTCAATATTTTTGATGACATTTTCTTCTTTAGGCAAATAACATGAAGAGTTGCACTGTTTATGATTCCGCCCTGTCTCCTTATGTTTTGTGAAAATTCTTAATATTATTTCTTAAGAAGCATCCTATATATCGTGTATTTGTAACTTTTAGAGTTGTACAAGGTTGTACATTTGTTACACATGCAGATGTTATGTATTAACTTTTGTATTCTGTCATGTTTTATACAAACGCACTTCTGTAACGTTTGGCCTTTGAATAGCTGTTCAAGGCAAATACTAACATATTGCTTGTGACTATCACCTAGTTATGGAATATTTTATTGTTTTTCGTTTAACTTATTGAGTCTTGGTAGGATAATATTTGAAATTTTGACATTCACGCACAACCGTATGGTTCTGCCTTCTAGCGGGACGACGACTTACCTGCACAGCACTCCTATCCGCTCGTGGCATTTAGCTTCAGTCACAATCCAAGCAAAGATCTATTATATAACTACTTTGTTGAGTTACGTTGGTGCTTTTCACCATTTTTAGCATGTTACCCACAAATTTGGCCCTACGGTATGTAATTTTGTCAATGCGTATTAAATTTTCCTTTTTTCACCCTCTGTCATACGTTAAAATGTTGTGCCAAAAACTGTAAATGCCACTTTGAATGTTTCACCAGGTCACCCGAATGTGGGCAGTGCCCGAAACGCGTCATGCAAAACATAGGTCTTCAGAAATATCCTGTGAATACTTTTCCGCGATCTTTTAACCTTCTGTTTAATGGATGGACGCCTACAGGTATGGAGAAAACCTCATGAATCTATGGACTCTGCATATAATCAGGGGACTGTTCAAGCTGGTGGAGGCTCTGTAATAGTGTGTGGCGTGTGCAGTTCGAGTGATATGGGACCCTGATACGTCTAGATACGATTCTGACAGGTGACACATATGTAGGCAATCCTGGCTAATTGCCTTCATCCATTCAAGTCCACTGTGCATTCCGAATAATTTAGGCAAATTTCAGCAGAACAATGCGACACCCCACACGTCCAGAACTGCTACAGAGTCTACTAAACACCTGGGCATATCTTCTCGAAAGATATTCCCACCCCCTCGTCCTTAGGGATTTATGACAGACGTGGAGGTTGAATGGTGCCAATTCTCTCCAGCACTACTTTAGTCGAGTCCACAGCACGGCGCGTTGCGTAACTGCTATGTGCTCGCTTGGCCCTACACGATATTAGGCAGGTGAAACAGTTCCTTAGGCTTTTCAGTGTAGAACCGCTGCAATTAGTCGACCGTGAGAGAAACTGCTACACGCCTTCAAAGCAATATAATACCCTCATGCTATTTCTTGTACTCTGAAGCAATTTAGATCTAATAGAGTCGTCATGAGCTATGTTCTTTTTTGGATGTTCATGGTTCTTTGATATAACTGAACAGAGCAATTTCCTTAATGTTAAGTTCGAATTTCTATGATGATCACCTGCATATTAGGGTTTATTTCGTCGAACCACTCCATCAACCTCCTGAGCTATAGACTTGGCGCATTATCTCGTGGAAAAAATGCCACTGCCATTTCGAAATATTATCGTCATGAAAAGGATACGTGGTACGCAACGAGTGTACACTACAGAATAGCCGCCGTGGTGCCTTGCACGAACTCCATTGGACCCCTGGTTGCTCACGTGAATGGTCCCAGAGAATGACTGAGCTGTCCCCAAGTTGTCTCTGTCTCGCACTACAGGTGTCTCCATATACATCTACACAGATACTCTGCAAATCACATTTTAGTGCCCGGCAGAGGGTTCATTAACCACTTTCATAATCTTTCTCTACCATTTCATTTTCTAATAGCGCGCGGGAAGAAATAACACCTAAATCGTTCCGTTTTCGATCTGATTTCTCTTATTTTATTGGGATGGTCATGTCTCCCTATGTAGGTTGGTGCTAGCAAAATAATTGCACATTCAGAAGTAAAAGTCGGTGATTGAAATTTCGCAAATAGATCTCGCCGCAACGAATAACGTCGTTCTTTCAATGGTTTACATCTCAATTAGTGCAACATTTTCGTGACTCTTTCCCACCTGTAACTTGATAAAATAAAACATGCTGCCCTACTCTGAACCTTTTCAATGTCTGCTGTCAGTCCCACCTGGCGAGGGTCCCATACTGGGCAACAGTACTCCAGGAGAGGACGTACAAGTGTGATGTAGGCAGTCTCTTTGGTGGAGCTGTTGCAACTTCGAAGCGTTCTGCCAATGAAATGTAACCTTCGGATCGCCTTCCCCACCATATTTGTTATGTGTTCTCTGCAATCTAAGTTGTCAATGGGCTGTTCCCTCCCTCATATTAACAAGATGAAGTCAATATCGGGATTCATCAGGGCGTGCCTCTAACACTACTTCTAATGAGAATGATCACTCAGTCGTTTCAGTCGTAGCTGCCGATGTCATGGCGTTAACAATAGCACATGCATGGATCTTCGGCTGCGAAGTATAATCGTCAGGATTGCTCGGTGCACTAGAGGTTCAGACACGGCTGTGCTCTGTCTAGTAGAAAGTCTGATGTTAGTTCCGCCAAACTTCGCCTCCAGTCTATCAGTCTGCCCACCCTACGACGTCCGACATTTGCAATGAGTGGTTGTCGCCCGCCGCGGCAGAATAGCAGTGCACATTAAGGCGCCCATCTGCGGTGCGGTCGACCGTCCGCCGTCGGGGGTTCGAGCCCTCCCTCGGGCATGGGCGTTTGTCTTGTCCTTAGCATAAGTTACTTTAACTTAGTGTAAGTAGTTTGTAAGCTTAGGGACAAATGACCACCGTAGTTAAGTCCCTTAGATTTAAAAACACCTGAAAATTTTTTTCGTGGTCGCCCAACACCTCGACGTTGGGACGTGGTTTTACCTTGGTTTCGCCACTTCCTAAAGGCACCCACCACAACACTCCTCAAACACCAGATGTGTCGTTTGCGAAATTCTCGTGCATAGTCTCCACACCTTCGTACTCTTTCCCCCCTCCCCACCCCCTTTATTGTCATTTCTTTCCCTTGGTGGGGCGGACTGGCAGTGCTTGAGGCGCTCCTCGGCCGACAGTAAACAATTCATGAAAAGAAGACACAAATATAAAGGAGGACAAAACAGGAGAATACAAAACATAGACACGGCGAAAACTGAAGAAAACATTATGTATACATGGGGTGAAAAAGTGAAGACCTGATACAGAAATAGTGAAACCCAAGTCTGTAGCACTGAGGTACGCGGACATGTAAAAAACACAGGCGTCGGCTGCGGGATGGGCATTCACAGTTTGGTTAAAAATTCACTGATGAGTATCACTCCGACGGAACACAGACAAATCACACGCATAAGTTAAATGATTATAATGAATGTGGATGGGGAAGGAGCAAGGAGAAGAGCGATAGAGGGTTGGAGGGGAAGCAAGCGGAGGAGGTTTGAAGGGTGGGGATTGGGAAGGAGGAGGGAGGAGGACTCACAGGACCATGGTGGTAAGGAGAGGGGGTGATGATCCACGATGCTGTAAGGAGTGAGCGGATACCCGATGAACCAGTAAGTGTAAGGGGGAGGGGAGGGAGGAAGGAAGCGAGAAAGTGGGGCCGTCTAGGAGGATCAAGGATGGAGCAGGGGGAGAAGAAGGGGGAGAATCAGAGCTGGTACGAGGGATAGATGTATGGACGGAGGGCATCGTTAGGAAGGGAAAGGGTGCGGAAATTGCCGGAGGAAAGGGTAAGGAGGGTGGACAAGTGGAGAGCAGGGGGGTATACAGTGGTAATGGCGCGGAAACGGACCGGGATTGGTGAGGAGAGGATGGACAATAGGGTGACGTGGATCCAGTTTACGACAGAGGAAACGGAGACGAAGGTGCTCAATGAAGCGGACAAGGCGGGGGAAGGGTTCGTAATCTTCCCTCAGTCCAGATAAATTGCTCGCTTTCCCCATTGTACACGAGCATAGATATTACACTGGTCAAAACAATTAGGCGATCAGTTGAGATACATAGGTTCTGAAGTATTGTCATCGGAAGAATGAATTGAAATGGTTCGACCACTTTCTGTCGGTTCTACGGAAGGGCACAAAAACGTTACGGCAACCGAGGTGGTGGTAGTAAAAGAAAGTTGCTGCAGAGGGGGTTGGTGATGTGTTTACTCGACTAAATTAATTACACAAGCAGTTGGATTCAAATAGCGTAGTGAACAGGTAGTGCAATGTAACAACAGCGTGACTTACCTGCATCTATGGTGTGGAGAGCCATAGGAAGGTTGGAAGCGGGACAGGCACAGAGGGACGTGGCTGCAGCTAATGGAGTGTCCCAAAGTGTAATTTCCAGGACGAGGAAGCGATTTCAGACAACAAGAACAGTTAAATTAAGGAAAAGTCTCTCTAGTCCACGATTAATATCAGCAGGAGATGACCGTTATCCCCGATTAACAGTCCATCGAAAAAGGAAGCTGAATGCAACTCAGCTGAAACGCGTCCTCCAGGCGGCAACAGAACGCGGAATATCAACACAAATAGTTCGAAATCGCCTTCGGAAATGTCACCTCTACGCACGGAAGCCTCTGGTGTGTGTCCCATTAAAATCACAACACCGTTTAGCCCGCAGAAACTGGGCGAACTCTGGTGCTATTGGAGACGGACGATCTGCACAGGTGGACCACAAGCTGGAAGCAGAGGGAATTGAACGAATGGAATGGCCAGCTTCTTCGCCGGATTTAAACCCGATTTAGCATGTCTGAGATGCACTTGACAGACGCATTGCAGCCAGACCGGCACCTCTCATAACGGTTGCAGAGCTGGATATTGCATTCATGGAAGAATGCCCAAATATCCCTCAAGAGCTGCTTGACAACCCCATACTGTCTATGCCACGCAGGTGTGCAATTGTACTTGCCGTTTGAGGTGATCGCACGTCATATTAGAAGCCAACGAGACTTTTTTTTTCTCCACATTTATGGTATTCCCATGGTGCGTTGGTCTAAGTAAACACCATGTAATCATCACGTAAATTGTTGATACAGCAAAATATCGTACTGCATCACACACAAATTGCAATGCTTACCATTGTCTGAATAAAATGTCACCATATGTATATTGTCTGTGCTGCCTCACCTGAAACCCTAATTGTCTTGAGCAGTGTACATGCACAGTTTGTGTCAGTGTGTGTGTCTATCAATCAATCTCCACAGCTGTCGCCTGGGCAGTTAACATCGGTAGTACGTCACATCTTCTAGTGATCAGTATATGATCAATAATAATATTGCTTCTAGCGCCACATACCACTCACTTCATATCAAATAATGGACTGCAGTTGCAAATATAAATGCGAGACCGGAAAGCCATACAAGCAATTTAATGAATTCTAGCAGTTTATACCAATTTATTAAACGTCAATACAATACATTCCGATCTAAATATTTATCTGAATCACAATAAATAAGGCAAATGAAGTGTTTTAGCAATATTCGCCATACTTTATTCATGAGTCTATGTGTAGTATATTTGGGACATTAATATAAAGCCTGTTTGTTTACAGTGAATTCGGACAGCAGGTGACACGGAACACACAGCGCGGGGCTTATTAGGCGCGTGGCTGGCGGTCGTGTAGCGAGAGGTGGAAGGATTTACATCAACACAATCCAAATTAACATTTTAAAACGGGCTTGTTGCGGCCGGCCGCTAATGTAGAAGTCGTTTGACTAACAAAGCACAGCTTTGATCGCTGAATTATACTCTAAAATGCCATTCCGCTCGTAATGTCTGCGTTTCAGTGAACATAACTGCGATAAACTATTTTATGTAATGTGATATTTATTTATTAATTCATGAATACAAAATTATCAGTTAAACTGTTTTTCATATGTGTGTTCTGAGATGCGAATTGCAAGTAGCAGTGATTGTTATTAATTTTTTTTGTAATATAGTTCCGTCATATCAACGAGCAACACAGATTATTTCGTAGTTTCGGAGTATTCCGCTGTTTCGTTGTATTAAAGCACGATTCTATTAAAGGGATTTGACTTGCAGAAGATGAAAAACGCGAACTGTTAGGAGTGTACTGTGTAATTTTTTCGTAATGCAGTGGAACAGTAAACACACAAATAGAATGCAGTCAGTTCCAGATGCCAGCGGTGGAGTAGCCGAGTGGTCTAAGGGCGCCTGGCTGCGGAGCGCGCGGTTGCTCGTCGTCGGAGGTTCGAGTCCTCCCTAGGGCATGGGTGTATGTGTGTGTTGTCCTTAGGTTAGTTTACCTTAGTTTAAGTAGTTTGTAAGCTACGAACTGATGACCCGCAGTTTGGTCCGATAGACTTACAAACATTTGAACATTGACGTTCCATAATATCTATTACTTTTAATTTTTATTTCTAACGAGTGTTTTGCAACATCTTTGCCGCTTGTCTCAGCCTAACCGCTATCGTTTCTTGACTATTCAATTTCCTTCTAATAAAATTTCCTCTTGAATCACTTTTCACGTGATATCCTAAGCTTATTACTGTTTGGTGGAATACAATTCCTTGCTGGTAATGGTATCATTCCCTGTTCCATACGTTGCAAATGTCCATAAGCTTACAAATTTGTTATCATTAATTTCATCAATAACGGTGGCTGTAGCTGTTATTCTTCCTCTAAATATTTCATTTGTCACGTGATCAAATAAACTGCAGTATCTTAGACATCTGTGCAGCAAGCAGTTTTTGTTCTCTATTTCTACCTCTGAACTACATCTCTGATTGATACGTCACGACTAGCTCTGTTGTTCCCTAAATACATTGTTCTTTGTTTGATTAGACAAGCTATTAATCCATACTATCGAATATACAGTCTTCATCAGCTCCTTCGCTTTCCTTATCTTCTTCCGTATGTCCTTGTCATCCATTCAATCATCACCTAACATAGCTCCTAGAAATTCATATTCATCACATTTTTTTCCTTTTCCCATTACTACTATAACTTGTAATTTACCTCCAATCTCCATATTCTTCTAAACCTCATTTAGAACATTTTTCCATTACTTTTTCACACACAGAAGTCATATCCTCGCTGATAAACTACTATCTGCAATGAGAATGATATGTAGATGTCTATTTCCGACATGTAGTGCAATCGGTCTACATTATCAAATCCATTGTTCCCGAGCCGCACTCCAATTTATTTTAAATTAAATAGGTAAGTGACAGCATCCTTACTTCACCACCTTTATTGTTAAAATGTGTCATATACAATTTACGATCTTATATATAACCATATTATCTCTACACATACTTTTTGTTGCACCCTATTGCATCGTATTGATTTATTGACATTAAAAAAATCCCTGATAGTATAATCTATTAGACCACGTGTCACAACAATCGCTAGAACAACGCACTTTCAAGCACCACTGAATAACCGTGCTGTATTGTTTCCTATTAGAATGGCCGAGCGGTCTAAGTCGACTTGCTGCAGAGTGCATGGTTGCTACCCGTCGGAGGTTAGAGTCCTACTTCGGGCATGTGTGCGTGCGTATGCGCGCACGGGTGTGTTTGTGTGTGTGTGTGTGTGTGTTTTGTCCTTAAGTTAGTTTAAGTGGTTTGTAAGGCAAGGGAGTGATAACTACAGTACTTAAGTCCGATAGATTTACAAACATTTAATAGTATTTTCTCTTCAAGTAACTTGTCAGCATTTCAGTGAGCCGGCCGCGGTGGCCGCGCGTTCTGCGGCGCGCCAGTCACAGTCTGCACGGTCACAACGGTCGGGAGTTCGAATCCCCCCTCGGGCATGAATATTTGTGCCGTCCTTAGTATTAGCTAGTTCATAAGTAGTTTGTAAGTATAGGGACTGATGACATTTGAACATTTATTTCTAGTGAAGCAAAGTCAAATTCATGATCGCCATCCTATCTTGCAAAAATCCTTGTTTTTACTGGTAATTGTATCCACTTCCATGTGGACGTCAATATTCAAAAATTGCTAACTCGATGGAAATCCTTATGACTCTCATCACAGCCTTCAGTGATCACTCATGACTCGTCTATTCCGCGTCGTATGTATGTTTTTTTGTTTTTATTTTTTTATTTTTTTTTTACACTGCAATGTACTGGTTGTACAGCGTAAAAGCGTGTTTGTGTTACTATACATAATAGACATAAGAGCGTGAAATTCAGTAAATGACCGTAATTTACTCACTGTGAAAAGTATAAACGAAATTATCGCATATTACAACGACATTCGATTGTCAGTACACTAACAGTAATGTGGAAAGACCTCATCGTGTGGAATAGCGATTTGGAGATGCTCCCCACCAGGTTCTCTCTTTAACGACATAATGCTAATAATAATTAAATTTGCCGCGGTGGATTAGCCGCGCGTACTGGAGCGCCGTGTTGCGGTGCGCGCGGCCGTCCGCCGTCGGGGGTTCGATTCCCCCCGCCCCTCCCAGGCATGGCTGTTTGTGTTGTCCTTAGTTTAGTAAGGTTAAGTAGTTTGTAAGCTAGGGACTAATAACCAAGCTGTTGAGTCCCATAGATTTACAAACATTTTTTAATTAAATTTACTATGCTACCATGATTGAAAGCGGCTACCTAATCTTGAAGCGCCACAGTACTACTCCGCTTTAGAACAATTTTTGATACATAATTCCTAGAGCGTCGCATGATGAGATACACAGTCAAACTAAATCAGAATGCTCGAAACTACACGTTTACAGCCGGATTTGACCTACCAACTTCTTTTTTCAGAAAAAAAATTACTCCGAGTCCTTTTTCCATAAAATGATCAGAACTTCTACTTGAGATCAATAATGTAGACCCAAAATTTCCAGTTTCTTCATTCACAGTTTACATTCTTGGACAATATTTATCGCAAAATTGTAGATATTTGATGGGTTTACAATAGTATAAAATAGATGTTGTAACTTGGGCAAGTTATTTTGGAAATATTGGCGTTAATACAGCATTCGCTCTAAACATGACTTAACGTGACGAAGAAGGAACATCAGTAAATGTATTTTTCTCTAATCACAAAGGGTATAAAATAAATAAGCATTATGAGTCTTTTTAGACACGGAGCTTCGCGCTGGAGGATGGAATGACGCCACACTCGGCGCCCTGGGCGGGCGGAGGGCGAACTCCGTTGACGTCTGCCATGTGATCAGCTGATCGCGCGCCTTGTGAGCGCTTGCCGTCTGTTGCTATACATCCCTTTGGGGGGGGGGGGGGGAAGCGGAGTATCTGGTACGGATCGTGTAGTCCAAGCATCTTGCCAAAAAAATATACCCGTCGTCCGGACCTTGTGTTGTAGCGGGATCTGGAGTGAGTATGCATGTCGCTATTGGCTGCAGCTGGCACTGGTTGATGAAGGGAATCACGAAGGTGCATGGCGTCTTGTGAACGCCGGCTTCACCCTGTCGATTGATACAGCGTTGCTTTTTTTTTAATTGGAAGAGAACGTACAGAGACTTTTTATTTTTGTTGATCACAAGATGAGGACAAGTAAACAACGGTGTTAAAGTGAAAACTTCCTGACAGATTAAAATTATGTGTCGAAGCCATTCGCCATGTGCCATTCGCGGGCAAGCACTCTACTGACTGAGTTATCCCAGCACGATGTATAGCGAATCTCTCTCAGCTATATCTCGTCTTCTACTTTCCAAACTGTGTTCAAATGTTCGTTGAGCTTAAGGGACTTAAATGGGGGTTCATCATTTCCTAAACTTATGAACTAACTTATACTAAAGACAACACAAACATCCATGCCCGAGGGGTGATTTGAACCCCCCTACCGGCCTTGCAGAATGTGACTGGCGCGCAGCAGACCGCTTGGCCACTGCGGACGGCCTGATGGTTGTGTAATTTTCACACCTGTCTTCGCCTGCTTTCTTTCAAATGGGGATTATTACATTTTTCTTAAAGTCTGAGGGTATTTCAACAGTCTCATACATCTTACGCTCCAGGTGAAACAGTTCTGTCGACTGGCTCTCCCAGAGACTTCAGTAGATCTAAGCAATGTCGTCCATTCCAGGGGCCTTGTTTCGACAGGTTATTCAGGCTCTGTAGAATTCTTCTCTCAGTATAGTATCTCCTATTTCATCTACTTCTTCTTCCCTTCCTACAATATTGCCTCTAATTCATTTCTTTTATAGGGCCCCTCTATATACTCTTTCCACCTTTCAGCTTTCCCTTCTTTGCTGAGAACTGCTTTTCCATCTGAGTTCTTTATATCCACATAGCTGCTTTTCTTGTATCCATATGTCTCTTATTTTCCTACAGGCGGTATCTATTTTCCCCTTATTTATACATTCTTCTACAGACTTGCATTTGCCTTCTAGCCACTTCCTGTCTCTCTCATATGTTAGTCGCCTGTACCCCATTTTGCCTGTTTCATTTACTGAATTTCTATATTTTCTCCTTCCATCAACTAAATTTAGTATTTCGTATGATATGCAAGGTCTTTTGTAAGTCTTACCTTTCTACCTATTTTGTCCCCTATTTTACCTTCACTATTTCATCTATCAGTGCTACCCATTCCTCATCTACTGTTTCTGTCAATTGTTGCCTAAAGCTCCCTCTGAAATTCTCAAGACCTTCTGATTCCGTCAATTTATCCAGGTCCCATCTCCTTATTTTCCTACCTTTCAGCAGTATTTTCAGTTTCGGCCTACAGTTCATGGCCAATAAGATATGGTCAGAGTCTATACCTGCTCCTGGGTATGTCGTATAGCTTAAAACGTTGTTCCGCAATCTATGTCTTTCCATTATAAAATATATGTCGTACCTTCCGGTGTCTCCTGGTCTCTTCCATGTATACAATCTTCTTTCGTGATTCCTTAAACACTAAGCTTCCTTCCTTCCTTCTTTCGTGATTCTTAAACCAGGTGTTTGTTATGATTAAATTCTGTTCCGTGTAAAATTCAACCAGGTGTTTGTTATGATTAAATTTTGTTCCGTGTAAAATTCTTCCAGGTGGCTTTCACTTTCATTCCTTTTGCCCACTCCATATTCACCTACTATTTATCAATCCCTCCCTTTTCTTACTCCTGAATTCCATCTCCCATCAAAAGTTTTCCGGTCCCTTAATTGTCTGAATAATTTCCTTTACTTCCTCATACATTTCTTCAATCTCCTCAGCATCGCCAGAGCTAGTTGGCATATAAACGTGTACTACTGTGGTCAGTGTTGGCTTCGTATCTATCTTGGCTACGATAATGCCATCACTGTGATGCTCGAAGTAGTTTACCCTCATTTGACTTTTTTCTTTCTGATTATGTGATGCCTCCAACTGGTTTTGTATTTACAATCGTGTACTGACTTGACGAGAAATCCTGATCCTCTTTCCACCGAAAGTCAATCATCCCCCTCTATATCTAACTTCAACCTATCCATTTCTCTTTTTAAAATTTCTAACCTCCCTACCCGATAAAGGAATCTAATAGTCTACGCTCCGATTCGTAGAATACCACTGCTTGTTTCCTGATGACCACGTCCTGCTGCGTAATCCCGGCTCGGAGATCGGAATGGATGACTATTTTACCTCAGGAATATTTTACCCGAGAGGATGCCATCATCCTATATTCATACAGTAGAACTGCATGTCCTCGGGAAAAGTAATGACTGTAGTTTCCCCTTGCTTTCAAGCCGTTCGCAGTAACTGCGTGACAAACCCATGTTAGCTGATGTTACGAGGCCAGGTCACTCAATCAACCAGACTGTTGCACCTGTAACAACTGAAAAGGCTGCTGCCCCTCTTCAGGAACCACGCGTTTGTCTGGCCTCTCCACAGATACCCCTCAGCTCTGCTTGCTCCTGTTTGTATCGTTGAGGCACTCAAGCTACGCCCCCTCGGCAATGCCTGTGATTCACGGGTGTGTCATATTAGAACGAAAAATAAAAGAACGAAGCATTTCCTCGATTACGTGCTAAAGATACTTTCTCCAGTCGTTATCTAGAATAAATACATTATACCAAAAATTTCCTCTCTTCAACAAACAGAACCAGACTCTCCGTCTTACACCTAACGACTCCGTACTACTACTTGCTACAGACACTAACAGTTAACTGCTACAACAAACGCGGCCTCACAGTGGCAACCAATATCTCTGACCAAAGTCAGTGACAGTAACAAAATAAACTGTTGTCCACATTCAGTGTGTCGTGACGTAATCTTCTCAGTTGCCCCTGAAGGCCACATAATTCCAGGAACTGCTCTAATAGCTTAGAATACGCCCCCCCTCCCAACCCACCATTCAGCTATCCACCTTGATGAACTTGGCGTCGTGGTAGAAGTCGCCAGCTGGATGGCCAGTGATGTGAACCAGGTGGTGAGCTTTTGCGGCGTCCAGTAGTTGATGGTAGTGGGCTAGAAAATCAGTCCCGATTGTTGGTTTCGTTATGTCGACTCCCATAAAAATTCCATGTCAGAGCACGTCTAGGCCCGAGATCTAGCATGGTAACCCGCACGTCGTGATCGTGGAGTTGTTGGTCGCAGGAAGCCGAAATAATGTGGCCAGCTGGTACATATCTAGCTGTCTCCGTGGAAAAATGCTGAAATCGGAGATCGTTTCCACTAAAAACTTGCGTTCACTTGCTGTCAGTAAAGAAGAGGCGGACGAATGAGAGGGGATGACCTCTGCTTATTGCCCGCTACGCGTGTAAGCACACGGTGCATTACATTTGTGTGCTCGTTGTCTAAAAAGTCTATGATAGCAACACATCGTCTCATTTCAGCGTTTCCACGATGTTGTGTTCTTTAGGAGAACGGTTCCTTGATAGGCTGCGGAATCGCCCTGTGTAGTTACGTTCTTAAAGTAATTCGGTAAATTGATTGTTCAGCGCATGTATTTTGCCCAAGAGAGTGTCGTTTTCAGAACGATTTACCACAGAAGCACTGTGGCACGCTGCTACGTTTTCAGAGCAAGGACTTAGCATCACCATCTTGAATCCTATCCGCTAAATCAACTACACGTCGTGTGGCATATTAGCGAGGGATGCCACTATCGCTTTCACTTGCGTTGGCAGTAGGCTATTTCACAAGGTGCGCAACAAAGTGTCAGGTACCGTGGGAGAGTCTACCTTACTTCTCAGGTGCTGGAGGTGTTTTGTCGCCCATATCCTCTTGCGTGAGCAACGGACGTAAATTTCTTTTTGTGAAGCGGCAACTCGACGCACTAATTCCGTTTTTAATTTAGCGTTAGCTTCCGTAGTCGATAGCGTACTGATCATAGACTGTATCTCGGTTGCATAACAGTGGTCGAGTTGGCTAACCACCAGCGCGAATTTAATGGCGTCTCGGTTCACTCCGGCTTTAAACTTGTGAAAATTGTAATGCCTGGTTGTGTGGCCAAAACAGAGGCAGTCGTACTACCAGGTGAGATATAATGTGGTACACCGTCAGTTCCGCAGTCTCGGTGATTCTTATTCATGGTTCATTTTACTGTGTGTATCAATGACGTCAATCATCAACGTCGCAACTAAGTAAACGGATTTACGATCGCATAAAATTAGAGTTGCGTCTTCCAGAATTAACTGCCAGTGAATATGTACATTGAACACTTTATTTTTAGAATATTAGGGTTGATGCAACACTCTCTCCAAACATGAATTAATGTAACGATGTGGGAACATGAATAAAACTATTTTCCGCCAAGCGGATAGACAGTAAGCTAATAAAAAATACTACCACAGTCGGTGAAAGTTGTTACCAACTGACAGCTACAATGATACTAGCGCTCCTAGCGGTGGGTAAGCCGTCGAAAGAGTAATATTTTTATACTTGCTTTTGCATATAATTAAGGAAATATTTACTATAATATTTGCCCTACAGGCATTAGTAAAATATCAAGAGACATATAAAATGGAGAAATGAAATTAATGTAAACAGAGCTGAATTTCACTGATTCAGTGGTATAAAGAACAATTTCGTCATGAAGAAATACTCGGGAATATGTGTATATTTCCAGCTTATTCCGCTGAAAGTAAGTACAATATAAACATAAAAGAAACAAAAATTTCTATTACGGTCTGTTTTTACAATAACAGGCAGTTTTATTGACGCTTACCAGTTCGGTTTGGAGTCTAATCATTCGCGTATTTTTACACTTAACTTATCTTTCTTATATGCGAATAAGCTTTGCATTTAATTATTTTAGTTTAAAAATCCAAAGTTCTGAAGAGTCTACCAATTTGTGGTTTAGCAGTAGCAGGAATTGTGGAATTGAGTGCTTCTTCGTGTGGAAACAGTTTGATTGCTATTCCCGTTTAATGTGCACGTCTGTGATGTTTTTCCTTCAGCTACAGCTGTGGAAGCTGATTAGTTACGTTAAATATTGTACTTATTGCGTTCAATATAAACTTCCTACGTTCCACCCTCACCGATTTTGCTGCAATTGCATTGAAAAAACATTAACATTCCTGAGTATAAAAGCGACATCTTTCCGCCAAGGGGAAGGTATTCTGGAGTGTCCTCGCCATTTATAATCTTTGATAGAACATTAAATTCTTCAGTAAAATCATGTAGGTGCAAGGGAATTAAAAATAAAATGTCCTGTAATGGAACGTTTCATACCTTGTAAGGGCTCTTAGAACACTTAATGACAAATGTGGAGTTATTTTCAAGTTTTTATCAATTTTTATGGCATTACATACATTCCCTGCACTCATGCAGTATCGTATTGAGAAATGTAGCTTGCCGACCGCTTGGAGCGCTGCTTTCGCTATGTATAACGAAAATCAGTGGGAGTGTCGTGACTGTATAGGTTAGACCAGGGTCTCCAAAATACGGCTGCGGGCCGGATGTGGCCCACGAAGTGATTTGATCCGGCCAGCGTTTGAAGTTAAGCTTTCTGTTACTAAGCGCGCAATTTTCGCTCGGTTAACTCATAGAGGTTGCTAGGAGCATTGCAGGCCCCAATACAAGTTCAGAATCGCCTCCACGTCTTCATAAATAAGAAACACCACTAGGAGCGCTCCTTCTGTAGGTGACTGATTTCTCGTTCCAAGCTGTGATAAACTTGTTTGCTTTATTACCGTACGTATTTTGTTATTTCATGATTTCTTTGAAATATGTGTACGTTCCTTGATCACAGTATTTGTGTGATATCTCGTCTGAAGCTAATAAGACAACAGTCAATATTGAGAATTGTATATTCAGTCAAACATGGTATACCTTGTTATAGAGAAGGGCAACAAAAGAACTTGTGGCCTGTGTAGTGAAGATGCTGCTGTGCTCGAGGAATATAACAAACGTCGTTATTAAGAAAATAGCATGTTGTACAGTTTTATGAATTCGATGACAATGTACCTGAGCATAAATTCGAAACATTAAAACCTGGACCATGCATTCAAAAGGCAAATTCCATACGTCACACTAAGCGTACTGTAGAGTAATAAACACAACTTGACGTTTTCACAAAATATTGTGCCTGTATTAAAAAAAAAAAAAATAAAAAATAAAAAAAAAAAATAATAAAAAAAAAAAAGAACCATTAAGTATCACTGTTTCCTTCCTATGAGATTGGATTACAAAGGTCGTGTTTGTAGATATGTTGAAGAATTTTGTGAAGTTAAATCATTCGTACGTTATGTACGTTTCTTTGAAGCTTTTCATATACAATATGGCATAACTAGGGATGTCCGGCATCTTGATGACGTTACATGTCAATTAATGAGGCTGGTATTGTAATTTTCGGTAATTCCAAACTATGTCATCCGGTCCCCATTAAGATTCGAAACTTGAGATGTGGCCCTCACGGTCTAAGAATCTGGAGGCCCCTGGTTTAGACTATGATAGTACGCTGCAGCAAGGGGTAACGCTACTCTCAGCGCCCGTTTCCAATTGTCAGGCGATCAGCTGATCGCGTGCCGTCCGTCGGTACATATTGAAAAATATTAGATACGAGACTCTTGAAACTTAGATAAGACGCGCGTATTCCACATGCACAAAATTGCATAGTGACATAATCAAAACCACACATGGCGCCCACAACATGAACGGCGGCCGTTCATGTTGTGGACGCCATGTGTGGTTTTGATTATGTTGAAATGTTCAAATGTTTGTATAGTTTATGGGACTTAACTACGGGATCATCAGTCCCTAAAATTACAAACTATTTATGAACTAGCTAATCCTAAGAACGACACAAATATCCATGCCCCAGGGGGGATTCGAACCCCGACCGTAGTGGCCGTGCAGACCGTGACTGGTTTTATTATGTGACTATGCAATTTTGTTTATTGACAACTCCACGGAAATCCGTATAGACGAGATACAGTTTATTGGTACGATACATAGCCGGCCGCGGTGGCCGAGGGGACTGAGGCGCTCCAGTCACGGTCTGCACGGCTACTACGGTCGGGGGTTCGAATCCCCCCTCGGGCATGGATATTTGTGCCATCCTAGTTCGTAAGTAGTTCATAAGTAGTTTGTAAGTTTAGGGACTGATGACCCCGTAGTTAAGGGGGTTGGAACACTTGCGCGGAGTGACACTTGAGCGGAGTGACACTTGCGCGGAACCCGGGACCCTTGGGGCGGCTAATCGCTTTTCCTGGGTACAGGCACACCAAGAAGTCTAGCACTGCTGTTGTCAAGTTTCCACACTGTCAAATAACACGAAACTCAGTGAAATTGCACAACCCTTTCAAAGCTGAAGAGCAATATAGTAACTTGTTCTAACTACATATGAATTCGTTGAGTGTTCCTCCTGAAAACAAAAAGGTATTTTAATAGTGATAATGTTTGGAGAGTTATTAAGACATTTTTTGCTACTACAAGACGATGACTTTCCACAGTCATACCTCCTAAAAGCATATTATTCAGAACACTAAGCATATCAAGACACCTGCGCAAGCAATAAATATATTAGGCATCCTGCACAGTTACGTTGATATAATTGACCGCTATGTAGTTAACCCCACTATCACGCAACTTCAATCTCTTTAAAAATAGATACTATGCTTTTTAATAGGAGACGCAACCGTAAACCTTCAATTAAAAAGCGTTAATAATAAGTCAATGAGTATTTGAATTAGAAATACATTTAAGAAATGTATGAAATACGGAAAGAAATGTATGAAATACGGAATGTGTAAGGGAATACCGAAAAATGCTAAAGATAAATTCTATTTTCCATCGCCGTCATATAGAACCATTTTTACTCCGAACTTGGCATAAACCAACAGGGAGAAACAAGTTGCAAGACTTCCAGGAAAAATGAAGCGATATTGACAGCCAATAGTTGGTTATAAATTACATTGCCTGTTAACTGTATAAATATAAATTACGGAATACGCGGAACTCCTGTTCAGTACAGTCAAAAAGGTCTGAGGTAATAGGCAGTGGTTTACAATCAGATATCCGTATCACTCTCCTCCTCAAGAGGTCTGTGTGAAGATTTATATTCAGAACATTCAAGAAAAAGGTGTTGAAACTACAAGAAGCAGCTCATTTACTCAGGAAGGGAATACGTTATGGTGCCCGTAAATTTGAATGGCTCTATCTCTTGTAGTAACATTCATTTTTTGATAAAATGTTAAAATCCAATATACCAGAATTTTGTTTTTCTAAACTTAGTGCAAACTTTTTTGTCGAAATTTTTGCAGGAAGTAGTCTTGACGTGATTTCATACTTCTATGCATTAATATTATCAATCATGTAATTTGTGTCACAAATTGCGCGGCCGGTCCGGTCGGATGTTCGAGTCCTTCCTCGGACATGGGTATGTTTGTTTGTACTTTGCCTACGTTATTTTAAGTAAGATTAAGTAGTGTAAGTCTAGCGATCAATGACCTAAGTAGTTTGGCCGCATAAGACTACACATATACACGTAATTTATTTATTTCATCACCACATTTAAGTACTAATAATTAAAGAAACTTAAATGTAGAAATTTGAAATAAACACTGAAAACAAATAATTGGTATTTCTCATAAAATGAATGCACAGAACCGTTGAATTATGTCTTGTGAATGTACCTACAAAATCTGCCATATGAAAATTGTAGTGTGAGTCCCAAATTTGTTTTTTATGTAATAACATTAAAAACATATTAAAAATTGAGAACTCGAAAACCAGTGAAGTTATGGACTTGAAGCGTTTTGTGTTGCTAAATCTTTACATAGTAGACACGATTTTAAAATTTGGTTGCTATCGCCAAAGTAGACGAAACGTTGAATTTTTTGGTGTAATCTTCGCCGTGTAGACTGTATGTTGTGGAAGTCTACGTCGAACCTAATTAGAATCATACATCTGAGGAGAGAACGTTGTTTGCATTTCTCCTGCGTTTCCAGTCGGCTGCGCTGTGCTACGTAACGACATCGTACTAAAAATGTTCAAATGTTTGTTAAGCTTATGGGACTTAACTACGGGGTCATCAGTCCCTAAACTTACAAACTACTTATGAACTACTTACAAACTAGGACGGCACAAATATCCATGCCCGAGGGGGGATTCGAACCCCCGACCGTAGTGGCCGTGCTGACCGTGACTGGAGCGCCTCAGTCACCTCGGCCACCGCGGCCGGCGACATCGTACTGTTCCACTTTACCGAGAGCTATATATGTATTGGTGTGATGTCTGTTCTTTCGAAATAAGACATCATACCAATATATGTATCATTTAGACGCAAAGATTCTGGGTTCTGTTTTCATCGCTAACGCGATTAACAACCTTAGACCTCGTGTGTAAACAGTTAAAGGTTATGAGTGCCACTGGAAAAATGCATAAGTAACACCTGTTGTTTGAGACTTGAAGATGACCTGAAATTAGCCGAAATCGATATCTCATAATAAACATAAGGTGTAGCTGTCTATATTTCATAATGCTATTCCCAACATATTTAAAAGCTGCTCAAAACCACCTACAAAAAACCTTTATAATGAGATTGTATATAATTCCACGATCAAATTGTGTTTTAGTTATTTGTAGTAATACACCTAAAGATCTGCCCTTGCTTTTAATGCCTTGATCAGCTGTTTATTTTTAGAGGTATTACTAGGGACAGGAAAAATTCGCATTTGCGATAAATGCGAATATAGATGCGAATTCTGACTCGAAATGCAGTAAATCCGAAATTGTAGTTAGCAACGGTTGCGCTCAATTCCGATTTCATCACATTCATCTTCATATGGTGCTGTATTGTAAATCGAGTGATATTTGTATGACGTGTTATCTCCCTGTTGAATGAGGCTGTGATATCTCCGGGCCGTTACTACAGCTCCACCTCGCTCGGTGGGCCTTTCCCTGAATACGCCACAGGTAGCGGCTGGAGGGCGTGGAGTAGGGGTGGTGTATCCCTACTTCTGGAACACCCTGTTCACTACCTGCAGCGTCCGGGTCTCCACGCAAGTGTCTACAAATTCCCTTTCCGCGCAAGTGTCACTCCCCGCAAGTGTCACAAACTCGTAGTTAAGTCCCATAGACTATACAAACATTTGAACATTTGAAACCGGTCATTGTGATAAATAAATAAGCGATCTTGGTAAAACAGTAAAAAGTTTCTACAGAAAAGGAAATCGCAACCAGCAACATGTGTACATTGTGTAAATACCAAAGGGAGGACCAGTGCTCGCAATAATGCCCTGATGGTGCTGATGAAGATAACTGACGTACTGTGAGGACGCTACACAAGTTTGGGGTGGACATGTATGCAGGGTGACCACTCCAGATATCTCTGGAACTACAACAGATATTGAAAAACGACTTTCACTGCCACGAAAGTAAGGCAGGGACTTTTGAACGTAAGTACCGTGATACTAACACTCAACAATTATTATTTTCGACACAAACTTCTGTTTATTTAAATGGATGCCCCATCTTATGTGTTAAGCAATAAATAGCGTGAAAAATTACGAAAACAATGTCGTTAGTCGCCTCAATTACATTTGGAGAAACTGCTAAGCGAGGATGACGTTCGAAATTCGTAGAGCACGCTGTTAGCGCTTGTCCCGAGATTTAGTCTTCAGTCTCACTTGAGTCTCGGGACGCAATAGTTGCTATCATCATGTACGAGGGTTGTAGCTTAAATAGTGGCAACTATTTATTCACAACCGATACAAAATTCAAATGTTCAAATGTCTGTTAAGCTTAAAAGACATAACTGAGGGGTCATCAGTCCCTAAACTTACAAACTAGTTATGAACTACCTTACCTAAAGACGACAGAAACATCCATGCATCCATGCCCGAGGGGGAACTCGAACCCCCGACCGTAGCGGCCGTGCAGACTGTGACTGGCACGCCGCAAATCATTCGGCCACTGCCGCCGGCCCGATACAAAAGCGTTACATGTTACTGTCCTTCAAAGTAGTCAGCAGCGTTGTGTAGACCCGTTGCCAGCGATGTGGTAGGCGTAGTATACGTTAGCAGACCCAGTTCTGTGGATGGTGCGAACGGAGAGGTCTGCTTCCTGTCGAATGCGAACGCCACTCTCATAGTGCTCCAACGGCGTCTGAGCAGCGTCGTAACGCATCCATTTCTGACTTTCCTTCAATTAATGCGAAACCCATCGTTATGCAATTTTTAGCATGCCTAGGCGTTCCTTCAGGATGCGAAGCACAGTCTTATGCGCTAATCCGGTTCCGTGGGCGGGCTCACGAATCGTCTGCCGTCGATCACTGACCACTAACACGGCAACAGTATGCACTTCTTCGTCTTGAGAGATGCTAGGACGACCTGCATGTCTGCCCCAGTCTAACGCGCCACTGTACGGCAATGCCGATTCTCCGCACGCGTCTTGGAAACCTTGCTGTGCGACCTTTGGCACATTCAATCTTGATCCAACTCCGTTGTTCTTGTTCCGAAAACAAAATGACGCCGTTACGTTAGACCGTTCGCTCACAAGTGACTGTTTTCCTCGACTGTGCGCACGCCGGTTGCGTGGGTCGAGCGAGTCCATTTTCTAGGAAGTAAGATAGATATGTCAACAACGTGTGCTATCAGCCACAATAGTAGATGTCATTGAATAGTGTCTCCACAGCTGTGTTGCCAATATTTAAGTTCCAGCCCTAGTATTTAAAGAGTCAACTTCGCTTCGCAGTTTCTCCGGATGTAAATGGCGCGCTGCGATGCAACCGATGCCATTCAAATGTTCAAATGTTTGTTAAGCTTATGGGACTTAACTACGGGGTCATCAGTCCCTAAACTTACAAACTGCTTATGAACTACTTACGAACTAGGACGTCACAAATATCCATGCCCTAGGGGGGATTCGAACCCCCGACCGTAGTGGCCGTGCTGACCGTGACTGGAGCGCCTCAGTCACCTCGGCCACCGCGGCCGGCGATGCCATTCTTTTAGTGATTTTTCACTCCATTGATTGCGTAAGAAATAGTATGAGGTAGCCATTAAATAAAACTTTGTGTTGTAAATAATATTTGTTTGCATTAAATGTTCAAATGTTTGTTAAGTTTATCGGACTTAACTGCAGGGTCATAAGTTCCTAAACAGACGGCCGCGGTGGCCGAGCGGTCTGCGGCGTGCCAGTAACGATCTACACGACCGCTGCGGTCGGTGGTTCGAATCCCCCCTCGGGCATGGATGTTTGTGCCGTCTGTAGTATAAGCTGGTTCATAGGTACTTTGTAAGTTTAGGGACTGATGGCCCCGTAGTTGAGTCCTATAAGCTCCACAAACATTTGAACATTTTGAGTCCCTAAACCTACAAACTACTTATATACTAACTTATACTAAAGACAGCACAAACGTCCATGCCCGAGGGAGGATTCGAACCTCCGACGGGGAACAACCTCGCACATCGGAGCATAGCACCTCAATGCGCTAGGCTACCCCGCGAGGCTTTGCCTTACGTTCATGACCGCGAAAGTCAATTCTCAATGTCTATTGTAGTTCCAGAGAATGCTGGGGTGAAAAAGTTGAGTGGGACGCCCCATATAAAATGCAAGTGCGTGTAGCAATAAATGAAACGGCCAGGATTGTGTCGGGATGTCTGGAACCAACACCACTACAAATACTATACCCCCTATATGGTACAGCACCTCCACCTATCCGAAGTGAGATCGCAGCAGACCTAGAAAGATCAAAATTGGAGACAGACAACCGTCTCACAGTATTTGGACACCAGCGTGCTCCATGTCGACTAAAGTTTCGGAAACGTTTCATCAGTAGAAGTCTTGGAAGCAACACCAGAAGCAGCTAGAATCGAGAAATGAAGGAACCGTCTCAGAAACCTTGATGTTTAAAATTCAGAAAAACTACCTCAGGTCTCGATCAGCTCTACGCGGTATGGCGAACAGCCAGTCGTATTATGGTGACGCTACCAAGATGCAGGACCAACGTGCAAAGGTGGGGCCCACTGCTGTAACAAGATGATGTGCTTTGCGAATGCGGCGAGGTCAAGGACCCAGACCATCTTCTGATTTGCCTAAAACTGGACAATCCTTGTACAGTTGATGACTTTCTTTTAGCACATGACAACGTGATATCAACCGCAAATTGTTGGAAATTTTTTGTTTAACTGTATACAGAAGGTAAGTAAGTATGAGGGGAAATAACGGAACACCCAAGTATGGATGTCCAGTCCCGGGTTTCGGTCCCAGTCCTCCCATGTGTCGACGTGTGTGCCACCTCGCTCGGTGCGACTGTACAGGACGCCAATGTACAAATACGTCAGCGCTACACGACGCGACACTATAAACGCTTCCGTTCCTGGAATGACAGCCTGGCAGTGATTCCAGAAGCTTTTTTTCCCAGTGGCAGTTCACAGAAAGCGCAACGCCTCGTACTGTTTGTCGTCTCGCTGTCACAGCGAATTACGGCGTCGCTACAAAAAACTTTACATGCGCTGCCCGTTGCAGACAATAGTCCCGTTACACTGTAATGTAGGAAAGAACAGTGATTGTCTAAGGAGCATTCTTGTAAAACGGTACGCAGTTTCCTTTTAAACACACAAAAACATTTGTGTACTAATACATAAATTTCCCGAATAGGAAGGAACGAAACTGAAGAGTGTAACGTCCTGTTGACAGTTTAGTTAAAAGAGACGGAGCTCGCTCTCGGATTGTTTGAGTAAGGAGGGGGAAGGATATTGGCCGTGCCCCTTCAAAGGAACCATTCCGGCATTTGCCTGAAGTGATTTAAGGAAACCGTGGATAACCTAAATGTGGATGACCGGTGGTGGATTTGAACCACCGGCCTCCCGAGTGCGAGTCCAGTGTGTTACCACTGCAACACCTCGCTCGCTAGAAAGAACGAAGTCATAAACACAAAAAATTTTAGTTTTTACTGTCCGTTGCATTTCTTATGTAATAACTAATTGGTTCTTAGTAAAATCGTATGAAGTCAAGTGTAAAAACAAACAAAAGTAAATGAATAAATACAAAATATTTGTACCACCCAACAGTGAAGAAATGGAAAAGATAAAGACCTTATGAACAACAAGGCCGCAGGTGAAGATGGTATAGTTGCAGAAATGTTGAAGCATGTAGATGACCAGTCGCTACAGAGTATCACCCAGACCATTGAGAACATTTGGAGAACGGAGGGATGGACCTGAGCTGTGATCCATCCATTGCACAAGAAAGGATGTAAGACCAACCTCAACAACTACAGAGGCATCTTCTTGTTGCTTATAACATACAAGATCGTCTCCAAAGCCTTGGAAAGTACAGTCACCAAACAGATAGACTCCCAACTAGGCGAATACCAGGCTTGTTTCCGGGTGAGTAGGTCCTGCACGGAGCAGATTCAAAACCTCAAGACAATCCTCTCATATAGGAGCCGAGGGGGACATCCCTGGGTAGCCATTATGGTAGATTTCGAAAAAGCATACGACTGAAATAGATGGACAATCCCTCTTCTCCACCTTGTGGGAACTAGGCCTAGATGAGAAGACTATCAGACTGGACCAGGCTAACCTGAATAACACCACCTCCAAAAATCAAGTTTAGGGGTGAACTCTCCGCGAGCTTTCCCATCCACACAGGAGCCAGGCCGGGGAATGGTCTCTCGTGCATCCTCTTCAACTGTGTTCTGGAGAAAATCAGCAGAGAATGGAGTTCCACATTGTTACCAGAAGCAGGGCTGAAGCTTGGTTACAAGAAAGATAACCTCAATGTACCATGTCTAGCCTTTATTGATGATCTCACCCGATTGGCCAACAGCATGGAAGAGGCTACTAGTCAACTACAGAGCCTCTACAATGTTGCAGTGAAAACCAGCTTGAAAATCAACATACAGAAGACTGAGTTCATCACCACAAGCAAGAAGTGTACAGGCACCACCGGACCTAAATGGACGGATGAAAAGAAGCAGGCTCACAGCCAGAAGATGAAGGCGTACTTGGGCCAAGAAAAAGCAGAAGACCCTATCTGAGAGTTAAGAAGAGCTTCGTGGCCCCTAGTAGGCCGAAACGAACTGGGGGAAAAATAATAATAAAAAACAAAATCTGATAATTAAAAAAATAATTAAAAAAAACAGAAATACAGCAGGTATTGGGGTGGTCTACACCGCTACCTGTATATTCGACATACAAGTTTTACCTTTCTAATGTATACGACGCACATTTTTAACTTGACCCCTCTTTGATCGGTAAAAGTCGGCTGATTTGGAACCGCTCCACAATACTGGAAGTCGCTGGTAACACGTAACTGTACTACATTTTTGTCTACACCATCAATGAGTACCGTAGCTGTTTTGAATACAAAGAGAGTTACCGTTCGGGAATGATCGTGCGTTTTGGAACCTCACATTGCGGTGCACGTGGTCGCTCCCGCCGGAGGTTCTAGACCTCCCTCGGGCATGGGGGTTTGTGTGTATGTGTTGTGTGTGTGCGTGTGTGTGGGCCCTAGGATAAGTTAAGTAGTTTGTAAGTCTATGGACCGATAACCGGAGTAATTTGATCCCTGAAGCATATGAACATTTGAACGTTTCAGAAATAGTGTTGATTCGTATTCACTCTTTTTGATGTTACTTTCAAAATGATTGGTGAACGACTTGATATCAACTTCTTGGCCACTTCTGAGTGCAGTTAATGGGTTAATTGTTCGTTTCCCTTGTAAGGTTGGCTGCTCTAAGAGGAGGGTGTATCACGAGACAGTGTGCTACCATTCGATCTCTCCCAGCATCCTCCACTCAAAGGCCAGCAATACTATAAGCAAAAAATCTGCGTCTACATCGAAAAGACTATTCGTTATTTGCTACCCTTCTTGCTATTTTTACCCCCAACAGTTAATTTACACGTCTGCTGGAATAACGGTCACAAACAACGCCTCGCCCTACCGCCATTTATGAGAACGAGTGGAAAAGTGTTCCACACCAAACTCTGCTGCAATAGCAAATGATGAAGTTAAAAGCTGTTTCCTTTACATCTTCAGAGAGAAAAATTTTGTGTCTGGCAGCTTATCATCTACGCTTTAGCTATACCGTCCCTAAGTGACAAAAGTCTTCTGTCGGATACCACAACAAATCGATTATAACTCGAAAAATTACCTAAGTTATCAATCTGTGTCAATAAAATCCATTGCAAATAAACGAGAAAGGAAACCACTCAATATGTTTATATTTTGACTTCCGAGCAGCAATTTAACTGTGGCCAAGCAGCAAAATAACACAGATTTTATTGCACTAATCACCCTGAATTTACTGACTTGTAACATGCAAAATGAGCTGCATGCACTGCAGATGTTGTTAGAAAGCTTAAAACATTTTACTTATGCAACAGGAATTGCATTATAAATTCTTCCAAATTTATATTCGTATAAAGCTCCTGAAAAATGTATATTAAGGCTGGAGCCGTATGCGCATTACCGCTACAATCTGTTATTACATATGGAATTAAATTTAGTCCCGCTCTCGTACCACTCATCTGTTCCATTAAAATATGTTTTTCAATACTTTGCTCTAACAAAGCGCATGATGTTAATTGCTTCGTTCAGCGTTCCAGCAGAAAAGCTCGCGGCACAGTTGCGATGCTTATGGATATCTGCTATGATTTTATACAGAATTTGAGTTTGCAATCCAGTTAGAAGAAAATGCATGCAAGTAAATAAGTGTAGAATTTAGAGCTGAATTATTTTGAACAGATATCGCATAATAGGTGTGGAAGTACCACCAAATATGCAAAATCGACTATTTTTGTCGAGTGCTAACTAACTAACTACTGAGATTCTATTATACTTAGGAAATAAGTAGTGTCTGAATTATCAAGCAGCGAAATTGGCTAGCTAGTGGAGACGATCTGAAAACTGAAAGCTTATACCAGACTACAACGAATGTAAGTTTTACTGATTGGTTGTTAGTAAAACTGCAAAAACGATATGAAATGCATTTTTAAAATATGTGAGAAACATGTGCTTGTGGAGAAAAGGATGTGTAAAGACGTTCAGTAAACTGACTAGAAAAGTCACTAACTACTAAACGTCTCATTCATACAGCACACAATGAAACCTTGGAATACTGAAGTCACAATTAAAACAACAAAAACGAAGAAGGGCTCCAGTTTACTGTATACGAAAAGATGGATTGAACAAATAAGTTGGAGGAACTTATCAGTCAGCCTGTAGCAGGAAATATCACCGCCTGCATCTGAAATGATTTTTGGAACTCCTGTAGACTTAAAATCATAACCTGTTCGTCTCCAGTATCAAACCCGAGTACTAATTAATGTTTAGATGGAAGCGCCAGATTATAATTAACAATTTTAACATATGGAAACAATACCTAATAGGATGTAAAAACTAATCTTACTGGAAAAAACTGTAATAGCCAAACACCCGTTTCTAACGTATCAATCTCTTATCAATACAAACGTCGTAGAAGTCGGCGAAGTAAAGTACTTGACTTCTGGAGAAAAGGAAATTACAAACATAACGTTTCTAGTTTTAGCCGTGTCTGATGCCTCATTGCACACCTTCAGATAAAAAAAAAATCCTTTTATTGATAGAGTTTGAATCCAGTGCCTTACTACTCAGTACCAATATATATTATGTGGATCATGTAGGAATCGTGGCGTAATTGCTATTTATGGACTTATATACCATTACCAGTACAGTCACACAACAAAGATGTTTTCCCGTAACAGTATGCATCAGTTTATTCTGTATGTAATTACCGTTGACTGAGTGATCAATTTATTTATCAGCTGAAAGTCCCAAGTGAATTTCGTTCCACATCTTGTTTTTCAATCTATTTTGAAAAGGCTTCCGCTTCTGCAGTCAAGGTTTCTAGCACATACGTTTGGAGATACGCTATATCCTAAGGTACTCAATTCGAATCCCACTCCTCGAAGGTCGTGGAGGGTGGTGTAAAATCCAGATTCACCAGGCTGTGAATACACATTCCCTGGGATGTAACGTACTCAGAACTTCTGCTATTATATGCAGTCCGTCTTGTCAATGGAGTCTTAACTGTCAAGGAATACTATTTATCATTCCTTTGAAAACAAGGTAATTAGTAACGAAAAGGAAATCAGAAGTGAGAAACTCAGAGAAAGGAAATGTGCCATGCCGCGCGAGAATATCCTCACGCGGTCTGGGGCTCCATCTCATGAACTGCGCGGCCACTCAGTTTGGAGGTTCGAGTCCTCTACATCTGTATCTATGTAGATACTCTGCAAGTCACATTGAAATGCATGGTAGAGGGTTCATCGAATCGCTTTTATAATTATTATCTACAGTTCCATTCCCTAATAGCTCGCGGAATAAAGGAACACCTAAATCTACCTGTTTTCGATCTGATTTCTCTTATTTTATTATGATGATCATGTCTCCAAAGGAGGTGGGTGCTAACAATATATGTTCGCATTCTGAAGAGAAAGTTGGCGAAAGAAAATTCACCAATAGATCTCACCGCAACAAATAACACCTTTTTTTAATATTTCCAACCCAACTCGTGCATCATTTCCGTGACACTCTCTCCCCCTATATCGCGATAATACAGAACGAGCTGCCCTTCTCTGAATTTTGTCTATATCGTCAATCAGTCCCACCTGGTGTGGATTCCGTAATGTGCAGCAATACTAAAAAATAGGACGCACAATTCTAGTGAAGGCTGTTTCTTTGGTAGAACTGTTGCATCTTGTAAGTGTTCTGCCAATGAAACTTAGTCTTTGGTTAGCCTTCGCGAAATATTTTATAGATATGTGTTCTTTCCAATTTAAGTTGTTCGTAATTGTTACACCTGGGTAATTAGTACAACTGACGTCTTGTACGTTTGACTGATTTATCGCGTAACTGAATTAACGGATTTCTTTTAGTGGTCATATAAATGGCGTCACACTTATCAATATTAAGGGTCATTTGCCAATTTTTGAACAACGCAGATAACTTATATAAGTAATTTTGCAGTTGCTTTTGATCTTCTGGTGACTTTACTAACCGATAAATAACAGCATCATCCGCGAACAGTCTGAGAGAGCAGTAGGGTGCAGTAGGGGCCCTACACCGCTTACCTGTGGAACGCCAGATATCTGTTCTATTTGATGTCTTACCGTAATTTACAACGTATTGTGTCCTTTCTTAAAAGAAATCAAGAATCCAATCGCACAACTGTGGCGATATTCCATAAGCACGCAATTTGTTTAGGACGCTTGTAAAGGTACAGTTTCAAAAGCCTTCCGGAAATCTAGACATACGGACCTATTTGACATCCCTTGTCGATAGCACTCAACACATCATGTAAGTAAAGAGCTAGCTGTGTTTCACAAGAACGATACTTTTTGAATCCGTGTTGACTATGGGACAATAGGTCATTCTCTTCGAGGTACTTCATAATATTTGAGGAAGGTATATGTTCTAAAATGCTGATGCAAACCGATATCAATAATATAGACCTGTAATTTTGCCTTTCTTCAATATTGGAGTGAGCTGTGCAACTTTTCAGTCTTTGGGTACGGAACGTTCGCTGAGCGAGCTGTTGTATATGATAGATATTGGACTATTGCATCAGCATACTCTGAAAGGAATCTAATTGGTATGTAGTCCTCCTTGTGGCACGTGTGTGTATGTGTGTGTAGCTCTTAGTTTAAATAGTTTTTTTTTAATCTGGGGACCGAAGAGCCTAGCAGTTGGGTCCCTTACTTTTACAAACTTTTTTTTTTTTATTTTTTATTTTTTTTTTTTTTTTTTGTGCACGTCCTTATTTAGGAAATTCTCCACCATTTTGCTTGACCGATGTTGTGGAAACTACAGTAAATCCTAGCATGGACTGTATATAATGCCCCTACGTCATACGTCTGGCGCTTGGCGAGAATAACCCGGATGCCGGCAGTAATTTCTCCTTCCATTTTCGAAAATATCATAGTCATCTTTGTCATCCATTTACATAGTTGGCACGTCACTGCAGGAAGGAGGTGTGAAAGGAAAAATCACCCATCGTACCGCTGCTTCAGACTTCACAATGGTCCGCCCATAGTGCGAACATCACTCGCTGGCAAGTTCACGAGACAGACAAAATAATAGGAGCACCTAACATAGAAAAAATGTTCATTTATTACCAAAGAGTTGGCACTCCATCGGCTTTGAGAACAGCTGCAACTCTTCGAGCAACATATTCGTAAAATTTCCAATCGAATGTTACCCATTTTTGTACCAAAAGGTCCGCCAATTACTTCAATTATGTTGGAGCTGTAAATCTGGGCCTCACTTTCTAAAACTCCCCCTTACGGTTAAATCGAGTTGAGACTTGGTGATTTTGATGTCGAGAGAAAATGTTTGATCATTTTGTGCTGCTGAAAAAAAGCACTCCACAACCTTTCTGGCTCTGTGTTCGAGTGGGCGATTTATAGTTAGGAATTTACTAATGAATGTTAGTAACTTCTCAGTAATAGTAAGCAGTTTATTGTAGATGACGGTGAGATATTCATTCATAGTTATCCGACCTGTAAGGATACTGATATAAACAGTATAATACTTCGATATGAAAACCAAAATCATGTCGGAACTCCCCTCATGTTTCATTGAAGGAAGGACTTTTTTCGTATCGTAAGTTTTTTCCTTTTCTTTCTTTCTTCTTTTAATTTTGGATACATAAAACCAGCTGTTTATAGAAAGCAATGTAAACAATGTTTCATAGGACCAATGTAGGTCCTGTGGCGTAATATACTGAGATACTGAAATAGGGGGAGAAGAACAGCCGCGGTGGAGTGGCCGGGCGTGCTAAGGCGCTTCGCTACGGAGCGCGCGGTTGCTCGCCATAGGAAGTTCGAGTCCTCCCTCGAACATCGGTGTTTATGGGTTACTTTAATCCTTTAATATATAGTGTAGCTGATCAACTACATACCTTATTTTTTCCCATTATCTCTCAAACTGTTCAACATTTTACCACAAATTCATTTGTAGCTGCTTGTATACATAGGGTTACATATGCTAGTAGCTCGTCCTAGAAATTATAAATTTCAGAGTGCTACTGAATCAGTTCGACAGTTAGCTGCATTGAGTTACTTCTGACATGTGCGTTTGGTACTTAAGTATTCCTCCTTTGCCATATAAAAATAGTCAATCACATACTACTGTTGCAGTGTTACTTTCTGGAAAGATGAGAGGCATAATAGTGACATTTACTATAGCGGGTACATCATGTAAGCACTATATAGCTGACCGGCTATGAACTTTTTGTTGCTAGTAGTGCATAATAATTTTAATTATTTTTTTTCAATATTTTTCTCAGTTTATACGCACTATACATTAATCGTGGTAGTTTTTATAGCTTCAAATAAAAGTCATCCATTAAAGAGTTATGTTTGTTTCAGTAGTTTGTAAGGCTAGGGATTAATGACCAAAGAAGTTAAGTCCCATAGATTTAAAAACGTTTGAACATTTGGGGAACAACAATCAAGTAGTGTGAAGGGCAGGGCAAGGTTTATGTGAACCAATTGCTATTTAGTCGAACACTTGTTTGTTACACTTTGATCAAATTTAGGTAATCAATAATACCACACATTAAAAACTTTTTAAAACAACAGTTAAGGAAGAGGGCGAAAACCCACTCAAGATAGAATATTTCTTAATTAAATAAAGAAAACTGTGATGGTAATGTTTACTGGACAGTTATGAGTGCAACAAACTTGCAAATACTGCCAGCTGGCTTACTGGTATAGTTTAATAAATTCAAAATAAGTGCGAGTCCCTCAGTGGCACTGTCAACCTCACAAAAATAAATAAATAAAGACAGCAACAATCAAGCACAGTGGCTGCTGTGGCGTCTCTATCGATTGCAGCGCCTGCTAAGCGAGTCGCTCTACGGCCTCATCTAGTGGCGCCTGTTCCGTGCCGACCAGCGAGAATCCGAGAGGTCACGTGGGCGAGCTCTGGATTGCGTGCGCCGGGGTTGATACGACACTTCTGGGGGCAACTCTTCAGACTGACTTATTAATTTATACCGTTGAAATCAACATTTCGTGCTGAAGTATTTTTGTTACTGTTGAAGACTGCCACTGAGTAAATGTTTGCGTTTTACATTGTGACTGCACTGTTGGAAACTGTCCGTTTTGTTGTGTAGGCAAGTGACTAACGCAACCACGCCAACTTTGGCTACCTCAATACCTGAACCCATGGCTCACCTATGGTATGGCGGACCTTTTCGCGGTGTGAAACACCGGTTCAACAGAGGGAATAGTCTCACGCAATATATCTCGCTCCAACGAGCTCCCAAATTATAAAAAATCTAAAATAGTACCTTGGCATAAAACAGTTTTTTTAACGCAGTTTTCTTCCTTCGGGAGATCCACAACCGTTTATCTTCTTCTGAAACAATTGGATACGCAACAACACTTAATTTTACACCTTTGTATTTTATGTACTACCTGATTTCGAGACCTGTATCTCATCATCAGGGGCACCTGGAAATTACAATCAAATAAAATAGTGACGTTTATCATGTAATAAAATGGCTACCCTACATCTTCACTGAAATTGTTCAGTACAAAGTGAGCATACGTACTTAGTGAGTCCGTAAAACTGTTACACGTAGGAACAGATTAAAATAGTGAGTCTCTGGTACATGCAACTTGGGCAAGTTGGGCGCGACATAGCCACCCACAAGGCAGGGTCTGCATGTAAAACAAGAAGTCCCTTAATTAAGAAGCGGACCATCGAGAAAAATGATTTTTAAATCATTAACATAGCTTTTAACACATTACAATGGTTAAAAAAATCACAGTAAAATTAGGTTACAGTGCTGAGCACCTAAAGGGCAATTTCCTGAAGTGACACCAGAACAATACAATTTGGTAGTTACCAACAAATACGCTCTAGGCCCAAAGATGTTTTGAAAATGAAAACAGACGTGAACAATATGGGAAAGATTGCTTGAGTCAAAATTTTCTTAATTGATACCAAATATGTCAAAATAAACAATTAACAGTTAGAAGGCACGGTTGAAATCTGCTGGTGAGCAGGATGAATGCACGGCGACGCCCTTGGTAAATAAGAGGACCAGGTAGTTGCGTAGCATATATTCCCTATCGCCACCCGGTGGTGGCACCTCGTTTACAGTGAAAGTAGTGACAGCTGTCAAGGAACTAGTCAGGATCTAAGGGGTAAGGTAGTGATAGCAACCTTTTCGGGCCAATTAAGTTACACGACGCCAAATGTCCTCTAGATGGTTAATCAGATTAAAATGTACTTCACACGGCGCGGAGTAATAACAATAACTGGATATAACGACTACGTCCTAGGCACGGGAAAGAAAAGGGCCCTACCTACTGTTTCGTCTGCGGTTCTGGCGGTTCAGACGGGTACTGACCAGATAAAGGTAGACAAAGGAAGCATTAATACAGAAAGAAGGGACACTCAAAGTTCAACATGAAACACGGAACGAAACAAGCTGCCGAATTACATCCACTCCCCGGGCAGTATCGATCGAGGGAAGAAAAAATATCAAATGTTCAAATGTTTGTAGAGCTTATGGGACTTAACTACGGGGTCATCAGTCCCTAAACTTACAAACTACTTATGAACTAGCTTATACTAAAGATGGCACAAACATCCATGTCCGAGGGGGATTCGAACCCGCGACCGGAGCGGCCATGGAAACCGTGACTGGCCACTGCGGCCGGCAAGAAAAAATACACTACTTCCACATACACCCTCGGCTAAGGTAGGCAATTGACACGCGAGCGGCTAAAAAGCAAAAGAAACCGCCGGTTACGGGCAGAACAGGTTGTTAAAGTTTCAATTAAAAAACTTCAGATGATTAAATGGTACTTAAAACCGACAAGGAAATCCAACTGCTCACACCGCAACAGGAAGTCTAATCCACAACGACGGCCAAGGCTGGTATATCTATCACACTAAAAGTTCTTGCGCAAGAAGCAAGTGTTCCAGATCAACAGCCAACTCCCGCCTACCGCCTAGACCACTGCCACGCGGCTGACCACAGATGCGCTACTCAAGGCCTTACAACGCCATCGACGAAGCAAACAAGGAAAGAAGCGAGTACGAGCGTCTGATAACTGGCGCCAGAGAACAGCAAAGTAAAAGTAATGAAAATCGAGACATCACTGCGCATATGCTGTATGGCATAATACGACATTTTATTGATTTATTTTGTCCATTTGGGTGCTATTAGTTTATCTTCCTTTAGTACTATAGCTACCCGCATGAACCATGGACAATGCTGAGGCGGCGTGACTTGCATGTTTCAATGATACAGATAAGCTTATAATAAAATCCACAACGAAACCCTGTCACGTAAATTGGTAGAGAATCCTAAGAAATTCTGGTTGTATGCGAAGTATACTAGCAGTGAAACATAATCAATACCTTCACTACGCGATAGTAATCGTGATGCTATTGATGACAGTTCTACTGAAGCAGAATTGCTTAACACAGCCTTCCGAAATTTCTTTACAAAAGAAGACGAAGCAAATACTCCAGAATTTGTATCAAGAACAGCTGGCAGCATGCGTAATTTAAAAGTTTATACCCCTGATGTATTAAAACAACTTAAATCACATAACAGAAGTAGGTCTCCCGGTGCCGATTGTATACCAATTAGTTTTCTTTCAGAGTACGCTGATATACTAGCCCCATACCTAGTTATCATATACAACCACTCGCTCAGCGAACGTTCCGTAAAAAAACATGGAAAGTTGCGCAGTTACGCCAATATTGAAGAAAGGCAATAGGAGTGATCCGCAAAATTACTGGCCCATATCATTGACGTCGGTTTGCAGCAAGATTTTAGAACATATACTTTCTTCAGATATTATGAACTACCGCGAGGAGAACGACCTATTGACCCATAGTCAACACGGATTCAAGAAGTATTGTTCTTGTGAAACACAGCTTGCTCTTTCCTCACTTGATGTGGTGAGTCCTATAGACAAGGATAAGGTATGTCAAATAGATTCCGAATTTCTAGATTTCCGAAAGGCTTTCGACACCGTACCTCACAAACGTCTTCTAATCAGACTGCGTGCTTATGAAATATCGCACTATTTTGCGGTTGGATTCGTGATTTCCTGTCAGAAAGGACAGAGTACGTTGTAACTGACGGTTAGTCATCGAGTAGAATTGAAGTCACATCTGGCTTTCCCCAGGGAAGTGTTATAGGGCCCTTACTGTTCAATTTCCAATCAATGAAATTGCATGGTTATGGAATATCGTCCCAATTGTGCGATTGGATTCACGATTTCCTATAAGAAAGGACACAGTTCTTAGTAATTGACGGTAACTCATCGAGTAAAACAGATGTGCTTTCTAGCGTTCCCCCAGGGAAGCGTTACAGGTCCCCTACATTTCCTTGTGTTTATAAACGATTTCAGAGACAATCTGAATAGCTCTCTTAGACTGTTCGCGGATGATGGTGTCATTTATCGGTTAGTGAAGTCAACAGAGGATCAAAAGCAACTGCAAAGAGATTTAGACACAATTTTTACATGGTGCGAAAATTGGCAATTGTCACTAAATAAAGAAAAGTGTAAAATAATACACATGACCACTAAAAGAAATCCGCTGAATTTCAATTACGCAGTAAATCAGTCAAACCTTCAGGTTTTAAATTCTACCAAATACCTAGGAATCACAGTTACGAACAACTTAGACTGGAGAGAACACACAGAAAATAATGTGGGGAAGGTGAACCAAATGTTACGTTTCATTGGCCTAACGCTTCGAAGATGCACCAGCTCCACCAAAGAGACTGCCTACATCACACTTGTGCGTCCTCTCCTGGAGTACTGTTACCCAGTGTGGTACTCTCACCAGGTGGGACTGACGGAAGACGCTGAGAAGGTTTAGAGAAGAGCAGCTCGTTTTATCAAGTTACAGAGGGGACGCGTCACGGAAATGTTGCACGATTTGAGGTAGAAATCATTAAAAGAAAGACGTTATTCGTTGCGGCGAGATCTATTTACGAAGTTTCAATCATCGACTTTTACTTCTGACTTTGAAAATATGTCGCTAACACCCACCTACATAGGGAGACATGACCATCCCAATAAAATAAGAGAAATCAGATCGAAAACGGATCGATTTAGGTGTTCTTTCTTCCCGCGCGATATTAGGGAATGGAACGGTAGAGAAAGGTTATGAAAGTGGTTAATGAACTGTCTGCCAGGCACTTAAATGTAATTTTCAGAATATCTTTGTAGATGTAGAATTCAATTGTTTGTAAATCTATCAGACTCGGCTTACAAGCTACTTAAACTAAGTTAAACTATCCTAAGGACAACACAAACACCCATGCCCGAGAGGGGACTCTAATTATCATGAAATTAGGTATTTTTACGATTTTTAAAAATGAGGAAGACTAAGGTCTAAACATGAAATTAGGTATTTTGTATACTTCAAAATTAAAATTTTCGATAAAATACTTGCGTAATTCTTAACTATGAAGACTACGAGAGGATGTCAGTCATAAAAAAAATTATAAATTCAATTTTTAAAATATAGGTACAATCAGGTACTAACCTGAAATTAGGTATTTTTAGGTGCTATAAAACTAGCTCTTTCGGTCATAAATTGTCCTAATTCGTGTATGCACAACTTGTATTGCCTTTCTTTAATGTGGAACAAAATAGGTTTTTACCTAAAATCCGAGGCCTAGTCATTATACATTGTAAGAGAGCAGAATGGAACACTCCGGGGAACTCACGAACTTTCAACATTATCAAGTGACTGGTGTCAGTAGTCTGTAAGCGCGATTCCCACACTTGTAAACATCCTTAGGCTGACTGTTTCTGATGAGATAGTGCGACGGAAACGTGAAGGGACACGTACAGCACGAAAGCGTATAGGCCGACCACGTCTGTTGACTAACAGAGACCGCCGACAGTTGAAGAGGGTCTTACAGTGTAATAGACCATCGTGCAGGAATTCCAAACTGCATTAGGATCCACTACAAGTACTATGACAATTAGGCAGGAGGTAAGAAAACTTGGATTTTATGGTCGAGTGGTTGCCCATAAGCCGGACATCATGCAGGGCATTGCCAAACGACGTCTCGCTTGGTCTAAGGGGCGTAAACATTGGACGACTGAACGGGAGAAAAATGTTGCCTGGAGTAACTAATAACGGTACACAATGTTACGATCCGATGGCTGGGTGTGGGTATGGCGAATGCCCGAAGAACGACATCTGCCAGCGTGTGTAGTACCAAACGTAAAATTCCGAGGCTGTGCTGTTACGGTGTGGTCATGTTTTTAATGCAGGGGGCTTGCACCTCTTTTGTTTTGCGTGGCACTATCACATAATACGCCTACAATGATGGTATAAACACGTTATTGCTTCCCACTGTTCAAGAGCAATTTGGGGCTGGCGACTGCTTCTTTCAACACGATAGACCACCTGTTCATAATGCACGACCTGTGGCGCAGTTGTTACATGACAATAACATCCCTGTAATGGACTGGCATGCAGTCTTGACTTGAATCCTAAAGAACGCCTTTGGGATGTTTTGGATCGCCGACTTCGTTCCAGGTCTCATCGACCTACATCGATACCTTTCCTCAGTGTAGCGATATGGGAAGAATTGGCTGCCATTTTTTGATCACATAGTGAATTTATTGTAGGACATATAGTTCAGCATATAAGACGTCATAAGGATGTATCTGCATGAAAATGAAACTAAAACGGGTAGAGAGTAGTATAGAAAGCGAGTGGATTCGCGATTTCCTGTCAGAAAGGACACAGTTCGTAGTAACTGACAAAGTCATCAAGTAATACAGAAGCGATATCTAGCGTTCTCTAGTCAAATGTTATATGGGCCCTACAATCCTTAATCTTTATAAACGACTAGCGGACGCGGCAATGCCTCGCAACTGTTAAATATTTATGGTAATTGCAGATACATCTTACATTCCTTGCCCCCCCCCCCCCCAAAAAAAAGAGAAAATCTCTTCGCAATTTCTCATCCTTTCTCTCTCTCTCTCTCTCTCTCTCTCTCTCTCTCTCTCTGCTTTATCTTCTCCTCCTCCTCTATCTGTTCATCTCCTCCTCTCTCGTCTCTATGTCCTTTTGAACATTCAGTAGACTAGCTTCCAAAAATTTGAAGGAAATCGATCAAGAAATTTTCGAGACTTTTGGTGTGTCTGTCTGAACGCTCATTAGAGTGTTACGTAAATATTGTAGTTGATCGGTCAAAAATTTTGCAAAATTTTTGGTAACACCGTTTCCCATTTGTATATTACATATATTTTCATATATATCATTATATACTGTAAGTTAATCCTGTAATGACTGAAACTTTCACCCAAGTGGAAGCAATAAATTGCCAACGTTTTATTACTGCCGGTTGAACTATATGGCATCGCATGCAATAAGAACAAACTAACATACAACCTAACAAATACTGAAAAAAAAAAATCATTTTCGTGAGTTCCTGAAAACAGCTTAGAAATTATGAAACAGTCAAACAAAGAAATATTCAGTTCTAATTTTGATATATAAGAATGATAGATTTGTTTTGTGGTGAGTAAATAAATAATGTTGGAGATGTCCCGACACGGGAAAATACGACAGACATGTGGCCATTTGAAAAACACGAATTTTTCAAGTTTGTTGCCACAAACACGGAAAAATTTTGAAAACATTCTCCACGAAAACATAGGTATATACACGAGCCAACCTTCATGGTAACACAATGGTAATTTCATTAAGATAGGAATAAAAACGTATATTTTGTCGAAATCCGTTAGGCAAAGTATCCACCGCTTTGCACCATACGAAATTTTATATACTTTTGCTGCGGTGGAATTGCCGAGAGCTCTAAGGCGCCTTGCTGCGGACTGCACGGTTGCTCGCCGTCGGAGGTTCGAGTCCTTCCTCGGGCATGGGTGCGTGTGTGTTGTCCTTAGGTTATCTTAAGTAGATTGTAAGTATAGGGGTGATAATCACAGTAAGATTTACAACATTTGCACATTTTTTATGTAGACGTTGACGTTTCTCTTGGTTTCTAGTTTCATCAAGATCGGAACAAACCTATGGCTTTGAATGAAACAGAACACATGGACACATTGAGAAACGCAGTTTCAGATTTTTTCAATATTTTCCGTAGGTTTTCCAAAAATTTTATTTCATACAAATCTTGTCTTGATAATACTATGAGCTTACACATGGAATAAATAATATTGTGAGTAATAGTGTTTGGTGATCAGGTACCTCTTCCTCTGGGCTCGAGTCCCTGTAGCTATAGCACGAAATAATGAAATAAAGCTGGCCGCGGTGGCCGAGGAGACTGAGGCGCTCCAGTCACGGTCTACACGGCCACTACGGTCGGGGGTTCGAATCCCCCCTCGGGCATGGATATTTGTGCCGTCTTTAGTATAAGGTAGTTGATAAGTAGTTTGTAAGTTTAGGGACTGATGACCCCGTAGTTAAGTCCCATAAGCTTAACAAATATATATATTATTAATAAAATAAACAAATATTTAACCCATTCATCGCCTGTGTTTCTTCGGAGTTCTATGCAATGTGGCTGTATGCCCTATTTACTACATAAACTGGCTGCTTTCTGTCTAGGGTACCAGCCACACCGGCTATAATGTCCTCAAAATATTTTTCTCAAAATCAGTAAAGGCAGAAACTAATGTTTATACAAACGACACTTTCATTTTTTACAAGACGGTTGTTTATTTGCATCAAGAAGTCGTAATTTGTCAGACCTGACATGGGAGCAAGACCAATTCCATTAAGACACCAATAAACGTAAAGTTAGTGCTTCAGAGTCCAGCAACTAGCCTGAATTATTCAATGTCCCACAGCTACTGGTGAATATTACAGTTTTCGTCGCACCGCCGAAACTATTCTAAGTTCCAACTAGAGCACTTCGCCGAAAATATTCTAAGTCTTTACGCGAGTCTCCAACTGTCCATCGAAACACACAGCTCTTGCTCTATAAACACCATCTACTGAGGCAAGGTACTGGTAGAATTGAAGTTGTGAAGACGGTCTGTGATTTGTGTCGGGATAGCTCAATGATAGAGCGCTTTCCAGCGATATGCAAAGGTCCCAGGTTCGAGTCTCGGTTCCGACACACAATTTTAATCTGCCAGGAAGTTTACTTACTGACTGCCTTATGCTTCAAGTTGGCCACTTTAAATGGGTTCGGATACTATACTTCCAATTCAGATAAGTGTTTTTCTTCACAAAAGTATCTTTTTTTACATATAATATAAATGAAATATATGCATGTGATGATTTTACTTAAGTGAATTTTCCCGCTGAAATAGAATATGGCAACAGAATCTTTAAATACACTTTTACATTACTGTTTTTCAATATTTAGAACAGATTGTTCACTGGACTATTTACGTTATGATTCCATTAACTATTTTCTTAAGTGTAGTTTACCGTACTGCCGCTAATACTATAGTTATTGTTTTTTTAAATTTTTTTATGATTATTTTTTTATTATTATTATTTTTTTTTTAATCCAGCTTTCATACATGGAAACCACTTTGGCCCCTTATTCATATTTACTGAATTTGAGAAAAACTCATATTTACATCTTGGTACATCTTAATACTACTCACTGAGTAGAGCCCTTAAAGACCTAAATCGAAACAAGGCCCCTGGAGTAGATGATATTCCCTCAGAGCTACTGAAGTCTCTGGGAGAACCAGCCATGACAAACCTGTTTCACCTGATGTGAAAGATGTATGACAGGCGAAGTAACCTCAGACTTTAAGAAAAATGTTATAATTCCCATTCCAAAGAAAGCAGGAGCAGACAGGTGTGAAAACTACAGAACCATCAGTTTAATAAGTCATGGTTGCAAAATATTAACACGAATTATATACAGAAGAATGGAAAAGCTGGTAGAAGGCGATCTCGGGGAAGATCAGTTTGGGTTCAGGAGAAATGTAGGAACACGGGAGGCAATACTCACTTTACGGCTTATCCTAGAAGATAGATTAAGAAAACGCAAACCTACATTTCTAGCATTTGTAGATTTGGAGAAGGCTTTTGACAATGTTGATTGGAATAAACTCTTTCAAGTTCTGAAGCAATCAGGAGTAAAATATAGGGAGCATAAGGTTATTTACAACTTGTACAAAAACCAGACAGCGGTTGTCAGAGTTGAAGGGCATGAAAGGGATGCAGTGGTTGCAAAGGGAGTAAAACATGGTTGTAGTCTTTCTCCATTGTTATTCAATTTGTACTTTGCCCAAGCTATAAAGGAAAGTAAGGAGAAATTTGCAGAAGGATTAAAGTTCAGGGAGAAGAATTAAAAACATTGCGTTTTGCCGATGACATAGTAATTCTGTCAGATACAGCAAAGGACCTGGAAGGGCAATTGAACGGAATGGACAGTGTGCTGAAAGGTGCATATAAGATGAACATTAACAAGAGCGAAACTAGGGTAATGGAGTGCAGTGTAAGAAAATCAGGTGATGCTGAAGGAATTAGATTGGGAAACGAAGCAATAAAGGAGGTAGATGAGTTTTGTTACTTGGGCAGTAAAATAACAAATGATGGTCGCAGTACAGAGGATATAAAATGCAGAATGACAATGGGTAGAAAAGCGTTCTTGAAAAAGAGAAATTTGTTAACATCGAATATTGATTTAAGCCTAAGGAAGTCCTTTCTGAAGGCATTTGTATGGAGTGTTGCCTTGTATGGGAGTGAGACATGGACGATAAACAGTGCGGACAGGAAGAGGATTGAGGCTTTTGAAATATGGTGCTACAGAAGAATGCTGAAGATTAGGTGGGTGGATCGCGTAACTAATGAGGAGGTACTGAACAGAATTGGGGAGAAAAGAAATTTCTGGCATACCTTGTCTAAAAGAAGGGATCGATTGGTAGGACACATTCTTACACATCAAGGAATTGTGAATTTAGCGTTGGAGGGAAGTGTGTGGGGTAAAAATCGCAGAGGAAGACCAAGAGATGGGTACAGTAGGCATATTCAGACAGATGTAGGTTGCCGTTCTTATGTGGAGATGAAGAGGCTTGCTCAGGATAGGGTATTGTGGAGAGCTGCATCAAACCAGTCCCCGGACTGAAGACCACAACAACAACTGCTCACTTAAATCATTAGATTTATCTTTTAACGTACTATAAGTAACATTTGGTTCATACATTTTGAATATACATCGTTTACAAAATTGTTACTTTATTGCAAATTTTGATCAACTATAATTCAAAAACTAGTTGGAGAAACAGGAGGCGCGTTTATATCAGCGCCAACCGTCTAATCATCAACTTTAAAATGGACCTACGAGCTCCGTTGTACCAGCTATTGGTCAAAAGTTATTAATTTTTAAGTATCTCAGCCACGTGACCATACACTAACGACAGGCAGGCTGCCAGTCTGACAGATGAGAGGTGCACCACCTATTGGCCACCACATCAGCTATGACGACTCAGGAGCCGTCAAAACAGTTCACATAGCTTCATGAGGCAATTTGTGAATATACTATCACGATTTCCGCACGTACTTTTTGTCACCGTGTTGCAGATTTTAAGTGTTTCCGGGAGAATCTGTGCAGCTGTCTTTGACTGGTCACAATGATGCTGTTATTCGCTTAAATTAAGTCACTAGAATATGAAATGCAAAAGATTTTAATAAGATATCTGCATTGGGCGACAATTGTCTATTTATCCTAAGAAATGAAAGTCATGAAGTCATCCATGGGAGCTTTGAAAGTAACCACTTTAAACTTCATTTATACGACAAAGGAGTCAAATCTACAGATCGTAAATTCAACTAAATACCTAGTAACTACAATTATGAATAATTTGAATTGGAAAGAACACACAGAAAATATATTGGAGGTAAGGCAAACTAAAGGCTTCCCTCAACTAAAGAAACTGCCCACCCTGAATTTTTTCTACCTATTTTGGAGTTCTTCTTGTTGTTGTTGTTGTTGTTGTCGTCAGTTCGGAGACTGGTTCGATGCAGCTCTTCATCCTAGTCTATTCTGAGCCAGCGTCTTCATCACCTCGTAAGAACAGCAACCTACGTCCATTTGAATCAAATGTTCAAATATTTGTAGAACTTAAGGGACTTAACTACGGGGTCATCAGTCCCTAAACTTACAAACTACGTATGAACTACTTACAACTAAGGACGGCACAAATATCCATGCCCGAGGGGGGATTCGAACCCCCGACCGTAGTGGCCGTGCAGACCGTGACTGAAGCACCTCAGTCCCCTCGGCCACCGCGGCCGGCTATGTCCATTTGAATCTGCTTTCTGTATTCATCTCTTGGTCTCCCTCTTCGATTTTTAACCCACACACTTCCCTTCAATGCTAAATTCACGATTCCTTGATGTCTAACAATGTGTTCTATCAATCTATCCCTTTTTTCAGTCAAGGTCTGCCAGAAATTCCTTTTCTTCCCAATTCCGTTCAGTACCTTCTTATTAGTTACACGATCCACTCACCTATTCTTCAGCATTCTTCTGTAGCACCACATTTCAAAGGTCTCTTCCTATCCATGTTTCACTCCCATATATGGCAACACTCTACGTAAATGCCTTCTGAAAGGACTTCCTTACACTTAATATTCGATAGTATTTGGAATATCCCTTCAAATCATTGGATCCCCCACCAGGTGGGACTGACGTAGGATATAGGGAAAATTCAAAGAAAGGCAGCTTGTTTTTTATCATCGCAACACAGGGGAGAGTGTTAGGGAAATTATGCACGGCTTGGGGTAGTTATAATTAAAAGAAAGAGTTACTCATTGCGGTGATATATATTTGCGAAGTTTCCTTTTCCGAATGAGAATGTATATTTTTTCGGCCACCTACATAGGAAGACATGATTGTCATAATAAAATAAGAGAAATCAGATCACAAACGAAAATATTCATTTTTCCTTTCTCCCGCGCGTTATTACAGAACGGAACGGTAGAAAAATATTACGAAACAGGATCGACAGACTCTCTTCAGTTGTTAATGAATTGCGTGATCTGCTGAAACATCGTTGTGGAAGATGATAAAACTTTATCTCTGCTAAAACCTGTCTATATCATTAAAGTTTCTCACGAAATTCTGACATCCTTGATCGCAGTGCAAGCGCGACAATACAACACTGAAACCATACCCCCTGCAATTTCTGCATAATAAAGAGATAAATCGACAGTTTTTCTTTTCCTTAGTTTAGTCGGTATAACTTCTTTAACTTCTACTTCAATTCTCTGACGCTTCCATTAGTAGTTAAAAATAATCGTACATGTATTCTATGTGATTGATCTTACGATTCATTAAGTAACATCAGTGGGCACAGATATTCCAAGAAAAGAATGTAACCTGATGGTATGTACTCTTTAAGAAACGGTGGTAGACCAATATCGAAATGAAATGAAGGCTATTATCGATGGAATGTAAATAAACGCAATTTACTCGCACTACAGTCTCGCAAGCGAACAGCAATGCTCACAGTCAAACATACAGAGCGCTATCGGTCATTCATTACGCGTTGCAATTATGTTCAATGAATTATTTGGCTCGGGGATGTAATGGATTGCTGTGTGCAGTGTTCTGCTGTAGATGGATGCTAACCAAGGGCGCATCATTAGGTGATGATTTATGTTTGTGTATGAATTGAGGGAACGTTATCTATAACTGTAAATAAATAACAGTTGAGATTCAGTAACTAATAAATAATAATCGCATTGCGCATTACATCTAAACGTAAATCAAACTTCATTAGCAGTTTTCTGTGTCTGTCATTAGGAACAGCAGAGGAAATTCATATACTTCGATTTCATGGTGAGGCTTTAAAAATTTTGATAGATACCACTAACTGAAAACAGGTGTTGACCTCGTATCTATTTTTTCCAAATTAATGTTAGTCCATCTCTTCCTTCCTCCCGTCTATAATGATCACGTCGTCAACGGGATGTTAGACGCCATTCGAACTTCCTCTTTTTCCTTCTTCCTACTCACTCTGTGTTCTCTTCTACCACCCTCCTTTGACCATCTCCTCCTCTGCCTCTGTAGGTATATCCACTCCACCCCCTAATTATGAAAAATTACATGCCTTGCTAATTTTTATCGTTATCTGTCAAAATATGTTGATGTCTATTATAAGTTATCTTAAGCCATGCGTCACACTGTGACATTCGGCGTATAAATATGTTACCAATAAAAACGTACAACTTTCAACGTGATCGGTCCAACGTTGATAAAGTCAAGGGCCGAAGCGTATTGCAAGGAATATCCTGTATTCAAATATTATGCATTATTTCGAACAGAACGATCTATTGACCCAAGGTCAACACGGATTTAGAAAATATCGTTCATGCGAAACACAACTAGCTCTCTATTCACACGAAGTGATGGGTGCTATCGACAAAGGTTCGCAAATCGATTCCGTATTTCTTGATTTCCAGAAAGCTTTTGACACCGTACCTCACAAACGGCTTTTAATCAAATTGCGTGGTTATGGTATATCGCCCCAAATTTGCGAGTGGGTAGGGGATTTCTTGTCAGAGAGGACACAGTTCGTAGTAATCGATGGTAAGGCATCGACTAAAACAGAGGTGATATCGGGCGTTCCATAGGGTAGTGTTATTGGTCCTCTGCTATTCCTTATTTACATAAACGATTTAGGGGAAAATCTAAGTAGCTCTCTTATGTTGTTTGCAGATGACGCCGTCATTTACCGTCTAGTAAAATCATCTGAAGATCAAAACCAACTGCAGAACGATCTGAATAAGTTATCAGTATGGTGTAAAAATTGGCAATTGACTCTAAATAATGAGAAGTGTGAAGTCGTCCACATGAGTACGAAAAGAAATCCGTTAAAGTTTGTTTACAACATAAATCAATCAAATGTGAAGGCCGTAAACTCAACAAAATACCTACGAATTACTATTACTTCAGACCTAAACTGGAAAGAACACGTAGATAATATCGTGGGAAAGGCGAACCAGAGACTGCGTTTTATTGGCAGAACCCTTAAAAGATACAACAGAACTACTAAAGAAACTGCATACACTGCGCTTGTCCGTCCATTTTTGGAGTATTGCAGCCCAGTGTGGGATCCTTATCAGGTGGGTTTGACGGAGGACATCGAAAGAGTCCAAAGAAGGGCAGCTCGTTTCGTATTGTCACGATACAGGGGAGACAGCGTTACGGAAATGATACAGGATCTGGGATGGGAATCATTACAACAACGGCGCTTGTCGCTGCGGCGTGGGCTACTTGCGAAACTCCAATCGCCAACATTCTCCTCCGAATGCGAAAATATATTGTTGACTCCCACTTACATAGGTAGAAATGATCATCAGAATAAAATAAGAGAAATCAGAGCTCGAACAGATAGATTCAGGTGTTCTTTCTACCCGCGCGCAATTCGAGAATGGAATGGGAGATAAATAGTATAATTGTGTTCGATGAACCCTCTGCCAGGCACGTAAATGTGATTTGCAGAGTATCCCATGTAGATGTAGAATCTTTCACTACTGTGTCCTAAGGGGCCTTCCCTATGAAAAACCAAATATATTTGCCAAATTCCACGGTCATCCATCTGAAGACGTCTGAGTCTATTAATGACTATATATCTGGTATCTGGGATTAATATATATTTAAAAAATAAAAAAGACATTACCTATATCTGTTCAAATGTTTATCAAACAGTAACTTTATTAACCCTCTACTGCACTGTGTATGTTTAAATACACATGTTTTCAGAACTCTATACTACGTCACGTAATGTAACTGTGCCATTGAAGTACATTGAATACTTCGATATACAGCTGTGCTTCTCGCGCTTCACGGCAGATTGCAGAATCCGCTTACAGCAGTTGAGTAAAACTTCGCAGAACTGTTGGTATGTCTAGAACACTGTGAGTCTCGCGGCGAGCATTTTTTGAATTTCTTTATTCACGAGTGAAGTTTCCGAGAGCTTTTCTTTCGCTGCGTTTCTCTAGGAAGAATCTTCACAATTTATAAATGTACGGTATTGTTTTCATTTGAAATAAATGTTTCTTTGGTTTTTATACCAACTTTTGTGTCTGTATATTTGAATGAACAGTGTGCAGTAAAGGTAAAAGCGATATATATCAGAAGGAAACATAGACATCTAGTACAACTGAATAGAGTGAGAAACAATAAGATGCCATTCGATGGTGAAATGAAAAAGCAGGGAAGAGATACATCTGGTGAACTGACTGCATCAGCTTGTGGACATGAATTGATTCTTGTGAAATGGCAAGACAACAGGTGTGTCAGCCTTCTGAGCACTTTCTCAGGTACAACCCAGAAAGACAGGTTGCAAGATCCGACAAAAAGCAAAGTAAATGTCCAAATACAATAGCCAAAGGTTGCGAAGGTGTAAAACAAGATTATGGAAGGTGTTGACACTATTGACGCCTTATTACCACTGTAAATAATGAAAATCAGGTCAAAGAAATATTACATGAGACTTTTCTTCTATTTACTTGACATGAGTTCTGTTGTTGCTTGGCTACTTTACAAGAGAGCCTGCATTGAAAAATAGTATAGAAGAGAAAACCCAAATGTCTTTGTTTGATTTCAAGTTTGATATTGCTTAATCCTTACGCTAGTCGGGAAAACCATCGAAGAGACAATCACTGGGTAGCTTACCACGCAATAGCACAAAAAAGAGAAGACAGTCAAATACAGCAAATGCTGATATCAGGAAGCACCAACTCGATCACTGGTCTAACTAATCTGCCAGATGTAAATATAATAAGTGTCAAAAATAATAAAAGTAATGTGTACGAAATGTGATACCTATTTGTATTTTGCACCAGATAGGAATTGTTTCTACAATTTTCACAATGTATAAATCCTGGAATTACGTAATAGCAAAGCAGTAACATTTTGCCAACTGATGTATACCCAACCATTCTAATGTTTTTCATTTTCTTAAATAAAAACATTTTACTTCGAAGACTTAATTGGCAGATGTACCATAAATTTTGAACGCCGTTCCCCAAAAAATTGTACCTTCTGCTAACTAATATGTAAGTACTCACAACTTTCGTATTTGCACAGTGTATATTTGAATATACGGAGTGATATTTTCCAAAATATATATATACTAGAAAGTGTATGATCATCGGGTGCACCATCAAGTATAATCCCAATGTTGTTACTTGAAAAGTCTTACATCAAATGTTCAAATGTTTGTATAGCTTGTGGGACTTAACTACGGGGTCATCAGTCCCTAAGCTTACAAACTACTTATGAACTAGCTAATACTAAGGACGGCACAAATGTCCATGCCCGAGGGGGGATTCGAATCCCCGACCGTAGTGGCCGTGCAGACCGTTACTGGAGCGCCTCAGTCCCCTCTGCCACCGTGGCCGGCGAGAAGTCTTACTTTAATTATTCTTGCGCAATAGAGAACTATTCATATTTTTAACTAGGAATTTTTTTAATGGATACTCCGTATTGTCTCTTTCGCTCTCACTAGCATGAAAACTTGCAAAATGTTTGGCGGTTGTTACACCGCAAAACGTCAAGTACATCCCGACATATTGTGAATAAACGTGGGGCACATATAGTGCACAGTTACGAACAGGGATGTAGGACGTACGGTAGCTGAGGGCTTCATTTATTTCAAGCGTAAACTTCGTTTCTCAAGATCTACAGATGTAACTGACGTATTGCGATGTAATCAACGCCATTCTTTTTGCGGTTTCTCATGCTGTTGAGTGCATAATAAATAATACGGGCTATCCATTTACAAAACCTAAGTTTGTTTGAAAATAATATTTGTGTGCAGTTTAGAATGTCTCATATTATTTACTTTCATAAGCTCCTGTCTTAAGTTAATGCCTCAAAAACAATCATCTTGATGTTGAAGCCCTTATTATTCGTCTTTGCTTCATAAATAGTTTGTTTCTTCTCTACGACAATATGCTTCGAGCAAAACAGTGGTTTTTATTTTCATACCCGTACAACTTCGGTTGCAATTGTGGCATCTTCGGTGAGTCTTTTTATTGATTTAATAAAGCAACAGAAAAATTTTAGTTCGTATTGTTAATTACAAAGTTATACAACAATTTCATGTATGTATGTATACATCGTTTTATACATGCTGAATTATCACAGCTCTCCAACATTATCTGTGTAGGTCCTTCTTGTCATCTGTAACTATATGGCACTTATGTACAAAACATTTTTAAATAGAAATATTCTGATCTGCTTCTTATTTGAGTTCTTATGTTTTCCAGTATCGCTCTGTCTCTCTCTCTCTCTCTCTCTCTCTCTCTCTCTCTCTCTCTCTGTGTGTGTGTGTGTGTGTGTGTGTGCGTGATTGTTTGTTTTTATTAGTTTGCTTATGAACTATGTTCAGTTTACATGTGAGTGGTGAAGGAAAATTTCATTATTCACAGTTTTTTTCTATATCTATGACTGTTACAGAGATGTTTGTCGTGAAAACGTTTTTGTGGGACACAATATATACATAAAAGCGAAACATGAGGCATTGCGGATCAAATTGCTGAAGTAAATCAATCATGAATTTTTCCAGTTTTTTTCCTTGCAATCTCTCCAATTTACATAATGCATACGAATTCATGTATTATACATTTCAGAACAATATGTAGCCTATGTCCATCATTTATAAATCTGCAATAAATCGGTCAAGATTTTTCCGAAAGATCTGGTAAACAATGACCCGTCTTTATGAAGTGATATAGGTTGTCGTTCGTGGGTGGACTACATTATTTAAATAAACAGCGCTGGATCGAGGGATGGAACTTCAGTGCGCAACCTAACGTCACATCAACCATCTGTATGATGTCTGGAGACAGAAGTAGTTTAATTCAGAAACATAAGACAGGATTAGCTTTCTTGAAGCGACGTTTGCCATAAGTAGGCCAATCATATGCAGTCTAATTTGGTGCATCATTCAAGCCGCGGAGAAGTGACCGAGCGCATTGAGGCTCTACACTTCGATGCGCGAGGCCGATCCCCGTCGGGGATTCGAATCCTCCCTCAGGCATGCATGGTTTTTGCTGTCTGTAGTATAAGTTAGTTTATAAGTAGTTTGCAAGTTTAGGGACTGATGACCACGCAGTTAAGTCCCATAAGCATAAAAAGCATTTGAACATTTTTTGAGCACCACTCAAAATTATTGATGACCAGAAAACGGCAATATGAAAACGGGATGATACAATCTATATTTATTTCGTAATTTCATTCAGACGCAGAACGCTATTATTCTCGAACTGGTTGTTGTTTTGGATTAGCTGGACGTCCTGCTGAGCATCAGTGCCCTGCATAGCTGGGTCTGGTACTCAGAGTCGGTCCGTATACTCATGTTTAGGTGTCAGTAGTGGCCTAGAGAACGGAAGATTCATAGTTAGAAACGTATTGATTTTAAATAACGTAAACGGAAGTCACCTTTTTTTTTGTCATTGAGTAACTTATTCTGAAATAATTTAATTTTCCTAAACTACTGGAAGATTCTGTCTTTATTCAAAATGAATTCGAACACTGATAACGATATTCAAAAGGTAGATTAAGGTTAATGCTGTGAATGACTCCTCTTGCTCGAGTAACAAGTTCTGGTTGTTATCCAGAGTCAATTTGAACATGTATGGTACTGACAATTCCACAGACCTGTTAGTATTAGCCGGCCGTGGTAGCCGAGGGGACTGAGGCGCTCTAGTCGCGGTTTGCACGGTCACTACGGTCGGGGTTCGAATCCCCCCTCGGGCATGGATATTTGTGCCGTCCTTAGTCTTAGCTAGTTCATAGTAGTTTGTAAGCTTAGGGACTGATGACCCCGTAGTTAAGTCCCATAAGTTCTACAAACATTTGAACATTCAAATGTTCAAATGTTTGTATAGTCTATGGGACTTAACTACGGGGTCATCAGTCCCTAAACTTACAAACTACTTATGAACTACTTACGAACTAGGACGGCACAAATATCCATGCCCGAGGGGGGATTCGAACCCCCGACCGTAGTGGCCGTGCAGAACGTGACTGGAGCGCCTCAGTCCCCTCGGCCACCGCGGCCGGCTGCAAAATCTCGACTAGGCCTCAATACACTGGTTAAAAACTTAAAGGATCAGTTGAGATATCTATATTTTGAAGTGTTGTCATTGGAACATGAACTACATTCGTTCGACATCTTTCTGTCGGTTCTACGGTGTGGAGACATCAACATTACGGCAACCGAGATAGTAGTGATTACAGGAAGTTGCTGCAGAGGGAATTACACAAGCCGTTGGGTTCACATAGTGTAGTGAGCAGATAGTGCAGTGTAACAACAACGTGACTTACCCGAAACTACGTAATGGAGAGCGATAGGAAGTTTGGAAGCGGGAGAGACACGGAGGGAGGTAGCTCCAGCTATTGGACTGTCCCAGGAAGTATAATTTCCAGGACCTGGACACGATTTCGGATAACAAGAATCGTTAAAAGAAGGCATGGCCAAAGTTGTCCACGGGTAACAGCAGCAAGAGATGGCCGTTATATCCCGTTAAAAGCCCGTCGAGACAGGAGGCTGAATGCAACTCAGCTGCAACGCACCCTCCAGGGAGCAACAGGACGCGCAGTATCAACACAAACAGTCTGAAATCCCTTTTAGGAATGTGGACTCTATGCATGGAGGCCTATGGTGATATTAGTATCTCTGGATGTTTTAATATGTTTGTACTGCTCCTCGTCATTATATCTTTGTACTAAGCTAATTAATCTGTCTCTGTGTGATAAATAAACAGTGTGTTAAAAGGTATTGAAGACTCTCTCTCTCTCTCTCTCTCTCTCTCTCTCTCTCTCTCTCCCTCCCTCTTTCTCTCTCTCCCTCCCTCTCTCTCTCTCTCTCTCGCATGTTGCCATTCTCCCGCGACTAATTCACAACATGGTGCCGAAACTCACCGGGAATTCTTGCGTGTGAATACTGAACTGGACTTTTCTCCGCCGAGTTTGACGCGTTAGGGGGATACTTGGAGGAGAAGACGACTGCTCTAGACTGCATCATACGAGAGAGTCTTCAATACCTTTTAACAAACTGTTTATTTATCACACAGACACAGATTAATTAGCTCAGTACAAAGATATAACGACGAGGAGCAGTACAAAGATATTGCAACGTCCAGAGACACTAACATTAGTCCTTCACATGTGCGTCCCATTGAAGCAACGACACCATTTAGCCAGCATACACTGGGCGGAGGAACATCAGGATTGCAGTCGCAACGAATGACGCCGTGTTCTGTTCACAGATGAGCCAATATTTTGTGTTCAGGCGGACAATAGTCGTTCCATCATCTGGAGAGAACGTGGAACTCTAAACAATCCTGCTTATTTGCAGGAACATCAGCATATAGTAGTGTTGGACGGATGGTGTGGAAAGGAGTCATTATTGGCGGACATACGGACCACTATGTCGTTCAGCAGGATTTTGGCTGCTCAGAGGTGTAGAGACGAGATCCTTCGACCTTTTGTTGTGACCTACGCTAGTGCCAAAGGTGACTGGTCCCTTCTGGTGGACAATAACGCTCGTTCCACACAGCTGCACTGGTGAACAAAGTTATTTAAGCTGAGGGAACTGAACGAACGGAGTGCTCAGCTTGCGCATTGGACTTAAACCCGATTTATCATGTCTGGGATGCACTTGGCAGACGCATTACAGCCAGACCAGCACTTCCCTCAACTCTTGCATAGCTGGATATTGCACTCGTGGAAGCATGGCCAAATATCTCTGAAGAGCTGAATAAACGTCATACTGTCCGTACCAAGCTGGTGTTCGACTATACTAGGCAACCATCGTAACCTCGCATCATATTAGAGGGCAACGAGAATGCCTCTTCACTATTATGCCTCGCTCTCTGCAAATTCCATGTAAACCTCCAGTAAAGAGTTGAGACAGCAAAATATGTTACTGTATAACATTCAAATTACAAATTTAAGCAATATCTGAAAAAAATACGTAACCATGTGTATATTGTGTATGGTACCTCACCTAATCTCCCTTATGGTTTTTAGCAGTGTACTTCCCATGTGTCCCATTTATCTTGAGCACCCTAAATAATTGTTTGTCCGGGTGCAAATTAGAAAATGTTTCAAGCATATGTACTTTAGCCGCCAGGGCGACATCAATCAGCATGATTCCCTTCTTTGTACCTTTGTTTTTACAAATTGTGTATGAACAGCGGTATGGCACCCAGTATTTTTTATTCGGTAATTCATTTGCTCTCCTAAATACCTATTCAGAAATGTATCACAGTGTACCATTCACTGAAAAACATCGTTTTGACGCTCCCAGAGCTCTGTGCAGGTACTCGGACTAATGGAAGACATCCACCTGTTGACGTTGACAGAAGACAAATGTAAACGTAAGTAGACTGCACACCCGTCTTTCCGTCGACCATCGTCAGTTGAACAGTTGGGTGAGTAGAATGTACACCAACGAAGAGAAGGTAGAAACGATATTCATCTATGGGGAATGTAAGTTAGCAGAACTGTAATTGCAATGTTTTCTTATGTGCAATACGTATACATTTAGTACATACTGCTGTGTAGAGTAGATATACAGTAAAGGTTATCCTTCCTACAATCTGCATCGACACAAAGTTTCTTTTATTGTTGTTGAAGGTAGGGGAACTGTACAGAGAGCGATATACTGACAAGAACCCACCATCCCGACAGATGTTTTCTCGTCTTAATGCGACGTTTTAGAAAACGGGAGGTTTCAACCCACGACAACGCAATCGTCGCAGCACTCGCATAGACGAAGCTCTCCGAAGGTTGAAATTTATGGTTGTTACTGGGTGTCTACTGTGACTTAAAAGTTAGAGGAACGTGGCTGTGTGGCGCAATGCTAAAGTCATAGATTCCCGCACTGAGGTTCGTGGGTTCAAACTCCGTTATATGCAATTACGTTAATTACTAAATCAAAAATACTTTGATTGTTGTTTTTAATAAAGTAATTGCATAGTTTAAGTTCTAATACCTTGTTGCTTATGTTTCGTAATAGTATTGACGTTTTTTTCGCTATAATATTTCATCCTATGATTGTTTTTTCGATTGCTATCTGATTGTGTCGTTGTTGTTGCTGTTGTGGTCTTCAGTTCGGAGACTGGTTTCATGCAGCTCTCCACCCTACTCAATCCTGAGCAAGCCTCTCCATCTCCTCATAACAACTGCACACTACATCCATTTTAATCTGCTTATTGTATTCATCTATTGGCCTCCCTCTGCGATTTTTACCCCACACACTTCTCTTCAATGCTAAATTCACTATTCCTTGACGTCTAATAATGTGTCCTACCAATAGATCCCTTCTTATAGTCAAGGTATGACAGAAATACCTTTTCTTCCCAATTATGCTCAGTACCTCCTCATTAGTTATACGATCCACCCACCTAATCTTCAGCATTCATCTCTAGGACCACATTTCAAAATCCTCTATCCTCTTCCTGTCTGCACTGTTTATCGTCCATGTTTCACTTCCATACAAGGCAACACTCCACACAAATGCCTTCAGAAAGTACTTCCTTACGCTTAAATCAATATTCGATGTAAACAAAATTGTCTTATTCAAATACACTTTCCTTCCCATTGCAATCCTGCGACCATAGTGTGTTATTTTACTGACCAAGTAACAAACCTCATCTACTACCTGTATTGTTTCGTTACTTAATCTAATTCTTTCAGCATCGCCTGATTTTCTTAGACTGCATCCTATTATCCTTGTTTTGCTCTTGTTAATATTCATCATATATGCACCTTTCAACACATTGTCCATTCCGTTAAACAACTCTTCCAGGTCCTTTGCTGCCTCTGACAGAATTACAATGTCATCGACAAAACACAATGTTTTTATTTATTCGCCCTGAACTTTAATTTCTTCTCCAAATTTATCGTTGCTTTCCTTAATAGGTTGCTCAATGTACAAATTATACAATAACCTGTAATTAAGTACAAAACGAGACTGCTGATTGTTTCGTCTAACCACTAGCCAGTGTGAGGATATTTTCAAGTAGACCTAACCAATGACAGCGCTATATCTGACATTTTCTATTTGAGTTCGCTTATAGCGATAAGCTTTATTTGCTGGGAACTAAGGAATGATGATTTCAGTTCTGCTGGTCAATGGTCGAACGCCGTTTGCCGGTTACATAGTATATGACGTGTCACTATGTTTCAACAAGGAATTAAATTGAGAACTACAAAACGCGTATTTTCCTTTAGTTGTCACTGACCACTTAAAATTAGCTCTCGGCAGAGCAGTACGCATTTCCGCCATTAGCTCTTGGCGGTATTTACAACACGTTATAAAACAATATTAACAGCATTCTATGTGGCAACACTGTAGCGTCGCGTGACAAATGTCAACTAGCAAGTAATTTTAATCGGACAACTGTAACGGTTGCAAAAGGTCTCCAAGTAGTTGAAGATGACACTTATCAATCGATAGACAACGTACGTGTCTATAGACGGAACCGATTCAAATGAAATACAAGAAATGTATTCACATTTGCGAATATGATTCAGATTCAGCTGTACAATTTAACGGTGACGTGCGAAGATTCGTGCCGTATCGAAACTCGGGATTTTCCGCTTTTAGCGAGCTTGCGCGTCAACCATTAACGGACTGGAAGGCTTGCGTGGAAAGCATTATTTTTCAAAAACGTTTCAAATGTTTGTAAATCTAAGGGACTTGTCTCCTGCATGTTAGGCAGTTGCGCTGACCACTACACCACTGGAGACAATGTGATTACCGCTCGCCGGCCGCGGTGGCCGAGGTGGCTGAGGCGCTCCAGCCACGGTCAGCACGGCCACTACGGTCGGGGGTTCGAATCCCCCCTCGGGCATGGATATTTGTGTCGTCCTAGTTCGTAAGTAGTTCATAAGTAGTTTGTAAGTTTAGGGACTGGTGACCCCGTAGTTACGTCCCATAGACTATACAAACAAACATTTGATTACCGCTCCTGCAAGGTCTAGCTAAGCACGCCTTCCGTCAGATACAAATTCCCAGCTCTACCCTGCCCACAGTACTCAAACTCGTAGTTTTGAAACTAATTCCCGTATGAGTAAGGGCCCCAAACTTGCCCACCCTGCCCCACTAATGATCATTGCCTAGAAAGCAGGAGTCCCGGGCTCGAGTCACGGCTTGGTACACATTTTCAGCTTTACCCATTCGCAGTTAATGTCATACATTTCGTGAAATAGAAATAAGTATGGTAAATATATCAGTTCAATTGTTCAAAGCCGGCCGCGGTGGCCGAGGTGACTGAGGCGCTCCAGTCACGGTCAGCACGGCCACTACGGTCGGGGGTTCGAATCTCCCCTCGGGCATGGATATTTGTGCCGTCCTAGTTCGTAAGTAGTTCATAAGTAGTTTGTAAGTTTAGGGACTGATGACCCCGTAGTTAAGTCCCATAAGCTTAACAAACATTTGAACATTTGAATTGTTCAAATGTTTGTAAAGCCTATGGGACTTAACTGCGGGGTCATCATTCCGTAAATTTACAAACTACTTATGAACTACCTTATACTAAAGACAGCGCAAACATCCATGCCCGAGGGGGGGATTCGAACCCCCGACGGCGAACGGCCTCGCGTATCGCAACATAGCGCCTCAATGCGCTCGGCCGATTCGGCGCGGCTAAATATATCAGTATCTATGTATAAATACAGTAAATTAATCGGTTATTACGACTGTATGAGTGGATAGAAAAGTAAGAATTCGTATCAGTGTGAGACTGCTTTGTTTACGTGGTGTTACTTGACTGACAACTATTATATTTCGGAAATCACAGTGAGATCAAATTCTACTTCTCTCTTAAATTACTTTGTTGTAATCAAGCGATACAATTAATTACGTTTTCCAGGAAGAATGTGACAACAAACTGAAAGAGAAAAACTAGTAAGTGTAAATGAATAAAAACATATGCGAATAGTCTGCCATCCTACAAACGATATCCGACATAAATTAATTAATTTTCAAATACTTCCAACTGCATGAAAAGAACACCTATACTTCCCGATCACTGCATGTGTTGTGCTAGAAAAATATTTAAATATCATCTGTCGGTAAGGTATAATTTTGTTTTCTACAAAAACTAAAAGTGTCGAGACTGTTTAATCATCCATAGAATGTAAAATTTAATCCGTTACTGACATTTTTTTCTTGTGCAAGCAAAATATCGAAGTGCCATATGCCTGTGATATATAATTTTACTTTACTATAAACTGACAATGCAATACGAAGTTAATTAATTAAGCACCGCTACAGAAAATATGCGCCATTTATGTTAGGAGGTTAGGATCTCTAGAAATGCCCTACACTGAAAAAGTGAAGCCAGCCAACAGGGCACTCGGGCATTATTTTGTGCGCAAAATATTTGTCGTAATGCGTATATATAGTAGTTCTAGAAATGCACGTCATATCTAAGTAAATACACCACTGTGACTGTCCATTTAGTGACATTACGTAAACAGGGCAATACTCAGAGAAGGTTTAAGTGAGAAATCTTTGCTTTGGGCACAAAAGCATGGCCCTTCTGGCTTCAACCAATCGTGTTCTCAGCATAGATAACGCCACCTCCCTATATTATAACCTCCTCGATTACGAACAATGACCTCAAAACCAAATGAAAGACGTAAATGACATACTACTGAACAACAGAAAACGTTAACGAAAGGAAACCCAAGAAAGCATCATAAAAAGACCCTTTCAATACTCGAACTGGAAGAGCATCTTCTTTGTTCGATAACGCCAGTGCTCTCTGTCTGTTTGCTTAATAAATAAAATCATTTGTAGTTCTAAAGTAAAGCCCATTATCATGAATTAAAATCTTTTTTCATAAGTCAATTACTTTAACGAATTGGACGTCCAAGAAATGGTTTTAATCTTTTCTAAATTAATTTTAACTTCCTTGGTAGTCGGGCGATGCTGAAGGAATTAGATTAGGTAACGAAACCATAAAGGTGGTACATGAGTTTCGTTACTTGGGCAGTAAAATAACATGCGATGGTCGCAGTACAGAGGATATAAAATGCAGAATGGCAGTGGGAAGAAAAGCGTTATTGAAAAAGAGAAATTTGTTAACATCGAATATTAATTGAAGTGTAAGGAAATCCTTTCTGAAAGCATTTGTGTGGAGTGTTGCCTTGTATGGGAGTGAAACATGGACGATAAACAGTGTGGATAGGAAGAGGATAGAGGCTTTTGAAACGTGGTGCTAGAGAAGAATGCTAGAGATTAGACGGGTGGATTGCGTAACTAACGAAGATGTATGAATAGAATTGGGAAGAAAAGGAAATTCTGGCATACCCTGACTAAAAGAAGGGATCGATTGGTAGGACACATTCTTAGACATCAAGGAATCGTAAATTTAGCAATGTGTGTGGGGTAAAAATCGCAGAGGGAGACCAAGAGATGAATACAGTAAGCAGATTCAAATTGATGTAGGATGCTGGTCTTATGAGGAGATGAAGAGGCTTTCTCAGGATAGAGTAGGGTGGAGAGCTGCATCAAACCAGTCTTTCGACTGAAGACTACAACAACAGATAGTCACAGCTTCATATAGGCATTCAACAAAGCGAAGTGTGATAACAATGAAGAAAATCAATGCTGCCTTTATCGCGTGTAGGCAAAATATCAATTAATGAACCTACATTTAAATTTATTCCCAAGAATATTGATCTGCGATAACAATGAAGAAAAACAATGCTACCTTTATCGAGTGTAGGCAAAATATCAAATAATAAACCTACATTTAAAGTTATTCCTAAGAATATTGATCTCGGTGCCTCACTCTTTACGTTAACTTATTGATTTTACATTTGTTTTAAAATATAAGGTACGAGATGCTCACGCCACAACCATATTCCCAGCTAGCAATACCGCAACATTCTGGCAACTGAAGAAACAATTGCTCTGCGCCCCACCGATAAAACCAGCGATGTCTAGCCAAGTCTCCAAAGTTGCTAGACCCCTGTTTTATAAACATGAGATTTTTAAGCAGAGCTAGTGGCAGGCATTCAAGGAGTGACTTTCCAACGCACTCGGCACGACATACGACACAGCTACCTGACAGATCGTTATTCTTAGAATTATCGGAAGTTATTCAAATATTGTGCCGGCATGGGTGCGTGTCTCTACAGCAGCGAGCTTATCGCTGCGCTACGCGCGTGCGTGCACCGAGCGTGACGACGAGCTCGCGACTGCCATTGTTTCCTCGAGGATTTATCGACTTTCGTGCCTCCTGGGGTTCAGGAAGGCTCTTCAAAAGAGTACACTTTACGTAATTGGAAAAAGAGACATCACAGTTTTTACAACGTCGCTCTCACTGAAAATTGGAGTAGGCCTATCCCGCAGTCAATACACTGTTGTCAGACTGACGTGTATAGTTACGAAATAAATTAACTCTGCCATCTCAGTCAGCTCCGGTACATGACACGGCGACGTACTCCTGCGTCACCCGTTAAGTATTCGGACATACAAGAGTAATATGGAATTCATCATTGGATATCAAGAGAAGACGCAACCGCTATAATAAATGGATCTGAGGAGTACTGTGGTGTTGTCAGTGGAGATGCAGCGTCCGCAAAACGAGACCTCAGTGACTTCAAACGTGGTCTCCTCATTGGATGTGACCTGGGGAACAAATTCTTCAGGTCCCTTTCAACCCTTGTAAAGCAGTGGTTGTAGACACCTCAGTGCGGCCAGCCAGTGACGGATCTAGGGGGGAGGGGGAGGGGCGCAGAAAGGTCAAACTGCCCGAGTGCAGAATTTAGGGCAACGCCAGAATCAAAAAATTGTAAGAACATTATGGTTCTTAGAGAGCAACCTTAATGTAAGATTGAGCGTAAATTAAATTTTATTAATAACTAACAAGCCAGGCAATGCTTTTCTATTGCCTATATGTGTGGGAATTGGATAGGCACCTCTCTATATTCCTCTCCTCTTCCCCCACTTGTCCATTTCCTCCTCCCACATCATTTTACATCTCTCTCTGTCCATCTCCCCCGCGATCTACTCCTGCATTCGTTTCTTCCTCCTCCTCTATTCATCCCATTTCTGTGAAAACTCATTCTCCCCTCCAGATATAAACGAATGTATAATTCACAGTAACATTTCCAAATTTCTGTATATCGTCCATCTTCTTCTCTCGTTTCATCGGCTCCTCTCCCTTTTCCCTGCCCATCTCCTCTTACCCCTCTCTTTGTACATCTGTTCCTTCCGCTCTCTATTCCTCCAGCACGCTATATATTAAAATTACATATTCCTGAAAACTTACATGGTCTGGTATAATAGTGTTCAAGCCCATTACAAGTTACCCTCCGATACGTACCATACATTTGCTTGCAGAGGGGGGCCAAAAAGCATTTCGATTAAAACAAGTTTCGCGTTGATCGGTAAAAGGTGATGAAATCTACCGATCGATCAAATGGTGTCAAAATCTATTCCAATGTGCCATGGTCCATAGAATGAATTGCGGAGCAAGAAAACCTTCTCGAAGAAATAAATACAAATATGTGCTAATGCGATAGTGATCGATCAAACCAAATATGTCGTTCCGATCGTCAGCTTTGATACAAAGTGCACAAAAAATTATTATTTTTGCTCTTTGTTTTCAAGTGATGCTCTTACATAGGCAATCTATTTTTATTTATATAGAGAACTAATAAAATATTTTTTTCCATGCCGTTTTAGAGTTCAGAAGTGTATATAAAACACTTCATTTGGCCAAGATCGCTCAAAATTTATTTCGTCCCTTAACCGGTTTCGGTGAGCTCAGTCACCACCTTCAGAAAGTCCAGTACAATCACTTAGCGTCATGTGTAAAAATAGAAACATAACCTTCTAACACACGTAAACATCTTGTTAAAGTTTTTCATCACAGATGTTTACGTGTGTTAGAAGGTTATGTTTCTATTTTTACATATGACGCTAAGTGATTGTACTGGACTTCCTGAAGGGTGACTGGGCTCACCGAAGCCGGTTAAGGGAAGAAGTTAAATTTTTAGCTATTTTGGCTGAATGAAGTGTTTTGTATAAACTGTTGATCGCTCTCCAGTGGCGTAAAATACCTTTTAACTATAAGTTTAGAAGTACATAACGCCTCGCTGGGTCTGCTTTAGATGGGGTTAAAACTACATGCTTGCGTTTCCCATAATCCGCCGACAATGTACCATGAAATTTCTTTATACATCAGTGTTGTGACATCCACACCAAAATGTCAGCAACATGGACTTCTTTGCGAGTGGTCGTAATCGCTTTCTGTTCCTTTTTAGCGTTCCGTGTCTCGATCGAAACTTGTAATGGAAATGTGCGTAAGGAAAGGAGCCAAGATGGCTTGTTTAAAAAATCCTACATTGAGACCGGTTTAAGCAAATCTTTGTTGCCATATTCCAGTATTGTGGTATATATTTCGTCTGTGCTTGGGCATGGGTATGTCGAAAATAAAATATTTTTATGTTACTGGTGAAATACGGTGCACCCATGTTGCAAGCCAACCACTAAGAATGTCTATTTACAATCAAAACTCTTGACAATGCATAATCAAAGATCTCCTATAATCGATGCATGCATTTCAAAGTCGATGTATATTGTGCAGTTACGCCGAATGACATCAAATTTTGAAATAACCTACATGAAAGAATAATTTTGTGATAGTGGACTTACAGCAGTATTACAGATTTTTTGTATTTACGTTATTACTTTACATAGGTTATGCCTATTTTAAAATCTGATGCCATTTAATTAATCGTGTGTCACTTTGTTTCACTTAGCATATCACACTGCATAATCTCACTTCAAGTCACATGACAACATGGTATGTACTACTTAGTAACCCAGCAATGCTTTGCAATTGCTAATATGTATGGGAAATGGATGTACATCCTAATCTACTTCTCCCATATCCTCATTCTCCTCCCGCTCCCTATCTCTCCCCTCCCTCACCACCTTTCCCTCTATCCTCTTCCTCCCTCTCCCACTCTCCTCCTTATCCCTCCCTTTCTCCCCCTCCCTACCTCTGTCCATCACATTTAGTCCACTCCTTGTACAACCCTTATCCCACACTCTACCTATCTCCTCCTGTCCCTCCTCTATGACTCTATATCCTCCCTTCCTTTCTTTATATACATTTACTTATTCGTCCTCCACTCTGATCCTCCTCCCTATCTACCTCTGACTCCGCCTCCTCCCTTTTCACATCCACACAACCATCTCTTTCTTTACATTCCCCCATTCACTGGAAATCTCCCCTCTCTCTTGTAAATGAAAACTTACATATATCTGCCAGATTTTATGGTGATCTGTCAGACAGTGCCGAAGTCTGGTTTAAGGTACCCTCCACCGTGCCCCATACGAAATCTTTTGTCAAGATTGGAATAACACTCTAGATTGGAAGTCTGTTGTAAGGTACCCTTTTCCAAGCACCGAACGAATCATTATGCAAACAGATGCTTTGAAGGTCAAATGTCCAAACTTTTATGACACTCGAGTAAACGGTAGTGATTGAGATCTGCCAACTGTCATATCTATCGTCGTATCAAGATTGCCAGTTGCACCAGTGAAATGTTTTCTAGCCCTGGTGGGTTCCGACCGGTCGTCGTATCATTTTCCAACCAAACGTGTAATTGGATGTGGAAGGTGTCTTGGCCAGCGCCCCACACTCTCAGCCAATGGTTTTCCTGACCAGAACCACTACTTCTCAAGTGTTTCTAGTACTGGTTTCCAAGGGCTGTGTGCACCCGTCACCCCTCTTTCTAACAAAGCTCGGCAGTCCCGGACGGTGCCACAGCCAAACGCTAGACATGCCGAAGGGTGCTGAACATTCGTGGCCTAACGTGAACCGCTGTGGGCACTGCGGCACGGCAGTTGCCACATATCTGTCTGCTGTTCCAAATTAACCATTGTCTTCTCCCACATACATTACCCTGTGATCTATTACTTAATTGCATTTGGTTGACTCCCATCGCCCAATAATAAACGCAAGTATCTTACTTGTAAGCATTAACTACTTCTTTGAATTTAATCTAAAATCTGAAAAAAGGTTTTATCCTTTGATGATATTCAATGGATGAAAGTAGTAGATATTAAACCTTTGAATAAAACAGCGGATGGTGGATTTTATGAAGTATATAGCGGCTGATAATACTTACCTCTCCAAAGCTTTCAGCAATATTTGATCGTTACATTACTGTAGCAGGATGAAGATTACACACATCCATTGATTAATACGAAAAAGGATGTGTATATTACTGACCGAAATGCAGTGTAGGCGATGCGGTAGGCAAAATAATGGTACGACAGGTGACGGATCCATCCCATAAGAAGTGTTAGTGTTCTACAACAGGTGGCAGGACTGTGTCGTCGCACCAAGGTTACTAGCCTACCCGGTGTGTGATCATGATTTCGATCAGTCAGGAATTGCGACGCCATGCATGTTTCATCCTGGAGTGTTGTTTAAGGGAGCAAGTACCCATGCGATTATGACAGAATACCGCCAGAGACATATTGCTACTTCGCAAGGTTTTTCCAAAATTACGCTGAATCTGGAGCACTACCGAGTGTACAATATCCCAACATCCGACCGTCAAGACAGTTGTGGAAAGTGAAGATATTATTGCAAGGTACTATAGAGTTCCACCACCAGCACAGGACGCGTTAGCCACCAGCTAATTCTACCAGCAATATTCTACCAGTTTCCTGAAGTCAATGATAATCGCCGATATTCATCTGTGCTCTTTCCAGCAGTACTACTGGCGGACCTGGTGGTCTTGGAGTAAAGTGCTTGATTAGATACAGCAGGCAGGGTCGTGGATTCGAAATCCCGTCGGACCTCTGATTTTTTCAGTCTGCGTTTTAACCCCTCCTTCACCTCTCAACGATATGTGTAGTCTCCAGAAACGACTCGTGGTTCAGATTGCACGTTAAGCTATAGGTCCCGTTTCCCCGGTTCGATAACTGGGGTAGGTTAGGGACACGCAAGTCGCCGAAGTGACGTCCAATTGAAAGACTTGCACCAGGCCAAAGAGCCACACAAAATTATTATAGCAGTAATACTGTAAGTATGGCACAAGAGTTTAGTGCAGAAACTAAGGTTACAAAATCGACTTGCAAACCTTGTGATAGCAAATCGATGTTATTGATTATTGAAGTTTTGGTGGTCTCGATGTCCAGATGTCGATTCTCGCTGAAATGAGGTGTTCCAGGATTTTTAGAAACTGGCAATGAAAATGCAAGGAAATGAGTTAGTTACTTTCACTGTATAATTTTACTCACTTCCTAGCACGAATAAAACTACACTCAAAAGGGACCAGAAAAAATAAGTTCAAATGTTTGTTAAGCTAATGGGACAACTGCCGAGTCATCAGTACCTAAACTTACAAACTACTTATAAACTAACTTATACTAAAGATGGCACAAACATCCATGTCCGAGGGGGAATTCGAACCCCCGACGGGAAACGGCCTGGCGCATCGAAGCATAGCGCCTCATTGCGCTCGGTCACTCCGCTGCGACAAACAGATGCTATCTTGGGCAAAGACCATAAGTACTGTGATATATATCTAGTAAAAGCTTTGGTCACGTCTCTCTGATTGTTTACTAAAGACAGCTTAATAAATCTTCCGCAAAGAACTTCACACCAGAAAATGAGAGTGTGCCAGATCGACAAATTTCTTTTATAACATCTTTAAAAACTGGTGTGCCATCTTTGGATTTTTCACTATACTAACCATATAATTACAAAATAAAATCATAAAATTATACGATAAGCACTGATATTTCAAATAAACGTTATGACACGAAAAGGTAAAATTATAGACAAGCAGTGAAGTGAAATTTGTGTGTGAAAATGCTCTATTTGGTAACTCGTCAAAATGTTACACTTGATTAATTTTACACATCTGCTAATATTAATAAAAGTGTAATTAGATAAATTACGTGTGAAATATTTCAAAACATTAATGAAACCTTTGTGCATCCACCGTAAGTGTCGTAGTGAAATATAGGGTTTCGATCAGTTCACTTTAGTTTCTCAGAGGTAACATCATGATTACTTTCGTATTTTACATTTTACACGTGTTCTCGTAATTGATTCTGTCTTTAACGTACCTCTGAATTATGTAAGCAATATTCTGAGCTACTTTCTAGATCGAAATATTGCCGCAAGACCCTAAGCTAACCGACTGCCGGCGTGGCGCAAGGGATAGCGTCACCGATTGCGTGCTGAAGGTCACCGGTACAATCTCGTCCACCGGCAAAAATTTCTTTCTTTCTAATTAACATTTACAGAATGTTCTACATGTTTCTTACGTTCACTTGTAATTTCTACTTGTTTCTTATATCAACTATTCTTCTAATTTCTGGTTCATTCTGTCTGTGTATAAATAGCAGAGCACTCTGCCCGAGAGGCAGTTAGTGCTTCGTGTATGTTTCAGTTTGCAATAAACCTGCTTTCAGTATAAGTGCTGTGTTCAGTTGACAACCCTGCCTTCGAAATCAAGCCTGCTTCCATTTCAACGCGACAATATAGTGTCTGTAAAACTTGTGACAACTCACAAAAAGATAGGGTTACAATTCTTCTTGACTTTATAATGTAATAATATACTGAAAACTAGCTGATCGATCACTTCAGAATATAGTAGAGAACAGTTCATTTAGCAGTTATCTTATGGGCTGTTATACATAGACTACTTAACCCCATTAGTCCGTACATGGGGCTGGTCAAAAGGGGATTTGTACGCTACGAAGGTCGATACATGGGAAAAACTTGTCACTCGCATTACCGATTCTGTTTTCGACATTAAAGCGCACTGAAATAGTGTTCGATTGTACAACACAACCCGCCATCCAACGTTATTAAGATGGGTGGGAGACTATTTGAACACGTCTTGTAGGATGGAACAGTCATCTGTCTCACCATCATTCTGTCCACCAGAGCACCTATACTGCAAGTCTGTTTAGTAATATTCAAAATAGTCATCACAATCATACGTGGATGCATATAGTCTTCAACTCTTTCCAGTTCGGTAACGATCGAAAATCGGACACATATTTAAAGGAGTTTTACTATACATGTAAAAATAATCCATGTGTCATTCCCTCCTGAATCGCTCACGATTGAAGTATACTGTCGAGGTGCAAAAAACTTGTGGATATAGGTTTACAGCTTCCGAAATTTTAGACGACCACATCACATTCTTTCAGTGTTGCAACTAAAATAGAACTTCGATTCTTCCCTCGGGCACAAATGTGTGTGTGTGTGTGTTTTGTTTATAGTTTAAATTTCTGTAAGTAGATTGTGAGCTTACGGACCGATGACATCAACAGTTTGGTCCCTTAGGTTTACAAATACTTGAATTAAAATTGAGCGACAGGAAAGTACTCCATTATCAATTACAAAAACAAAATTCCATTTGATACGTCCTAAACAATATTGATGAAACGCTCAACTGGGCGCTGCACAAAAAGCACAGGAAAAGCAGATGTAAATGCAACAAAGCTGTTGCCGAACGAAACATATACAAAGGAACGTCCATTTCTACAAACGAAAACCTGCAGCGGTGTTATTTTCGAGTATGCAAAAACGCTGCGACGAGAGTTTCCAATCCGAAGTAAAGGGGATAAACAAACAGCGCTACATTTTAGCGGCGGTCGCGTGTATTGATTCGTGACAACGGCTGACATAAATCTACGTTTGAGGAGTAACAGAGGTGGAAAACGGCTGCGAGGGAGACGGAAATACACACACAGTGAGAGAGAGAGAGAGAGAGAGAGAGAGAGAGAGAGAGGGAGGGAGAAGGGGAGTGGTAGCGGAAGAGGGGGGGGGGACCAGAGAGAGGCTCTGAACAGCGGCTGCGGAATGAGAAATAAGACCGTTCCAAGAGAAAATAACACGTGCAGCCGGAGGAACAGCGAGGCGTTGAGGAACTTCTCAAGTGGCGCATTATGCGGAATGAATAAAAACCAGTCCCCTGTAGCGCCTTTTCCTACCAAATGTTAACTTCATCTCCGTGGAACGCAGTCTGTTGGAATGTACGAGGGGGTCCTATGGCCTATAGTATTGCAGAATAATCGGTATCCCTCAATCTGTCTTTTGATGAGAGACACGGGCGTTGTCGGTTATGTTTGGAGAGGGTAAGCTCTCCGATAACAAGGGGGGAGGAGGATTATCAACTATGATAAAAAAAATCTCTCAGAAGTTGTACAAGGTGAAAAGGAACAACACAAACATAGGCCCCTGCACAAATATCTGTGATATGACGATAGCAGCATGAGCCGTCAATTATTTAAAGCTTCGCACACCATCTCAAACCACGAAATCTTAGATTGATTCTTCCTCCAATTGTGGACGCACCGCTTTCTTTGACACATTATGTATTTAATACGAGGCGCGTCCAGTAAGTTACGTTTGGTAATAAAATGAAATTGTACACAGATACAGAATAAATTTTTTTGCACAAAATTCTACAACTCTTAAACTACTTTTCCACATAATTTGTCATAGCGTGGCACCGGGTTTTGTATACCTTCTTCATAGAAATCTGCCGCCTGTGTCTTCAACCAGTTGGAATCAGTTTCTTTCAGCTCGTCGTCATTTGGGGGAAGTCCATAGCGAGAGCACTAATTGTAAACCTACGGTTTTCCTGGATCTTGTCATCAATCGCGTGAACCAGTTCTTCTGTAACCAAAGGTGGACGCCCACTTCGTTCTTCATCGTGCACATCGCTACGCCCGCCACTGAACTGTCGGACCCATCTTCTCACCATCGAATCACTCATCGCGTTTGGTCCGTAAACATCGCAAATTTGCCGATAAATTTCACTTGGTTTCACTTTCCGGCATTCAGAAACCGAATCACCTACCTGATTTTACTGGCGGCGGGATTTTCAATCAACGCCGACATTTCAAACAAGCACAACAAAGCGTACGTAACTGACAGCGATCTCCAAATGGTGCACGTTCTTCTCCTTGATACACATAGTCTAGTGTCTACAGCGCATATGCGGAACTGCAATCGCAGCGCTGCAGCGGAGGTAAATTGAAACGGAACTTACTTTCTGGACGCGCCTCGTACTACTAAAAATTTCCGAGCTATTATGCCGTGTTCTTACGGATTTATTATTCAAACCTAACGTTTCGTCCCCAACTGCGGAGGACATTTTCAAGGGGGATCGTGGCACTTTTGTATGTCCGATGCACACTCTGGCTCGCTACTGACTGAAACCAAACTCCGTTTACGATGTTTCGCGCGCAGAAATGTGACGTCAGATGTTTTTGGGTATGCGCGCGCAGTTCGTCGTTGCCGATTGCCGTCGTCCGTTGTTAATATCGTCCCATGGTGGAAGACTGTTACATTTCTTCTTCAACACCGGAACCCAGATTTCATTTAGTTTCACGCCCTCCTCCATCCTATTGAAATTATTGGGGGTATTCTACAATTTCTAATGCCTCTGTATACAGTATATCGTGGTATCCATTTGGGGCTGCTAAAACCCAAGTTTTATCAAATCAAGGTGGTCCCCCGGTTTAAAAACATGTTCAGCAACAGCTGATCTGTCAATATCTCCCCTTCTACAGTTCCCCGAGTGCTCTTGGTTTGTTTTTTTTTTTTTTTTTTTTTTTTTTTTTTTTTTTTTTTTTTTTTTTTTTGTGCCCACGTATACATCTCCACAGGTACACGGAATCATGTGAATTCCTGCTTTTTCCAGCGGTTTTCGAGCATCCTTCACCGATTTCAGGTGATCCTGTATCTTCCGAGTAGGTTTGTAAATAACGGCAACATTCCGTTTCGTCAAAATTTTACCGACACGGTCGGTGACGTCCTTAATAAAAGACAGAAGACTTTAGATTTCACAATTACTAATGTCTACCCGAGGAAGGCTTTAGGCACGGTTTTATGGCGACCAGATAGCTATTTATCTAACTATATTAATGTGACTGTCCGTTCGGTGTACGCTTATCACGTCCGAACGACAAGACGCAGAGACTTAAATATTTGTACGGTTACTAATTTATACCTGAGAAAGGTTTTATAGCGATCTGATAGATATTTAGTAATTTGAAGAATATAATGCAAAATGCGGAACAATAATTACTCTATGAAAATTAAATTTACTCTTTGAAAATGGTTTTATTGGTTGCATTGTTGCTTGAGGGTTGATAATGATAAAAGGATGGAGTATATTGGGATGGAAAGTTATAGGTGTATATAAAATTCTACGTGTGTGTGTGTTAATATTTCGCTCTGCAGCGAAAACTACAGAATACAAACAAATGGTCTGTGTGTAATTGATGTCCAAAGTCTCCCATTGTACATCATATCAGTTACATGCTGATATGTATAAGGGGTGAAAGATATAGTGGTTGAAAGTCGTCAGATTATAAAAAAATTCGGACTGAAGGCCAGCGATGACGTTTGCAAGGTGGTTACATACAGCAAAACATGATGCCACAGACCATATCTTTGGTTTATGCATGCTACAATGCAACTGTTTCTCTGTAAGGATAAGCATACGAATAAGGAAATATAAGAATAAGTAAATAAATCAGTAAAAAAGAAATTTATTTTAATACATCTCTTTAAAAAAAATCGATTTGACGTTTCGCGCATTATCTATCACAATCAACCAACACGCGAGCGGAGCCGCGGGTTTAAGCTAGTAGTTTCTAAAATAATACCCCACTTGAGTCTAATTAGTGTTTTCACGAATAATGAATAACGAATCCTGTAGTTCCAAATTACCTGAATTTCCTTTAATTTAATATCACACACCCGTTTACTCAGAAAGCATTAGTGTTCAGATGAACAAATATTCAATCAAGGTAGAAACTTCCTTATAGTATACAATAAAGTTTCATTTTTTGAAGAAGTGACCCGAAAATGAAATATAATAGACGCAAAATATGGTTATAGAGTGAATGATACTGCACATGTTGATAAGGAGACATTGTGAATCAAAACGAACCGAGAAAAAGCCCACAAAGAAATATTGTAACGCATGTTCTAATATCGGAATCAGACACAATCTTTTACAGCAGAACACCGTTATGCACAACATTCTGAAAAGTATTCCTTTGAGCGTCGTACATCTACCTTTCAGAACTCGAATCAGAGCCTTTGCCGACAAGAGGATGTCGGCATTCAAGTATATTGGGCAGACTTAGAGCGTCTGACGATGGAAAAGGTAAACGAGCCGTGTTGAAGAAAGCGTAATGTATATAAAGCAAATACGCACAAAGAACTCGTTTACAAAGGCGGATGCTTTGCCTGAGTCTGCGGCCCCACGTGTTGGTATTCTGAGAACGACGACGAAACAAACGCACGCTGCTTATTATTTCAAGCGAGTTGCATCAGCACAAAGTCAGGAGCTCAAATAATGAGAGGAATGAAGTAAATTAACACGACAGTGGATATAATGGCTAAAAGTTAGTAGATCTCCTGCTACAGTGCCACCACATCGTGATGAAGGGCATGGACCGAAATAAGTGCTGCTTGTTAGTAAAGAGTATACGTTTCATCATAAATCAGCTGTAATCGTAATGAAATCTTATCTCTCTTTCTCTCTCTTCCTTCCCATCACGTACACACACACACACACATACATACAAACACACACAATCCAGTCCTGCACGTGGTAACGGTTACATTTTGCTTCAGTAATAAGATCTGATTATAACACCTGGAAGCAACTGAATTGAGGTTCGGAAAAGAAACCTTCTTAGTAGAGACTAGCTTATATGCCCGTGCTTCGCAACGGTTGTTAAAGAAGGGCCTGTGTAGATCATGGTTTTTAGGGTTTCGGACCTAGGTCAGCAAAAACAGAATCCTTGTTGGATCGTTCTGTCAATAAACTCAGTTCTCCTAGCTAAGATGTCAAATTTAAGTAGAAGTAATTGTCAAAAACAATGAATGTTCATAACGTTTTTCATACAAAACGTGAAATTAAGTCCGTACTCCGGAACGATATAAATTCAATGTTATGTTGTGTTCATAAAGTTAACATTGCGGTGTGTAATTCTCTGTTTGAAGTAAACTTCTGAAAACACTTCTATCGTTGAGATGAGAAATACTAATAATTAAATCACCCAACCAACTAATCGAAGTATGACTGTGACTGTAGTGTAGCGCTCTATTATTCATTTGTTAGCCTATCTGCATTTTCAACTTTGTCTCTGTCGATCGTTGGTAAAGTATTGAGGAAAACGCGCCGAGAAGTTAAAAACTTATATATTTGATATTATACGTCGTTATTCTCAATTTTGTTACACATTGCAACAGCAGCGCCGAAAGCAGCTGGCAAATTACATTTCTGAAAACGATATTGGATAAGTGTGAATATTGATTTGTAACAGTTTTCACAAATATCTTCTTGAATAGGAATTTGGAATGAATTGTAAGACTGTGTGAATCATGAGACTCTATACAAAAGAGTTTCGCGTGAAAGTGCTGGTCATAATGACATGTGACAACAATGGATGTATCTGATTCGGTAAAATTTTACTTTCTATCCTGGCGGCCTCGTGTTTTTATGCTGGCAACATCAATAGCACGATATAAAATCGTTGCAAAGATGACCGAACCACATGGAGTGTAGATAAATACTGCTATTCTTGCTGTATGCTTGATTTCACGACAAAATATTTGCGTGTCACTCGATTGGCTTATGACGATGTCACATGATTCTCGTTATTCAACATCTGTTGCCAACATTATAACAGGAGGCCGCCGGGATATGAGTAGGACTACGTCGCATAGTTCTTCTTGACCCAGCTGTCAAACGATAACACCTTTCACATCAGATAGTGTCGCGGCATTGATCTCTATGCTCTCTGGATGTTGAACTTCAGTTTTCTTAGCATGCCAGCCATAGATATTCATATTTAGTTTCTTGCCAAATTCAAACATCGCTTCTAAGAAGCATTTAAAGAAAAAGAGAAGAAAATATGTTTCGATTCTGTTCCCATATCAGCCTACAACATCGAATATGGAATTAAATTTCAAATCAAGTGGTAAGCAAGCAATTCTTTGTCACGTAATAGCCGATGGAAACTCGTTTGCCAAATTTAAACATGGCGGACACTGCGAAATCGTTTTATTGCATATTTTGCCATTTTTTGCTCGTCACACTCACCCACTGCCACGCACCGCGTCCAAACTCCCTTACTGACATCATTAGACCAAGGGCTGTCTACCACCACAACCACGAGTGGGTGGCAGTGTGTGGTCATGGAGAAAAGTCTGTCAGCACGTACACACACAAGCCTTTTATATATAGATATAGATTAACGACTCTTATTGCACCAGCATGAGAAAGTGCGAAGACGGGCAGCACGTTTTAGTATTATCAAGCAAGAGGAGTGAGAATCGCGGATATGATGTTCGAATTGGTGTTGCAATCATTAAAACAAAGGCGATTTTTTGTTGTGGCGAGAACTGTTCACGAAATTTCAATCACCGATTTTGTGCTCCGAATGCGAAAACAATTTGTTTTCCCCCTTCTAAATGGGGATAAATGATCATACTAGTAACAAAAGAGAAATAAGAGTTTGAACGGGAAGATTTAGGTGTTAATTCTTTCTGTGCGCTATTCGAGATTGGGACGATATAGAAGTAGACTGTCAGTCAAGCACTTAGGTGTGAACTGCTGAGTACTCATGTAGATGCAGATGTAGATCGCTCACAGTTAAGGTTTACTGTCAATGTGATACACTTCAGTACAAATAAATATTTATGTTGGTGACATTATGAATGGAATAAAAGCTGATGTGATCAAAATAAAAGTGTTGTAAGAAAACAATAAATAAATTATAATAATAAAAAACCGGGAGCTCGTAACACTCACCAAATAGGGGATCTTCACAGGAGACTGGTAAATGAAGTCACAAATTGAGATGATGTCAATGAATGGCAGCGCCTCGCTAAACAACTGAAACTGTTGCTTGTTATTTGAGAGCACAAGTTAAGCAAATCTATATTGGTTTACGATGTAATATTCTTTACTTTTTTATTGAAATTGCCGCCATGTGACTGTTTTGGTTAGTTTATTAAAATACAAATTATTTCGGCCGATTGACAATTTCAAAGCGTCATATTCAGGTTTTAAATTGTCCATCTCCTAGTCAGGCGTATCAGACAACTGGAAACGTCATAACATAAACAGGTCTTGTGAGGTTTATTTTCCTTTTTGCGATTCCAGCGCATTCTTGTAGGCATTCCTCAGACTGGCGATTTGTTACAGCGAGTAAGCAGAGAGGCCTATGCTAGAAACGTCCCTGCTGAGGTGCTTAGTTTTTTACTTCTTAATGTTCATCTTTATTAAATTTTCCTTTCTTTTAGCAACACTTTCAAAGGAAGAGCGAACACTGATCACTGACGTTGCATTGTCGCCTGGTTTCACACAAAATTAGTCCTAGTCAAATGAAAAAGGATGGTTTCGGTCAAAACTTATTTTGACAAAAGCCATCCTTCATCATTTGACTAGGTCTATTTTTGTGTGAAAGCAGGCAACAATGCAACATCAATGATCAGTGTTCGATTATTTCAGTCTCCTCTTCGTTAAGTGTCGGTTAAAGAAATCAGAATGTAATAAAGAAGATTAAGAAGTCGAAAGCTAAGCAACTCAAGCATATTTTCCATTTTATGAGGAGTGACAACCAAAATGTTCTCAACACATTGATTTCCTATAAAGATGATGGGCCCAACTGAATCTGAATCTGATGACAGCAGTGCAGAAGACAAGTCAAAATTCAGCTGATCAGTTCTGTGTCTCTTAAATGTAACGTAAAATGTAGTTCTGTGAAAAATTTGCATATGATGAGTTTCATACAATATAATTAGTACAACTAAAGAGGCATTCCTTCATACTCCAAGGTACATTTTCTGACACAAACAGCCTATGTAAGTGAGAACTTTAATTAATAGTATTGTTAGTTACAGTGAAAAATAAGTCACTACAGTGTCTTAAATGTTTTAGACGTTTCTAAGAAGCAACACAAAAAATATAATTGATCTCAAGACAGTATGAAATCATTTCAAACTTATTTTAGCTTTCCTGCAAAATTTAAATCTTTGTCAAAGAATGTTTTTCTTACTAATGCTTCAATTTTTAACTTGACTATTACACTTAAAAAACTTACACAGCCTAAATCATGATTTTGTTGTAATAAATTAATCGCTACATTCAAACGGCGGTATTTTCATTAAAAGAAATCTACATAACTGTTGTTCCCCACCAAGGAAAAGTCATTATATTTCTCATGTTACACTGAATAACCACTACTACGGACAGAGAAGAGTGTACTGAAGAAACTGAAGGGGAAAATGATTTAAAAGGTAATGAAACTCACAAATTACATTTTCTACTTCTTATTTGTTCATATCTAATTTCAAAATCAATTAACCTGTTTCTCATAATATAGTGAAATATTTGGCTACCTTTACATTTTTAACTAATTATACTTCCTGTTTTTGCAATATCTGCTTTTGTTATACGTTATTTAGGTACTACTTTTCAGTTATAATTTTCGGTAGACTATTAAAGCATAATTTCAGTTTCAACAGTTATTATAGCTTCCAATGTTTATTCTATGTACTCCAGTTCGCATGGAATCTCTTTGCAAATAAATTTAATATCAGTATCTAGAGATTATGGTGTTTTAATTTTATATTCGCATATTTCTTTAATCTCAGATATCTGGGAATCACTGTCTGTGGACTGTAACCATTTATTTTCTGTATGCCCCAACTGTTACAATAATTTCTACAAAATCCGTTTTTCTATGTAAGTTTTGCTCTGTAGATATTAGGGGGTAAAAAAAAAAAAAAAAAAAAAAAAAAAAAAAAAAAAAAAAAAAAAAAAAAAAAAAAAAAACATACCGCAGTCTAACATTTGCCCGCCACCCACTGCTGTGAAAATTGTTACCAACTGACATTTGCAACGACACTAGCGCTCCTAGAGGTGGGCAAGCCGCCGATGGAGTGATGTTTGTTTATCATTGTTTTTGTACGCAAGTAACGAAATGTTTCATATATTTTTTGTGTTACAAGCATTATTACAATATCAAGAGACCTACATAATATGGAAATTAATGTAAAACAGCCGACTTTAAATTATCCAGCTTATTTCGCTGAGTAGAAAATAAACATAAGAGAAACACCATTTTCTATTATGGTCTGTTTTTACTATGACATGAAGTTTTTTCACTTGTATCAATTCGTTGTGGACTCTAATGATTCGCACATTTTTACACCTCATCGTCTTTTTAATACGCACATATTCCTTCGGGTGTAATTAATTTATCTTAAAAGCCAATGTTTTGAAGATTATTGCTGTTGTGGTTCAGCTGTAGCAACTATTGTGGAATTGGATTCTCATTTGTTGAAAAACAGTTTCCTTGCTTTTGCCGTTTTAGTGCCACGTATGTGACGTTTTTCCTTCAGCTACAGCTACGGTGGCTGATTTGGTACGTTAAATTATTGCATTCTATGAAAGTTTCCTAAGTTTCATCCAAATAGATTTTTCTGGAATTGTAGTGAAGAAACATTACCGTTCCTGAGTAGAAAAGCGATGTCTTTCTGCCAAAGAGGAAGTATTCTGGAGTTTTCTAGCCATTTTTTATTTTAATAATAAATAAAATTATTCCGTAAATGCCAGGAAGTTACAAGATAAAAGAAAATAAACTGTCCCGTTACGTACTGTTTCGTAGCCTGTCAGGGATCTTAGGAAACCTAAGAATGACAAATGTGGAGCTATTTTTAAGATATCAGCTATTTCTAGGGCACTACATACGTTCCCCAATGTAAAAAGTATGTTAAAATCAATATAAACGATACTATTTGCACTCATGAATGTACCATATTGAAAAATGTAGATAGCCGGCCCCTTGGACCGTTGCTGTCGCAGTGTATAACAGAAATGAGTGTGATTGTCTTTACTGAAAATGTTAGACTGTGACCATACTACATCTTGTTGCAAATTGGCACCACTGCGTATGTGCTGAGAGGCAACCACAGTGCACAACTGACGAAGGTCGTCTACATTACCTTGCAGTATATTAATAAGTTTTGTTGTGCGTCAGTCCCAGTGATCTCAATACATACTGTATATATAACATTGGTGTATGAGCACAGTACTACAGCGTGACTGCATAATCAGGTACTTTCCACACGTTTGCGCATTGTCCGCCTTGTTTAAATTTGGCATACGAATTTCCATGACTTATTTCGTGACAAATAATTGCTTGTTTACCTGTTGATTTGAAATTTATATCAATACTCGATGTAATACGCTAATATGGAAGCGGAATGGAAATATATTTTCTTTTCATTTTCTTGTAATGCTTCATATCAGCCATATTGAATTTTGCATGAAACGAAATATGAGCATCTATGGCTAGCACGCTCAGACAGCTGAAGTTCAACATTCATTTAGTTTAGAATAAATAGTCAGTCCGCACAAATGATGGCTGATATGCATCATGTCTTAGACTTCTAAAGAGCCACCTCGATAGTGTGTAGCACAGACATACATTACTAGACTGGCAAACTTGCCTCTGTGACTGAAGCCTGACGCCGCCATCTTGCCTCACCTCACGTCAAAACGTTTCTGAACGGCATTAGTATGAACTTCTGACACGATATGACGTTGTAAGCCATATTAGTTGGATTGAACGGGATTTGCATTTGAGCCAATACTTCCGCAATGAATTAACACATACATTGTCGAATCGTACTATAAGAAGAAAGTGTTACTTACGGTTAAATTTTACTTAACGCCCTGGCGCCCTCGCGTGATTACCTTGTCAGTCATGTTACGTTGGCATTGTCCTGTCGCGTGACGACGCAAGTGTTTGTCATGGAATCTTTGTTCTACCAGAGTAGTTTCTTTTACTGAGTGAGCAAGGGTACATACAAGATCCTGTCAAACATAGAGCAGGAACAGCATTATTTATTTACTTCATCGTCTCTACGAAACACTAATCAAGTCACTCAATGCGGACTTCTGAGAATATTAACATCTTGGCAAAAACTTTCTTCCGTTTCGTTGATGTTGCCAACATAATCATGCGAGATCGCTGGGATGGTAGGTAAAATTTTACCGTTACATACAGTGATAGCAGAATTAGTTATCTGCATAACATCAAGAAGAATAAAGATATATGTTATCCATGACAAACAGCTCATTTATCATGGTCATACTATTGAAAGAAAAGCCAAAGTTGACCAAAACTGACGACCGATTGAAAAACAGGAAACGCGACTCATTAGTGTATATGTCAAAACAGACTATAGATTTCCTGAGAACTCTCAAAAGAATGATACGTGTTATCCACGATAAATAACACATTTATAATTACCATACTACTGAAGGAAATCCGAAATGGACTGAAATTAGTAGGAGATTAATAATAACAGCAAATCGATGCAACTAATTAGGCCTATTGTAGGTGTCAATTTTACTCTAGCTGAAAAAATTACAGCCATATACAACACACCAATTTCCCATATGTCAAAACTCCAAAGACAGCATAGTTACGTCAGTTCATCCGTATTTTACGACATTTTTCTCCAATAACACATGCTACTGCTCTCACTTTTATAGTATAGAAATATGGCAGCGAAACTTCACTGACACCAATGATACAGTATACGGCATTGCCAGTCTAGTAATATATGTCTGTGGTGTGTAGTTAGGGGGAGCGTCTCTGACGAAAACTACTGCAATGTTTAAAGTTTCAACAACAACTGTAACCTCGTCAATGGCAGTGAACAGTAAGCAAGTAATACTATATAGTTGGTGAAACCCGAAGTTAGCTGACAACGACGGACGAACATTAATTACGATTCTGGTCAGACAACATGAAACATCCACAGCAAAAGCGACTGAAAAACACAATACTGACATGAGTAATACTGTTTCGACAAAAACTGTCTGGCTGTAGCTTAACCACAATCCAACATATATAGTTGCGACACTCCTGCTCTGAAAGACGATACCAACTGACAGTTGCAACTAGTTGAAGTACTTAACGAAACAGTTACTATAATATTTGCGTTACAGGCATTAGTAAAATATAAAGACACATACACAATGCGGAAATCAATGTGAAAACAGCCCAATTTCACTGATACAGTGGTATAAAGAACAACTTATACATAAAAAAATACGTAGGAATATGTTAATATTTGATTCTTATTCTGCTGAAAGAAAGTAGAGAATAAACACTAGAGAAACATACATTGATATTATGGTCTGTTCTTACTGCGCCAGACAGTATTTTGATGCTTATCAATTCGGTATGGAGTCTAAATGATTCGCAGATTTTTACACTTCACTCGTCTTTCTTATACTCACACATTCTTTTGACTGTAATTACTTTAGCTTAAAAAGCCACTGTTTTGAAGATTCTTGCCGATTGTGGTTCTGATTTAGCTGAAGCAACACACGTGGAACTGGTTTCTTCTTTGTTGGGAAACACTTTGCTTTTGCCGATTTATTTTTTTATGCATGTGCCATTTTTTTCAGTTAAAGCTGTGGTGGCTGATTTGGTACGTTAAATACTGTAGTTAGACGTTCTATATACGTTTTCTATGTTCCTCTCACCGATTTTAATGCAAGTGTAGTGAAGAAAGCGTAATGTTCCTGAGTAGAAAAGCGACGTCTTTGGGCCAAGTGAAAAATGAAATTTTTAGTAAAAACCTATAGGTTACAAGATAATTGTAAGTAAAGTGTCCTGTAATATACCGTTTCATACCTTTTCAAGAATCTTACGAAGATTAAGACAGACGAATGTGAAGCTATTTCTAAGTTTTTACCTATTTTTATGACACTACATACGTTCACTATTGTGAAAGGTATAACGATACTATACCCCCTCATCAAATATCGTATTCAGAAACGTAGTTTTCCTGCCGCTTGGAGCGCTGGTGTGCAGAGTATTCTCGTGACTCTATACATTAGACTGTAAGAATTTATAGTGGTATTCGTTTCAACATCACCCTCACTAATCATATAACAGTGAATATCTCAGCATCATCTACAAAAATTTGCTTACTATGACTAACATACTGTTAAAAAACACTGCACATTCAAAAATGAAAAGTGCCCACTCACACAGCCAGAATGTTCAGGCGTGGTTTAAAGATCATGAAAGAATTATCAAACTTCTTGCCTGGACAACGATGTTGCCATGCTTCAACGTTAATGAAGAGTTATGAGGAGTTTAGAGCAGTAAGTGACGACGAAATTTACAGCGCCAACGTAGCTGAAGTAAATGGTGGATGTTTCGATACAGTAATGAATTACATTCTGTTAGAAACTGTAAAGACACATTACTAATCTGTTCCTCTAAGAGATGCAGCTGTTGTCAAACCCATTACTGCGCCATCTCCTTGCTGATAATTAAATATTCTATCTATGTTAAGTGTTCATATTATTTTCTTCGTCAACTGTAGAATGTGATGTGCTATTTAAAAATTATTATTTCCTCAAAAGGAGGTTAGTATCTCAGGGGATGCCCTAACACTGAAAAAGTGAAGCCAGCAAACTAGGAACTCCGGCATTTGTTTGCGCCCAAAAAATTGGTCGTAGTCCGTGTATATAGTAGTTCTAGTCGTTTAAACGTACGTCATATGTAACTAAATACTGCGATAGACACGTGTTCTCAGGTAGATGCCATGTTTCTTGACTTCCGCAAGGCGTTTGATACAGTTCCCCACAGACGTTTAATGAACAAAGTAAGAGCATATGGTCTATCAGACCAATTGTGTGATTGGATTGAGTAGTTCTAGATATCAGAATGCAGCATGTCATTCTCAATTGAGAGAAGTCTTCAGAAGTAAGAGTGGTGTCAGGTGTGCCACAGGGGAGTGTCGTGGGTGCATTGCTGTTCACGATATATATAAATGACCTTGCGAATTACTTCGGAAGTTCACTGAGGTTTCTTGCGGATGATGCTGTAGTGTATAGAGAGGTTGCAACAATGGAGGATTGTATTGAAATGAAGGAGGAGCTGCATCGAATTGACGCATGGTGCAGGGAATGGCAATTGAATCTTACTGCAGACAAGTGTAATGCGCTGCGAATACATAGAAAGAAAGATCCTGTATCATTTAGCTACACTATAGCAGGTCAGCAACTGAAAGCAGTTAATTCCATAAATTATCTGGGAGTAGGCATTAGGTGTGATTTAAAATGGAACGACCATATAAAATCAATCGTCGGTAAAGCAGATGTCAGACTTAGATTCATTGGAAGAATCCTAAGGAAATGCCGTCCGAAGACAAAGGAAGTAGGTTACAGTAGTCTTGTTCGCCCACAGCTAGAATACTGCTCACCGCTGTGGGATCCGTACCAGATGGGGTTGCTAGATGAAGTAGAAAAGATCCAACGGAGAGTAGCGCGCTTCGTTACATGATCATTTGGTAATCGTCAAAGCGTTACGGAGATGATCGATAAACTCCAGTGGAAGACTATACAGGAGAGACACTCTGCCGGCCGCGGTGGCCGAGGTGACTGAGGCGCTCCAGTCACGGTCAGCACGGCCACTACGGTCGGGGGTACGAAACCCCCCTCGGGCATGGATATTTGTGCCGTCCTAGTTCGTAAGTAGTTCATAAGTAGTTTGTAAGTTTAGGGACTGATGACCCCGTAGTTAAGTCCCATAAGCTTAACAAACATTTGAACATTTTGAGATACACTCTGTCGCTCGGTACGGGCTTTTGTCGAAGATCAAAACCAAATGCAGAACGATCTGAATAAGATATTATTATGGTGTAAAAATTGGCAATTGACTCTAAATAATGAGAAGTGTGAAGTTGTCCACATGAGTACGAAAAGAAATCCGATAAACTTTGTTTACAAGATAAATCAATCAAAAGTGAAGGCCGTAAACTCCACAAAATACTTAGGAATTACTATTACTTCAGACTTAAATTGGAGCCGGTCGCGGTGGCCAAGGGGACTGAGGGGCGTCAGTCACGGTCTGCAAGGCCACTACGGTCGGGGGTTCGAAACCCCCTCGGGCATGGATATTTGTGCCGTGCTTAGTATTAGCTAGTTCATAAGTAGTTTGTAAGTTTAGGGACTGATGACCCCGTAGTTAAGTCCCATAAGCTCTACAAACATTTGAACATTTTGAACTTAAATTGGAAAGAACACGTAGATAATGTCGTGGGAAAGGCGAACCAGAGACTACGTTTTATTGGCAGAATCACTAAAACATACAACAGAACACAAAAAAAAAAAAAAAAAAAAACTGCATACACTACGCTTGTCCGTCCATTTTTGGAGTATTGCAGCCCAGTGTGGGATCCTTATCAAGTGGGTTTAACGGAGGACATCGAAAGACTCCAAAGAAGGGCAGTTCGTTTCGTATTGTCACGATACAGGGGAGACAGCGTTACGGAAATGATACAGCACCTGGGATGGGAATCATTACAACAACGTCGCTTATCGCTGCGGCGTGGGTTACTTGCGAAACTCCGATCGCCAACATTCTCTCCCGAATGCGAAAATATATTGTTGACTCCTACTTACATAGGTAGAAATGATCATCAGAATAAAATACGAGAAATCAGAGTCCGAACGGAGAGATTCAGGTGTTCATTCTTCCCGCGCGCTATTCGAGAATGGAATGGGAGATAAATAGGCACTTAAATGTGATTTGCGGAGTATCCCATGTAGATGTAGATGTAGGATTCTAGCAGTACATTGCTCCCTCCTACGTGTATCTCGCGAAGGGTTCATGAAGATAAAATCAGAGAGATTAGAGCCCACATAAAGGCATACCGACAATTTTTCTTTCCGCGAACAATACGTGACTGGAGTAGGAGGGAGAACCGATAGTAGTACTCAGGGCACCCTCCACCACACACCATCAAGTGGCTTGCGGAGTATTAATGCTGTTGTAGATGTAGATGTGACTGTCACTTTAGTGACATTACGTAAAGAGGGCAATATTCACACAGGCTTTAAGTGAGATATCTTTGTTTTGGGCACAGAAGCATGACCCTTCTGGCTTCATGCAATCCTGTTCTCAGCATAGATAACGCCGCCTTGCTTTATTCTAACCTCCTTGTTTCCTCACATCTTTCACAGAACACAACCTTGCTTGCCGGAAAACTGCAGTAATCTTATGGTTAAAGTCGTAATGCAAACTTCTGAAGAATTATTATTTTCCTCGAAGAACGATGTTTAGTGAACAATAAATTGCCTGTTTCGAGAGGAATGTGGGCGCAGTTCTGTAGGAAGAAACAGGAGGCATTTTCTGCGCCGGCTTGTCCGTGTGCGGGGAATGAACACATTGGAGGGGCGGGCGCAGTTGCTTTGACGAGCTCCGCTCGCTTTGCAGGCGAACTTCGGGGGAACTACTTGCGCCGTCCCCAGATCCTCTCGGCTTAGCAGAGAGTTTAAATGGGGCCGTAGCAACGACTTGGGGACAAAATCATTAAAGCGAATTTGCCTTGCTTGTGGAATCTCCCTCTTCCAGGGGGTAAGGAACCAAGTTCGGAAATTCATTTCAGTCGTTCAAGTTTAATTATTTGAAAGGCGCTCAACGATATACAACATCACATAGAGCAGCAATATACGTACTTTCAGTTAACAGATTCTACGTAGAACAGAACTAACAACGATACTACTAAAACAAAATGATGTTTTAGAAAGTGTTTTAGTTGTTTTGCGTGACTCGTCAGAGAAGAAACTGTGTTAATTCCTCGTACATTATTGTCAATAATTACACAGGTAAACCGTTGCTTTGCATTAAAGCTTCTATATTACAGTTAATTGCCAGATTTTCAGTCATTTATGAATCAGACTGGTAAACGTGGAATGCATAACATTTTCAGCCAAAAGTCGGATTGTGAATGTTGCAGTCTTTAAGCCATCTTAGGATATTTACTACCAAGGCTGTTCTTCAGCAGCGGAGCAGTGAAAATAATGTAAGGCGTACTTGAAATTTTAAAATAACTAGTATTGCCTGTAGTCGAAAATCGACCAATTGTGTTTACAATGGTCACAGGGGTAAAATTTTACGTATCACGTTGGCGGCCTCGCGTGATTCTGTTGGCAACATCAACAACACGATAGAAAATCTTTGACCATTTGTTCGAACCACATAGAATGACTCGATTAGTGTATCGTACAGACCACGAAGTAAACAAATAATGCTGTTCCTGTTTTGTGGTTGACAGGTTCTTGTATGTACCCTCGTCCGCTCAGTAAAAATAATTGCCCTCGTAAAGCGAAGATTCCATGAGAAAACATCAGCGTTGTCAAGCGATTGGCTAAAATGAAGACTCACAGGATTCTCACTATTCACAATCTGTTGCCAACATTATCATAGGAAACCGCTGGGATATTTGGTAAAATTTAACCGGCACTGGGAGGTATGAAACGGTATATTTACGTGTTAAGGAAAATGCCTGACACAATAACAACAAATAAAAACGAAAGTATATACTTCTCATGCCATTTTCGAATTATATAACTTTCATTAGCCTAATATTTGAAATGGAACTACAATTTCGGTGTTCGTATATTTATACAACGCCAAGAAATAATGTTATTCGATACTGCGATATTCAGAATTCCAGAGCTGACAACATGTCGACTTCGTAGTTTCACTCGTGCACCGCTACATGCCTCTCCCGGCGCATAATCATTTATATCGGCATTCTCGACTTCGTAGTTCCACCCGATCACCGCTAGATGCCTCTCCCGGCTCATCATCCTTTATATCGGCATTCATATGAAAACATCCATTTCCTTTAACCACTCTTAATCACTGCTAAAATGTAGTATTTGAACGGCTCAAGAAAGTGAGTTGGGAGCACTCCATGTTTCGATATTCACTTATTTTAATACGTTATTTTAATACTGCAGATGCGCTGCATTACAGCGTCTTTGCTCGAGGCGAATAGCCAGTCAGTGAGCTGATTGTTGGAGAATATAGAACTTGATACAAGCTGTAGATAGGACAATTTCTACTTCCTTTTACCACTTTTAATGGCTAAATGAACACATAATATTTATATTCGTGAAATCTACGACAAACAATCTTTCGAATTATGTAACTTTCATTGCCCTTCTTGTAATCTGTACCACAATTTTCGTGCTAGCGTATTAATATAATGATCCTCTTTTTTAGCACGCGACCTCATAATACTTAAGGAAAGTGTTGTAACCAGGTCTAGCACGCTCAATTTGATTTTCGGACGGACGGTATTCAAATAATCGACTGCCATCCGCACTAGATTTACTCTTCACATGGTTCTCTTGATGCGATAAGGTTAACTTTCCGGTCAGTCCTTTAAAAATTACACTGTCGATAAATTTCTTCTACCTAACTCTCTTCACCTCCACTCTACGTCTTTAATATCTACTTGATAGTGGAGCGTTAAACCTCAACCAACCGTCCTTTATAGAACTTGAAAATAAATGCCTATAGTAATAATTCTTTTTTCTAAATATCCTCCATTAGGCATTTCTATAGCTTGGGTCATGCTGTTGCGCGGATTAGCCGCGTCGCTTGGCCTAAGGCAGCATGCTATGGACAGGGTGTCTGACCCGCCGGAGGTTCGAGTCGCCCATCCGGCAAGTGTGTGTGTGTGTGTGTGTGTGTGTGTGTGTGTGTGTGTGTGTGTGTGTGTGTGTGTGTTGTCCTTATTGTAGGTTAGTTTAAGTCTACGAACTGCTTAAGTTTACAAATCTACATCTCTTTGTAGAAAAATATTTGTTCGTTACCGGAACCGTTTCGGGCTATCTACACCTGAAAGGTTTGTTTTCTTCTTGACCATCCACTACCGCCAACTCGCGGTTGTTGTGGTAAATAGCTCTTGGTCTCGTGCTGTTGGTGGTGGTATGCTGCAGTGAATGTGTATGACGGACAAAATTCCGCTAAATATGGAGCAATAAATAAGCATAAGAAAGTCTATATACTCTGACTCACGAGCTTTAACGTATATGTGAATATTCATTCACTGTTTTATTCGTGCGACTTTATACGAAGATTGCACGGTTCCGTCAGTCACTCTTTAATAACTAGATCAAGGAGTAATATCAAGCTAATACGTTTTTAATGTTTCAGCGCATTTTCGTAATTTACAATTTATCTACGATTAACAGACATAAAGATAAAAATTTAGTGTTTAAAGGAATTCACCTCCATTTGACTGAAATATTGTTTATTTCCACAGCAGGTTTCGGCCGTAGGCCATTACCAAGTGATAAAACTCTTCAGATAGGTTTTTTTTCTAAGTCATTGCCATGGAAATAAAATCGTTAGGACAAGTTGATAATTCCATGTCATTAACATAAAATAGGTACCACATTTGTACCGGCATGTTTGTTTAAAATAATTTTGTAACGTTAGAACGAACACATATTTGTATAATTATTTTAAATAAAGATGCGGGTACAAATGAGGTACCTGTTTTATGTTAATGACATGGACTTATCAGCTTGTTCAAAATGTTCAAATGTTTGTTGTTGGGACTTAACTACGGGGTCATCAGTCCCTAAACTTACAGACTACTTATGACCTACCTACAACTAAGGACGGCACAAATATCCATGCCCCAGGGGGGATTCGAACCCCCGACCGTAGTGGCCGTGCAGACCGTGACTGGAGCGCTTCAGTCTCCTCGGCCACCGCGGCCGGCTTATCAGCTTGTCCTAACGATTTTATTGCCATGATAATTACCTATAAAAACCTGTCTGAAGAGTTTTATCACTTGATAATGGCCTAAAGCTGAAATCTGGTTGAGGATGATATGGACAGATAGAGGAAGAGATGCACTAACAGAAGAATGGGATGAATGAACAGCGGAAAACTAAGGTTAGTGTTTCACTGTCACCATCGACGATTGTCGGGCCCGCTGGTCTTGGAGTAAAGCGCTCGACTGGAAACCTCGGATTTTTTCAGTCTGCGTTTTAACCCATCCTTCACCTCTCAAAGATGTGAGGAGTCGCCAGAAACGACACGTGGTTCGGGTTCCACGCTAAGCTGTAGCCCCCCTTCCCCCGGTTGGATAACTGGGGTAGTCTAGGGACACGCAAGTCGCTGAAGTGGCGTCCAATTCAAAGACTTGCACCAGGCCAATGAGCCACACCAAATTATTATCATATTATCACCGACGATTGAAAATGACTTACTGTCTTAAACGTATCTAGTTTTCCCCGAGGCAAAATTGCTGCAGAAGCATCCACTTTTAATCAAAGGCTTTGAAACGTATAATCTGTGGGACGTTTAAAGAGGAGAAATGTTCACAGATTTCAAAACATGTCGAGCCGGAGAAATCTGGACAAGGTAATAACAAAAACTTGTCAAGGTGATAAAAACGAGTTAGACATTGAGTAACATCGTAAAATATTCATTAACTGCTTTGAACAATAAAGAGGTTTTGAAATTAACATGAAACATCTCTGTCTTCCAGTGCGTCATTGCAAATAATCACGAAACTAATTCCTGTAATCGACTATGCCTGAAAATTGAACTGAGCGTTGAATGAATGTGCAGCGTCACTTGTCAACTTGTTTTGTCAACTACCGTATTAGCAGTACTGTTTAACTTATTGCACTAATATAAAATAAGCAAAACATACTCCATACAACGAAATAATGGTACTGGTACCAATATCTTTTGTATTAAAAATACAATTAATAAACTAATAAACTTATGAATGTTTTATGAATAAACCAAACCTTTAATACAGACGAAATAAGTACATTTTTGCGCGACAAGCAAAGACAGTATTTCAGCGCATATCAATTTGCTACTGTTAGAGCAGCACATCTTGCCGGTAGGATGAATTAACACCCTAGTGTTTTCCCATTCCAACTACAAAATGTAACGGAAGTATGCCTGATTTCCGTGCTCTCTTTGTTTAATACATGGATCCCAAATATGCTCTATCAAATTTTAATATGGAATACTTGGCTACATCAAAAAATGTTGAAATGTTTGTATATCTAAGGGAATTAACTACGTTGGTTATCAATCCCTGGCTTACAGACTACTTACACTAACTTACGGTAACTTATGCCCGAGGTAGTATTCGAACCCCGACGGCGAACGGCCGCGCTCACCGCAGCAGGGCGCCTTAGTGCGCACGGGTATTCTGCCGTGAAAAGGCTACATCAAAACATTCATTCTTTTCTGCTTTAGATGTTCCTGGTCAAACAGGAAATAATGCTTTGGATCGCAGCTTTGATAAATCGTTTTTCGTATCAGATGCTACCATGATCTTTTTTTCCTTTTTTATTTTACATTATTTAGTCAACAATCATAAGACTGCTTTGATGTAGTAAAAACAGAAAATATTTTACTACGTTCACTGCAATTTAGGGATAATTTCATACCGTATTGATCACCTTTGGGCATTGCCCTTCAACTGGTCCGCTATTTTAATTAAATGAGTGCCTGCCATAACAGATATGTTCGAAATGTTTGTAGAACTTATGGGACTTAACTACGAGGTCATCAGTCCTTAAGCTTACAAACTACTTACGAACTAGCTAAGACTAAGGACGGCACAAATATCCATGCCCGAGGGGGGATTCGAACCCCCGACCGCAGTGGCCGTGCAGACCGTGACTAGAGCGTCTCAGTCTCCTCGGCCACAGCGGCCGGCTAAGAGATATGTATAGGGGCGAAAAATGACATGCAAATGTAATATAGAAATAATATTTATTAGTATGGAGATGGCCACCACTGGCTTTGAGACCAGATACAACATTTCCGGAATAGATTCGTAATGAACATCAGGTTATAAATATGCTGTCTGTTATTTTGGATATGCTCGAAAGAAAAAACACAATTGGTTGACATTCGCAGCAGTAAATTTACGAATTACAACTGGTTGTTGGCAATCCTTGTATTAAACATCCACCAATTACTTGAATGATGTTAGAGCTCCTCATAAACTCCCCATGACGGTTCAATTATACTGACACATGGCGATTTTTCTGTACGTGAGAGATATTTTATAACATTCTGATGCTGTAAAAAGCACACCTGAACATTTTTGGATGGGTGTTCATACAGTTACCGTTTTAGAATATAGTAGTTTCTGTTAGCAAATTTGTTTGTTATTGATAACAGTTTGTTTTCGACGATGATGAGATATTCATTCACAGTTATCCGACCGGTGAGGGTAATGATAGATACAGTTGAACAGGACGATAAAGATATTCACATGATGACGGAACTTTCCCCAAACTTGCCTGAAGCAAGCAGGTAAACCGGTAACGTAAGCTTCTTTTGGAGTTTTCGATCCATAATCTCGATTGTTTGCAGGAAGCAATGTAAACAGTTACTTATCAGACCTTACCACATGCTTCCATTCATCAAGCGTCAAGGTTATGTAATTGTGTCACCTGTTCCTTCTTAGATCTGCGTTGGTTTCCGTTATTCAGGCCTTATCAATTGCATATCTTCCACGAATGTTAATCTCCAGCCGTACTGTTTTTATCGAAACAATACAAATCAAGTGACTAGGTTTTAGCTGTCTATCATGCTATAGTATTTCTTGTTGTTTAGTCACAATCGCTATAATGATCGTCTGGTTTTGCCTTCTATCCCTTTTTGGCAATGACGTTTTACCTTGTTTTGTTCTATTTTCGTGACAGATCCTCTCACTAAAAGCACACAATTGAGTTTCATCTGAAACAGCACACATTTCGCCGATTACTTGTGTTGGCAGATTTTTAATTAATATAAATAGAAAAAGAAGACTACCGAAAAGATTACTCAATCGGAAGCTAAAATCGACAAAAATGGAAGAACCTCCTGCGATCCAATATTTTACGCCGAGAGAGTCACAGCATCAAATAATTGAACTGACTGCTCACGAATGATTATTAGTGCTTTATCGGCAGTGAAAGAACAGGTTACACAATTTCAGAACTTACAAGTAACCAAAAGTGGTCAGCATGAAGAAGAAAACTTACTTTCCGAACTTTGAATGTCAAACACCAGTTTCAAAAGTGTGATGATTTATCAAATCCTTTCTTGGGACTTCATTATCCAATTATAAACTGTTGTGAAGCAAGGGGAAACGAAACCAATTTAACGTAAAACACACCAAGAAACAAACTGACGGATCAATAATTCGTATCATCCTGTACTTCCTTAAACATAAAATCAAGCAGCCACGACATTGCCAAATATGAAACATTTCCAAAATCTATACTGGCACATAACACACAAGCGCAATTGTAAACTAACGGCAGCTACCTTAGGCTACTGTGGTGCTATACCTATTCACATGCGCAAACGATACTACTTCCTGTCGTAAAGTCATTGATCCACGTATGTCCAGCACCACCTAGAGAGAAGGCCGCGGCGCTCTCGTGTGACGTCAGGCAGATTAGGTTGCGCGCGCATAGCTGATTGGGTAGCCGCTGGGGCACGGCCCACTATGCCGATGCCGTGAGCCAGTCAGCTATGCGCGCGCAACCTACTCTGCCTGACGTCACACGAGAGCGCCGCGGCCTTCTCTCTAGGTGGTGGTGGTATGTCACGTCCTTTCAAAACCGACAGCTCTGTTACAATGTTTATCATTATGCTCTTGAAATCGTACTTTAAAGTTCCTCCCCAGTTTCCCTCCATACTTCGTTTCAGTACTTACCTGAGAAAACAGTATCCGAGGAATATCTCTGTGTTCACATTAAAGTTGTCCTTCTGGAGAAAGATTCAACGACTTTGATCCAAATCAAATGTTCAAATGTTTGTAGAGCTTATGGGACTTAACTACGGGGTCATCAGTTCCTAAACTTAGAAACTACTTATGAACTAGCTTATACTAAAGACGGCACAAACATCCATGCCCGAGGGGGGATTCCAACCCCCGACCACAGCGGCCGTGCACACCGTGACTGGCACGCCGCAGACCGCTCGGCCACCGCGACCGGCGACTTTGATTATCAGCATAGGTTTGTTTTTGTTTGTCATTCGGTGCAGTTGCACAGAGAGTTCCTAAAAACACAGGCTGGCGCATCCGCCATTTTCATTCCCTGCGAATGCTAAACACAACCCGTAGGTTATGCAAACAGTGTTGTTTTGTTCGAGTTTAGTGAACTATTTTAGAAGTGTGCGGCATAGAGCCTTAGATCGCGCTGCTTCGAGCTTGCATTCTTCTCTTGTTTGCATCGATATGTGGTTTAGATACAAAAATCTCGCGTTTTCTATACTTACTGCTGCGTTTCTTTGCTATCCGAATAAATAAAAAAGCGCAAGAAACATATATATTTCTGTGATAAAAATCGCGTACTACGCTTAATTCTACCGAAACTGCTCATCTAGATAAAAAGTTTTAAGCGACCTTGGCTTGTATTTGAATAATGACGTTCAATATGCGAGGTTTGCTCGCCGCCTAGCAATAAGTGTTCGTTGTCTGCTGCGACAAATACACCACATCGAAATTTTGTACTCAAGTTTCTGAATGTACTGCTGATATGTTACTGAGAAAGTTTCAGAATGTATTACAAACACCAAAACGAAAATGATTATTAGTGTACAGGATCTAAATTGTACGGTCGTAGAGGCACACGGTGCCGATGTTGGCAGCAACCGCTGAATGCTATTTGAAATTATAATCATACAGAATGAGTGGAATAATCCTTTGTACTGACCATGAAATATATAAATAATTATATTCCTTCGCTAAGGTTGACAGGTTTTTGTATATAACGGTACTCTTGTCTTGTCAGTATTTTAATAACCCTTGTAAAGCAAACATTTGGTTGCCACTATTAGCACAATACGCCGCCGCAATCGTAAGTGAAATTTACCCAGTATTCTGTGCTATATATAGTCTCTTATAGATAAGCGTCATTATTGGATTTACTAATAAGTAATTGAATGCAGATTTATCATCAGGTACTATTATTTGAAATTGCATACTATAAGTTACGACGCTAAAACTTCGAAATACCACAAATAGCATTCAACGATAGTTGTCTGTATCAGCACAGTACGCTACCACGTCTGTAACTAAACCTTTGCCCAGTATATTTATATTTTCCGTTTTAGTATTTGTAATACTTTCTCGCAATAACGTAATAGAATATCTACAACAGTTTGTGCAATGTCAGTGAAAAGCTTTTTGATGTGGTGCATTTCTCAATATACTATATAAGACACACATATTGTGATCTAAAAACTGTATGTTCTGTGTTGTTTTGCTGTGTTATGATATTTTGCTGCTGCTACCCTCCTGCAGGCAGCTTGTCTTTTAAGAGGTAGTACTTTCAAAAGAGCTCAACAGAAACTTACGTTCGAATATCACAGATGACTTTTACTATTTAATATTGCTTCATCTCAGAATAATAAATAATATTTACTTACAATACATAACTGTGCGTTCGGTCCGGGTTCCCACATTTAATGATCCATTTTTCCTTCTCTCAGAATCTCTCGGAAAACTAAAGAATCTGTAGCCACCTCTGGAATAATTTGAACAGTTTATGGCAACACAACCACCCATAATGTCGTGCTAAAGTTCTGTGACGCAAACCCTATAGCACCGCAGCATGTTTAACTTTTACGAGCTATGGGAATAAAAAAAGGTGGATGCGTCAGCTCGTACTTAGTTGCACATATTGCAGGAATTTTTTGTTTTCAATATTGGCAAGGACGTTACATACGTGGTTCAAAGATATTACGAAATGCAATATTATCGTTGGTTCATGTGAATAGTCGAAGACAGCTGCCATCAATTTGCCGGCCGCGGTGGCCGAGGTGACTGAGGCGCTCCAGTCACGGTCAGCACGGCCACTACGGTCGGGGGTTCGAATCCCCCCTCGGGCATGGATATTTGTGCCGTCCTAGTTCGTAAGTAGTTCAAAAGTAGGTTGTAAGTTTAGGGGCTGATGACCCCGTAGTTAAGTCCCATAAGCTTAACAAACATTTGAACATTTTGCCATCAATTTACCACCGATCTTTGCGCAAGTGTTATGTGGGAACATGAGTCTTAGAAAATGCTTTACGTCTGACAATGCACATAGGCTGCTCGATTTTGTACTTTTGACGGTACCTAATAGCTTCAAAATTTTTAAGGTAGGTTACAGTAGACGATGTAAATTATGTATAATCTATTATGTTTCTTGATGTACTTTACGTTAAATTATTTCGTTTTTCTTTTTTATATAAATTTCTTAATGCGATAATTTAGTCCCGAGCCATACGGTATTATGACTAATCATCACACGATTAATGACTGGTGTGTAACAGTGACATTACTGATTTACCGCCGCGGTGGAGTAGTCGAGCGGTCTAAAGCACCTCGCTGCGGAGCGCGCGGTTGCTCGCCGTGGAGGTTCGAGTCCTCCCTGGGGCATGGGTGTGTGTGTTTGTCCGTAGGTTAGTTTACCTAGGTTTAAGTAGTTTGTAAGCTACGGACTGATGACCACGCAGTTTGGTCCGATAGATTTACAGACAGTTGAACTGATTTACGAGATAGCTGAAGCGTAATATAACTCTCGACAGGGGACAATCCGTAATATGGAAGTTTTACCTCTGATCAGAGTTTTCTATTAATTAAGTTAGGTTGGGCTTCAGAAAACAACTTGACAAATAGGATGTCAGCAACGGGATCAAATTTCATTGTCTTACTTCTAATAAATGTAGTTATACAGTTCCGTCATTGCCTCTGTTTCGCATTTTAAAGCTGCATTTCGATGTAGCAGCTTCTAGTTGTTCTGTGCTCCATCAGTGTTTGAAAGTATATCGAGCGTGATTACTGTTGTTGTGTTCGCGGAAATGTGGAGATAGTTAATACATCTGATTCTGAAAAAATAAACCATATTTGCAGGTTGCATTTGTGGAAGAAAGAATCTTGAAATAACAAAAGTCCATAATCTTTAGCCCTCAATAAATGTGAGCAAGTTTTCCTGATATATAGTCAACGCTCGAAACTGCAACAAAAAAGTTATTAAAACGCCCAATGATACGTTGATAAAAAGACGTTCTCTACAAATCATTAGGAAGACAACTTAATAGTTTAAGAAATATTCGATTATTACTTCATTTAAAAAAATAAGAGAAGTCAATACATACAGACCCGTATACGTGTACACAGGAAACAAGGAAGTGCAAAAAACTGCTGACATTGTGCCGATACAGTGGACTGTCTTACGTTTTAAAGAAAAATGACTAATTATTTGGACAAATATACCCTCGTCTTACACTGCTTCCTGTGCCTTGTCTGGATTTGGAGTACAATTAATTAACCATTTTAGAATTTCACGATTACACACACACACACACGATTGTTAAGCTTATGGGACTTAACTGCGGGGGTCATCAGTCCCTAAAGTTACAAACTACTTATAAACTAACTTATACTAAAGACAATACATTCATGCCCAAGGGAGGATGCGAACCCCCGACCGACCGGGAACGGCCACGCTCATCGGAGCATAGCGCCTCACTGCGCTCGGCCACTCCGCCGCGACATTTCACGATTACCAAAACTGCAACAACATTACTTTCAAAAAATTATGATGGCCTTCAGTAGTATAGCATCACAGCAGATAAAGCAATTCGACCAGAACAACGAACCTCGTAATTTATTGAAGTCACTAAAATGAGAACTAAATGTATTATCACTATTGCTTTAAAAGTACTTGCAACCACTGAAGTCTAAGAAACATTTACACACAAATTGACCGTTCCTTACTGAAACGAATAGGAACAAGCCGCAACATTGTATTCGGAGACAAGGCGTAGTAACAAGTCTAACGGTAAACATAACTCAGATACTGCTGCTAGAAAGCTGACGTAAATACCACGTTTAACAAGAGAAACTGTATGGTGCTACATCACAGTTTCACGCTTGAAAGGCAGCCTTAGCATCAATAACAAGAAAGAAACAGGAGGTACGACGTGAAAGCTGACATTCCAGTCAGCTGAGCTAATATATTCCAATGTTGGAAAGCGCGGTAAACTTGGAACTCTTTTATGACTGAGTATGGAAGTAAGCATACGCAACAACCACTGACAGGTGGATGCAATTTATTAACTGGGGAAATCCGAGAAACCATTATCACACTCAGGAAAACTGCAGGCAATTAACATATTCTAGAAAGAAAGTACTGTAAGAATAATAATTTCAAGGCTACCACTGTGACTTTACGAAAGAGTTTATCCTTTTATTTTCACGTAGAACGATGCGCAGCCTCATTAAACTTCGCCATTTGTCAGACAAACAACAATGAGCACACCTCACTAGGGTCACGTTTCTACATTGAATTTCGGCACCAAAGTATTGGCCTACGTTGCTGTATGCTTGGTAGGGATAGGTTTATGACACTGACAAGCTCGCATCATTATTTGAAAATGTAATTATGGTGACTCTATACACTGGACTGCTTAAACGCGAAAGTTATTCCTAATGTCAAAACATGGCTGTTGTGACGTGCAGAGACATGTGAAGAATATGTATTTTGCGTTTTATAATTACTTTCAACAGAGGGTTTTTTCAGTGAATTGGAAATTTAATCATATACTAACGTCATTGCATTACATACAATTTTTCTCATTTGGTACTGACATTTTATTACTTTGCTTCTCTGTAATTGAAACATCACTTGCGATACAAGGCAACATTTCGGCTGGGAATGGCACATACCATTAAAGATATTTGTTTTAGATCAGGTAGGGGTTTCTTGGCTTTTGAATGACCGCGATGGTAAACAGTTTTATTTTCTTTGGTTTGTGTGCGTATTCTTCGGAAGTGATACTTTGCTACCCGCGACAATCTTTGCTTCCGTGCCGGGGTCATCCTATTATACTAGTTGGCTCTGAACAACAAGAATTTGTGGATGACCAATAACGTTTGAGAACAAAATTGTAATTCTGTTTGATGATGAAATCGGAAAAAATGAGTTAAATGATGAGAAGGCTAAGCAATTTATTATATTAATGTTAACAAGACAAAACAATTAATACTTTCAGTTTTTCAAGACGATGTTAAGGTAAGACTTACTCTTCGTTGTCATCTTGGCGTAGCTCTTTATTTTTTGTCCGTCTTTTATCAGGTATTCAACAGATATCATTTATATAATGTGACATTTGGTTAATAAGCGTCAAAGGACGTATTTCTGAGTTCGTTCAGAGAGACTGAAGTTGTAAGTAGATTAATCGAAATTATCAGTTGTGCCGCGGTGGAGTAGTCGAGCGGTCTAAAGCGTCTCGCTGCGGAGCGCGCGGTTGCTCGCCGTGGAGGTTCCAGTCCTCCCTGGGGCATGGGTGTGTGTGTTTGTCCTTAGCAGTGGCGTAGCTATCATAGGGCTAGGCGGGGCAGTGCCACGGGGCCCCTGAGCTCCAGGGGCCCCTCGGCCTTCGTGAGCGACGATCCAAAAAAGTTACAATAGAGACCGATTACTTTTTACTATTACTATTCTTATACACACACCCTCCCATCCTATTGTCCATCATATCCCCTTCCCCCTCAAACCGCCGGCCGCGGTGGCCGAGGGGACTGAGGCGCTTCAGTCACGGTCTGCACGGCCACTACGGTCGGGGGTTCGAATCCCCCCCTTGGGCATGGATATTTGTGCCGTCCTAGTTCGTAAGTAGTTCATAAGTAGTTTGTAAGTTTAGGGACTGATGACCCCGTAGTTAAGTCCCAGCCGTACATTGATACCGGTGAAAGTCGTTTTCCAATAGCTGCTATTGGTCCAGAGATATTTTGGGTGGACAAGATAGCTGGGACGCCCTGTATATAAAGGGTGTTGCACTAAGTGTGTTTGCCTCTGAAACTTATAAAATAATAGGTGACGGGAAATTTTAATGCGGTATGTCAACACAAAAAATGTTACACTTTCTGCGGAGCTACGAACATAGTTTATTGTATTATTTTCCACAGAGTTACAGCACAAAGATATTATTTTTAAATGGAACAATAGTTTTTTTGTATCGTGCATTGGAATCGTCGAAACCAGCTGCGCCCAAATCAATCTCAACTACATTCCTATCACTGTTAGTTTGGGAGCTACAACCCTTCAAAGTTTCAGGAGCAGATACCACACTACATAATACATGGCTGTGTGGTGGGTGATGGATGTTATGGCGGTGGGAAGTTGGTTTACATGAGATGTTCAAATGGGTGTCCATGTTCCTCGAAAGGACCTGCGCCGTCGAAAGGACCTGCGGACGAGATGTAACATCGCCGTTGTTACGGATCGAATGAAGGATTTTCGACTTTTAACTTTTTGAATTTTGACCAACAAACCTCAAACGCACGAATTGAAATCCAAAAATTATTCTCACATCAGAATACAAACATAACAAGGTCTATTGCATGTCCGCTAAGACGTGGACCCTTCCATTGTTAGTGTGTTGTCGGTTGAAGTCGGAGTTGCCGTGTCTGTCAAACTTTGCGAAATAACAGTGAATGGCGCTGAATTACAGCAGTGTGTTTGACGATACACAGTGTGACTACATTTGAATACGATGTCTCTATAATGTATTATTAGAGAAGTTATTATTACGGCAACTCATTTGTTTATGCAGTGAATTCCCTCGATGGAGTGCTCCTTAATCATAGATACCAATGAATTGCTGTAACCAGTTACACCCTGAAATTCGTGCAAGAAGAAGAGAAAATGTGGATCGTGGATGATTTTGTGGATTGTATTACTGATCGGCGCGTCATCAGTGAAGCAAAAAACAGCTCAAGTGGTGATATGTATGACTGTATCCATCGGATTTAGATATGAAGAAAATTAAAAGATTACCGGATGCGTTAATCGTAGTAATTACTGCCTTCGGTGGCTTCACTTACACGGTAATATTTGTGGGGTTGCGAGATTTTTTCGGTACCGGTATTATTGGTGGCATAGCGACACAATTTATCTTAGCGTCATCTTACTGCAGTGTACTCAGGAGGGCGTCTTTAAAGTCCACGTGAACGACAGGCCAATGACGTAACAGCGAACGTGGAAATATACATAGCGCAGTGTTTACGTTAGATTTATTCTGAAGTATTACTTTTTTGCCACGATAATCGACGATTACACTTATACTGACACAAACGGAGAAAATGAGCACAAAATGAAAGATATTCATTTATCTCAGGTGCTTCCAACGTTACGCTGCCTGTAGACCTGAAAAAATACCCCTTTTCGGGTCCATTTTTGCCCTCCATCAGTTTTGCACAACTCCACATAGGGGGAAAACCGAGGATGTATTGGGCCACAAATTAAGCAATTAAGACAATAGAACCTTTTGTGACGATTATTTCCGATTTGTCTAATTTTTAGGCTTGACCCTACTGATCTACACACTACGTTGCAACGGTAGGCGGGAAATGGATTCGGCATTCTGTGACTTCGCATACCATAAGAACTAATCGTTCTTCAATTTACGTACATTACTAATTGACTATACCCTCCGTCCCATTCAGGTCAGTTGTTCTAGATGAGAAAACAAAAAGAACTTCACTGTGGTTTCAAATAATGGTGAGAATTCCGCGCTTCACGCTACTTTTTAAGGTACTTTTCTACCCGCGCACTTTGTTTATTCTGCTATTTAACGATTGAGATACATTCACGGATCAGATGTTTAATTAATTTGTCACAATAGTGAATCGTGCATTGAAGACGGTATCCTCTACCCACTGTCAAGATAATAACCGAAGTTGCCGACATAGTTATTTTACTTTTTACTGCCTAGACAATAACATCATATACTTCATAAAGCCTGGTAGGGGCATTGCTCAATCAAAAGTGTTTCAACAAACAAAATCCGGGAAATTCATTTGGCTGAAACTATCCTACACGAATACTTCCTATATTTTTCTTCTTGGACTGGGATTTCAATGAAATTAGGCTGATCGGTATGGACCAATGAGGCAACAGCGCAGTAGTCTAGCGAGACAGTGAGTTGTTGGCACTGACAACAGTCCGCCTGCTGTCACCTCGGACGCGCGAGTCCTGACTTGGCTGTTTCCGATTTGCTTCGCAGCAGGGTTCACAGTTTCGTGATTGAGTATTACTTCATTGTTTATTTTTACTAGATTTTGCCTGCGACTTCATTCGCCTGGTATGGAACATCTTCGAAACTATCCAATGGGTCCGTTTTATCTGTTTGTTCTACCCAGGTCCAGCTCTATCCCTATGCAAAATTTCATCCAAATCCACCCAGTAATTTTTTGCGTGAAAGCATAACAAACTAACTTTCATAATTATAATTATATTAGAGAGTATGATTAAATATTATCTGCTGCCTGGCACATAATAATTTACTTAGTAGTCTTTAGGTTTGCCTTATTGTGTCTTCCAGTGGATGGTAAGGAGCCAATGATGAAGTAGTTTTGCATCTATATATTTCTAGTTTAAAGAGGGCCCCAATGTCAATTTTAGCCCGGGGCCTTTGGTGACGTAGCTACGCCACTGGTCCTAGGTTAGTTTACCTAGGTTTCAGTAGTTTGTAAGCTACGGACTGATAAGCACACAGTGGTCCGATAGATTTACAAACATGTAATTTTTTTATCAGTTGTAACATACTCAAATTTAAATTTCATCACTTATTGAATTCAGTGACTGTTCCATCGGTTCTTGACCTACTATTTTATTCATTTTCAATTAAACCCACGAGGTAAATGTGTGATATTCTAAAGAGTGATTGTTGTCACTAACTGGTTTTCGGCTGTTACGCCATCATCAGGTAAACACTAAAGAGTTATAGCAATGCAGCTGGGAGTTTACGTTATTTTAAGCTTAACATGTCAAACATTTGGAACATAGAAGGGTGATAATAAACTGAGTGAAACAACTTTGAATATATAGGTTAAAATTTTAAATCGTTAAATTATAGTTACTGGCTTAAATATCCAATATTGTTACCAAAATAATAAATTACAGTTGATAAACGGTAACTAGCTAAACTTTTGCGATCATACAAAGTAATTAGGCTATGGATCTGTGAGAGGGACGTAAGGCAAGTGGGTTGGAGTGGATAGTTTATGTGGCCTAGTTAGATTCTGCAGACAGAAGTGACGAGAATGGAAATTGTGTCAGGTCATTTAGTACAAGGTCTGGGGAAGTTGACAAATGTTTATTAATTTCCAATATCTCACAGTAGTTCATTTCCCTCCCTTTCGGATATGGTGTAGGACTTCAATTGTAGGACTTAGTGTGTTACCTTGCAGGTGTGGCCTTCTTTTAGCAGGTGGTCTGCAAATGTTGAATTTTCTTTCATAATTTTCAAACTTCTGTGTTATTCTTTCAATCTGATACATATTTCCGTGCCTGACTGACCGATGTAAAATTTGTCACAGTTGCAAAAAAAATTGTATAGTACACTCTTTTCCAAGGCTGGAATGTTGTCATTATCATTGGGACGAAAGTGACCGATGATATTGTCTACATAAAAGGATATTCTGAAATTTCTGGACACCTGCAGAGATACTTTTCCTAAATACGGGATTTTGTACCATTTATTTAGGAAATGTACATCTGCATGTGGCCAGAAAACTGAAACTGAAGCCGACCGCGGTGGCCGATGGGACTGCGGCACTCCAGTCACGGTCTGCACGGCCACTAAGGTCGGGGGTTCGAATCCCCCCTCGGGCATGGATATTTGTGTCATCCTTAGTATTAGCTAGTTGATAAGTAGTTTGTAAGTTTAGGGACTGATGACTCCGTAGTCAAGTCCCATAAGCTCTACAGACATTTGAACATTTTCAGTGAAACTGTCACAAACTCATTTCGTGCAACCCTATCATATGACATTGAAGAATAACTGCAACTATCTAAACTGTAACTCCTGAGATGTTAAAGAGAGGGTGTAAAGAATACGAGTATCGGGCTTATGTCACTCGCTCGAATGTCTGGAGAAGGTTATATTGAACATCTACGTTCTTGTTTTTTACGGTTTTTCTAGGATTTTGAAACTTTTGATATTCATTTTGCAGGAGTGTATATGGTGCCACAAGCTAAATTTGTAGTATGCACTAATTTCATCGTCTTCGGTGCTGTTGAAAGAAATGGTGAAACTTTTGTGGAAGTAGAAACGGCTGTGTCCAAGCACATACCTAAGATTTTCTTACATGAATTTATAGTCGTTCTAAAATGATGATAAAATTTTAAATGTTGATAGAACAATTTACTTCACAGGTTGTCGTCCCGTTAAACAAATAATAAATTCTGCATCCACGTCAGCTGTTTTTTTTAATTTTTTTTATTAAGATCCTTGCTTTACAGACCAGCGACCAGTTTTACGTCTTTAAAGACGCACCTTCAGATGTTACTGCATGAAAATAACAAAAACTATAATTAAAAATACAGCAATAATAAAGTGATAAACATGACAGGGACTGAACAAAGTTATACTTACAATTTCATTCCTATTAAAAGTTCATTACGGAGTCCCAACGTTCTAATTGCTTTTATCTGTCGTCTGATCAAAATGTCATTACATAGGCCAGGATACATGGAACCAGTCCGACAAAAATTATCACTGTCATTCAGAATTAAAACCAGGGACATTAGAAAGAGGGGTAAAAAGGCGCGTAATTTTGATTACTGTATTGTCCATGAATCCTAAGAACAGAGAGAGACACAATGGAGTTTGCGGCTGCGGTCGAATGATAGTAAGCCGTAAAGGGGGGTGGGGGGGCACTGATGCGAGTTGACAAAATAGTAGTAATCAATAGGATGTGGGGTCATTAAAATTAATTAAAAACTCTTACAGTTATCAAAATTATGCGCCTGTTTGTCCCACATTTTAACGTCCCTAATTTTAATTTTGAATTACATAATTTTTGTCGAGCTGGTTCCATATATCCTGGCCTATGTAATTAAATTTTGATCTGATGACAGATGAAAGCAATTAGAACGTTGGGACTCAGCAATAAATTTTCAGATGAAAAAATTGTATGTATAACTTTACTCAATTCCTGTCATTTTTATCACTTTATTATTGCTGTATTATTAATTATGGTTTTTATTGTTTTAATGCATTAACACCTGAAGATGCGTCTTTAAAGTCGTGGATCTATAAAGCAGGGATCTCATATAAGTAGTTCTATCAGTATTTGAAATTTTACCATCATTTTAAAACAATTAATTAATTCGTTTAAGAAAATGTATTTTCTTAGCTGTGGATGCCTCAATTATAAAATAATCTGTACATACTCCAGATCTGAGCTGGAATGGATGAGTGTGACACAGGTGGGAAATAGGATGGAAAGGAATAAAAGTTCCACGTTGAAGAGCGAAATAGTTTCAAAATTTCACGTTAAACGATTCTGCGTGTACTTGCTACTAGTCAGAATCCATTATATTCTCCAGCTTTTACAAAACGTACGATAAACTGATGTTTCTATCTGTGTCGTTTAGTAGGTTTTAGGCTCTGTTTAAGTACCTCCAGATTATTTGACAGGGAGTGTGTGATGATTAGGAAAAATGGCCAAGGAAGAAAAATAGATTGGTTAAACATCCTCGCCGTCTCCAGAGGAACGTATTCCGCTACTGGGCACTGACCTCTACGTGGTGAAAAATAAAGAACAATGCACCTCTCACACCTGTACCTTATCCGTCACGTCCAGTTTTAGCAAGAACTGCTTTGTTAAGAGTACTTAAAAGGCGAGCAGCTAGCTCTCAAATAGGAAGCAGTCTTTCTTCAGCGATTTTACTCTCCCCGTTTTTGTAATAGAAGTACCTGTTTATTGCAGAGCGTTTACATTAACAAGTCAAACCGCCATGCATAAACCTGTACACGTCGTTTATTTAACTACGGCTTTAAACGGAAGAGATCATCACACACGTCAACTTCCAGAGCCCGACAAACACACTCGCGGTGTTATTAACTAATTGCTTTCTGTTTATGGTTTAAAGTGATATATTTCATCTGCATTTGCGCCGCTGCATTGTTTTTACTGATGAAAGTCAATACACACCGGGTAATTTTTTCCTTGTCACTTCACGAAGCAAACAACCTCCAGCGGTGTTTAATTATACGTAACATTTTGAACCGTCGAACATCAAGCGCACGCGATGTCGCAATTATCTAAATAACTGAAACACCAATGAGAGGATACCAGCTGTTTGCAGAGTACACACGGATTACCAGGCTTTTCTGCCTCTAATATCTATAGGTGCTCAGAACTGAGCATGTGTATTGCTTGTAAGTAGCACAACAACTAATAATACGAAAGTAATTGTAAACTTCAACAGGAAAAAGATGTCATCACTTCATTTTATGTTGTCACACACTGAATCCATGAATACTAAAGGTCACTGATTTCCCCTGGTGATACGACATAACACCTCTACTTGACTATTGGGATTTTTGGTCTTCCCATATGTGATGACTTCAATAAGAAACGAAGCCAAGATCGCATGTATAAATTACTCATTTACTATATGTCATTACTAGTTTTGGAAAGTATGTTGCCATTATCAAATGATCAAACGTTACTTTATCAAACTAATAAAATAATTATAACAAAATGCAAGACATATGAATTACAAATTGATACAGCACTGAACATATCACATGTTGTTTGGTACACAATGGAAACAATATCTTTGACATCTGACGCTTGCACATTAAAAGTTAGAACTGATATAGCACTGTAGATATCACATGATGTTAGGTATACTGTTGTAATACCTTGGTCATCTGATGCTTGCATACTCGCAGTAGGTATCCGTTTTCATCATTTGAACAATGTTAAGTGGAGCTGACAGTTGTAGTTTTTCTCATTTATAGCTGAAATTAAGCGTAGCTTTTAACAATAAAACGTCTCTCATACCGTTATTACTACTCAGTTAGTAGTATAGGTAACATCATTTCTCCGCAATTGTTAGTACTGATAGGATTATTACATTTTTTAATTTGCGCCTAGGTGAAACATATTGTCGGTCCTCTTCACAAGCAACAGACTTGCAGTTCTTAAGGGAATACTTTTGTTGCACTGTGAATCTATTAGATCGCAGGTTCCTCAGTAGCAGACGACGAAATATCAGTTCGAAAAGCAGTATCAGTTCTCTCATAATTCCTCAGTAATACACGTGAAATGTTTTATAATGCTTTTATAAGGAATGAAATTAGTTCGTTTCCATAATTACTGCTTTTATATAGTTGAAGCGTTTATCTATCATAAATTTTGCACAAACACTTACCCAGTAAAACAAACAAAATATTGGTCATTTTTCTTAAAATAGTGTGTGCGGACACATTTATTATACGTAGAACTGGTGGTTTTCTAGGCAGGCCTATAATAAATTGTCCATATTTATCAATATTTGCGTATAACTCTATTACATGCAGATTTGCTCTACAAATGACACATTTGCTGACATACAAACTCACTCAAGACCATCTGGAATCGTACTGTCAACAATCACATTCGACTCTTTGAAAAAAAGTAAAATATTTACGGTGCAACAATGGAAATCTATAATTCTATTGCTTTTAAAATGAAATGCGTATACATTTCACTTGGATACATATAAAAACCCCAATTTTCACATTAATATTAGTAACTTGCTTATATGCCCATGCTTCGCAACGGTTTGTTAAAGAAGGGATTGTGCGTATCATGGCTTTTTAGGGTTACGGATCTCAGTCAGTTTTAAATATAAATGAAACGTGCAGAAAAAAGCAAAGAAATGTCGTTAAGTATGTAGTGCGCACTATGTTCAATGTTTGCTGGTATTCTTAACATTGCGTCGCTTAAGTCTGTCGTAGACGTACGGTTCCGTGCTGTACTACTCCATTCTTATCACACTGCAGTGGCGTCTATTAGATCTTTGGTGCACTAAAGCGCGTCTTTAGTCTCAATTTACCCGCGAAACCCCATGCAAGCTCGTCTAGTACTTTTGGAGATTAGCCTTTGCAAATAGACACTGATTGCTTTTAGACAAATGTTTAAATTGTGATATATTTATTTTCTCTGATCCCATTTCGATGAAATGAAGTGTGTATCCAACCATCCAACCATACGATATGTTCAAGTTCCGGCTGAAAATCCTTTGAGAATTCGTCATGTAGTTTTGGATATAAACGTGTTCAAAGAGGCTTACAGACATGACGATCGTATATACAAAACTTTAAATGAAGATACCATTTTTTTCCATGATGCCACTTTTATGAAACGAAGTTGCCCCATGTAAATCCGTGAAGTAGTTTAGGAGATTAGATATTTGTAATAGCTGTACGTCCATGCTTCGCAACGGATATTAAAGGAAGGATACCATCACGTGTTACAGAGAACTACGAGCATGGAAAAAAAAAGCATTGCCTTCTATTAATTATTTGGTGTACTATGTAACTAACATTGCCTCTATTTGTTCTTTACTGTACTGTTTTATAGGCATTTTTAAAAAAAGGGACTCAAGATCTAATACGTACGCACCGAAATCAGAAAGGAAACTACATAAATTCGATATTCCTTACAAAGTATTCTTGTTAAATGAAAACATCGATAGATGCGAAGGGACGTCGTTACTTCTTAAATTCAAATTATACCCGTCGAAAGGTACATTTGTCTTCTTTCCATGACATTGCAAAGCATATGGTATACAGCTAGGAAAAAAAATATAATTTTTTGGTGTCCTACCTGGGTTAAATTTTACTTGCAGTGGCAGCGGTTTAGTTTGCTGTCGTGGGCAACGAACTATTCGCTTCAGGAGGATGATTAATTTACTGAACAGAATAGTATAAATTATTTATTTCATCGTGTGAAAAAATGTTCAAAGGTTTGTTAAGCTTAAGAGACTTAATTGCGGGGTCATCAGTTCCTAAACTTGCAAACTACTTATGAACTACCTTACACTAAAGACGACACAAATATCCATGCCCGAGGGGGGATTCGAACCCTCGACGGGGAGCGGCCTCGCACATCGTAACATAGCGACTCAATGCGCTCGGCCACTAATAAGAATTATTACCCTCATTCTACACGACTGATTTTTGAAACAGCATTCAACGGCCGTTGCCAATGTCAGTACACAACGCCGCCGCCGTAAGTAAAATTGTACCCCTTCTTGTAGTGTACTGCAACATAATTATGAGAATGAAAAAACCGCAGCAACGCCATAATTACTTATTTGGTGTTCTACGTAACTAACGTCGCCTCAATGTGGCCCTTCCTGTACTTTGGCGTAATTAGAGCATTGATAGATGTGATTATGTCATTATGTTTTAGATTCAAATGTTCCCTGTCAAAAGATATCGTAATTTTAAGTGTTTTTTCAACTATTAAAAACATCTTATCTCCAAAATAACTTCACGAATTTGAATGGGATCTTCACAGGTAACTTCAGGGTCAACATTTCATATAAATCGGATCGCGTAAAAAAAGAATATCGTAATTTAATTTTTTTATCTATGTATTGTTTATTTGCAGCACTACAAAACCAACAGCACCTTTAGTGGTTCGTTTCTGTTCTATGGCATAACCATGGAAAGGAATAAAAAATAAAAATAAGTGCAGCAGTGCCAACTATTAGTTCTTTGATGCACTACATAGCTAACAGGGCCTCTATTAGTTTTCTAGGCATTCCTAAACAGAATGGACTCATGATGTTATAAGTACGCAATGAAATCAGAAAGGCAACTACATAAATTCGTGTTTCCTTGCAAAGAATTCTTCGTAAATGGAAATATCTATAGACGCGAAGGAACGTCGTTATATTTTAAATTCAAATGATACCCGCGGGAAAAAGCACTCTTTTTCTTTACGTGGCAGTGCAAGGCATGTAAAAAAAAATATTTTTTTTTTTTTTTTTTTTTTTTTTTGTGTCATACCTGGGTTAAATTTAACTTGCAATGGCAGTATGTTAACGTTGGGAACGAAATATTCGCTTTAGGGGGATCATTTATTTACTGATCGGAACAAGATTAATTATTTATTTCATTGTCAACACTAAGAATTATTCCCATCATAGTACGTGATTGATTTTTCAAGAAGGATTCAACGGCCGTTGCCAAATCAATACACTACACCGCTGCCGTAAGGAAAATCGTAGACATTTGGTGTGTGTACCATGTAAGTTACAGCGACTCTATCGGATCTTTACTATACTACACTGCAATTCAAGCATAGCATACACCAGAATCTACAAATTACGACATCTTTTCTTCTCCTGAATGGAGATGGAATGAAGCTTATATGTTGCCCCAAGGTACTCTCAGTTGATCTGTGAAACCCCCTGAAAGTTCGTATAGTACACCTGGAGATTTGCTGTACTACACCAAACCTATAAGCAGAGTACACACATTAAACTTCGGATTACGATATCTTTCCTTCCTTGGTCCGATTTTGATTAAATAAAGCCTATGTTACTCTCCAAAAAATGTTCAAATGTTTGTTAAGCTTATGGGACTTAACTACGGGGTAATCAGTCCCTAAACTTACAAACTACTTATCTACTACCTTATACTAAGGACGACACAAATATCCATGCCCGAGGGGGGATTCGAACCCCCGACCGTAGTGGCCGTGCAGACCGTGACTGGAGCGCCTCAGTCCCCTCGGCCACCGCGGCCGGCTGTTACTCTCCAAACTATTCTCAATTTACCTGTGGAAACCCAAGAAATTTCGTGTAAAACGTTTGGTGATTATGGTAACAAAAGAAATAGCCGAGTACATATTTTTGTAATCGGATGGTAAGTCAGAGCAGCGTGAACGCCGTCTTTAAGCACAATATGCACTTTTTCTAGCGAAACATCACGGATTTTCAGTTGTAACTTGATAACGAAAAAACATCTACGAAAATGCAAACTTCCCATTTTAGAAAAAGTTTACTGGATGTACTGTTTTTTTTTCTTTTTTCTTATTTTTTTTGAGAATATCATCTTAAGTAGGGGCCTACGTATAGTAATAATTTCGATTGTTCTTAATGAAAAGAAAATATCGAGGTGTCCATCATCGCAATTCGATTTTAGTACCCAACAATAATGGTTTTCCTGAATTTCTCCGGAATTGCTCATGTATAAATGTTGCTTTCGCTGTAAGCCGTATAATGTTCACCACAAACCACAAGTAATGTGAAAACACCAACCGGTTTGCTCAGTTTGGATGGGGTCAGCGAAGTGTGTAACATAAAAAATGTTGACGCTGTACTATACGATAGTAACAGTATTGCCATTCTTCTCATACTCATAAAAATGATCACTAGGCCAGGGCTACTAACAACTCTCTACCCCTTAACTCTGTGATCAGTAGAAACCGAGACTTGGATCCCTGAACAATCGTGAATGTGCACGCGACATTAGCGAATATATGAAAACCGCGCATAGCATGACTAGTCTGTGTTAGGTTTTCATATTGCTTTGTCCACTCTCTCTGAGATGATGAAATGAGTAAAATAGCTGTAGAGCAGTTTCATGACGTGTTTTCGAAACTATGACTTTACTTATATATCTCATGTAAAGAAGACAGAAGAGCATGAAACTTATTTAATTCGCAAGTAAAATTATAATACTGTACGGGTTTCAGAGAGCTGTTTCGTTTAAACGAAGCACATCGTTCTTCAGGTCCGGCAAAAGTTTCAGTAGCGAACTAGCGAGGGAGGTTCGTAACTCTGAAGACACAGCACTTCCCCGGGTCTTTATTGGCAGCGCTTCTTGGCAAGTGCAGCTGGCGGATGTGACACAGTTTTCTTTGTACGCTTCCCTCAAAATAAAAATAAAAAAGTTTGCAAACCTATGCTGCAATGGTCTTCAGTCACTACGTTCCCAAAATCACATTCAATTCCAGTATTTCATTAGAAGAAATAGTCTAACCAAAAAATTTGATTTTTGCACAACTCACAGTTCGATATCTTCGCTCAGAGGAGGTTTGATTTTATTTTCGTTATTCGTCACAGTTACTTTGCAGCATGAAACTAAGTCAAGAATTTCAATATACAGGGTGTTACAAAAAGGTACGGACAAACTTTCAGGAAAGATTCCTCACACACAAAGAAAGAAAATATGTTATGTGGACATGTGTCCGGAAACGCTTAATTTCCATGTTAGAGCTCATTTTAGTATTTCTCTTTAAATGTAAATTGAAATAATTCGTGCAGATAATTGTGAAAATACCCAGTTGTTTCGTTAGTATGTACTTCCTCAACACAGATTTTCTGTGAACGTTTGGGCAAGAATTGTTGGTGATATCTTGATTGGGCCTCATGTTCTTCCACCTATGCTCACTGGAGCACGTTGTCGTGATTTCTTACGGAATACTCTACCTATGCTGCTAGAACATGTGCCTTTACAAGTACGACACAACATGTGGTTCTTTTTTTATTCTTTTAATTATACAATAACCCAATACATAAATGGGTCTTCTTATGCTACTGCCTTTTTTGTGCTTTTTATGCTACTTCTAATGTTTCTACTGAGCTACGTGATATATTTTGTTTTTGCTGTTGTGTCTGCCGTATGTGCTGTGTCATGCAGGGTGCGTTGGCATGTTGTGTTCCGTGTGGAAGTCGCTACTGCTACGTTTAGTGTCTTATTTTGTGTCACCCCTTGCAGTGCTCACAGGTGTGCCAATAATGTACAAACCTACCTACTGGTTGGCCTGTGCCCCCCGAACTAATTCCGGAGGGCATGCCCCTGGCACTGGGCTGGCCTTTTGCACTGCAGTCCTTGTGGTTTTTTCGTGTTTTCACTTAAGCCTAACTTAATCTTATATCTAGCGTCGCAATCGGTGATTTGGCTGCACTCAGTCCTCCTGATCCAGGGCACGGCGGAGTACCCCGGCGGCACGGCCTGGTGCAGCAGTCATGCCTGGACAAAATGTCTCATAATCGGTTTATAAATTCATGTCTGATGTGGTTTGAGATTTTTTCGGTTACATCATTGAGAATTTTAATATGTGCTTCATGTCTGATGAGTTGGTATGTGTCTGAGTTAGGTAGTTGTAGCCTGAGATGAGAGACAAGATGGTCGTATGTAGGGCACTCGAAAGTGACGTGTTCTGGAGTTCCTTCCGGAGCTCCACAGCCACACTCTGGAGTCGCCTGCTTCCTGAACCGACATAGATACGTCGGGTACGGGCCATGGGCGGTGAGAAAGTGAATCAATCCTCTGCTTGGCTGGAAGTATCCCATTTTAAGTCTTTCTGACACATTTGGGAGGAACTGGTGTGTCCTCCTTCCAGTGTCGTCCTGGTCCCAGATGTTTTGCCAAATTTCTAGTCCCCGAATTTCGATTTCCCCTTTCCCCTCCACACTTGCTTCCATGATTTCTTGTATTTTGTCCCCATTTCTCTTTTTCAGCCAGTACGCCGCCGCCAGCTCCCATCTTGATATCTAGGGGACAAAGCCCCATCAACACCAAGAGGGCGCCGCCCGGCGACGTCCTGTATGCCCCAATTGAATGAAGGAGGATACTTCTCTGAACCCTTCTCACCTACAACATGTGGTTCATGCACGATGGTGCTCCTGCACATTTCAGTCGACGTGTTCGTACGCTTCTCAACAGCAGATTCGGTGACCGATGGATTGGTAGAGGCGGACCAATTCCATGGCCTCCACGCTCTCCTGACCTCAACCTTGACTTTCATTTATGGAGGCATTTGAAAGCTCTTGTCTACGCAACCCCGGTACCAAATGTAGAGACTCTTTGTGCTCTTATTGTGGACGGCTGTGATACAATATGCCGTTCTTCAGGGCTGCATCAGCGCATCAGGTATTCCATGCGACGGATAGTGGATGCATGTATCCTTGCTAACGGGGGACATTTTGAACATTTCCTGTAACAAAGTGTTTGAAGTCACGCTGGTACGTTCTGTTGCTGTGTGTTTCCATTCCATGATTGAAATGTTCAAATGTTTGTTAAGCTTATGGGACTTAACTACGGGGTCATCAGTCCCTAAACTTACAAACTACTTATGAACTACCTTATACTAAAGACGGCACAAATATCCATGCCCGAGGGGGGATTCGAACCCCCGACCGTAGTGGCCGTGCAGATCGTGACTGAAGCGCCTCAGTCTCCTCGGCCACCGCGGCCGACATTCCATGATTAATGTGATTTGAAGAAAAGTAATGAAATGAGCTCTAACATGGAAATAAATAATTAACATATTTTCTTTCTTGGCGTGTGAGGAATGTTTCCTGAAAGTTTGGCCGTACCTTTTTTTAACACCCTGTATTTTAAAGAGTTTGTAGAGGTAAAAACACAAAGCGTAGACTTTACATATATTTTATTTAACTTGTACATAACAGCGTATCAAATTCGGAGGAGATATCGAAATTTTATTTAAAACTGAGAACACAATAATATCTTATTGCATTCTCGAGATAATGGTTTCACATCCGACGGACGAACCTTCGTCGCGTGTCAACCTCTGTCTTACGCGAAATACTTATTATCCCCATTCTAGAACACTAGTCTGTAAGAAATTTCATTTAGACACAGTACGGTCTGATATCTCCTCTCGATAAGGTACTGAATTTCTTTATATTGTATAACATACCCTGCATATAAACGTATCGATGCACAGAAAGAAATTCACTGAAACATAGCCCACCCAGCTGTTCCAAGGTAAAGAAGGGAAGCAGCTGATAAATACTGTCGGAGCACAAGAAAGGCAAATAACTTCCTCCAGAAGATGACCGGTTTCGGGACAGCTACCCATCTTCAGTTCTGGTAACTAAATGTTTCAATAGAATGTAAGTTACTGTCTACAACGTATAATATACAAAACGATTATGGAAAAAATATAAAAAAATTCCAATTTTATGAAGTTGCAGAGTAACTTGTCGCGTGATGAACGCAGTGTTCACAGCCTCCTGAGGCTGACAAGACGCAAGACAAAATGCGGAAGTTCAATAAAATAAAAAACAAATCCACTGACAATAACAAAATTAAATATAATTACGTAGGCTTCCGCGGCCAGAGTCAGATGACATAAAAGTTTTCTTGGTGTGGTACCGCGTCATGATGTAAGAAGACCCAGATGAAGGCCGCTGTAACGTTGGCCGAAACGTCGGTTACTAAAGTAGTAGCCTTCTTACATCATGACGCGGTACAACACCCAGAAAACTTTTATGTCACATGTCAACAAAATTAAAGATAAAAAGAAGTTTGTCACTTTAACATACGAAGGATATGTGTCGGAGAGAATTGCGAAATATTTTCCAAGAAATATAGGAGGCGTTCAAAAATGAGCGGCAAGTGGCAGAAAGATTAGGGCATAGACCAACCACGAAAAAACGCGCAAAGTACAGCAACTGCGTGGTATGTAAGTTTAAATGCGCCATCTGTGATAAATATTACATATGGCAAACTGAACGCAACTTTGAAGTCCGATACAAAGAGCACTGTAGTAACAGCACACCAAGGTAGCACTATAGACGAACAAGTGCTTGAAGTATACGCACACAAGGAAAACGACCCGGACAAACGTCTAAATTCGTGCATAAAAATTATTTTGAAATATTTAAAGACATTTTGTATCCTTGCCTAGAATGGAACGCGCTGCCAAACACCAGCTACTGCGGCCTTCAGTACACTGGCGGCGGTGAATGGGACACGGCGGAGGAAACGTCGGCGACGCTGCTGCCTGACACACTGAATCTTCATCCACAGACGGGAAAGAAGACAACGTCCACAATAAAAAAAAAAAAAAAAAAAAAAAAAAAAAAACTTTTTTGAGAGATTTTCTAAAACATTTTAAGCCTAATATTTAACCATGTTAATCTTTTTATAACTAATTTAAATGTTGACTTAAAATGTTATCATTTCTTAAGTCCTATTACAGTTTCACAGCTAATGCATCTCAATTGTTACTGCTATTTTATACCTTCACTGATATTTTACACCTTGATTTAAAAATGATTTTATGTGTAAGTCAATAATCACATATTGTGAATGATTTTAACGAAAATGTATCCATCAATCAGATAATTGGAAGCACATTATATGAGGCCGGAGGAGGCCACTATATTTCAGTAAGGACTGTGAACACTCCGCTCATCAAACGACAAGTTACTCAGTAAGTTAATAAAAAATTGGTATTAAAAAAATTCCATGAACTTTTTGTACACTATACGTTGTAAATAGTAGCTTACACTCAATTGAAACATTTGTTAACAGATCTGAAGATGGGCGACTGTCCCTAAACCGATAATGTTCTAGAAAATAAATAAGATCTGGAAACGGAAATTCAAGAATTTTATTCATATGACAATCGCGGAAACTCCCTCGAGGCTCATAAGTCTAGCTTTGATAAATATGTTCCTGTTTAAACAATGCCTTCCTCACAAAAAAATTTGGCTTGCGAACATATTCGCACTTTTTTGTGCTTAAACTAATTAACAGAGTGGTGGTCGAAGGAAGAGGAGTCTAAGTAGGAGAGAAAGAAAGAGAACAGTCAGACATTGTGGGGGAGAGACAGTGACAAAGATAAATGGATTGAGAGAGTAACAGTGAGAGCAAATGAGAGAGATGACAGTGAAATCGAAAAAGAGAGATGAATGTACACTATAGATAAACCTGGGAACTTCGATAGCAAAAATTTTGTCCGCTTTCCCCCATCTTCCAAACCCAAGTGTTAGTTTGTCGGTCAAGGACTTAGAAGCCCGAGTAAACATTCGCGAATATAGGAGATAATCGTGATAGAAGAAACAGAGAGCAAACCATGAGATAGAAAGAGGCAGTAGCAATGTAAGAGAAGAAGAATGGGACAGAGACAATGGCAGAAAGAGAGATGTATCTAGAGAGAGGCAATGAAACGGTGATGTTGTGTACAAAACTTTCTTTACGAACAGGTTTGAATACAAAAATGTTTGGTGAGGAAATCGGAATGAGGAATGATGCAGCTGTTCTGCTTTTACTCTGGATACGCTGTTTTGTTTTCCAACCGGACGACACTCAGTATGACTAAGTGAAACAGCTCATCACCAGGGTCGTAGAAAGCTGGCTCGCATACGGACACTGGGCGTCCAGGCGAAGGAGAGTCAGCGGTATAACGACAAGCACCGACCTGTTGTGTACAGCACAGGAGATCTGGTGTGGATTTTTACCCCTGTACGGAAAGTTGGGCTATCGGAAATGTTAATGAAGCCATACTTTGGTACGTATTGTGTCATACGTCGCCTGTCAGACGTCACATACAAAGTTAAGTATTATGACTCGTCCTAAAAAAGACAAAAACTAAGAGAGATTGTGCACGTCCTCCGTATGAAGCCCTACCACGATCCCGAGCCGGCCGCGGTGGCCGAGGAGACTGAGGCGCTCCAGTCACGGTTTGCACGGCCCCTACGGTCGGGGGTTCGAATCCCCCCTCGGGCATGGATATTTGTGCCGTCCTTAGTCTTAGTTAGTTCATAAGTAGTTTGTAAGTTTAGGGACTGATGACCCCGTAGTTAAGTCCCATAAGCTATACAAACATTTGAACATTTTGAACACGATCCCGAAGAACAGACAGAAACGGCCTGTTTTACAAGGACTGTGAAGACCGTTGTGATAATGATGAACCCGCGACAGGAGGGTCTGACGCCGGTCATCGTCACTGTAAGAAAGGCGTGCAGACAAAACGGAAGAATTCTCCGGACCTGCCGTACATACGACCCACGACAACATCCAGGACATTGCAGATGGCTCCAAAGGGAACCTAACAGCGGGTCGCTGTTCTTTCAGGAACTTGTTTGCATTTTTTTTAGTTCGCATTGGAGCATTTTTCAGCTAGTACGGAGTTGGCCCACCATTGGCTTTGGGAATAGGTGTAACTCTTCAGAGAACAGATGGATTTCATTCCAACAGAATGGTATACATTCTTGTACCAAAACATACTCCAATTACGTCTGCAAAGTTGGAGCCATAAATATATTCGTCAGCTCCCCATAACGTTTCTGTTACATTCAGGCACGGCGAGTTTGCTGTCCAGGAGAAATGTCTGATAATTTTCTGATTTCATAGAAAGCATTCCAGAACATTGTTGGTTGTGTCTGTGGACGCATTATAATTTTGGAATAGGGCAGTGATTGGTAACATCTTTGTCACAGTAAGCACTTTATTTCCGAAAATATTGAGACACAGTTATCGGAACAGTGAGGGTAATGACAGAAACGGTTGAAGGCCACGATAAAGGTACTCAAATCATAGCGCAACCTCCCCCCTGCCGTATCTAAACTCCTTTAGAGTTTTCTATACATAAACCCAGTTGAAACTTCTTGGCAGATTAAAATTGTGTGCCGGAACCGGAACTCGAACCTGTGACCTTTGCCTTTAGCGGTTAAGCGCTTCACCGGCTGAGATATCCCGACACGACTCATAATTCCTCCTCACAACTTTACTTGCGCTAGTACCTCAGTGGGTAGAGCGCTTGCCCGCAAAAGGCAAAGGTTACAGGTTCGAGTCACGGTTCCGGCACACAATTTTAATCTTCCAGGAAGTTTCATATCAGCGCACACTCCGCTGCCGAGTGAAAGTTTCATTCTATGAACTCAGTTGTTTGTAGGAACAATATAAGTAAAGATTCATCGGACCATTTCACATTTTTCCCGCTTTTAAGGTCGTACAACTACTACCTTCACAGCTTTGCGCCGAATTCAGTTATTAACAATTTAAAAACTGCAGCCGTTCCATGAATATTAATCTCTAGCCGTTCTGTTTTTTTTTATCGAAACAGTATTACTGAAATGCGCTTTTGGCGTTGTAGTTTTAATTCTCATCGGTATTTGTCAGTTAACTTCGGGTTTCGCCCATTATACGTCTTGGCAAATGGTGCTTTACCTTTTCTTGTGTAGCGTACTCTCTCATTACCGAGGATGCAGGCGCTAAAAAGTTAAACAGTGGAGCTGTTTACGCCACAGATGTTCCCACTAACTGCGTGCTATCGAGACGGCTTGTTTGGAAGTCTGAGAGGTCACGTATATCACCGATCTTTTGTGTTGACCGTCGCGCAACAAAATGAAATAAAACACTGCAGGGCAATGTTGCGACCTTCCTATCGGTACTCACCAATAAGAACTGGGCAATACATAACTCAGGGGAGTAAAAGGTTTATGGCTCGTTGTCTCTGTTCACAGGGGTGAGTTATGTATGTCAGCTTCTATGCCCTAAACAGCTACCCGAACTGTTTAAATAAGATCAATAGTTAATCTGTAGTTTAGCAAGTCTATCAATCTGCAGATGGTGAGGCTATAAATGTATTTAAATAAACATAAATTAAAGCTCTGAATAACCAAAAAAATGGATTCTAAGATAATGTTTACAAGAGATTTCCTCATGAAGTAATTTTTATATAACTCCAGTTTATTACTCTTTTTGGACATGTAAATGCGGAGATGGTCCTACTTTATACATTGGTAAATAACTGAATATTTGCCCCAACTGCCGGCCGCGGTGGCCGAGCGCTCTGCTGCGCGCCAGTCACGGACCGCACGGCCACTACGGTCGGGGTTTCGAATCCCCCTTCGGGCATGGATATTTGTGCCGTCCTTTGATTTGATTTGATTTTTTCAGGGAAGCTAAAACGGTCTTGGTCCAATCCGCCACTGCCCGCATCGAAACTAAGTTTATTGTGCGGTATCGCTCCCTGTATATCTAGTAAAGCCAACCAATGCCCTTGAACAGTGCAAGGAGTCCCTTTACCAGTTCTTTATTAGACACAATTTTTTCGGGTCTGGTTGTCCCAAATGTTCTGTGCCTTTTACTCTCCAATGCAATGCATTCGAAGATTAGATGTGATGCAGTTTCATCACCGTCATCACAGATCCTACATTTAGGGTCCTCTTCTATCATTCCCGTTGTATGTAGGTGCTTTCTGAAGTTCCCATGACCTCTCAGCAATCCAACCATGAGTCTAATCTCTCTCCTGTTCAGGCCCAGGATTGCAGAGCTTCTTTTAAAACATGGCTTTGGCATCATTACCTTGCCATGTTTTGTTGATGGACTTTGGTCCAATATTCTACGTGCTGTCTTCTGGGCCAGTTACGTAGCTCCAATTTGATCATTGCCTTGGTGATTGTCAGGACAAGTTGCCGTCCAATAAATGGAATCTCTGCCCCCATCCTGGCTAATCTGTCGGTATGTTCGTTGCCACTGAGTGGCCAGGGACCCACAATAGTTGTTCTCTATTGCTTTCCCCCTCGGGCATGGATATTTGTGCCGTCCTTAGTATTAGCTAGTTCATAAGTAGTTTCTAAGTTTAGGGACTGATGATCCCGTAGTTAAGTCCCATAAGCTCTACAAACTTTTGAACATTTGAATCAGCTCTATCCTTCTCCTTTCTGAGTCTATATTATCCCACCCTTTCCTTATATCCACTTCATGATGATGATGGTGATTGGTGTCAACATCGAGGTCATCAGCGACCATCCCCTTGTCCCCTCTCTGCGTTTCTCTCCCTCCCCCTGTAAACGGTATGAGCCGCCAAAATTACACAGAGGGTACATCTCGGTGTGCTTGACAAAAACGTCCAGTAAGTAGTAACATGTTTGTGTTCGTATCAGGATAATGATTTTGGAAAGGTAGACCACCGCGGTGGAATAGCCTTATGCACTAAGCCATCGTGCTGCCGTGCGAGCGTCCGTCGGTGGTTCGAGTCCTCCCCCGGACATATTTATGTATGTGTGTGTGTGTGTGTGTGTGTGTGTGTGTGTGTGTGTGTGTGTGTGTGTTTCTCTATACTTATAAGACGCATTTGTAGTCTGTTTGTCCGTCTGTTCTCTTATAAATCAAGATCAAGACAAGCAAATAACGTGAAATTAGGTACACGTACACAAAATTACATGGGGAAGATTCTTAAACAGGTTTCGTTCCACTTTTTTTGGAAAACCAACCGGAAATGTGAGAAAAAGTGAAAATGCGTTTTCAATGTGTCTGTGCAAATCTATATCTAATCTAACATTTTTGAACGTTTGCCCCAACTATTGTTCATGAGACCCACAATAAGTGTCACATGCACTCGAGAGTATAAGTTCTGAATTATCAGTCGAAAATTAATGAAGTCCATCGAACATTGCAGTTCCAAATTAATCCGCGATTAATTACAGTATTTGTTATAAAACACAGTTTGTCATCACGCGAGTACACGATAGGTGAATTATCACACATGCCTATCTCTTCAAATCACAGGTTCGTAACGCGCCTTCAGACCGCCCAGTCAGAATCTCTCACCATCACGTTCAAGTTACGAGTCCCTTTCCCAAGCGTTCGAAAGCGTGCTCTACCTGCTGCCAAAATTGTATCCTTCGGCGCTTCCTCACGCCTCATCTTTAAAATACAATCTATAAAATACAAAATATTATACATTTGAATATAACAGAATTAAATACTTTGACCACCTCCGTACAAATGTTGCTTACATTTAACAAACAAATACATGTTTACCAATACTAAAATCGGATGAGACTGAAGCTCTTTGCTCAGCTTGCTATTAAGTGTGGTGTCTAACTGTTCAAAAATACTCCGGCCGTCGAAATATAGTTACAAAGTAATATTTAATTTATCATGGATTTTTATGCAAATACTAGCTGAAAACTCGGCTTTGCCCGGGTATTTATTTATTTGTTACTGCCTTTAGTTAGTACTTCTCCTATCCCTTCTCTCTCTGTCCATCTCCTTTTTGCTAAAAACATGCTATATTTATCGGAGAATAAATGAGAAATAAGTCTGTCTTACATACTGTGCAAACTAATAAGGGCAGTTGACATAAAATGCGTACGATTTGATATTTATTGAGTTACATGTTGTACAACTGTATAATTTTTCAGTTATATAATCATTTGTATAAGTGCTGTATGTCTGTAAAATCTGTTGGGAATACAGTTAGTAATAAAGCAGTAATAGATTAAATCTTGGTGTGTGATGGATCGATTTTCCATAAACGTTAATGTTTATGTGCTCATATCTCATTAACTACGTGTCGTACTGTGATACAATTTCGAGGGTACACTCAACTATATACGTGTGTACTGCTTGTAAAATTTCCCGCGGGTACAATTTGTAGTGTAGAAATTAAAAAACTGTAACGTCATACTAAGTGCACTAGTTTTAGTCAATAAACAGAGGAAAGGTAGTAAGCGAGAAACATTTTCCTTTTAGTTTTTTTATGTGCTTGTCAGCGAGAAAAAGTTTAATAAAGGTTTGAAATTATGTTCAAAGTCTGTTGCAAGTCGCTAAGTACTCTCATTCTCATATGGCGTATTTATAACGTCTCACCGCATTATGTGCCAGTTTTTTGCTATTTCTATTGGTTATGACGTAATATCTTTTGAACCATGTGCCGTATGTAATTCTTAACCACGGTAAGGAATGTGTGTACCAAATTTGGTTGAAATCAGTCCAATGGTTTAGGAGAAAATGAGCAGCATTGTCGCAAAATGCAGCAGTTTTTCACGCATTTCGAAGGTCCATTCAGCTGTATGTGTGTATACTATCTGTAAAATTCCCTGCGATTACAATTTGTATTGTACAAATTATAAATTGTAACGTGATATCGAATGCAGTAGTTTTAGTTCATGAGCAGCGGAAATGTAGTAAGCGAGAAACTTTTTACCTTTCAATATTTTGATGTGGTTGTCAGCGAGAAAAAATTACATAAAGGTTTGAAATTATGTTTAAAGTTTGTTGGAAGTCGCTAAGTAGTGTCATTCTCATACAGTGTATTTCGAGTCTCGCCGCATTATATGGCATTTTTGTGATTTCTATTGGTTATGGCGTAATATCTTTTACCATGTGCCGTATGTGATTCTTAACCATGCAGCAATTGTCAACTCACGGTAAGGAATGTGTGTACCAAATTTGGTTGAAATCGGTCCAATGGTTTAGGAGAAAATGAGAAGCATTGTCGAAAATGCAGCAGTTTTTCGCGCATCTCATTGTTTATGATGTCATATCTCGTGAAATATATATCGTATGTGATTCTTACATTTACGGCGACCGTCCTCATGGATTGAAGCTTACGTGTACAAAATTTCATGAAGATTAGAACAAAACTGTAGATTTCTATGCAACACGTACAAACATACGGACACTCTGCTTTATGTATTAGATATTCAGTTCTTGTCCACAAATGTTCAAATGTCTGTAAATCTATCGGACCAAACTGCGTGGTCATCAGTCCGTAGCTTACAAACTACTTAAACCTAGGTAAACTAACCTACGGACAAACACCAACACCCATGCCCCAGGGAGGACTCGAACCTCCACGGCGAGCTACCGCATGCTCCGCAGCGAGGAGCTTTAGACCGCTCGGCTACTCCACCGCGGCTGTCCACAAATATAATTTTTCATATATAAATTATCTCCTGCATATCTACTATTTTTAGTCGGCCATTAAATATTTAAGTGGCAATCTACAACATAAAAAACGAACGTTACTAAGAATAATATTAAATATAATAAAATACACATATAAATGTTATTCACTTTGCTGGGTTCATGTTTTGTGTTTCTGCGGTGGAATCTATGTTCTGACACAAGAATATTACTACCTCAACGAAAAGCGGAACAAGAGAGTGAAACAAAGTTTGTTGAAAGAATACGGAAATAACGTGGTGCGTCTTCTAAGATAGGTAGCGTGGTGCAATGCTGCCCATTTGCTTCTTAAACTATTACTGATAAACACTATATGGCCTACTCGTACCCGCTATTGTTAACGTTTGATGTATCCCTCCTGGCTACTGACGTGAATGGGCATCAGGATAAGCAGCCCCAAGAATTCATCAGTTCCCATGTGTTGCCAACGAGAGCAGTTTGCATTATTTTGAGCACAGTGAATATTAATTTTTTGAAGCATAAAATCAAAGTGTCACAAAAAATGGAAATGCCAAGTACGTCTGCAAGTGAAGTGTTTGAACAACCAGAAGAAGGTGTATAAGAGCTGGATTCTATCGAACAATTTAGGGGTGAATTAACGAAAGCCTTGAGATATGCGGAGTGTTTACAATGTGACCTCAATCTCGTGACGAATACTCCTCCGCACGTATTCTGAAAACGCAAAAGTGATCGGATAACATATCTTGAATGCAATTCCAGACAACTTGGCAGAAAATAAAATCGTTTGCGATGAAGAATTGAGTGACGTCGCGAAAAAGATGAGTTACAAGAAATACGCCGGCCGCGGTGGCCGAGGGGACTGAGGCGCTCCAGTCACGGTCTGCACGGCCACTACGGTCGGAGGTTCGAAACCCCCCTCGGGCATGGATATTTGTGCCATCCTTAGTCTTAGTTAGTTCATAAGTAGTTTGTAAGTTTAGGGACTGATGACCCCGTAGTTAAGTCCCATAAGCTGTACAAACATTTAAACATTTATAAACATTACGTATCAATACATGGAAACAATCAACTTCCCCCGTTATCTGTAATGTCACAATGTCCAAGACTTCGCACGTCAACCGGGCAATGCAATCGCACCTCCCTATTATATACATACACACTGGTTCCAACTTAACAGTACATTTACACCACGCGATAAAAAGTGTCCGGGTACCTGAATGAAAATGTCTTTGACGTTCGTAACACCTTCCACTGGTAGTCTTGTAACTGAATGTCGTGTTGGCCCACCCTTGTCCTTGATGACAGCTTCCACTCTCGCAGACATACGTTCATTCAGGTACTGGAATGTGTCTTGGGGAATGACAGCTCATTCGTCACGGAGTGCTGCACTGAGGAGAGATATCATTGTAGGTCGGTGAGGCCTTGCACGGTCGCGTTCCAGACTATCCCAGAAGTGTATTATAAGATTCATGTTAGAACTCTGTGCAGGTGAGTGCATTACAAGGATTTTATTGTTCAAATGTTTGTAAATCTATCGGACCAAACTACGTGGTCATCAGTCCGTAGCTTACAAACTACTTAAACCTAGGTAAACTAACCTAAGGACAAACACACACACACACACACCCATGCCCCAGGGAGGACTCGAACCTCCGACGGCGAGCAACCGTGCGCTCCGCAGCGAGACGCTTTAGACAGCACGGCTACGCCACTGCGGCTTTTTTTTTTTTTTTTTTTTTTTTTTTTTTTTTTTTTTTTTTTTTTTTTGGTCGTGTACCCACTCCGCCACAGACCGTACATTGTGAACAGGTGCTCGATCGTTTTGAAAGATGCAGTCGGCATCCCCGAAATGTTCTTCAACAGTCAGTGGTGAGCAAGAAGGTGCTTAAAACATTAGTGTAGGGCTGTGCTGTGATAGTGCCATGCAAAACAACAAGGGGTGCAAGACCCCTCCCTGAAAGCCACCATCATGCCATAACACCACCGCCTCCGAATTTTGCTGTTGGCACTACACACACTGGCAGATGACATTCACCAGCATTCGTCATACGCAAACGCTGCCATCGGATTGCCACATTGTGTACCATGATGCGTCACTCCACACAACGTTTTCTCACTGTTCAATCGCGCCGGCCGCGGTGGCCGAGGAGACTGAGGCGCTCCAGTCACGGTCTGCACGGCCACTACGGTCTGGGGTTCGAATCCCCCCTCGGGCATGGATATTTGTGCCATCCTAGTTCGTAAGTAGTTCATAAGTAGTTTGTAAGTTTAGGGACTGATGACCCCGTAGTTAAGTCCCATAGACTATACAAACATTTGATTTGATTGTTCAATCGCCCAATGTTTACGCTCCTTATACCAAGATAGGCGTCGTTTGGCATTGACATCCATGATGTGTGGCTTATGGGCAGCCGCTCGACCATTAAAAAGCCACGTTTTCTCACCTCTCGCGTGTCATAGTACTAGGAGTGGATCCAGATGCAGTTTGCAATTCCTGTGTGATGGTCTGGATAAATCCCTGTCTAATACTTTATATGACCGTTTTCAACAGTCGGCGGTCTCTGTCAGTCAACAGACGCGGCCAGCCTGTACGCTTTCGTGCTGTACGTGACCCTTTCACTATCACATAAGAAATGGTGGATCTAGGAGTGTGGAAATCTCGCTTACGGACTTCTGAGACAAGAGATACCCTGCCAATATCGTGACCATGTTCGAAGTCCGTGAGTTCCACGGAGCGCCCCATTCTGCTCCTTCAGGATGTCTAATGACTACTCAGGTCACTGACGTGGAGTACCTAGCAAGTAGGTTACAGCACAATGCACCAAATATGAAAAACGTATGTTTTTGGTGGTGTCCGAATACTTTTTATCATATATTCCAGTACTTTGCAAGCTGTTTTGTCCACCCCCTGTTTGGGGGTCACGCTGTGCACTTACAGTTTTATGTACCTCGATGTCAACTCCCCAGCACATCTCTTTAACTCTTGCAACACTTCCACCCAGTTCCTTTTATCTGAAACCAACACTGTATTTATGGTACGGGTGCAGGCGGCATTATTAGCTTTCAAAAGGAAGTACAACAGTTTTCCGTAGTACTAAGATATTTTCTGACAATCGTGATGAGCATATTTATTGGAATAGAATGAACATAACGCTTGTTTGCTTCTGAAATCTGCCATAATGTCTCGTATCTATGAAGCACCCTCACTTATCCTATAGATAGAATTGATTCGTTTCTTTTTTTGTGGTGTCGCATCAGCAAATAAATCTGAAGGAAATATTTAATAATACGTCTACGAAGATTACCTTTCAGTGACAGTCATAGTGTCGGCACAAAGAAAGTATGTTCAGAATAGCTGCTATTATCGAAGTGAACTGCTTGTTGAGGCTATTGATTAACCTATCACATAGTTCACAAGGGTGAACATAAAAGTTCAGTTACTACAACGGCATTTTTCTGTCAGTCATTTCGCTCAACATTGTTAAGAAAAATGCACCAGCTTTTCTATTTGGAACCTTAAGAACGTCAAGGTGGCTGATTGCGTTACAGAGCGAATGCAGATTAACTCCTTCCGCTTACGGTTAACAGGTGAGATATCTCTTAGAATGTGGCATTGCTTTTTATCAGCTGGTTTTCTCAAATAGTGCAATAATCCGCTATTTTTTAAACAAACTATGTATACTGAAACATGAAATTTTTAATGTCTTTTATTTTACCAGTGAACTGCTATTCTGTGTCGTTCGCAAGACTAGCAAACCACCTTAAATGGCAATAAGATGTGTATGTTACAGGTTTCATGGCATTTGGATATCAGCCGACATCGTTCCAGAATATTTAGAAGAAGAGTTTAGGTTATGTAGAGTTGTCGGGTCATCGATTATCAGATGTGTGGTCTTCATACCGAATATTGTTTTAATGGAGGTCTCTACGCTACTCCATCCTGTAGAAACCTCTTCAAACAACTACTGCAATGCACATCCATTTGAACTCGTTTATACGATTCGGTTCTCGGTCTCTCTACAATTTTTACCCCACAAACTTTCATCATTATTTGCGCGTCCTACTCATCTAATAGTCAAGAATTCTTCTGCAGCACCACATTTGGAAACGTTCTTCCCTCCTTTTATCTGAACTCCTGGTAGTCCACTTCCTAGCTTGCGTGCAAGTCACCCTATGGATGAATGTCATCCAAAAATATCCTTGTGCTTAAAATTACATTCGTTATCGCCACCAGTAGTAGTCAGCGAACCTCCAGTCAGTCGTTCTGAGGCGTTGGAAGACTTCCAACAATGTAGATCAACAGGCGAGTCTTCAGAATTTCTGTTGCTGGTGTATAATGCCATCTTGTTCCTTGTTATTCAACATCCATACAGAAGTCCGTTTTTAGATGGAGTCATATGCCTTCGTAAAGTCCGCGAGATACACCTTTAAAGCCTTCTATCAATTGTTTCATAACAAATGTATTTTCTAGGTGGTTTTTGTTTTCAAGCTAAATATTGCTTCACCGTCTTAAATTGTGCTTTGTGTCGTTTCTTCTATTTTTTTAGTTGAGAGTTTCGACAGCACCTTCAATTTATTCCGTTGTTCCTTTGTTGATGTTTATCTTTCTTGTGTCACGTGTTGTGTCTACTGGCCCCGTGATAACTCCTTCCATCCTTCTAGCAACTTACTTACCCTTTGGAAGTGGAAGACAACCTCGATTATTAAATCTCCCTTGACATTTCCATACATTACCATCTTATTTTTATACCCTCTTTTCCCTTTCTTTTTCCTTTTTCTGTTCTTTTGAGTCCCTTAGATCCGTGTGAATTGATACCCGGGTGAAAAAGATTACTCTCTTCTCCGTGAATGTCCGCAATTTCGTCTAGTTTTCTGATTGTTCGGAGTTTAACCGGTCAAGAAAAAGAGAGGGAGAGAGACAAAGAGAGAGGAAGTGGAAAGATAGAGTGGAGAATTCAGAGGAGAATAGTGTGCGAAAAATATAAGTACAGAGAAAGAGCGAGAGCGATAAAGCATATCATAATTTTTTGATATCGACAGACATCCAAGTTAGTAGGAAAACTGTTCTTAAGGGGATCATTGGTGACTTAGCGTTAAAAGTAGTTGATTGGGATCGCCATTAGATTCATAAATTCGAGTATAATTTAAAAAAGGGGAGAAATTCAACATGCTGCTCACGAGCGATACGAAAAAAAGAAGAATTACCTTTTAACGCCTCTTTGATATCGAAGTCGTTGGAGCCGGAGAAGCAGCTCAGATTCCTGCAAGGATGGTGAGGGCATCTGTCGTACCCTTTCAAAGGAACCTTTTCGGCGTGTTCTGCTAGACGCAGAATATTTGACCGGGGTCGATTTGAATGACATGCATTCACCTAACTGTAAAGCTCATTTCTTTTGAAATAGGTTCTTTTTCTTCCATCTATTAATGTGGTTGTTATTTTCGTTTCAGTTATTCCTCAGCATCCATCCCTTATTTCAGAAGAAATTATACCTAGCCATTCATTAACGCGCCAATGGTGTGTAGATATGTGGGGTATGTCAAGTGATGATTTTCTGTAGTTTCGCAAGATGGCATATCGCACTGCCTTGCAGTTCCAGGTGGCTGCTGTAAGAAACCATCGGAGTGGCACAAATATGTTTTTTAGCGTTACTTGTGAAATGGACTTGGTGAGGTGCTGCTGAAACATGTTGGAGCTGGTTGGGGAGTGTGAAACCCCAAGAGGACACTCTCACATCGTAAGAAGATGTCTACGTAGCTATTTCATAGTATTTTTATACGTATTTAGTACAAAACATACGATTTATATCGTATTATTAGTAGTAAATATTGTTATATAGGGATCCTTATGGGATCAAGTGTGAGCACTGATGTACTTGATGAAATGATGAAGGGCCAGTTGACTCCGATGACTGAAATAAGGATATGTTTTACCTTTTTCTTGTGTAGCCTACTCTCTTACTCTCTCATTACGGAGGATACAGATGCTAAAAAGTTAAACAGTGGAGCTGTTTACGTCACAGATGCTCCTACCAACCGAGTACCATCTGATATTGCTGATGTAATGTATTCATTTATTTCACCATTATAACTATAGACACAGAATATAAAACCCAGTAATGTATGAAACAATACATCAAAGTTGTATGTGACTAATCTAATAATAGGCGAAAGTGAATATTTGTATTTTAAGCGTTACAGCAACGCTCATTTGATTGTGATTGCACTTTCGCAAAAGTTATAGGCATAATTATATCACTGTACGACACATAGTTTAGGAGGTACAAAGTCGTAAACATTACGACGCGTGGGAAACTGTTCGTATTTTATATACTGCGTACAGTTCATACGATTGCGATGAAACTTTCCACACTTGTTCTTCAAACCAACATGAAAGTCACTGTGTACGTAAAATTAGGAATGGGGTACGGCAAAGAGTACTTTACGTACCAACTTCGACTAATCTACAGTTTTATTCCGATCTCGATGAAATTATTCTCACTGATTCTTCAAAACAAGAGGAACATCAACGTTTCCCTTGGATTTCATACGGTGCACGGCGAAGGGTACTTTGTAATAAACATAGAGACCACTTCAAAAATAACCATGGAAGTTAACAGCTGGAATTTTTCATAGACGGAGGGAGAAATGGACGGAGGACATCGAGAAGGAGTTCGACAGAGAAACGAGGAGGTAATTGGTAGAGGAAGTGGAAGATAGAGATGGGCAAAGAGAGGGGAAGGAGGACACGAATGAACGGAGGGACAGAGGAAATGAGGAGATAAACAAATAAAGAGAGGAGAGGACATGGACAGAGAGAGGAGGAGAGAGAAGGTGGACAGAGAGAAAGGGAATGAGAGATGGAGTAACATTGTTGTTGTGGTCTTCAGTCCGCATACTGGTTTGATACAGTTTTCCATGCTCTCCTCTCCTGTAAAGCCTCTTCATCTGCAAATAAGAACGGCGATCTACATCCTTACTGCTTACTGTGTTCGTCTCGCGGTCTCCCTCCACAATATTTACCCCACAGACCTACTTCTAATGCTGAGATGACGGTACACTGAAGTCTCAGATTATGTCCTACCAACCGATCCGTTCTCTCAGGATACTCCAGAAACTCCTTTTCTCCCCGATTCCGTTCAACATCTCCTCATTAGTTACTTGATCTAAACATTTAATCATCATTCGTCTGTAGCACCACAAGATCTTTTTGTCTGAACTCCTTATCGTCCACGTTTTACTTCCATACGCTTCTACGCTGCAGACAAATATTTCAAAAAGAATTTCCTGACATTTAAATTAATACTGAATGACAACAAATTTCGCTTCTTTGGAAACACTTTTCTTCTCATAGCCTTTCTGGATTTTATATCTTCTTTACTTCGGCCATCAGAAATTATTTTGCTACCGAAATAACAAAACTCTTCAAATTCCATTCCATGACCATTGTTTAACTCTTGTTAATGCTCATCTTATGCCCTCCACCCAGTGACACTGTCCATTCCATTCAATTGTTCTTCCAGGTCCTTTGATGTCTATGGTAGACTTATTACGCCATCGGCAAACTGCAAACTTTTTATTTCTTCTTCCTGAACTTTAATTCCTTCTCCAAATTTATTCTTGGAGTCCTTCACAGCTTGCTCAGTGTAGAGACTGAACAACATTGGAGAAAGTCTAGAACCCTGTCTCACTCCCTTCCCAACCTCTGCGTCTCTTTCATGCCCTTCGACTCAAATAACTGCTCTCTGGTTTTTGTATGAGTTAAATATAACTCTCCGCTCCCTACATTTTAGCCGTGATACCTTCAGAATTTGAAAGAGTGTATTCCAGTCAACATTGCCAAAAGATTTATCGAGATCTACAAATGCTAAAAACAGGTTTGCCTTTCTTTAACCTATGTTGTATAATGTGAGTACTGCCTCCCGAGTACTTATATTTCTCGTAAATCCAAAGTGATGTTCCCCAAGGTCGGATTCGATTAGTGTTTCAATTCGTTTGTAAATAGTTGGTGATTGTATTTTGCAACAATGACTTATGGAACTGATGGTTCTGTAATTTTCGCATTTGTCTGCACTTGCTTTCTTTGGAACTCGAACTTCCAGTGGGAGTGGCAGCGCAATGCGTGACATGATGCCTTAGACCGCGCCGCCGTACATCGCAGCACGAACGGAGAACTTGATACTTTTGTGCTGTTATTTAACATTTAGCAATCACCAAATATAGTGCTGAATTTTGCAACATCAGTATGAAAAATTAATTAAAGTAACAGTCCATCTCCAATTTAATTTCAGCCTATAGTAATAAAATGCCACTGCAGTGCAATACATGAGGTTCACAGATATTGGTTGACAATAGCAGAATCGTATTCATGTAGTAGAAAATCGGTTAAGGCGAGAAATATGTTGAAGTTAAGAAGAAATTGATTACGTTCATTTAAATCTTTTTGTCTCCTGTTTTCTGATGCTTTGCGCTGATTTTTAATGCGTCTCAGGAGTAATTTAACGGTTTATGGATTCACGATTTATCGCTAACTGTAAAATGTTTTTATAATAAGTGATATCTGTTAGTTTATACCCACTGAATGTAGCCTAATGCAATGCAGAACATTTTCTTGCTTTCAGGAAGTTGTCTCGTGACTTGCTAACTTAAAAAACATGTTCAAATGTTTGTCAAGCTTAAGGGACTTAACTATAGGGTCATCTGTCCCTAAACTTACAAACTACATATGAACTACCTACAACTAACGACGACACAAATATCCATGCTCGAGGGGGGGGATTCGAACCCCCGACCGTAGTGACCGTGCATACCGTCATTAATCTGGTAAGTAACCGCAAAATTACACCTTTTTGCGAAACTGAAGTACGAAAATAGAAAAACAAAAGAACATTGTCTATCCATTGTCCTTTTGATTAATTAATAAAACAAATATAATTTTTCATTTGTCTTAAATAGAAGAGTTTCTTTTCCTTGGGCGTCGTAAAGCGCTTTACCTATAGGTATAGTTGCTCCCATTTCTTCACATCTGGCTGCAGTTAGCCGGGGTGGATCGCCGGGCAGTGATAATTTTGAACTGGAAAGATTAATTCGATGCAACTAGCGATTGTTCTAGAAGACGCGAAGGCTCGTCCAATAAGGGAATGTAAAGACTATTGTATAGTCCTAGAGGTCGTTTGTTAGTAGGCTCTTTTGTGCAAGGTACTACAGTCAGCGGTTCCACTGTTCTCCCGACGCACTTTACTCATTTCGGGAAGAGCGAATAAGAATAGCAAAAGGGATAACGGCGCCCACAAATACCTCAGAAACAGCACTGTTTAAGGCAGATGTAATTAATACAGGAACAAAAACAATGGAAAATTATCACCGCGGCCCCCTGTTTCTCCATCATACAACGCGAGACTGCTTGACAGGATGAAAGCGGCCCAACATAACCGCTGCGTGTTCCACATGTTAACATAGGGATACCTTTTATTGGACGCAGAAAACTACTGTTCTCATCATCAAGTTACAGCCATACAAAAGAGATTTGTTGCAGTCAAGATAATAATACTCCATTGTCCCGCCCGCAGTTTGTTTTATCTACGTATCCGCGGTCATTCATTACATCTCGAAAGCCGGGACAGAACAATGGGCTAGATATCCGAAGTTGGCGATAAATGTATAATAAAGCAGCCGACTGATTACTTTTACATTACCGTAATATTAGGCAGTACAGAGATACACATCACGATTAATAAAAAGGAGGAGGCGGAGTGAAAGATCGAAAGGGGTCGATGCGAGAGCTCCGGCGATCGACTGACACCAATCAAAGTCACTTGTCACCGTCTTCGACGAAGCTGTCGGTCTTCCGTGAAAGAAGACGTACGAGAGGCGTGTTTTGATGGCTAGCGAGGCCGGACACAGGTGCTGTCTCAATGCATTTTCGGCTACAGCGGCGTTCCTTTGTCCACATGCCGTATTGGGCCACCCTTCATTAACCCAGAGCATTAAAAATATGCTGTCTCGTCACGTGTGTAAGAAACCGAGTGCTGTGTAACTGCCAGCGTTACGCGTCCCTATGACGCAGCACTTACGAAGCCTGAAAGCTTTCTGTCGGCAGCTGTTGCACTGCACACACCCATACTCTATAGAGAGCTGCCGTGTCTCGACGCCAGAGGTGCCACGTTTCATCTCCACTCCATCTGTGGAGCCAGAGATTGCCATTAAATTACGTTGTAGCCAAAGAGATTAAAAATTGCATTCTTTTACTGTCACCCGTCGCCTTGCATTATTAACTCTACTCCTTAGAAAAGTTTCATCAGTGATCCCAGATCGATTTCAGTACCTTTTCTTATTCTTTCGTCTTTTTTTCTTTTGTTCCTAGATTCCATCAGTGATTTTACTAGTCATCTTAATATATTTCTCATTAAGGAGATTGAGAGGATCTCACACGTCGAATATATTGGTTATCCTTTGACATTTTTTTTAATCGAGCTTAATTATTTTTCTGGCTGCGACTGTCAATCAATTTGCAGCACACTAAGGTAAACACACAGACTGCTTTAACTAGACTGGCAATGTCGCAGGTAATAATTGAATCCTGACGCCACCATCTTCGCGACACAAACAAGTAGTTTGAGTACGAGACGAAAAATATCAAGCTTCTGTTACCCATTTCTCTAAAAGTGGTGAGTTTAAACAGTTTATTCCAATTTATTATGGCTTTAGAGTAGTTAATGTATATCTGTGGGCAAACAGTGCTCACTCGTAGTCATTTTTGCACGCGAGAATGCTCAGAATTGTTGCTATGTTGGCATATTGCGCTTAGTTAAATCTCTCAGAAAATTTGAACAAGCTAAAGTCTTATATAGAAAGTTCGTAGGAACTTGTGAAGGAAGGTGATATGCAGACATCATGTATTTCCATCGTCCCCGTTCGTGATCTGTCGACAGTAGACGACTATTACTAACAACAGCCTTCACTGTGAAATTCATCGTCACATCCTCATTAAAGTTGTTTCACGACGATACTGCAATAAAGTAGACAGAATCTATTGTTTAGTAAATGACAGAATAAGTATACCATTTGTACCAGTTGCGGCATAATCAGAATAGTTGCCAGATTCATGGAATTTTGTCATAATCAGACATTTTTGAGACAGTGGCTGTTAAGTGAAATAACTTGTTGGTGAAGAACAGCAACCAGCCACAACTAGTTTTTATATTCCTTTTTTTATAAAGAACTACTACCGGTTTCGAATATTATATGTTCAGCTTCGGATGGTATATGTTTTCTAGACATCTGGTGTTAGTTTAGTGTTGAATTGTCTTGTAATGTTCAACTGGAGTACTTCTAATTTGTATCCAGCAAAATCCATTCCTAATTGTGGTCACAGATGAACTTAGGATTGCGTTCAGTCACTGCACTAATTTTAAGTCTACACCACATACTTCTGCACGACATGTACGTTTCAGACGACCAGATGACAACGGAAATCAACATACACAGCCACCAGATGACAACAGAAATAAACATTGCAAAGAACATGAGCACCGAAGATATTGCGATAGGTACTATAGAACATGAGCACCAAAGATACAGTATCTTTGGTGTTCATGTTCTTTGCAATGTTTCTGTTGTCGTCTGGTGCCTGTGTATGTTTATTTCCGTTGTCATCTGGTCCTGTGAAACGTACATGTCGTGCACAAGTATGTGGTGTAGACTTAAATTAATGCAGTGACTGAACACAACTGGCTAGATATGACAATCCTAAACTCATCTGGGACCACAATTAAGAATGGATTTCGCTGGATACAAATTAGAAATACTCCAGTTGAACATTACAAGACAATTCAACACTAACATCAGATGTCTAGAAAGCATATACCATCCGAAGATGAATATATAATATTCGTTGCTGTTCTTCACCAACAAGTTAATTGCCAGATTTCCGGATATTTCATAAATGACGTCATTGGTGGCGTCATGTGCTACATGTGCTATTGCCAATTTCTGCCCTTCTCTGCTCCCAACAAACTCAAAAAGGACCTTTGACGTAGTCCAGTTCTCCACTATGTAATTCTGTGGGAAATTTAAAATTTAAAAACTGGTGGGAATTTCACAACTAGTCTAGTTTTCTGGCATACTACTTACACGTCACTATAAAGATCAGTCTTTTGTTCTAAATATAAACTGGCGAAAAAAATCCTAAGATGGTATATTGTCATGATGAAGGAAAAAATCAGTTATGTATAGAATTCACTGGATTTCCTCTGTCATTGTGAAAGTAGGACTGTTGTCCAGAATATGATTTTGTGGGAAACTTAGAAGAAAAAATCAAAGATGGGACTTTGTCATCCTGTAATCCAAGACGACTGACCTGGATCACATGTTTTAATTTGGAATTCCAACTCACGTGTCGTAATTGAAAACAATAAAAAATCTCCTTTGATATCTCCATTTAAACAGCTGTTTATTTCGTCAACAGTATCGTAAGTCTACTCATTCAGTTCAAACTGTATCGTGTGTATTAGAAACAATATAGTTTTTAATTTAAGCAAATACCGGGTGGGAAGGGGTCTAACACAATAAGGGCAAAACCACATCCCCCCCCCCCCCTTCACCAACGCTTCTGCCATCACCGCTTCTGCCACAACTTTGTGTTCTGCTGACCTGAAAAATTGATGATTATCATGGAACTGGAAAACGAATCAACTGTCGAGATCATTCTCTCCCGTCACCATTTTTCCCAATGAACGACAGTCTTTGCTCTGACAAACATCTTCTCGACTGGCCATCAATTTCTCCAATGACCATTAGTCTATGTCGGTATTCGAATGTTGACAACGGCGGAAGAATTCATTTACCCTGAATCTAAAAATAAGGAAAAAATCAAAATATATTAAACGTAAGTTTACATCATGGGAAGACCAGTGGTTCTTAAATCTAGGAAGCGCTTGTCCTAACTTAAAAATGAATGCACCACTGATAAAGCTTTTACTGTTGCCAATCACTTGTTAGTCTCGCATAGGAACCGGAAAAGGATGGACTTCCATCTTTCTTTGTTAAACAACATATAGAGGAAGTCTCTTCCCACTCATTGCGAAGTTTACCGTATACATCAACCGCAGCTGTATATCTGAGAACCAACGTGTTTCTTCAGGCGGAACTAGGCTGAAAACAACGCTTGAGATCACCCCTTTTTGTGCCAAATTCCTGGGAACCCCTGGTACCAGAATGCTACAATGATTACTTTCATATACTATTGTACAGCTATCATTGCCACTTCATAGGAAGGTAGGCAAATGCCCAGTATTGGCAAGATTTCTGGACGGGGCTAAGCTCCACAAATCTTCAGGTCAACGTAGAACGAACTCCCGTCGACAACATGGTCATTAGAGACGGAGCATAAAGGTTAGATTATTTTTGTGAAGGATGGGGAAGGAAATCGGTCATACCCTTTGAAAAGAACCATTCCAGTATATGCCTAGAGCTGTTTAGGAAAATTACGGAAATATCAAATTTGAGTTTGAACCACCTTTCTCCCGAATGCGAGTTCAGTGTGGCTCCTCACTCGATACATCAACAACAGTTAATAGTACGTCAGCTCACAATTCAACATAAGCGTCTACATTATTTCGTATCGCTAATCAAGTCTTTGACAATTATCCGGAGAGAGGTAGAGGAAAAACAGCGATTAAGGAAAATATTAAATGTGGCTGCCATAATTGTTAAGCACCCCCAGCGAATATGTTAAAGGAGTTTGCCGAATTTCAAAATTTTGGTAAAATTTTTAATGATTATGAACGCTCTGTCTCCAGAGTGTAACCAGAAGCCTAAGGAAAAGTAGCTCGGCTATGGACTATGCCATGCGTCATTAGTGTTGATAGTGATTTGCACCATGGCGGTATGGGACTGAAATACCCATTAGGGAATCAGATGAGATATCACAGTATACTAATGGTAACATATTTTATTCGGATATTGGCTAGGCTACAATTGTAATTTGTGTGTGATACCGTACAATATTTTCCTGTCTCAACTACTTGAGGTTTACATGGCGTTTACTTAGAGCGAGGTAACAAGGGGCTACCATAGTAGTGAAAAAGTCATTCCAGTTGCCATCTAATATAATGTGTGATCACCTCGGACGGGCAGTGCAGTTGCACAACTGCGTGTCATGTATGAGATTATCAATCAGCTCTTGAAGGATATTTGGCATTTCCTCCATGGATGCAATATCCAGCTCTGCAAACGTTATGGAAGGTGCTGGTCTGGCTATAATGCAGCCAAGTGCATGACAAACATTCCCCTTCATTCGTTCAATTGCCGCAGCTAAAAATACAAATGTTTGTTAAGCTTATGGGACTTAAAGAAGGGGTACTTAACTACAAACTACTTATGAACTACTTACGAACTAGGACGGCACAAATATCCATGCCCGAGGGGGGATTCGAACCCCCGACCGTAGTGGCCGTGCTGACCGTGACTGGAGCGCCTCAGTCACCTCGGCCACCGTTGCCGCAGCTCCAAGTATGTTGTCCACCAGTGCAGCTCTGTGGAGACGAGCGTTATCGTCCACCAGAAGGAACCCATCTCCTATTGCACCAGCGTAGTGCACAATAAAACGTCGAAGGATCTCGTCTCTCTACCTGTGAGCAGTCAAAGCTCCATTCAGAACGAGGTAGAGGTCCGTACGCCCTCCAATACTGACTCCTACCCACACCATTCGTCAACCATGGTGATGGTGATGGTGATGGTGATGTTTCCTGTACATAAGCAGGATTGTTAGGAGTTGCACATTCTCTCCATACGAGGGAACGACGATTGTTCAGCTGAACACTAATCTTGAATCATCTGTGAACAAAACTCTTTACCATTCGTCAGGACTCTGCAAATCACATTTATGCTATTCGCCTTCCATTCCATTCTCGAATAGCGCAGGGAAGAAAGAATATCTTATTCTCTCCGTTCGAACTCTGATTTCTCGTGTTTTATTCTGATGATCATTTCTACCTATGTAGGTGGGAGTCAACAATATATTCTCGCATTCTGAGGAGAATGTTGGCGATTGGAGATTCGTAAGTGGACCACGCCGCAGCGATAAACGCCGTTGTTGTAATGATTCACATCCCATACCCTGTATCATTTCCTTGACGCTGTCTCCCCTGTATCGTCACAATACAAAACAGTCGGCCCTTCTTTGGACTCTTTTAATGACTTCCGTCAAACCCATTTGATAAGGTTCTCACACTGGGCAGCAACACTCCACATGAGGACGGACAAGGGTGATGTATGAAGTCTCTTTAATAGTTCTGTTGCATCTTTTAAGGGTTCTGCCAATAAAACGCAATCTCTGGTTCGCCTTTCCTACGACATTATCTACACGTTCTTTCCAGTTGAAGTCTGATGTAATAGTAATTCATAAGTATTTAGTGGACTTTACGGCATTGACATTTGATTCATTTATCTTGTAAACAAGGTGTAACAGATTTCTTTTCGTGCTCCTGTGGACGACTTCACATTTCTCGTTATTTAGAGGCAGTTGCCAATTTTTAAACCATACTGATATCTTATTTAGATCGTTCTGCAGTTGGGTTTGGTCTTCAGATGACTTTACTAGATGATAAATGACGCCGTCATCCGCAAACTCCTCAAGAGAGCTTTTCAGATGTTCTCCCAAATTATTTATGCAGATAAGGAACAGCAGAGGACCAATAACACTACCCTGTAGAACGCCCGATATCACCTCCGTTTTAGTCGATGCCTTACCATCGATTACTACAAACTGTGTCCTCTCTGACACGAAATCCCCTATCCAGCTACTAATCTGGGGCGATATTCCATAACCACGCAATTTGATTAAAAGCTGTTTGTGAGTTACGGTGTGAAAAGCCTTCTGGAAATCTAGAAATACGGAATCAATTTGAGAGCGCTTGTCGATAGCACTCATCACTTCGTGTGAGTAAAGAGCTAGTTGTGTTTCACATGAACGATATTTTCTAAATCCGTGTTGACCTTGGGTCAATATATCATTCTGTTGGAGATAATTCATAACATTTCAATACAGTATATGTTGCAAAACCCTACTTCAGATTGACGTCAATGAAATAGGCCTGTAGTTTAGTGAGTTACTCCTGCTACCTTTCTTGAATATTGGTGTAACCTGTTCATCTTTTAAATTCTCCCACAGTATATATTTTATAAATGTTGTATAGTTAGATCATATATCTTATCTCTTGTTCCCTTCTGGAGGAGAGAAAACTATCCCGCGTTCCCGTTGCCACCATTTAATATATTATTTAATATGCATAGATTGGGATCGTCAATTAATTTAGTGCAGTTCCATTAAGAAAAATAGTAAAGACATGGTTCTTTCACTCGACTATCTGAGCCAGAATATTGTTTAGAGAACTGAAGGCTTCTTTGAAAGACAGCATAATTTAAAACGGTTTTTTGTAAGATTAGGTCTTGGAAAGCTATTATATAAGTGAGATGCTAGAAACTTTAAGCAATCCAGTTCATCTATGTGATTACAATTGATAGAGCATTGTGTATGAATGAGTTCGAGTAGAAATTTTGTAATGAAGAATAAGATCCGTCGTTGTCGTTGTAACAATATAGAAATATTTATTGACACATATTTTTGACGATTTGTTTGCAAATAAAAGTTTTCTGAAGAAGTATATTGTTGTATGTGTTAATGAAGGAAAATTAACTTTGTAGTATTTAGGTCCACCCTCATGAACCACAGACATTGCCGACGTGGGATGGCTTGCGTGCCTCAACGATATGGAAAGCCGTACCGCAGGTGCAACCATGGCGGAGGCGACAGCCTTTTCAGTGGCTGCAGGGGGACCAATCTGGATGATTGACTCAGCTGGCCCTGTAACATCAGCTAACAAGGCTTTGTCATGCAGTTACTGCGAACGGCTCAAAGCAAGGGAAACTACAGTCGTTAATTTTCCCGAAGTCATGCAGCTCTACTGTATGAAATATGATGCCCGGATGCTCTCGTGTAAAATATTCCGGAAGTAAAATAATCTCCCATTCCGATCTCTGGGCAGGGACTACTCAGGTGGATGTCGTCATCAAGAAAAACAAAACAGGCATTCTGCGTATCGGAGCGTGAAGTGTTTTATCCCTTACTCGAGTAGATAAGTTAGAAAATTTGAAAAGAGAAGTGGATAGGTTGAAGTTAGATGTGGTGGGGATTAGTGAAGTTCGGTGCCAGGATGGACAGGAGGGTTATAAATACAAAATCAGTGGGTGGTAATGCAAGAGTAGGTCTGATAATGTGTAAGAAAATAGGAATGGGAGTAAGTTACTATAAACAGTATACTATTGCAGCAAAGATAGACACGAAGCCAACATCGAACAAAGTAGCACAAATTTATATGCCAACTAGCTGTACCGATGATGAGGAGATCGAAGAAATGTATGAGGAGATAAAAGAAATCATTCAGACCGTTAAAGGAGAAGAAAACGTAATTGTGATGGGGGACTGGAAACCGGTAGTAGGAAAGGGAAGAGAAGAAAATGTAGTAGGTAAATATGGACTGGGGAAAAGGAATAAAAGAGGAGTTCGCCTGGGAGAATTTTGTGCAAAGCACATTTTAATAATGTGCCTACAAACACTTGGTATAATCACCATGAAAGAAGGTTATATACGTGGAAGAGACCAGGAAACACTGGGAGATATCAGATTTACTTTATAATGGTATTGCAGAGGTTTAGAAACAAGGTTTTTACTGTGAGACATATCTAGGGGCATATATAGGTTCTGACCAAAAATTATTGGTTATGAACCGTAGATTCAAACTTAAGAAACTGCAAAAAGGTAGAAAATTAAGGAGATGGAACCTGGAGAAATTGAAGGAATCAGAGATGGTTGGAGTTTTAGAGGGAGCATTAGGGAAGGATTGTCTGAAACGGGGGAAAGTATTGCAATAGAAAAAGAGTGGGTAGCTGTGATAGAGTAGTGAAGGCTGCAGAGGATCATATAGGCAGAAAGACAAGGCCTAATAGAAATCCCTGGATAACACAGAATATACTGAACTTAATTGATGAAAGGAGAAAATATAAAAATTCATCAAGTGAAGCAGGCAAAAGGATGTACAGACATCTGAAAAATGAGGTTGAGAGGAAGTGCAGACTGGCAAAACAGGCGTGTCTTGAGGAACGTATAAGAATTTGAAACTAGGGGAAAGATAGATGCCGCCTACAGAAAAATAAAGAGACAAGAAATGCAGCGGTGTGAATATCAAGAACTCAGATGGAAAACCAGTACTAAACAAAGATGGGAAAGGTGAAAGGTGGAAGGAATATATAGAAGGCACAAAGGAAACAAACTTGCAGGCAGTGTTCTAGAAATGAAAGACGAAGTAGAGGAAGATGAAATAAGAGATACAATACTGCGAGAAGAATTTGAGAAAGCACTAAAATATTTGAGTAGAAACAAGGGCCCTGGAGTATATGATGTTCCGTCTGAACTGCTATTATCGTTAGGAGAGGCAGTAATGAAAAAAATTGTTCCACCTGGTATGCAAGACGTATAAGGGGAAATACCTTCAGACTTCAAGAAGAATATAGTGCTTCAAATTCCGAAGAAAGCAAGTGGTGACAAATGTAAAAATTACAAAACTATCAGTTTAATAAGTCCTGGTTGCAAAATACTAACACGAATTATTTACAGACTAATGGAAAAAATGCTGGTATCCGACCTTAGGGAAGATCAGTTTGGATTTAGGAGAAATTTAGAAACACGGTAGGCAATACTCACATTACGACGTTTCTTAGAAGATTGGTTAAGGAAAGAAAACCTACGTTTTTAGCATTTGTGGATCTGGTGAAAGCATTTGACAAAGATGACTTGAATACACTCTTTCAAATTCTGAAGGTAGCAAGGGTAAAATATAGGGAGCGAATAGTTATTTTCAACTTCTTCAATAATCAGACAGTGGTTATTAGAGTCGAAGGGCAAGAAAGGTTCGAAGCAGATGTGAAGGGAGAAAGACAGGGCTGTAGCCTTTTCCTAATCTTGTTCAATCTATACATTGGGCAAACTGTGAAGGAATGCAAAGAAAAGTTTGGAGAGGGAATTAAAGTGCAGAGAGAGAGAATAAAAACTTTGCGGTTTGCTGACGACATAGTAATTCTGTCAGAGAAACCAAAGGACTTCGAAGAGCAATTAACCGGAATGGACAGTGTTTTGAAAGGAAGGTATAAGATGAACATTATCAAGAGTAAAAGAGGGTAATATAATTTAGTATCAGAAAATCAGGCGATACTGAGGAATTAGATTAGATAATGAGACGATAAAAGTAGTAGATGAGTTTTGTTATTTGCGTAGCAAGAGAACTTCTGATGACCGAAGTAAAGAAGATATAAAATACAGAATGGCTATGGGAAGCTTCTGAAAAAGCGAAATTTGTTGATATACAATATTAGTTTACATGTTAGGAAGTCCTTCTGAAAGCATTTTTCTGAAGTGTAGCATTGTATGGAAGTGAAACGTGAACGATAAGGACTTCAGACAAAAAATGATAGAAGCTTTCGAAATGTGTTGCTACAGACGAATGTTGAAGACTAGATGAGTTGATCGCGTAACTCATGAAGAGGTGCTCAACGGAATTGGGGAGAAAAGCCGTTTTTGGCATATCCTGATTAAGAGAAGGGATAGGTTGGTGGGACACATTCTGAGACATCAAGGAATCGTCAACTTAGAGTTAGAAGGAAGTGTGTGGGGTAAAAATCGTAGAGGAAGACAGAGGGACGAATACAGTCAGCAGATTCAAAAGGATGTAGGTTGCCGAACGTATTCTCAGAAGAAGAGACCAGTCTGCGGACTGAAGACGACAACAGCAACAACAGTATTTAGGTCTCATTTATTAATCATTACTTGATGACCTTACCTCCATGCTCACACTGCACAACGCAACTAGTGTACTGACACCGTCATTCACTACATATCAGAAGTACTGCAATGATTTTTTTATGTGGGTGGGGGTTGGAGAAGTCACAGCAGTAGTTTTAAAAGTACCAGCTTGCAGAAAAAAAGGAGTTTCACTGTGTACACGGGTAAGCCAAACAGAAATAATTTATATTAAAGTTCATCTTTACTATAAGGTACAGTATTGATTAGATTAGATTAATTCTTGTTCATTAGATCAAGCAAACGAAATATCATAATGATGAGGAACGTGTCAGTTTAGTAAAAGATAACGCTGCATGACGTACCTTTTTTTAAATTTCTTTTATTTTAATTTTTGTTTTGTAAAATTTCTAAGTACTGTGCAGGAATTCATCTACTTGTAAGAGTACACCTGTCGGTGTATCTTACAGTTTGATTTAAAGTAATGTATATATTGTCTTAAATTTGTTTATTTCATGAATTTTTCATTTCTTGTATGCTAGATATATTTCTTATGTAACGTCATTTTCTATATTGAATCATTCAGTGTAAACATGGGACTCGCCAAAGTAAAGACATAAGTGTTTTGTTGATGGTGCAGAGGCACGGTAGGCGCAGTGTGGCGCGAGTTTAATGCAGGTGCAATAAGCCTGAGAGGCGTACTGTTTAATGTATTGAAGGAAGTGTGAAATAAATTTATTTATACTCGAAAGTGATCAGAGTAATGTTTTTTCATGTGTGCAAGAAAAGTAATTGTTTGGTATCAAGTCTGTTGTCACCGAGTGTGAGCGTTGTTGTAGTAAGAGTACCTATTGTAATCATATGTCTTGAATGGACTTCACGACGAAGACGACGAAAACAGATGAGTACTATTGTAACATTTTATTTTGTATGCATGTAAATGTAGTGTCAACCCAATCAGAACTTTGGTTCAATTATACATGACTTATTTTGAAACCAGTCTTAATTTTGTAAGTAGTTGTAGTCACCCCATTATCACCATTATTAGACTATGTTGATTATGCAAGCCTGTACATTGACTAACAAGTTCAATCATTTTCAAAGTAATTACGATCAGTTTTAAAGAAATTGCTAGACGAGTTAAAGAATTGCTAAACTTGTTACAACCACAGAGATTAGTAATTAAAGTGCAAGAGAGTTTGCAAGTAAAGTAAAGTTGGTTTCATTTATGTAGAAAGTAACCAGGCTAACAGTAGTCAAAGTATTATAGTTGATTAACCAGACTTGACAGAAGTAATTTTTTTTAATGAAATACGTTAAATGCCAAACTCTGCTCAGCCAGTTTCACGCGTACGCTACCCAGGCCCTGGAACCAATTAAAAAAAAATAGTTCACGTAAAGTTTTATAAGGAACTTGAATGCTTTAAACAATAATATCAAAATTATTGAGAACTTTGACTGTAGTATTTGTGAAGCTCATTGCACCACGGAGTTTCACTGCACTGAGCTATTATCATTGCAATCAGAGTCTATCTGCTATTACAATTTTGATTATAACACGAACACGCCATCACAACTACATGAATTCTGACACAAGTATTAGTGACGTTGCGCTGTTCGTGAACCGTAAGAGGTGCTAGTTGGAGGCTGTAGTCAATGCTAAGTCAGATAGGGCCAAGCTTAATTAATTACCACAGTGACTGTTTCAAGTTAATTAATATCTTTTTTTTTATTCAAAATTTTAACTTTCACTGCGAAAGTGTTGTTGCGCCCCATTAGTTGTGATTTGCTGCAACATTCAATAACGAAATTATTATTACTAGAGTATATTATTACGCATTCTAAATTTTGAGATTATTTGACGACCTCCAACTGGCAATTTTCTTACATACTGAATAGGAGGAGTCAGACCACATCCACAAAAAGTATTAATACAAGTATCAGCTTTCTGGATTAATGTGAGTAAAAGAATTTTCAGTAGTAATCAGAAAAGTCAGATGCGTTAATTTTGACGTTCATTTATTATATTATTACAACTACAGTACAAAAGTTTTAGTACCGTCATTGTCTGGACAGTTAAGCGATAAAGCCCAGTTATATTCATTGTTAACACTGATTTCTAAATTATTTTGTTTGGCAGTCAGGTAGCGTACCGGTACGTAAATTATGCTAAAAACCATTTGCTCTCTCGCAGAATATTTTTTTAGGCACTGGCTACTCTACCACGTGAGCCCCGCGTATTTCTGTTTAAAATTAAATTTCCCTGCGTGTATATTGTCGTGTACTCATAGTTACACATTTCAAGATTAAAAGTATATATTTCGAACGCTTTCATATTCAGTCATAAATCAGTAGTGAATTGCATATTTTGTTCACATGCTGACATCTCAAAATGAACTGTCGTCGTACCAGAAGTGAGAGGACACAGTGTCTACCACCATCTGCGTCTCACGGACGAGCACAGTGGGCTGATCGCCACCTTACCGATGTGTATCAAATGCACGGTGATACTATCTCTCTAGAATGGGGGTAACATGTTTTAAAGTTTGCACATCCGATTGGCGATAGCGATACAGGCGCCAAGCGAAATGCCTGCTGTAATCACATTCCAGTGCGGTAAATGTCGCCCCACTACGGCTTCGCGGCGCTAACCTGCCAAACACATAATCATAGCACTATTATTAGCTCGCACCCAGAGCAGAACAGACATCGCCATCCCACGACAAAAGTACTAGGAACTAATTTTTTTCCTTCGTGACATCCACAAACGTCTATCTTCATCTTTAATAATGGGATATGGAACAGTTTCTGAATTCAGAACCTTTTCATTATTAGAAGCACGCGTTACCCGAGTTTCGACACTTATGTCTCATCATCAGACATAAGTCTGTGAATTACAATAAAAATAATGACGTCTGTCATGTAATAAAATGAAATTTGATATTTTAGTAAAGATGTACGGTATCAGTTTTATTACTTGAGAGACGTAACAATTTTACACTCCTGGCTATTAAAATTGCTACACCACGAACATGGCATGCGACAGACACGAAATTTAACCGACAGGAAGAAGATGCTGTGATATGCAAATGATTAGCTTTTCAGAGCATTCACAGGAGGTTGGCCGCCGGTGGCGACACCTACAATGTGCTGACAACAGGAAAGTTTCCAAACGATTTCTCATACACAAACAGCAGTTGACCAACTTTGCCTGGTGAAACATTGTTGTGATGTCTCGTGTAAGGAGGAAACATACGTACCATCCCGTTTTGGCCTTTCATAAAGATCGGATTGTAGTCTATCGCGATTGCGGTTTATCGTATCGTGACATTGCTGCTCGCGTTGGTTGCGATCCAGTGACCGTTCGCAAAATATGGAATCGGTGGGTTCAGGAGGGCAATACGGAACGCCGTGCTGGATTCCAACGGCCTCGTATCACTAGCGGTCGAGAGATGACAGGTATCTTATCCGCATGGCTGTAAAGGATCGTGCAGCCACGTCTCGATCCCTGAGTCAACAGATGGGGACGTTTGCAGCAGCATGCACTATCAGCTCGGAGACCTTGACTCTGCATCACAGACAGGAGCGCCTGTGATGGATTACGCAACAACGAGCCTGGGTGCACGAATGGCAAAACATTTTTTCGGATGAATCGAGGTTCTGTTTACAGCATCATGATGGTCGCATCCGTGTTTGGTGGTGAAAGCGCATTGGAAGCATGTATTCGTCATCGCTATACTGGCGTATCACCCGGCGTGATGGTATGGTGCCATTGGTTACACGTCTCGGTCACCTCTTGTTCGCATCGACGGCACTTTGAACAGTGGCCGTTACATTTCAGAAGTGTTACAACCCGTGGCTCTACCCTGCATTCTATACCTGCGAAACCCTATATTTCAGCAGGATAATGCACGACCGCATGTTGCAGTTCCTGTACGGGCCTTTCTGGTTACGGAAAGTGCTGCCATTAGCAGCACATTTTTCCGATCTCTCACCTATTGAAAAGTCTGGTCAATGGTGGCCGGGCAACTGGCTCGTCACTACTCTTGATGAACTGTGGTATCGTGTTAAAGTTGCATCCAAGCTCTGTTTGATTCAAAGCCCAAGCGTATCAAGGACGTTATTCTGGGTACTGATTTCTTAGGATATGTGCATCCAAATTGCGTGGAAATTTAATCACATGTCAGTTCTAGTATAATATATTTGTCCGATGAATACCCCTTTATCCTCTGCATTTAGTCTCGGTGTAGAACTTTTAATGGCCAGTAGTGTATCTGATAGTAATTTTCAGTGCTCCTGATAATGAGTAACAGGTCGCTAAACTCGGTTAGTGCATTCATCTAAAAGTATATATTATTTTAAATTTAATAACTGTTGCAGATCTCATTATTGAAGTACTAGAAACTACCATACTGCGATCCACTAGTACTCTTCAGTTGCGTCGTCGGACTACTTTTAAATTTTTTACGCAAAATATCAACTAAAAAAGTCGTTCCATTACAATCAATATTATATAAAATCAACAGTTACTCTCATCACTTCTTTATTTACAATGATAGTGACTCCGAATTAACGTTGTGACGTTAAGGTGTTTACGAACTAATATACATGGGGTGCATAAAGTCCGGGAACACTTTGAATTATTTATTGCACAAGAACCGAACACTGTACAGATATCATACATACGGCATTTGAAAGAGAAACTCTCAAAGATTTTTCTTTCTTTTCTAACAGCGTGGTAATTTGGCGATAGTCAGTGGAAGTCGCAGACTCGCCGAATTCATGTGCGGAGTGAGTTTTCTGTGTGTTGGGGTTTGACGAAGACGAGTTTGCAACAGCTGTTCAAAAGATGTTTAGAACCAAATACGCTAAGAAGCCACCAACAAGGAAGGCCATTTACCACTGTCACAACAAATTCGTTACGGCGGGTTGCTTGTGTCCGGCAAAGAGAAGTGAAGGGAATGTAGAGCGCATATGAGAAACATTCATAAGAAGTCCACAGAAATTCGTGCGTCCGCATCCCGTCGACTGAAAATCATTCCAGGGACAGCGTGGATAGTCCTGCTGTCGTATGAAACTGTTCAAATTGGAGCTAGTGCAGAAGCTCATTGAGTTTTGTTTGCAGTTGCAACAAGTGAGTGAGGGTAGGGATGGCATTGTTGACAGTTTAAAATTTAGGGGCGAAGCCACTTTTCACATTAATGGGAAACTAAACAGGCTTAATTGTCGAATCTGGGGTACAAAGCATTCACTGAAATGCTTTGAGTATCAGCATGAATCTCCAAAGGTAAATGTGTTTTGTGCTTTGTCACGTCTAAAACCGTATAGGCCATTCTTCTTCACCAAGAGCACTCTCACTGGATATTCCTGCTTAGAATGTTACTTGAGTGTGTTTCCCGGTACACCACAGTGCCTTGAGTGTTGCCTGTCGACAGGGGCTGATCTATGGCGGTATTGCAGCTGAACTCTCCATGTTTGCGACTAGCGCTGACTATTGGCAAATTAGCAAACTACGCTGTGGCGGTATACATAAAAAAGAACAAAAAACATTTTATGTTTTCTCTTCAAAATGACATGTGTATGGTATCTCTGCAATAAATAATTGAAAGTATTCACAGACTTTAAACCATCCTGTATTTACGTAACTTTCACTGAATGTTTCGTGTGTAAGAATATTACTTTAAATTGAGCTTTGTCATTAAGGAGTTACTTTCCAAAAGTTGCTGATTATTGTTTTTGATAAGAAATTCGTTTTTAGAGGACAACCTTAAGAAGGTTAAAACTTTCTAAATCTGAGGATGCCTTTCTGATAGCACAAACATATAATGTAATTCTTTTTCGAAATTTTTTTTTGAGAGGCTACAACTTGATCCCGTTTTGGATCACGAAAACTGGAGAGTATCCAATACTTGCAATGATGGCTTTGGAGGAATTTGTAATTCACACCTACATTTTCTAGCTTAAAAAACAAAAAAGTGTCGAAAACGATTTACACTTGAAATTAAGAAGCTCCAATCCAGATATAGAACTATCGTTAAATAGACAATAGCACAGATCTTGTGAAGTTTACAATTTAATTTGTCTAAAATGAATTTCTTATACGACAAAATGTAATTTCTTTTCTTTAACAAAGTTTCCTTGGTGAATTTTGATGTTACATTCAATTTTATATTTGTATTATTTGCTGTATAGTATTTGTTGTTGTTTGACTGGCTCACAAAAAGTTTTCCAGCAAGATTGTAGGTCATATTACAAAAAAAGAAAAGATTAGGAACCACTGCTGTAGATTGTAGAAGCACTATCAAGTGTCAGCGATATGTGTATTACACTATTATAACTACTTTATGTAGAGTGTTTTCGGTACTGGGAGTGGGGGGTCTTTACAAAACAATTTACCAACCTTGAAATAAAAAAAAGAATAAACCATTGTTTATATGCAAAATAAATTTACCTTCCGAACCCTGTTGTGTGTTTAGGGTGGGTGGGGGGGTTGGTCGCTTTCGTGGAGGGGGGGATACGTCATTGGCCAAGGGGGATGGTGGGCACTTCTGCGAGAATTTCTTTGGTTATATATATATATATATATATATATATATATATATATATATATATATATATATATATATATATTTAAGCGATTGTCAGTCTGTTTTGTTAAAAAAAATCGTAACTCTTCGTAAAATTGAGCTATTGGTCGACATCTCGTAACGTCATTCGTGGCGAAACCACAACAGGTAACGATAAGAGGTAGCAGCTGCAGTATGAACACTGCAACAGCGTAGTAAGAAGTTGGTGAGTGTGAGCCGAGAATTGCCGGAGAGCACATTAGTAGACCCCCATCAGCGAGAGGTCGTGTGTCCGCTGACCGTGTAGAGGCGCAGTCGCGCTTAACAGGAGCGGCATAGCTCAGCACATGTAGGCAGTGGCGCATTCGATTCCCCAAAGTTAGTGTTGCGTGTACGTGACCTCGCGCCCTCTCCTCGGCCGTCGCGCTGTGGATCTCTTCCTCTTCCTCTTTCTCTTCCTCAGCCCTCCTCTGCCCCTCTTTCGCCCCGCGCCCCACACCCCTCCTCCTCCGCCTCCCCCTACCCCCGTCCCCCACCCCCTCGCCTTCTCCGCTAAGCTATATAACCTTCTTTACGACGCCATTCCAGGAAATCGAAATTTCGCGAGCAACAGAAAACATGGCAGCAGGGGAGTACACTTAGGACGAAGAGATGCGCAACACTGGGTCGCCGGCGGCAGAGGCAGCAGGTGAACAGCCTGCCACACGCGGGGGCACGTGGCGACGCGACAGCCCGCTGGCCTACATACGGAGCGCCGCTGCCCTCCTGCTGCCGCCGTGGACAGGGAGGCGAGCTTCAGGCAGCGCCACACCGTGCCTAGTGGCGCCGCTGCCAACTACACTCAAACCTCGATAGGACGATGTTAATGGGGCCATGGAAATCGTATTGTTACACTGTAGCAGGGTTATTCTTATAGTGAGGATTTCTACTGAAGTTTAACACTTTTGAGAGTTGAGCAACACTCCAGGAATCGATTCCTGCAATTCAATGCCGCATCTTGAAACGATTCCTACGATTCGTTCACGACTCTTTCTCGTCAGCGACGGCAGGATGTTTACAGAATTGCAAAGCGTTCAGCATTCTGCCCATAGATGGCAATACATGTATCTGTCATGGATGTTAGAATCCATCCTTTTGAATCTATTTCTACCAAGGAGGTTAGAATAAAGGGAAATGGCATTATCTATGCCGAGCACATACGTCAGTTGAAGCCTGTCCGCCATCTTGGTCAGTGCTGGAATGCTATTTCTCCGTTAAAACTATGTGTTAAGACGACCCTCTTACTGTTAATGCATTGAACTAACAGACTGCAAAGTATGTACTTTCAAACAATATACTTTCTTGAATAAATAGTAATAATACTATTCATAATATATATGAAAACTTAATTTTAACGGCTAATTTGCCGTTTAACACGTTGTACATCAGGGCAAAACCGTCGGACGTTTTATTCCTATTTTAAGTGACATAAAATATTAGCTCTACAATACGAACACTTTTCCAAAACTTATCAAAATGGCGGAGGCAGGCGTCACTTTTTCAGCATAATGGCGTCTCCCTGTATTCTAACCTCCTCGATTCCTACGATTCGTTCACGATTCTTTCTGGTCAGCGACGGCACGATTCTTACAGAATTTCAAAACGTTCAACATTCTACCCATAGATGGCAATAAGAGGTATGTGTCATGGATGTTACAATACAACCTTTTGAATCTATTCTTACGATTCGTTCACGATTCTTTCTGGTAAGCGATGGCACGATTGTTACAAAATGCAAAAAAGGAGACAATATTGGTATCGGGATTTATGCAATTTTTTATATTTATGGTGCATTTAAGTTCAAACTTAAAATAATAATCAGCCAAAGCCATTCGATTCAACTCTCAAAAATTAGCGAGAAAATAGTCTTTGAAGTTTTGCAAGAGAATATAAATACACAGCTGACCATTAAAATTTCTACACCACGAAATGATGTCCTACAGACGCCAAATTTAACCGGCAGGAAGACGTTGCTGTGATATGCAAATGATTAGCTTTTCAGAGCATTCACACAAGATTGGCGCTGATGGCGACACCTACAACGTGCTGACATGGGGAAAGTTTCCAACCGATTTCTCATACACAAACAGCAGTTAACCGGATTTGCCTTGTGAAACGATGTTGTGATGCCTCGTGTAAGTAGGAAAAATGCGTGCCATCACGTTTCCGACTTTGACAAAGGTCGCCTTGTAGCCTTGATTGAGGTTTATCGTATCGCGACATTGTTGCTTGCGTTGGTCACGATCCAAAGACTGTTAGCAGAATAAGAATCGGTGGTTTCAGGAGGGCAATACGGAACGCCGTACTGGGTCCCAATGGCCAAGTAACACTAGCTGTCGAAGTGACAGGCATCTTATCCGCAGGGCTGTAACGGATCGTGCAACCATGTCTCGATCCCAGAGTCAACTGATGGGGACGTTTGCAAGACAACAACCATCTGCACGAACAGTTCTAAGACGTTTCCAGCAGCATGGACTATCAGCTCGCAGACCATGGCTGTGGTTACCCTTGACGCTGCATCACATACAGGAGTGCCTGCGATGGTGTATGTAACGACGAACCTGGGTGCACCAATGGCAAAACGTCATTTTTTTCGGATAAATCCAAGTTATGTTTACATGATGGTCGCATCCATGTTTGGCAACATCGCTGTAAACTCACATTGGAAGCGTGTATTCGTCATCGTCATACTGGCGTATCACCCGGCTTGATAGTATGGGGTGCCATTGATTACACATCTCGGTCACCTCTTTTTCGCATCGACGGCACTTTGAACAGTGGCCCTTACTCTTGAGATGTGATACGACCTGTGGCTCTACCCTCATTCGAACCCTGCGAAACCCTACACTTCAGCAGAATAATGCACGACCGTATGTTGCAGGTCCCGTACGGGCCTTTCTGGATACGGAAAATGTTCGACTGTTGCCCTGGCCAGCGCATTCTTCAGATCTGTCACCAATTGAAAAGTCTGGACAATTGTGGCGGCCGAGGGGACTAAGGCGCTCCAGTCACGGTCTGCACGGCCACTACGGTCGGGGGTTCGAATCCCCCCTCGGGCATGGATATTTGTGCCGTCCTAGTTCGTAAGTAGTTCATAAGTAGTTTGTAAGTTTAGGGACTGATGACCCCGAAGTTAAGTCCCATAGACTATACAAACATTTGAACATTTTTGAAACATTTGACAATCGTGGCCGAGCAACTGGCTCATCACAATACGCCAGTCACTACTCTTGATGAACTGTGACGTCGTGTTGAAGCTGCATGGGCATCTGTACCTGTACACGCCATCCAAGCTCTTTTTGACTCAATGCCCAGGCGCATCAAGGCCGTTATTATGGCCAGAGATGGTTGTTCTGTGTACTGATTTTTCAGGATCTATGCACCCAATTTGTGTGAAAATGTAATCACATGTCAGTTCTAGTATAATATGGAATAGGTTCACAGATTTGTGACTGGCTGGAAGACTTCCTAAGTAATAGAACGCAGTACGTTGTTCTCGACGGCGAGTGTTCATCAGAGACGAGTGTATCGTCAGGCGTGCCCCAGGGGAGTGTGATAGGACCGCTATTATTTTCTATCTATATAAATGATCTGATGGACAGAGTAAGTTGTAATTTGCGGCTGTTTGCTGATGATGCTGTGGTGTATGGGAGGGTGTCGTCTGTAACTGACTGTAATAGCATACAGGTTGACTTAGACAAAATTTGTAGTTGGTGCGAAGAATGGCAGCTAGCTCTCAATGTAGAAAAATGTAAAGTGATGCGCATGAGTAGAAAAAACAATCCTATAATGTTCGAATACAGCATCAGTAGTGAGCTTCTTGATGCGGTCGCGTCGTTCAAATATCTAGGCGTAACATTGCAGAGCGATATGAAATGGAACGAGCATGTAAGGACAGTTGTGAGTAAGGCGGACAGCAGACTTCGGTTTATTGGGAGAATTTTGGGAAGATGTACTTCACCTGTAAAGGAGACCGCGTATAAAACGCTTGTACGACCACGTCTTGAGTATTGCTCAAGTATTTGGGACCCACAGCAGATCGGTTTGAAGGAAGACATAGAGGCGGTTCAGAGGCGAGCAACTAGGTTTGTTACCGGTAGGTTCGACCAATGCGCGAGTGTCACGGAAATGCTCCGGCAACTCAATTGGGGATCGCTGGAAGAAAGACGACGTTCTTTTCGTGAATTTCTGTTAAGTAAATTTAGAGGGCCGGAATTTGAAGCTGAGTGTAGTACGATCTTGCTGCCACCTACTTACATTTCGCGTAAAGATCACAAAGACAAGATAAGAGAAATTAGGGCTCGTACGGAGGCATATAGGCATTCTTTTTTTCCTCGTTCAATTTGGGAGTGGAATAGGAAAGGAAATGCCTAGTAGTGGTACAGTGTACCCTCCGCCACGCACCTTACGGTGAATTGCGGAGTATGTATGTAGATGTAGATGTAGAATATATTTGTCCAATGAATACCCGTTTATCATCTGCATTGCTTCTTGGTGTAGCAATTTTAATGGCCAGTAGTGTACATATTATGCTACCAATTATTTCTGCTGTCGGTGTAACTCATTTGGTAACGTTATAGGTGGCAAACTATTGGATGTAGATCATGTAGTTCGAATCTTGCTGTAACCTCCTATTTCAATAATTCAGCCATTTAAATATGAGTTTCATTGAATGGTAGTTAGCACATATCTAATCGTTACAACGTACTTATTATGTAAAATCACGTAGTTTCAGGAAACACGTCTATATAAATAAACTTTAAAAATCAAAATCCGTCTTATATATATTACATGTAGGTCTAAACTGTATAAATAACGCCCGCATGCGTGTTTGTGATAAGAGGTACGTAAATTTTAAACATACTGTGATTTCTTGATGTTAACCGTGTGTATTGTCAGCTGTGTATTTCGGTGGGTTTCGTTTCTGTCATATGTAATTCGTGAATAATAATGAACGGATCACAAGCTTTGTTCTGTGCTTCTTTTGTTCACACGTGTACTCCTGCCTGACTGCTTTCTCGAGTTCGTAATCATTCGGCACCATCTGCCAGTCGCCTTCGCATCACGAATCGTTGGGTCTTGGAGTCTTATGGACGACTGCTCTCTGGAATTCGTAACAGTTCGGCACGATTCGGCAGCAGCCTACGAATCATGGATCTTTGGAACGAGGAAACGTCACGAGACAAAACGATTCTTTTGAACGATGGTTCATCCGAAACACAATTCGACTCTCGCGATTATTTATTTGTATTCGTTCTAATGAATGGCTCGTTCACGAATCGCCACAACTCTAACATTTGTGGTCCGTCCACTAACCGTTGCCTACGAATGATGAGTTATGCTCGCAGTTCGTGTGTTTCGTTATGCAGATTGATGCTTTAATTATGCAAAAAATTCCACAAAATGGTAACACCAGCAAGAGAAATGTTCGTGTCTTTAGAGTGTGACACATCTACGCGTAGGCAGTGCCGCCAAGATGTCACAGTACAGTCGATCGCTTACAGATCAACAAATTTTGCATGTTCTCCTCAATGATTCGGAGTCTCAAGGAGAATTTAGTCACGATTCTGAAGATAACAGATATACTGTAGGTAATTATAACATATTAACTGCAATTTCGAATTTGTAATATTTTCGTGTAAAATATTGTAAACTTCTAACGATAATGCAGTTTATCAAGTTGTACATATCTCTTTTATTCGCAGGAGAAGAGCTTCATGACAATATTGACATGACGTCTCTAAAGGAAACGCGTCAAATACATCGCGAATTTCTGAATGGTAATTACGTATGATTGTAAAAAATAACATCCCTAATGTAATTTAGTTCTTTAATGTAATTTTTGTAAATAAATACCTCTCAGTTTATTCTTATAAATCATAAACAAGTGCAATTTTCTTTCTACCTACAATACACCCTACTATAAAACATTTTTATTTTACTTGTTTCAGTTACAAACTGGTGATAACAGTATAAATATAAGTGAAGTTGGTAACTACAATGTGCTACTTCATTTTAAAGTTTAAACTACGCTGGTAAAATCAGAAAAAAGTGTAACGATTTAGCTGTAACCGTTCCTAAATTATGTTATTTCGAAAAACGACAGAAATTCCCAGCCTTAAAGTGAGATCAGCATATACAGTACGTACAGTTGCTCCAAAATATATTCGTCATGCCCGGCGGTTCATATTTTTTAGAAATGCGAAGTCGTCTATTCGTTGATCCCCGTCTAACCCTTGTCCCCTGCTGTCATTACTCTTTATATATAAAAATTCATATACATACACATACTTGACAATTACGAATTAAGAATAGGTTAATGTTTTGTTAGAAAGCTAAAATGCTATATTACCAAAATCAGATCATTAACCCTTACGCTTTCTTCAAAATAGAGTGAGAAGCGTTATGAAATTAAAAACTCACACACGATTTTCACAAGCAACGGAAAACATGTAAGGAAAACGTAGGTTGATGAAACGATTTGGGTGGTCCTATATTCCGTCAACAGTTTTTACAGCTTTACAATTGGAAAAATGATTTCCTCATTTTTCTCAGCTCGGCCCAACGGGAGTGGCTATCCCCACGCGGCTCATTGTAAATAAATATTCCTTTAAATCAAGAGTGGTCACTTTACCCACTCTCGATTTTTTGAATGGGTACAGCTACCGCGGTACCAAATCTTCAGATGGTTGGAAATCTAAGGGACTTGACTGCTAGGGTTATCAAAAAAAAAAAATAAAAAAAAAAAAATAAAATAAAAAAATAAAAAAAATAAATAAATAAATAAATAAATAAATGTTCAAATGTTTGTAAACCTATCGGACCAAACTGCGTGGTCATCAGTCCGTAGCTTACAAACTACTTAAACCTAGGTAAACTAACCTAAGGACAAACACACACACCCATGCCCCAGGGAGGACTCGAACCTCCACGGCGATCAACCGCGCGCTCCGCAGCGAGACGCTTTAGACCGCTCGGCTACTCCACCGCGGCTACGGTTATCAGTCCCTAGATTTACGAATTACATAAACTAACTTAAACTACGAGGGTGAGTCAGTAAATAAGCCGCAAAGCTGAGGTACATACGCCAGTACTGCCTTTACAAGCCTGAAAATTGCTTTACTTCTAAGATCACTCCACCCGTAAATTTGAATACTCATCCCATCGTTCGAGAAGGCTTTAAAAGCCTGGAGCTTGGAATTTTTCTGGCAGCGTTTGCATCTTGTATGAGACGCTCTTGAGCTGTAACTTTATTTGCTTCCTTAAACTGGTGCAATCCACAACATGGATGTGTCGTAGTTGTAGATAAATACCCCTACATAGCGCGTTGTACTGGAGTGTCTTGCTCAATTTTCGGCCTATTTACTGACTGACCCTCGTAACTTATGCTAAGGACAACACAAACATCCATGCCCGAGAGAGCACTCGAACCTCCGACGGAGAGCAACTGTGCACTCCGCAGCAAGTCGCCTTAGAACGTTCGGCCACTCCACCTCAGTACTCACTTCTTCCACCGGGCTTGATTCATCTAATATATAACTGTATATTTGAGAGTGAATAAAGGATGGCAGACTGAAATAAAGCAGAGACATGGACGTCTTCATTGACCAGTAAAAATGAGAATACAATAAACACAGATTGCTGTTTAAATAAAAGTGGTTAGTATTCAGAAGTAAAGACAGGCAACGTACGACGCAAAATAAGTATTCGTCTACAGTACTGGAATTCATATTTCGAACATAGAATGTTATTGTTAACTCTTAGTAGTGCCTCCTATCGTTAAGACGGCCATCTTTTTCACAGCTCAATGCGGGACTTTTCAAGGATGTGAAGGAGGACTAACAAGAAAAGTACTTGGGCTCGAACAAACATATCTGTATGAACGTTTGGTTACAGGATCTCTACGCACACCTCAATGTGCTGGTGGGTGTCGATTTTATGCAAAGCTCTGCAACCAAACTCTAGATAGCACTGTAGATCTAATTGTAGACGCCATACGTAATGCAGATATCTTAACTATAACTTATGTAATAATCATTGTACATGTTCTCTAGCGAACTGTCATCAAAAGCCGTGATGATAGTTGCAACTTTAACCTTCTTCCCGAAAGACTGTTGGTATTCACTGCCACTGCTTCCATCGCCTCTTCCCGCACTTACAGTAGCACTACCGCTTGCAATGAGTTGTTCGTCATTATCATCCCTATTATCATTATTATGAGTTTGTAACAACCGTATCTAACTTATGCTCATATTTCTGTACCGTAACAGATACGAGAAAGCATGCAAATGATTCATCTTCTACACTAATACCATCTTCACGAAGAAGGGTTCTTCGTAACTTCATCTCAACTAATCGCAATACATTAGCAGGATTGATTAGCAATCGCCACCCCATCTGACGCTTCACCACACAAATAACGCCACAAATCACAACTTCGGAGGCACACTGCACCGTCCCTACTGGCGAACCGACAGGTCACACGCAGAGGCCTCTAACGGACGACTGCAGAGTTCTACAGATGCGTGGGTATCACTAGTGCAATAAGGGATCTTTACTTTATCTCTCATACGATTTTGGTGTATATGTGTTTGTACGAGCCCAAGTACTTTCCTTGTGAGATCACGGGACTCTTTGTGCCAGTTATTCTGAAAATAGGAAAGAAATTTAGGCGAGCAGAGTAGACCTACTCATTTACTTTTAAACTATCATATCTAGCATGAGTGACATTTTATTCCTAAGTGTCAATTTTTATTTACAGGTCATAAATATTTTCTCATGCTCCTCTTTTGAATTTTAGAGTCTGACAATATTTAACATATTCTTTCTCCGTTATGTTTCTTCGATCACCTTCGGTGTCTGTACTACTTTTATTTGTTCCAGCTCTTAGACCATCGTGCTCCATACATTTTATCAAGTAGCATACACAGCCTAAGGAATTATGTTTTGCAATAAACTTGAATTAAATTTGATAAAAAACAACTATTTAAAACCATTTGAACTACTCTTTTATAGAGTTTAACTGTGCCTTACTACATATAATACTCACTCACTTTTGTTGTTACATTTTCAGAATTTCCTGAAAGAAGTGAGATGAATTCCGATTTGTACTTGCATGTCAGATTTTAAATACGTTTATACAGACTGTGATAATACGAGGGTTGTCAACAAAGTACAGTAAGCCCCGTTTCTACTTCTAAAAGCGACAGCGGTACGATCGCAGTTTCGCTTATACGTGGCAGTTACTTGACTCAAGGGGAAGACATGTACGCCAGTTTCAGATCGCTGCTGCCAAAGTGTGCTTTGTAGTGTTTCTTCATAATGTCAGCCGTAATTTAAAATTCCGCCGCGCGTGAAATCAGATCTATGAATCGTTTCATGAATGCAAAGAAAGTTAAACCAAAGAAAATTCATCGGCAACTCTGCGAGGCTTACGGACAAAATGCTATGAGTAATTCCACGATAATGCCCGACCTCACACGGCGAATGTGACCAAACAACTCTTACGGAAATTTCACTGAGACGTTTCTGATCATCTTCCGTGCAGCCCGGACCTCGCTCCTAGCGACTTTAATCTCGATCTAAAATCTGTTCTTCGTGGTGAACACTTCAACGATGATGACAAGCTGAAATAACATGTTACCACATGGTATAATACACAGGCGGCAACCGTCTATAAAGAACACATACAAAAACTTGTGCCACGCTATGACAAGTGCCTACATTTCGGAAGCTATGTAGAAAAAAATGTTCAAATGTTTGTTAAGCTTAAGGGACTTAACTACGGGGTCATCAGTCCCTAAACTTACAAACTACTTAGGAACTACCTACAACTAAGGACGGCACAAATATCCATGCCTGAGGGGGGATTCGAACCCCCGACCGTAGTGACCGTGCAGACCGTACCTGAAGCGCCTCAGTCTCCTCGGCCACCGCGGCCGGCAGCTATGTAGAAAAGTAGTTTAACAGTGGTAGATTTTTGTACAATAAATTTTTTTTTCTGTATCTGTACACGTTTGTTTTATATAACCAAACGGAACTTACTTTGTGGACGTACCTCGTATTACATCAAGTTTGCCACCTTGAACACCGAAGAAAGATTGTATTACACTTATTGAAACGTACTTAAAAACACACAGAAAATATGCCAAAAACAGAATTTTTTAATAAGTCGTCCTAGCACCAAATGCAGTACCAGCTTAAAACAAAAATAACTTCCACTGCTAGCGAATTTGTCATTTTGAAATACATGGTGTGTATCTTTTTTTTCTTTGTATTCAATGTAAGGAAACTCAATTATTCGTAGATGATGCATTGTGAGTTGACCTGCAAGCAGTATGACATAGCGTGCCGTACACAAATTGTTTCGGATTGTGCTCTTAAAGCAACAATTTTAAAATTACTGGAAAGCGAGAATGCGGGAATCTTTTGCCATTTTGCGGGACATTTTCAGTAATTATCCCAATCCAGGACACCGAGTCCTAAATGCAGGACTGTCCCGCAGGATCCGGGACGGTTAGCATGCTTATGCTTTCCTCTTTATAATCGCTTGCGTTCTTCTTGGCATGGATTTCGCCAGAGATTCTATTGTTTGCCCTGTAATTTTACGCTGTTCCTCTTGGACAGCGTTCTGTAGAGAATTTATACTGAATATCTGACGATTCCTGGTGATTTTGTTTAGTAAATACCGCAAATTCTCTATACTGCCAGATTAATGTCTGGGGATTTCCGTGTTGTCTGCAACGAGCTGGCCGTGTTACACAACAGTCACAGCTTCGTATCTAGAGCCGTATGTTTGGGATCAATATTTTGTGTAGAAACATAATCCCCATTAACACCAATGTGATTCACACTACTAGATGTGTTTTTACGATAGATCTTATGGTCCTTAATGCCTTCAATGAAACACGCATCCCCCACACCATTTGCACTCAAGCGCCACCACACAATTTCTGAACCCCCTCCATGTTTAACTGAAGCCGTTATATTTCTCTTCTCAAGTTCACAATTCCTTTTTCTCCACGCACTTACTCGCTCATTTGTCTTAAACAGTTTCAGGCCACGGTGATTTAGACTTGAGACTACAGAAAGAAGTTGATGTCTGGACACAATGTGCAGTTTTCCCTTCCCCATCGACAGCTACCATCTCTCCCCTTCCCCCATCATCTATATGCGTTCCTGATGAACTGAAAACTTATTTCAGAAGACAACTGACATGTAACAAGCGGACTGAGTTACATCACATAACAGCATTGTACGGATACAAAAAGTCAAACGGTCGCACTGGCCGATATGCTCATCCTTCCCCTAACGAACCAGAGGCATTTGTAACTAAAGTCACTGTTTATTGCACCACAATTTCAACCTATGAATTGTTCGATGCTGTTCTATGTTATAATGGAATTGGGACTGCAAAAGGTCTAGTTTTAATTCCATATAATTCCTGTTACTTATTTTAACAGTTGCTGTCACGTGTGTGACGCGACACATGTTGATTCAGGATGTGCGAATTGGGCACGTTGTTGCAAAGTGAAATCTTGATTTTTTGATTGTTTACTTGAATATTTTAACATTTTTCTTTATTTCAGCTGGGGAATTATTAAGTAAATCGCTATTTATGGCCATTTCGACAGTTCATTTTTTTGACAAGTAAGTTTACCCCCTTCTTACGAGATTTAACATAAGTGTATAACGTTATTTCTTAGTATAATTCCCCGCGTATTTTCTGCAGCGATTCCTTAAGTGAGGGTACCACGTGTTCTAAAGCTAAGATGAAGATATATATATACTATGCCGCCCCACATGTAGACCTTTTGCACCTAATCCCCATATGATATACGTGATGCGATAATAAAGTAATGAGAATGATGTGAAAAAAATGTTTCTTACCGTTTTAGTCAAGATTAGTGTTATCTCCTTCAGAGTAGTTCCCTTCTGATAGCACACACATTTTCCACCGCTTCTGTAATTGATAGTAACATGCCAACTCAACTACTGTAATATCCTCGAAGACCCTCGTCACAGCTTTTTGGACCTCTTGTGTTGTTTGAAAATGGTGTCCCTTGACCGCCATTTTGACTCTTAGAAATAGAAAAAAGTCCCACGGAACGGTATCTGGTGAATAAGGTGGCTGTGGTAGTACTGAAATTTGTTTTAGGTTAAAAATTGCTGTACTGACAGAGCAGTATGGGATGGCGCATTATTGTGATGCAGAATCCAATTATCAGCAATGTTGATATGAACACGAATAACTATTTTACGAAGTCTATCAGAAATTTATTTGTAGTAATATTAATTAACTGTTTGTCCAGGAGGCACCCACTCTATACGAACAATTCCCTTGGAATCAAAGAAGCATACAAGCAGGCATTTCACTTTGGCCTTTGACATGCGAGCTTTTTTTGGTCTGGGTGATCCCTTTGAGAACCATTGCGAACTTCTGCGTTTTGTCTCTGGTTCGTACTGAAAAATCCAACTTTCATCACCATCACACGCCCCAACAATTCTGGATTGATTTCCGTTTGCTCTAACAGATCGGCTGCGACATTTTTCCGTGTTTCTCGCTGTTGTGGTGTGCGAATTTTGGGGACCATTTTTGCACAAATCTTACTCCTACCAAGATCTTATTTTATTATTAGACGAACCATATCTAGATTGATGTTCATTTCTTCTGCAATCATTTTCAAGGATAATCGTCGATCAGATCGTACGAGTTCACGCACCCTAGCAAGTTGACATCCGTCCTTTAGATTGATGGTCGTCCAATGTGGTTTTCATCTTCAGCATTCGTTCTGCCTTCACTAAACATTTTATGCCAACGAAAAACTTGGGCTCTTTACATAACCTCCTCTCCAAAGCCTTCTGAAGCTTGTCGTCGCGTTTTCACCCCTTGTAACGCAAAAAGAAATGGCATACCGTTGCGCAATATTATGTGGTTCCATTTCCTTGGCGAGAGACACAAACACATGTTAACTTATTACAGCACAACTCAGTACTGAGCAGTTGCATCGATATGCCGCTTTGACTAGAAGCAGCTTATAGAACAAGGTCAAAGATATTGTACCTACGCAAACCTGCAGGGTTGCCACAAGTTGCAAAGAAAATCAGTCCTATTACTTTATTGTCGGACATCGTATATAGTTCTAGTCTTGCCCTATAACTTAACAACTATCTTTAATGGATTACTTTAGTCAACAGATGTGCTTTTATGAATGCTCATATGGACAACTATAGATCCAAATGTTTGTTGACAACTATAAATCCAACTATTCGATGTACGGCATAATTTAGTGACTCTGATTTAATCGACCTTTGCCCATTTCATACGTAGTTGATTTTGACTGGCGCTTCACGCCATGTTCTGTGGTTTTATAAGATAAGTAATTTGTAAGTTTAGGGACTGATGGCCCCGTAGTTAAGTCCCATAAGCTGTCCAAACAAAACAAACAAACAAACCCATGCCCCAGGGAGAACTCGAACCTCCGACGGCGAGCAACCGCGCGTACCGCAGCAAGGCACCTTAGACCGCTGGGCTACTCCACCGCGGCTCTATGGTTTTACTTGGACTTTGTCCACACATACTTTATTGACTATCTTAATGTAGAATGCATTGTATCTAGATATGACTTTCTATGTTATTTGATGAAGAATACTTATATTCTGTACTTGACTTTGTCGAGAGAGAAAAATCATAATTTAAATATGAATTTCAGTCGATGTAATTGTTATTTGTGGTCTAAGTCATTTGCGTTCGTGATGATTAGGTCAAATTCACCGTAATCTGAGGCCCATGAAGTGTCGCTGACTGTTACACACCCATTGCTGGAGTAGTATTTGAAGTTTTCATATTTTACTTTACTTTAATGCTGATTACTTTCCACGCTGTCAGTCCATATGTTCTCACGCATTTTTTCCGTTGTTGGATTATTTATATTATTGACGTTCGTTAATCCCTGTCGTATACTCTGTGAAGTTTTACTGCAATGGCCACTCATCAACCCTTTCATACCCAGTGTTGTTCCTGGACAACAACGTATTAAAAGTTGATTTATACCGTATTTTGTGTATCAATCCTTAAAGTAGCATTTTTGGTGATGAACAAATTGCTTCTAGTACGATATTTTGCCGCTTAGTACGGCCTGTAGCCACGTCTGAAACATTAAGCTGTCCATCTTGGAGGTTGTGTTGCGTTGCCGTCTATACGTGGCTGAGAGTGTAAGCGTGAGTGTGGTTCGTTTTGTTTTACTCCAGCAGTGAATTGTATTGTCTATGGTGATGTGGCAAAGATTATGCTAGTGTTATTGATCTGGCACTGTTAACTAACGTCCAAGTAATAAATTACCTCGATACAAACGTTTGTGTTGTGCATGAATTTTAATTTTTCCAATGCTGATTTCGTGCTGTGGGCTGAAAGGGTTAATTTAATTCTATATACTGCCCTAAATAATGTAATTTATCGTTAGGAATGCTAAGCACCTATACAATTATTTCCTATATTTCATTCTTTTATACAGGGTGAAAAGTATTTAAACCGAGAAACTCTGGGATGTTGTTTTTGTGTCCCAACTTCGTCGCCGCTTTTGTGTCCCAGCCTCGTCGTAGGTGTCGGTGGCCGAGTGGAATGACACCGACACGCTGGTGCAGGTACAGAGGGGAGCAGCCAGAAACTATAAACACTCGAGTAAATTAGAAAGAGATATATTGCACAGAATGTAACAATACTTAACTTTTACATAGTACTGCAGAATGTTGATCCATAGTTGTTAGAGGCCTGCCTAGTGCCTGTACAATAGCAAAGGCTTCACTGGTGCCTATCTGATTACGATGGTCCTAACTCGTTGCTATCTCAGTCCGAAGTGCGAAGTGAACGATGTCCTTCAGTGGTGGCCACGAGCGGCGTTGTCGCAGAGGGCGCTCGTGGCTGTCGTCGTGAGAACGCCGCGCCGTGCGTGCATGACGGCGCGCGGCGAAAGTAGGTGGCGCGCACTTTGTACTTGTGCGACACCACACCCCTCCCCCCCAAACCGCCGCGCCGTCGTGGCGTAGGGCTGAGGGCCACGGCGACGGCACTGGGAGGAGGGCCTGGGCGGGGGCGTTACTGGTGGGACGGGCGTCGTAGCGGAGGCCGGGATCGAGACGCCGTCCGCGCCCCGGCATCCGCCTTGCGATCCTCCAGGGAACCCGCCGAAACCTGGGGAAGGGCGCCCGCCCCCGCCCAGAGGGAGCAGGTCATCTTCTTCTGAGGTGCGTGGCCCAAGCTGGGGGGGCCCGCACGGTCCCGGAGTCCCTCTCGGTGACGCTGTCATCTGCGGCGGCGACAGCGGCGGCGACGACTGCGTCGGATGTACGTCGACGTCCATAGGGATCTCGTAGTCCGGGGACGAACGATGTGGTTGTGCTCCCTGGCGGTGAACTGGGTCTGGAATCAAGAAACCGGAGACAGGATCGCGCGGTCTGTGCAGGCGCAATTGGTTTGCGTGGCGCCGCAGCTCCGACCCTGTGGAAGAACGTACAATAAACATATTGCGACCAAGCACGCGCTGAATGGTGCCCGGCAACCATGTCTTCTTGTTTCCAGCAAACACCCTGTACAGCACCGGCGTAGAAACCTGAAAACGCGTAGCGCCATACGAACCGACTCGGTGCGTGGGAGGCTGCAGCAGGTGAAGGAGAGTGCGGTGACGGCGGCCGTGTAGCAGCTCGGCAGGAGACGGGCCGTCACGTGGCATGCACCGATACGTAGACAGGAAAATTTGAAGAGCTTGCTGCCTGGAGTGCTGACCTTTCATCTTCTCCATGTGAGACTTGAATGTTCGAACGAAACGTTCTGCTTCACCATTGGACTGAGGGTGAAAAGGTGCGGTGGTGATATGCTGAATGCCATTCACACGACAAAACTGTTGAAATTCCGCACTAACAAACTGAGGTCCATTGTCACTGACGATAGTTTCAGGCAAGCCTTCGATGCAAAACACTGATGTTAAGGCACTGATTGTACTAGACGCCGTCGTTGAGTTCATGGCAATCACAAAAGGAAACTTGCTGAAAGCGTCTACAACAATTAACCATCGCGTATTCCAGAAAGGTCCGGCAAAGTCAATATGTAAACGTTGCCATGGTCCCTTGGGGCGTGGCCAGTCTGAGAAACGTTGCGGTGGAGCCGCCTGATGCTCCGCACAAACAGTACACTGTGACGTCATGTCCTCTATCTGAGCGTCCATACCAACCCAGGTACAATGACGTCTGGCCAGTTGCTTTGTCCTAACAATACCCCAATGTCCTTGATGCAGGAGGCGTAACACTTCACGTTGCAGGGAACGAGGAACAATCACTCTTGCTTGGTCGTTGTCGGTATGCAACAACAGTACACCCTGACTTAAAGATAATGCATGACGTTGTGCAAAATAACGTCGAACCAGAGGCCGATCAATGTCTTTGGCTCTGGCAGGCCAACCAAAGCGAACAAAACGTGCTACCACACTTAAGTCTGCATCCGCAGCCGTTTCCTGTGCAACCCGACGAGAGTTCAAAGGGAAATCTGCGACAGCGGAAGCATCTCTGGAGTCTATCTGACAACATGCCATTTCTGAAGAATCAAACGACACATCCTGGCCAACCGGAAGTCGGGAAAGTGTGTCCGCGTTAGCATGTTTAGTGGTAGGTCGGTACAAAATCTCATACTGATAATTAGACAATATCAAGGACCATCTCTGAAGCTTTTGTGCCGTTCGTGGCGGAATTGGCTTTGTGGGTGAGAACAACGACGTGAGAGGCTTGTGGTCAGTCAACAAATAGAATTTTCTGCCATAGAGATAATGATGGAACTTTGTGACGCCGTAAATGATTGCTAAGGCCTCCTTTTCTATCTGACTGTAATTCTGTTGCGTCGGCGTCAGTAGCTTGGATGCAAAGGCAATAGGACGATCGTGACATCCAATACGATGCGACAGAACAACACCCAGACCGTACGACGAGGCGTCAACTGCTAACACTACAGGCTTCTGTGGGTCAAAGGGAATCAAACATGCATCACTGAGTAGTGCAGACTTTAATTTGTCAAAGGCAACCTGACAATCTTTAGACCATACAAAAGGAACATTCTTCCTACGTAAGTGATGCAGTGGAGCTGCAATCTGAGAGGCATTGGGAATAAATCTGAAATAATAGTTCAGCTTCCCCATTACTGCTTGCAATTCGTGCACATTCGTAGGAGGAGGCAAGTCTTTGATTGCTCTAAGATGTGACTGTAAGGGATGAATTCCTTGGGCATTAATCACATGGCCTAGGTACTCTATTTCAGTTTGAAAAAACGAACACTTTGCTTTATTGCAACGTAGACCTGCTGCAGTCAAAACTTTGAAAAGGCACTCCAGGTTTGCTAAATGTTCTTCAACTGTACGTCCGGATACCACAATGTCATCTAAATAGTTCGAACAACACGGTACAGAAACTGTCAGCTGTTCCAAAAAACGCTGAAAAATAGCGGGAGCGGAAGAACTGCCAAAGGGTAGGCGTTGAAATTGAAAAAGGCCCATGTGAGTATTAATGACGAAAAACTTTTTTGACTCGTCATCAAGTGGAATCTGTAAGTATGCCTCTGCTAAATCAATCTTGGAAAAGAAGCGAGACTGTCCTAATTTGTCCATCAGTTCCTCAGGTCTGGGCAGGGGATAAGTGTCGACAATTGTTTGACTGTTCACTGTTGATTTGAAGTCCGCACAGAGACGAAGTTTTCCTGACGGCTTGGGTATAATCACTATAGGCGAGGCCCACTGACTCGCAGAAACAGGAGAAATCACCCCACTATCTTGCCAACGTTTAAGTTCTTCGGCAACTGTATCACGCAAGGCGATAGGCACTGGTCTAGCTTTACGAAATTTTGGAACTGCAGATTCTTTTAACGTTACATGTGCCACGAAGTCTTTTGCACAACCTAGTTCCGGCGAAAACAGGTCACTATATTTGTCACACAATGCATTGATTTTATCCTGAGGCACTATTGACGAAATTTGAAGCACATCTCTTTGAATTGATAAACCAAACAAGTCAAAAGCATCTAGTCCAAAAATGTTCTGCGTAGATTTGGCCTGAAGAACAACAAAAGCAACTGTTTTTGTTACACCTTGAAAAGAGGCAGGCAGGCTACACGTTCCTAGCACCGGAATAGTTTGTCCTGTGTACGCTGTTAACACTTGCTGTGACGGCGACAATTTTGGCGAACCCAGAAGTTCATAAGTATCTTTATTTATTAATGTGACAGCGGAACCAGTATCAAGCTGAAATTGCACAGTCTTATTTTCTATAGAGAGAGTAACAAACAGCTTGTGCTTCTGGCGCACGACCGGTGCGCGAATGTGGGCAACGTCTAATACATATTGTTTTCTGCGCTTGCGCGGGTTGCGTGCGGTAGGAAGCGGCGCATACTCGGCACACAGCGGATTAACCACACTGTCACTAGATGACACTACCGCCGGATCGGCGTCCGCGCAATGCGAGGCTACTGCACTAAAATTACTTTGAGTAGCTACACCAATTCTACTGTCTCTAGCTACACAGTACGGGGCACTATTACAATTAGAAGTTGCAGAAGGCACTATTTTCACTACAGGAATGCACTGTTCATAGTCATTTTGCTTGTCCCGAACCCTTTTCCGTTGCACTGTTTTACGCGCTCGTCGGCGCTTGCTACGTGGTGCACTATATAGTTTTGCCATAGGCGCAGAACTACTTTCTTGAAATTGAGATCCAAGGAAAGCACTGTTCAATTCCACAGCCCGTATAACATTTACAGAATGAACTGTTCTCGCACTTTGCGAAGCACCATTTCTAACGTTACTGTTCTTTGAGTTTTTAATTTGCATACACACAGACTGCACATGTCCCGATTTGCCACATTGATAACAGGTTGCGTTGCGACTAGGGCAATGAGCACGCTTGTGGCGAGACACACACTGGGGGCAAGATTTACGTACATTTTTCTGAAATGAGCGTTGGCGCCCGTTATTCAAATCACTGTTTCTAACACGACGGGGTGACCTTTGTGTCGCACTTTTACACTGGCTACTGTTCACTGTCTGTTCAGCACGGCCGGTAGAAAAATAAGAATCACTAGTGCTATACTGAGAACTACGGCTAGGAAAGCGTCCGTTGGGGCGCACTGAATTAACACTGTGGCTTTGCATTTCTACATCTGCTAAGTCAAAAGTATCATGCGCTTCAATAAGTTGCAGTACACTGTCTAATGAGGGGTCAGACTGTTTCAGAATTGCTGCTCTAATTCTGGGGTCCTGAATATTCTGCGTAATCGCATCCCTCAACATCACGTCACTATACGAAAGTCCACAAGAGCAAGTAAATTTACATTGGCGGGTTAAGCCCTTCAATTCCGTAATCCATTCTTGGTGTGACTGCTGCGGTAATTTTTTAAGTCTGAAAAATCGGTATCGTGCAGCGGCTACAAGAACTTTTCTTTCATAATGAGCATTCAGTGCATCTACAATTTGTTCAAAGTCTACATCACGAGGAGATGCGTGAGGGAATAGTTTTTGCAATAATACGAAGGTCTGGGGGCCCACTACAGATAATAACAGATGCTTCACTTTCTGACCTGTAATTTGATGAGCCGCGACGAGTTCTTGAAACTGTGCTAAATAGTCGCTCCATTCTTCCTCACGTTCGTTGTACTGGCGGAACGTCGGAAGCGGTGCGGCGGCAGGTGTGGGCTGCTGATGTGACGACTGTTGTTGTTGGTGAGCAGCCTGTGTCGTCAACTGCGACACGGCCTGGAGAAGCTGGGTAATTTGCGCCGTCTGTAACTGAATAATTTCCATTAAGTTTGGGTTCGGGGTAGTGGCCATGCCGACCGATTAGGCGCCGCGTATACAAGTAACTTATAACAAAACACAAATGCAATATGAAAGAGGACTCGCTCTGCAACAAAAAAGTCCACAAAACACGTAACAGAATATCTTTCCCCAAAATTCTTATATTAAGGGTGGGTGGGCGGGAGCAATTTCTGCGTGCTCCGACTGCTGCTGTCTGGCTGCTGCAAGCGGGCTGGTCCAAGGTTCGTCTATCACTCCTCGTCGCCACTTTTGTGTCCCAACTTCGTCGCCGCTTTTGTGTCCCAGCCTCGTCGTAGGTGTCGGTGGCCGAGTGGAATGACACCGACACGCTGGTGCAGGTACAGAGGGGAGCAGCCAGAAACTATAAACACTCGAGTAAATTAGAAAGAGATATATTGCACAGAATGTAACAATACTTAACTTTTACATAGTACTGCAGAATGTTGATCCATAGTTGTTAGAGGCCTGCCTAGTGCCTGTACAATAGCAAAGGCTTCACTGGTGCCTATCTGATTACGATGGTCCTAACTCGTTGCTATCTCAGTCCGAAGTGCGAAGTGAACGATGTCCTTCAGTGGTGGCCACGAGCGGCGTTGTCGCAGAGGGCGCTCGTGGCTGTCGTCGTGAGAACGCCGCGCCGTGCGTGCATGACGGCGCGCGGCGAAAGTAGGTGGCGCGCACTTTGTACTTGTGCGACACCACAGTTGTAGGGGACATCAAAACAAATATTTTTCCCAAATGTCATTTTTTCCTATGAGGAGTATTTAAACCGGTAGAGGAAGATGTCTCTGGCAGCAAATTAATTAAATCAACAAACACATTTCCATTTTTTTTATTACCAAGAAACAGTACATTAACACGACCCAATTACAATTACAGTAGATTTACAAAACTGCCTCCATTGACACGTAAACAAAGGGACTTATGGGACTTAACTACGGGGTCACCAGTCCCTAAACTTACATACTACTTACGAACTAGCTAACATTAAGGACGGCACAAATATCCATGCCCGAGGAGGGATTCGAACCCCCGACCGTATTGGCCGTGCAGACCGTGACTGGCGCGCCTCAGTGCCCTCGGCCATCGCGGCCGGCGGCAACCAGATCCTCTTCTGATGCAACAGGAGTTGCGTAAACAAGGTTGCACATCTCTCCCCACACAGAAAACTCCAGAGGGGACATATCTGGGGATCGAGCAGGCCATGGTACGGGACCACCTCTGCAAATCTACGTTTCTGGGAACCGTCGGTCCAGGAATCGACGCACACGACGAATGAAATGTGCCGGCGCCCCGTCATGTTGGAACCACACGCGTTGTCTTGTAGGGGGCGGGACGTCTTCCAGCAATTCTGGCAATGTTCTGGCGGGAAAATTGTAATAGTGCCTGCCATTTAATACGGACTCCACCGGTTTAAATACTCCTCATAGGAAAATATGACATTCGGGAAAAACATTTGTTTTGGTGTCCCCTATAACTTCCCAGAATCTGTTGGTTTAAATACTTTTCACCATATAAACTCTCAATATCTTGACACATATTTACTACTGCTTGAGATATATTAGGGTACAAACAGTCTGAATAAATATTATTCATTACATACCGGGTGATCCCAAACAATCAGTATAAATTTGAAACCTTAATAAATCGAGGAATAGTGTAGATAAAGAGGTAAAAATTGACACACATGAGAAGGGGTTTTATTAGAACCACATCTACCGTTATCGGGCCTTTTGTCTTCGAGGAACTGCGTGATTGTGGTTTTGTAACTGCTACCGTGACGGGTGATATGTTACAGAATCGCATCATTCCCAGCCTGGCTGATAAACACCTGCTGTAACGTACGATTTTTATGCAAGATGGCGTTCCACCCCATATTGCTAAAGACGTGAAAGATCTCTTGCGGGCATCGTTTAGTGATGATCGTGTGCTCGGCCGCCACATTCGCCATGCTTGGCCTCCCAGGTCCCCAGACCTCAGTCCGTGCGATTATTGACTTTGGGGTTACCTGTAGTCGCAAGTGTATCGTGATCGACTGACATCTCTAGGGATGCTGAAAGACATCATCCGACGCCAATGCCTCACCATAAATCCGAACATGCTTCACAGTGCTGTTCACAACATTATTCCTCAACTACAGCTATTGTTGAGGAATGATGGTGAACATATTGAGCATTTCCTGTAAAGAACAGCATCTTTCCTTTGTCTTAATTTTTTATGCTACTAATTGCTTTTCTGATCAAATGAAGCGCCATCTGTCGGACATTTTTTGTACCTTTGTTTCTAATAAAACCCCATGTAATTCAAAGCATGTGTGTCAATTTTTACCTCTCTATCTACATTATGCCGTGATTTATTAAGTTTACAAATTTATAAAGACTTTTTGATGACCTAGTACAATCAACACCATTGCTTCTGGAAGTAATATCTCTTACATACTTTGATTCTGGTGTTATTTACAAATGTCACTTTATTTCAATAGCCTCCATTTTACTGTACTATTCTTTAGGCCTTATTATATTTCGTCAATGCTGATTGCTGGCTCCTTTGTACTTCTTGTTCTTTATATTTTATATGACATGTGTAGAACTTGACGTTATAGATACAACACTGATTTGTGACTTTATTTGTATACAGCCTGAAGATGGTATTAATGTAATACCGACACCGGTCGTTAAATAAAACAACGTATACTTTAAAGTCTTTAGTGGATACGTTAATTATTTAGAATTAATAATTATTCAGTCCTCACTCACACGAGCCATTATCTTCATAATACTCAACTTTAATTAGTGTCAATCGGGATTAATCCCTATCAAAATTATTAATGCAAAAATATTTTAGGACAGTTATCGCTTCCTATAATCGGCAGTCAGTTGACACTCTTTTAGCACTTGTGCGTTTCTCTTCCGATCGGAGCTTGTTTAATGACTTATTATCGCACTTCCATCTCTTTCCACGTACCTCTGCAGTCACGGTATTCAATACACTTCTACACAAATACTGCACGAGCCACCGTATAGTGTGTGGTGGAGGCTACGTGCCCCATTGGCACTAATTTCCGTACCCGTTCCACTCGCAAAGAGAGCAAAGGATACGACTGCCTATACGACTGGCCATATGACTGCGTTCGAGCTTTCGTTTCCATTGCCTTCCTGGTCCCTACATGAAATGTACGTTGGCTGCAATGAAATCGATCTGCAATCAACTTGCAATGTCAGTTCCCCGAGTTTTCCTAATAGTGTTCCGCGAAACGAACGCCGTGTTCCGATCATGCATCTCCGCAGTAGTCGCGTGTTAAGCAGATCTAGGATTTCTACGACATAAATTCACTCGAAACTCCCGCACCTTTCATCGCGACTTTCTCACACGGCCAACTTTCAGCTCGCACTCACGTGGCTGCTCGAAAAAGCACTCGCGCACAGTTCAGAAGACTTCTTTTGTCGAGTCGACAATACGTAACGCATGTCCGTCGCCTAAAGAAGTTGACGGCACAGTCGATATCGTACCCTTACAAAAGTTCTCGGTTGAATGGCGGTATCGTCGTGTCTGATAGGGCAATATTTTAACAATAGAGCAGGTTGTCGTTAGTCGGAACGCCAGGTGACTGATGACTGGTCGATGTAATGGAAAATATTGTGGACGTCGGCAGGGTTCCAGAGCATTTTTCCACACAAATGACGTGTTATACGCCCCATCCCCCTGCCCGTCCCTCCTTCCGATGGCTCTCGGTAGGTTCTTTAAAAATAAAACTTAACCCTAATTTTATTCAACAATAATCAAATGCTCAAATGTTTGTGAAGCTTATGGGACTTAACTGCGGGGTCATCAGTCCCTAAACTTACAAACTACTTATTAACTACCTTATACTAAAGACGGCACAAACATCCATGCCCGAGGGGGGATTCGAACCCCGGACGGGGAACGGCCTCGTGCATGGCAGCATAGCGCCTCAATACGCTCGACCATTCCGCCGCGGCCAACAATAATCACCGTTTCCTGAAAGACTGAACTCAACTATTCGCCATATAAATAATGACAAAAAGCACAACCTACGTATTATTTATGCTCAGTACATCTTTCGAGAATTTATTGTCATTTCAAAGTCCAATTCTTTTTATGTCTGAAACTTTAGCCTGTGTATGAATGTGTGTGCAATACTCGAGAAGTAGTCGGCGGAGTGACTTAAAATTTTCAGATAAGCCGCGGCGGAGTGGCCAAGCGCATTGAGGCGTTATGCTGTGATGTGCGAAGCCGTTTCCCGTCGGGGGTTCGAATTCCCCCTCCGACATGGATGTTTGTGCCATCTTTAGTATAAGGTAGTTAATAAGTAGGTTGTAACTTTAGGGACTCATGACCCCGTAGTTAAGTCCCATAAGCATTACAAACATTTGAAACATTTTTCAGGTAACAGTTACTTCCTTATGGAGATGATTTTGTGCTGTCCAGATTGATACAGTGTCAAGGTGGTGGGTGCGACAAAGATGTGTAGCCCACCACGGGCGAATACCTTGAATTTATTCACCCACTATCTGGCAAAGAGAGCAGTTAGTGACTTGCAAAGTATCTTGAAAGTCATTTCGAAACATTTTCAGTGTTTTCCCCTCTCCAAACCGACACACATACACACACACACACACACACACACATACACAAACAAACGCAAACACACACACGCGCGCGCGTGCGTGCGCCTAAGAAGAATAGGCGAAAATAAAAATTATATGGCTTACTACATTGTCAGGGGTGCTTTTATATATATTTGTATATATAAAATCTTTTTTTGGGGGGGTGGGCGGGGAGGGAGCAACGCCTTTCATTTTACAATAGCTCAAATTGAGAGTTACTGTTATTGATCCATACTAATTTAATGCCCAAAATTATAGAAATAAAGTGTGTCATTCATTTACGTTTGTTTAGTTAGAACACTAATGACGTAACGTAAGACAGAAAAAAAATGAAGTACTTTTCGCAACAGCACATAAAATTTATAGATGTCACATACATAAATGCCCTACGAGACAAAAGTATGGAATAGTTCCTCACTAAAAATTTAAAGAACAAAAGGAATACGGCGGTCTCTTTGTTGAGACATATCACTTATCACAGTTTGGACATCAGTCTCCTCTTTTCGATGAATCTTCACCATGGCGAGCCCATGCAGACGTGCCTCGCTAGTTGTATTCCTTATGCACGTCTTGATCCTCTTCATGGGGGAGAAACTACACTCATTTGTGGCCGTTGTCACTGGCAGAGTTGCCTGACGCTCGCAGACAAATTATCCTTTGAGTTTTGAGGCAACTGCTCCAGTCGGCTCAGACGTGATGAGAGAGTCTCATCTCAACCGCTAACGTCATGAAATCTGCGACTAATGGCTTTGAAGCGTAAAATGAATGGAGTTTCGTAACTGATATCAGTTTTTCGTGGTAGAAGACAATTAAAGCTGTTAAAAAGTTCACAATGTATGAATAACCGATCCTAATGTGTACTAATGAAGGAATCCAGAAACGTTATGAACACAGACAGTTCGTAGTAACCTTCGGCATCATCACCGGTTCCTGATTTGCACGAAGTGCTTGTTTGATTTCAACTCCATTGGCAGAAGCTAATTCATTGGCTTTCAACAATTAGAAAAGCCGGCTTAAGGATTCGACATTTCTCTCATTGCGAGCTGTTTCCTTTTGAGATCCCTGTTAATGTTGATTAACTCAGCAAAATCTATAACTTGACGCTGAAGTTGACTACAGATGGACTCACCGAGCGCAAACAGTTCAGGCGACTATCCCTTGGTTACCGCTACTTGAATTTTTCCCAGAGCTCAAACGACAGAACCATATATTTCCTTGAAGTCTTGTGAGCTACGTAGACACTCAGTCCATCTAGTGACTGTGATACGTTTCAAATTCCTGACTCGAACATAGGTTAATACTTCTACATCTACATCTACATACATACTCCGCAATTCACCGTAAGGTGCGTGGCGGAGGGTACACTGTACCACTACTAGGCATTTCCTTTCCTATTCCACTCACAAATTGAACGAGGAGAAAAAGAATGCCTATATGCCTCCGTACGAGCCCTAATTTCTTTTATCTTGTCTTTGTGATCTTTACGCGAAATGTAAGTAGGCGGCAGCAAGATCGTACTACACTCAGCTTCAAATTCCGGCCCTCTAAATTTACTTAACAGAAATTCACGAAAAGAACGTCGTCTTTCTTCCAGCGATCCCCAATTGAGTTGCCGGAGCATTTCCGTGACACTCGCGCATTGGTCGAACCTACCGATAACAAATCTAGCTGCTCGCCTCTGAACCGCCTCTATGTCTTCCTTCAAACCGATCTGCTGCGGGTCCCAAATACTTGAGCAATACTCAAGACGTGGTCGTACAAGCGTTTTATACGCGGTATCCTTTACAGGTGAAGTACATCTTCCCAAAATTCTCCCAATAAACCGAAGTCTGCTGTCCGCCTTACTCACAACTGTCCTTACATGCTCGTTCCATTTCATATCGCTCTGCAATGTTACGCCTAGATATTTGAACGACGCGACCGCATCAAGAAGCTCACTACTGATGCTGTATTCGATGCTGTATTCGATACTTCAGGAGCATCATTTAATATTTGCCTATGCTTTGGTCACCCAAAGAAATTATGTACCATTTCCAATGTTCCTAATGTATTCCTGATAAGTGGAATGTTGCATGTGTCGGTGACCACCAAATTGAAATTATGAGCCGCACAGTCCTTTGTTACGAAAGCATGAGTCCTTTGCACTTTTCCCGACGTGGTAACATTGTGGAAGCTCACGAAGAGAGTTCAGTTATTAGCGTCAACAGTAGTAGTGGCAGCAGCTCATCTGACACCTAAGACGGATTATTATTCTGCTAGTGCTGAGAAGGAAAAAAAAAATTAAATAAACAAATAAGGAGCTCGCCCGATAAAATTACTGGTGAGTATTTTTTTTAATTTTTTTCGTTCCAAATGCAATTAAAGCGCTTGTGCCACAGGGAGTACGTCAGCAAATGTTTCAACAATGTGTCCACCACTCCTATAATGCAATTGTTTATGTATTCATTATCGTTCATTTACGGGTACTGGAATATACTAATATGCCGAGAATGAGTTCGTGAACGTGGTATTTAATTCAATATTAATGATAATGTTACTAAAGGAAACCGAAACACACGTAATTAAATCCTTTTACCGATCACAACGTACAACCACGCCAGATACTGACGAGTCTCTCTTGTGCTGAGTTTCGTTCAGAAACAGTCTGTCGTTGGCCTATTGTAGTAGCACACGACCTACTTATCAAGTGAGGTGTTGTTACTACCCATAGTAAGGGGACTGATAACCTAGCTGTTTAGTCCCCTTAAAACAACCAACAACAACAACTACCCATAGTATTGCAATATTGTGTGCAGGAGTGTAAGAAAAACATTCCTTTAATTTCACATTTCTGGAGGGGGGCGTAAGCCACGAAGCTCCCACTCACTTATATACGCCATTGCACATTGTGGCATTTCATACAATAGAACTGCCGCCATCAAGTATAACTTTTTAATACACTTAACACCCTAAAGGGCCCCACACACGACCGACGGATCACAGCAATTCGTCGCATAGGCGACCGATCGCTTCGTATGTCGCAGGTGCATGGACAAATCGCAGCGATCGGTCCAGTGGCGGACTAAGGGACCTCCAAATACCTCGAAATCAAGGTTTTTTTTTTTAGCTCACTTGTCATCTCGTTCTGCTGGGGCCTCCAAATCTCGAAAGCTATTTTTTTAGACTGTCCCGTGCCTCTCGTCCGTGGGGGGACTCCAATTCATTTTTATAGTAATACATGCATTTCCAAGTGTACTGGGGGGGGGGGGGCTCTCGGGGGGCCTCACTTTGTTTCGCAGCCACCCCGGGCCTCCAACAGCCTTATTCCGCCACTGGATCGGTCACCGATCGCTGATCGCATAGAATTCCCTGGCAATCTGGCAGATTTCATGCTATTCGTGGATGCAATATGGCTGCCTGGCTGCTTAGCAGCGATGTGTTCGAATAAGCCTGCGACTCGTTTCTCTAGCTATTATTGATGTTTGTGCAGTTTTGTTTCGTTTCGCTTGTCCCACGTTCCGTAATATCTTTACGTTAGAATGAATAGTTTATTCGAGGATCACGAACTACTCTGGACAATGGAGGCCAGAATTTTCACTTATATTAGGAAGTAACACAAAATTCACCCTAGAATTTCTGCAGTGACCAGTGTTTTGAAGCTTATATTCACAGCAGTGGAATCGGTAGGACATTCATTGTATTAGGAGGGGAAGGAATGGGGATGGGAGTGTAGGGACTCCAGAGGAGGGGGACAAACAAGCGTGGGACAGGGGGGAGGGGGAGAGGAGCCTTGAATCCATGGAGAGAGGATCTGGGATGGCGTGAGGGATAGATTACGGGACGGAGGGCGTCATCAGGGAGGGGGACGTTCCGGAAGTTATCCTGGGAAAGGACGTGGAGAGTGTGAACGTGAAGGGATGAAGGGAGGGAGAGATGCAGTGGTCAAGGCGGGGCAGAAGCCTGGGATGGGTAAGCATGGTGATTACGGAAATCTATCTTACGGGCAATGTACAGGAGTCTGATATGTTCGAGAAACTGGATGAGGTAGGGGAATGGGATGAGATCGTATAGGATCCGCATGGGGGAGGGAAGGCGGATGTGGTAAGCCAGGTGGAGGGTGTGGCGATCGAGGATTTGAAGGGTTCTGTAGTCGTCGTCGCTGACTCGCTTAGGCGTCTGTAATACTACAAATAATCTGCGAGTGCCAAGGGATGAATGTAGTTGACTCATATTTGCAGTCAGTGTGGCATACGGAAGTTTGGTTTGGTCCTGGAGTCGTGTTCAGGTAGCCTAATGGTTAGGAGACCGCTAGCGAAAAGCGGAAAACCCGGGTTCGAGTCCCAGTCTGGCACCAATTTTCATATGTCACATATAGCATATACACATATAGCATATACAGTGAAGCTGTAAGAAATTCGCTATTGCGAAAAAATTAAATCAAAGGAAAATAAAAATTTGTGTACAATATTAAAGCTATTCCTCATCGGAAAGAGCTTTATGTAGTGAAAGATTTCTTTTTGCCAAGTGATATGTTACCCCTCAAGTATACTTATTAATCTAACGAGGCGAACCCGATCACACTTCGCTATGGCTCAAACTGATATGGAATAAACGGGAAAGTAAGTACAAGAATTATTGGGGACATAGACTCATCGATAAATGCAGCAGTCAAATCAAATACCCCGAATTACTTAGTGTAGCTATATTAAATGAAAAGGAAGTTACTGTAAAGTCAGTGAATTGAGTGAAATTATAGTTTGTCCGATACTGCCCAAACCTAATATTTAGAGGTATAATTGTCATTGAGTAAAGCAATGTTTTCTTTATTTTGTGTGTCTACTCCTAACCTCTTGTCACTGTCCATCTTCTCCTATATCTACTTCCTTATACTCCCATATCTATATATCTACCTCTTCTTCCTCCACCCCATCCTCCGTTTATTCTTTCTCAATCTTTGTCCATCTCCAATTTTGCTTCATTCCGTCTCTTTCTCCCTCCTTTGTCTGTCCCTTTCTCCTTCCTCTCCATTTCCCCTTCCCCTCGTCGCAGCTATTCAGAACGAAGAAATTTACAAAAACCTACTTCAAATTGTTTGGTATTGGTGGCAAATGCTCGCCGCGGTGGAGGGGCCGAGCGCATTGAGGCGCTGTACTCCGATGCTCGAGGCCTTTCCCCGTCGGAGGGCATGGATGTGTTGTATTTAGTGTAAGTTAGTTTATAAGTAGTTTGTAAGTTTCGGGACTTATGACCCCGCAGTTCGGTCCCATAATCTCAACAAACATTTGAACATTTTGAACATTTGCAAATGACACTACAATGTTTTGATTTATAATGCGTCATTGTATGCGTCATTGTAGCTGCCCGATCTGCATGAGTTACGACACATGGAACAGCTACACACCAACGTGCCTACAATGGGACATCCCCACACGTTGTTACTTTCCTGTATCATTTGTACTACAGCACCTGATCGATAGGCAGGGCAGAAGTTAGTAGTTCTTCACTTTTCGATATTCACATAGTTTTATTATTATTATCCGGTAATAAGTCGGAAATTTTAATGCGTGCTAGAGAAAACAATAGAAGAGCTACAGATATGGAAGCCACTACTACCAGTCTTAACGGGTACGTATGTAGATGATTTGTCAAAGTAATGATCAGGACTGTAACTTCTTATGCTGAGTCTGCCCTCTGCCTACTCACGTATTCACAAAACATCTTGTTTTTCCCCTGGGTCAGTTGACAGTGTTCTTGCTTCAAAATGGTTTGGCATGGACATTGGAAGCTATACTGCGCAATGTTGTGTCCTGACTGAATTGATGTGGACGTTTAAGCCGATGTCATCACTACATTTGCTCAACGACTGATGGACAGGATTTTCTACTTGCTAGGGGACTGATATTTATCACTGAAGTGATATTGATTATTTTGTGCCAAGAGCGAATAATTATTTAAAAAAACTGTAGCAGCAATTGACTGATGTTGTACAGATTATCATGGAATTTTTCACGAGAATTTTGTGTATCACTTACGTTTTGTATTCCTCCAATTTCTTCTCAATTTAAAGGCTGATACCACAGGATCATAGAGTCATTTTGCTCTTTACGTCATTTTATGTCGAATTAACAATACTGATTGTTAGTTGTGTGTCACACAATTTCAGTACTGTTGTAGACAATAATTTCAAACTTTGTCAAGCGACAACTTTTCACTCAGATTCATTTCTTCATAGCTATGCAGGAGAAGCTTAGTCTGCCACTTACTTTACTCTGCAAAATTTTGCCCTGTGAGGTGGTGGGTAGTGAAAAGTGTGTATTTTACAATGAAAGTGGGATTACTTCGACATTGAACGTGTGTGATGTCACAGAGATCGTCGTATGGCTTTGCTGTGCTTATGCACTCTGTCTGAGTATAGATTTGCTTGCTTTAGGTTATCTTTGTGCGGAACCGCTTCTGACATTTTATATCTACACATTTACATTTAGCTTTGATGTTAGTGGTACGAATATAAAGTTCGATAGAGCTACTCATGTGGTCGATATAATCTAATTTACGTCAGTGCTACGTCACGATGACGATACACTCGCCTGTACGTGACTAAGTAGAAAGCTACCCAGCCTGAGCGGCAAGCAATGAGTGAATGAGGAAGATTTAGAATACACAAATGAAAGAATTTATTTGATATCAGTTGAATTACTGTCGAATGTTAAAAGGTGGAAGATGGTCAAAAGAAGAGGTTATTTTCATAATAAAGTTTAACAAATGAAAGGTGTTATTTGTGAACGGGATGATGTGGTGATGTCTATTTTCTTTTCTTTCTTACTGCTTCGTGTAGTTTCATGGGTCTTGCTTCAAACAGAAATTTAAAATGGGAGTTATGTGATAGCTGATCCTTGTTTGGGGGTGTTATTTTTATTGGTGTAAAAACATGTCCATTTTCTTTTCTGAAATTTTTTTGAATGACATTTTACAACACAAGTAAGTTGCACATACTTTTCATGCAAAAAAGACGATGAAAAATCTGTCTCATGCGCCAAAAATGTTTGACGATGACCTACTGCAAAGAATGTACCATATCATTAAAACAAAAGGTAAAATTCTGAATAAAATTAACAGTGTTTGTTGCAGGAGATATGTGGATGATCCTCTACTCCAATCTGATGGCACTGGAGGTGAACATGAAGAACTTTTTGCATCATTCAGTTCACTTAACAGTGACGAAAATTCACAGCTGAACATGAAACAAACAAGACCATAATCGTCTTAGATATCAGAATTACGAATGAACATCAAGAACATAATTTTTACATTTACAGAAAACCAACATACACTGATGTCATGTGATACCTATGTTCATACCATGCAAATACAAATTGCTGCATTTAGATCCATGTTACATAGTGCACATACAGAACCTATAAAACCTGAGGCACTAAAGGAAGAGATTGATACAATCAAAACAAACGCATCAAATAATAGCTACTAAGAAAAATCAATAGACAAACTATCAAGAAATGTACAAGCGAACATTACTGACAAGAACACTATTAGTAAAACAAAACACAACTGTATACAAGTATTCCCAGTTTAGGCACAGCATCACAAAAAATAGTCAACTCATTCAATAACAACAATGTTAAGATATCTTAATCAACTAAGAACAAACTAGGACACCACTTACACACACAGTGAACAAAACACTCCAATAACAGAACACAATGGAATACATGAATTACAATGTAAACATAGACTAAGTGACATCCACAGTAGTCTAACAGTAATGCATATACAATTAAATAGCATAAAAGGTGATCTACCTGTGCAGTTATAAATAATGTTAAATAAAGAAAACTCTACTGAAAACGTGTTGAATGAACCAACAGAATTTAGCCGTCACGGTCTTTTGAGCTATTTCAGTTGTTTATTTTTCCCTGATGACATAAATACTTTGAATGACAACCAATTGTCAAAAGCTCTTACGAACTAATACCAGTGTATGGATGTATAATGTATAAACAATAACTTAACAATTCTGTTGTTGTTGTGGTGTTCAGTCCGCAGACTGGTTTGATGCAGCTCTCCTGTGCAAGTCTCTTCATTTGAGAATACTTTCGGCAACCTACATCCCTTTGAATCGGCTTACTGTATTCGTCCCTCGGTCTCCCTCTACGATTTTTACCCCACACACTTCTTTCTAATGCTAAGTTGACGAATCCTTGATGTCTCAGGATGTGTCCCACCAACCTATCCCTTCTCTTAGTCAGAATACGCCAGAAATTCCTTTTCTCCCCAATTCTGTTGAGCACTTCCTTATTAGTTACGTGATCTACCCATCTAATTCGTCTGTTGCACCACATTTCAAAAGCTTCTATCATCTTTTTGTCTGAACTCCAGACAAATGCCTTCAGTAAGGACTTCCTAACATTTAAACTAATATTGGATGTCAATAAGTTTCGCTTCTTCAGAAACGCTTTTCTTCCCATAGTCATTCTGCATTTTATATAACTTCTTTACTTCGGCCATTAGAAGTTATCTTGCAACCCAAGTAACAAAACTCGTCTACTACTTTTATTGCCCCATTACCTAATCTAATTCCTTCAGCATCGCCTGATTTTCTGCCATTACATTCCATTACCTTCGTTCTACTCTTGTTAATGGCCATCTTATATCTTCCTTTCAAGACACTGTCCATTCTATTCAATTGCTCTTCCAGGTCTTTCGCACTCTCTGACAAATTTACTATGTCATCGGCAAACCGCAAAGCTATAATTTCTTCTTCCTGAACTTTAATTTCCTCTCCAAATTTCTCCTTGCATTTCTCCACTGCTTGCTTAATGTACAGATTGAACAACAATGGCGGAAGGCTACAACCTTGTCTTACTCCCTTCCCAATCTCTGCGTCACTTTCTTGCCTTTAAACTCTAATAAACGCTGTTTGGTTTTTGTATAAGTTGAGTATAACTCTTCGCTCCCTATATTTTACCCCTGCTATCTTAAGAATTTGAAACAATCTATTCCAGTCGACATTGTCAAAAGCTTTCTCCAAATCCACAAACGCTAAAAACGTACGTTTGCCTTTCCTTAGCCTATCTTCTAAGATTAGTCGTGATGTGTTCCAAACTGATTTTCCCCAAGGTCGGATTTCACCAGTTTTTCCATTCGTCTGTAAATTATTCGTGACAGTATTTTGCAACCATGACTTATTAAACTGATAGTACTGTAATTTTCACATTTGTCTGCACTTGCTTTCTTTGGAATTGGAATAACTTCATTCTTCTTGAAGTCGGGGAGTATTTCCCCTGTCTCATATATCTTGCATACTAGGTGGAATAATTTCTTCATGCCTGGCTCTCCTAACGATATCAGCGGTTCAGACGGGACGTCATATATTCCAGGGGCCTTGTTTCTACTCTAATGTTTTAGTGCTCTGTCAAATTCTTCTCGCAGTATAGTATCTACTCTCTTCCTCCTCTACATTATCTTCTATTTCTAGAATACCGCTTTCAAGTTTATTTCCTTTGTACAGACCTTCTATATATTCCTTACACCTTTCCCTTCGTAACTTTTTAAAAACATGGCAACTTTACGTATATAAAGAAGAACTGCGTTGTATGTGTAGCACATCTTTGTAACAATGAATTAAAACGTCTTCATAGCTGTAGATCTTTGAGGTGTTATGATAATACAATGTGCAACAAAACAAGATACATCTGTATTAACGTTTATTTATACCTGTAAATGTTAAAAGCACACAATGTGTATAAGTCCTGCTGCACCAGATAAGTTTACACATCACTGTTAATCAGCAAGTTAGTTATTGAGTCTCCTTAATTCTGTGAATTTATATTTAATTCTTACTTTGTTGTTACCAGCCATATTTTGTGTTGACAGCCCCAGAATTATTTAAATTATCCAAGAGATTATTTGAGACTGACCTCTCAGGGCTCAAAACCTCGACTGTGACTGAAGGAGAATTTGTTTTTGCTGTACATAATTAAAACAGTCAGGAAATAAACATTGATAACAGTGGATAAAATTAAGTCACAAAATCAAATAAGCACTTTGTATTCAGCCCGCTGCGGAAAATAGTATGCTAAGCTAAGCTGTACGGTCCCATTTCACAGTCATTTTAACATAAAACAGGAACGTTTTTATGACTAACTTTATAACCCTACCTCTTCATAGAGTAAAGCCATATGAAATAAGACCATTAAAGCTATTTTCCTTACAAATCCAGCAGCACGAAAGATCTTTGTAATACCGTGTACTAATGATTCCAACCCATTTACTCATTTATTTTCATTTCTATTTGAAATTAAGGTTTTGTTTGCAATAAATATCAGTAAGTAATCATATTCACGGGATATATGGCACTAACTACGAATACGTAAAGTTGAAAATGTGTACTCAGCTGGGGTCCGAACCTGGGTCTCCTGCTTTCTAGGCACTTGCGCTGGCCGCTACACCACTAGGGACACAGCGATTATCACAAATGCAACGACTAGCCGAACACGCCTCCGGTTTGATAGATGTTCTCAACTTTTACTTGCCCTCTATTACTCAAACTCGTTGTATTTGTAACCTATTTCCGTAAGAGTAAGGCCCTAGGAGTGCCTGCGCACAGAAGCAAGGCTCATTGCCCATCATCGGTTAATGATGTAAGTTATAAACATATAAAGATCATTTCTTCTATGCGGAAGCACTCCTAACAGGGAAAAGTTCAAAACTTGTATCTAGCGGGAGGCGTGCTTGAGTATTCCTTGCAGTTGAGATGTTCGCTTTATTCCTAGTGCGGTGGGCGTCGGCGCAACTGTCTGAAAGCCGGAGACCCGGGTTCGGATCCCGGCTGGGTCTATATTTTCAGCTTTACCCATTAGCAGTTAATCTCTTACAGTCCATGGACAGCACAAATATCCATGCCCGAGGGGGGATTCGAACCCCCGACCGTAGTGGCCATGTTGACCGTGACTGGTGCGCCGCAGTCCCCTCGGCCACCGCGGCCGGCTAGGAGGAAGGAATCTTGGGGTTTAAGGTCCCGTCGACAGCACGGAGGACGGCCGCGGTGGCCGAGGGGACTGAGGCGCTCCAGTCACGGTCTGCACGGCCACTACGGTCGGGGGTTCGAATCCCCCCCTCGGGCATGGATATTTGTGCCGTCCTAGTTCGTAAGTAGTTCATAAGTAGTTTGTAAGCTTAGGGACTGATAACCCTGTAGTTAAGTCCCATAAGTTCTACAAAACATTTGATTTGAACACAATACCATTCCATTCAACACATGCTTCATGACAACGACCACAGTTTGCTCGCACTCGTTCACACAGGTGCATATTAGCTTTATGGTATTAGCAGCATCTAAAATCCCTTGCATAAGTTCGCGCAAATTCTTAAGTTGCTAAGCATGAAGAATTTCCTTCATTGGCGGCAGACGTAAAAATCTTGTGGATTTAAACCATGGCTGCGTGCTGGCCATCGACGTGGACCCGAACGCCCGATCCATCGCTCTGGAAATCGTCTATCCAAAAATCTACGTACTCTGTGACCAATGTGGGGTGTAGCACCGTCGTGGAGGAACCACAAGACATGACGTATGCCTAACGGAATGTCTTCTAACAATGCTGGTAGCAGTGTTTCTCCTAGAAGCGTTCGGTAATAGTTACCAGTCAAACGTGCAGGTAAAACATAAGGCGCAATAATGTAATCATCGAGCATACCCGCCCACGCGTTTACGGAAAATCGTCGCTGAAAATGTGTGGCCACTTCTTGGAGAGGACTGTGTACACTCCACGTGTGCATGTTATGGAAATCAGTTATTCCTTCGTGAGTGAAACACGATTCATCTGTGACGACTATTTTGTTGACAAAATGCTACGCAATGTCTGAGAACTCACAGCGTTGAGGGAAACCTTGTTATTCTAATACTTGTAAGCATTGAATGTGGTAAAGCCACAGACGCTCCTCTTTCAAACTTGGATGGACGACAGTGTGCGGTACACCCACTTGGCGGGCGATGCTTCTAGTCCACTGAGTAGGATCCTCCTGGATGCGGTCCAGGAGTCTGTCCTTAGCTTCCAATGTACGATTGGCGCGTTGTGGGCCTTTGCGTTCTGTGCGGGGCAGTCAAGAACCAGTACCACTGAATCTGAAGAAATTAAATACGTACTCGTAAGTTATATTCTGTCATGATGCAAGAAAAAAGGAAAGCATATCAAAACTGAATATGCGTTTCGCATACAAACGAAAGTTAAGAATGGCACATGTAAGCACTGTACTCTATTAAGAAGTAAATGCAGAATAATTGCGTACACGTAGAGAATTACAATGATACAAACCTGTTATGGTATATCGCCCCAAATTTGCGATTGGATAGGGGATTTCTTGTCAGAGAGGACACAGTTCGTAGTAATCGATGGTAAGGCATCAACTAAAACAGAGGTGATATCGGGCGTTCCACAGGGTAGTGTTATTTGTCCTCTACTGTTCCTTATTTACATCAACGATTTAGGGGAAAATCTAAGTAGCTCTCGTAGGCTGTTTGCAGATGACGCCGTCATTTACCGTCTAGTAAAATCAGCTGAAGATCAAAACCAACTGCAGAACGAACTGAATAAGATATCAGTATGGTGTAAAAATTGGCAATTGACTCTAAATAATGAGAAATGTGAAGTCGTCCACATGAGTACGAAAAGAAATCCATTAAACAGCAGCTAATGTTCTTTGTGCACGAAGTCGTCCTTTTGGGAAGCATTCTCGATGAATTCGTACAGCTGCCCTCGCAGCATCTTTCTCGTCCTCATAAATTACATGAATATCGCACAGGTCAGCAACAGTAAATCTCACTTCCATCCTAACAGTTAATAGTGTTGCAATAACGTCTGCACAGGTTACTCGATGACTGTCGTCGCTCCGTGTATTACAATGACGCTGCCACTCAGGTCGTAGTTGCCTATGTTTTTACGAGTTACGTTCGCGACGTCAATACGCGCAGCGGGCAATAAAATGAATCGATTGCTTACGTACGTACTACTGCCAAGTGTCTACTTTTTAAATGTTGGTATAGTTATGGGACCTAACCGCAGTGGTCATCGGTCCCAAACTTACTTATCCTAAACTAGCCTCAAGTACCCGGCTTTGCCCGGATTTAAAATAAGGTTTTCTGAAGAAGGGTTCGAAACCGTTTATTTGCATGTAATAAAAGGGTACATTTATGTTAAAGCAATGTGATAAACAACATTTTTGGCAGTTCCATTTGGAGTATGTATAAAATGATTTTCGTCTTTGCCCACTCTGGAGAAGGCCACGTGAACTGTCCATGAGAGAAGCACGGTATCTGCAAGTCTATACCAGCAATCACAAAATTTCGTCAACATCGGAGTACAACTGTGGATTTTGGCGAAATCCATAAGTATGCACTGCATGCACTGCACGAAATTGTATGTAGACAGTGCCCTTACTCTTGTTTTAAAGGTCAATTGTGCAAAATTTCATCAATATCAGGGCAAAGATACAGATTTACACAGACACATTGAAAAAGCACTTTCACTTTTTCTCAAATTTTCCGGTTGTTTTTTCCAAAAAATGGAACGAAATCTGTTTAAGAACCTTCCCCATGTACTTTTGTGTACGGGTACCAAATTTCAAGTTATTTGCTTGTCTGGATCTTGATTTATAAGAGAATAGACAGACAAACAGACAACAAATGCGTCTTATAGCTTTAGAGAAACAACACACACACACACACACATACATACACATGTCCCGAGGAGGACTCGAACCTCCGACGGTCGCTCGCACGCACGGCAGCATAGTGCATACGACTATTCCATAGCGGCGGTCTACCTTTCTAAAAACATTATCCTGAGACGAACTGTCTCTTTTATTTCTGGGACAAACGTACGAAAAACGCAAACATGTTACTAGTTATTGGACGTTTTTGTCAACCACACCGAGATGTACCATCTGTATAATTTTGGCGGCTCATGCCTTTTACAGGATGGTTTATAGGGGGAGGAAGAGAAACGCAGAGAGGGAAGCATGAAATGGATAGACGCTGATGACCTCGATGTTGAGCGCCGTAAAACACCAATCATCACCATCATCATCATGAAGTGGATGTAAGGAAAGGGAGGGAGAATATAGACGCAGAAAGGAGAAAGATAGAGCTGAGATAAGAGGCGTACAGGGAATATGATGGAGGCTATGGATAGTGATAGAGGGTAGATGAGGAGATGGTCGAAGGGAGGCAGGAAGAGGAGATGGAGATATGGAAGAGGAGAGAAGCATAGAGAGAGGCGAGCAGAAGGACATAAGGGTGTGAATACAATTCCCATAAACATTAGCTGCTGCGACGCGTGCTCGGGTTCGTTAGTAAAAAAGAAGGATCCAAGTTTCGTCACCAGTAGTGATTCTGTCTAAGAAGTTGTCCCCTTCGTTACCATAGCGATCCAAATGTTTTTTTGCAGATGTCGAGGCGCGTTTGCTTATGCAACTGTGAGTTGTTTTGGGACCCATGTTGCACAAACTTTACGAAACCCAAGTCTGTTGTGAATAATTTTGTAGGCAGAACCATGACTAATTTGAAGACGATGAGCCACTTCATCAATAGTTAATCGTCTGTTTAAGAGAATCATTTCACGTGATCGCTCTATGGTTTGCCGGCCGCGGTGGCCGAGGGGACTGAGGCGCTCCAGTCACGTTCTGCACGGCCACTACGGTCGGGGGTTCGAATCCCCCCTCGGGCATGGATATCTGAGCCGTCCTTAGTGTTAGTTAGTTCGTAAGTAGTTTGTAAGTTTAGGGACTGATGACCCCACAGCTAAGTCCCCATAAGCTATACAAACATTTGAACATTTTTCGCTCAATGGTTTCTTCATTTGTGGCGGTAAACGGTCGCCCGGCTCGTTCATCGTGCTTAACACTCGTGCGACCATTTCGGAATTTTTCAATCCCCTCGTACACACTTCGTTGTGGCAAAACACTGCTCCCGTACTGTACTGAAAGTCTTCTATGAATTTCGGCCCCTGATACACCTGCCGCAAAAAAAAAAAAAAAACAAAAAAAAAAAAAAAAAACGTATCACTGAACGTTGCTCTTCTTTGGTGCAAATAGACAGCAGAGCAGCCATGATTAACAGCACGGCAGAGACAACGATACTAACGCAGCAGCCATTGATCTCTATACTATCTGGATGTCGAACTTCAGCTGTCTTATCGTGCCAGCCATAGATATTCATATTTAGTTTCTTGCCAAATTCAAAGATGGCTGCTATGAAGCATTACAAGAAAAATAGAAGAAAATATATTTCGATTCCACTCCCATATCAGCCTACTACATCGAATATTGAATTAAATTCCAAATTAAGAGGTAAGCAAGCAATTTTTGCGTCACGTAATAACTGATAGAAATTCGTTTGCCAAATTTAAACACGGCGGACGATGCGAAATCGTGTGCAAAACATATGAATGTGCCGGCACGCTGCAATTCTATGCTCAGACACCAGAGTTATACATCCAGGTTGTATAGAGGTAACTGGTAGCAGCTTTAAAATTGCAAAGATATAACAACAAATAAACAAAGCATGCGTCACCAACGTAAAACGACAGTACTACCAACGTAAACGAAAATATAACTAAATTGCGGATAATAATTGACTTACCCTCGTATCAAACCTTGGCAAAAATGAAAAATTACACTTCAGATCCGTGCTTTGTGATTACGATTTTTCTGCCGATCAGCACCGAAGTACCAACGAAGGAGAGCTCCGAAACGATGCCCTAGTATAAGGTGACGGAGTTTCTACATCTACATACATACTCCGCAATTCACCGTAAGGTGCGTGGCGGAGGGTACACTGTACCACTACTAGGCATTTCCTTTCCTATTCCACTCCCAAATTGAACGAGGAAAAAAAGAATGCCTATATGCCTCCGTACGAGCCCTAATTTCTCTTTTCTTGTCTTTGTGATCTTTACGCGAAATGTAAGTAGGCGGCAGCAAGATCGTACTACACTCAGCTTCAAATTCCGGCCCTCTAAATTTACTTAACAGAAATTCACGAAAAGAACGTCGTCTTTCTTCCAGCGATCCCCAATTGAGTTGCCGGAGCACTTCCGTGACACTCGCGCATTGGTCGAACCTACCGGTAACAAATCTAGCTGCTCGCCTCTGAACCGCCTCTATGTCTTCCTTCAAACCGATCTGCTGCGGGTCCCAAATACTTGAGCAATTCTCAAGACGTGGTCGTGCAAGTGTTTTATACGCGGTCTCCTTTACAGGTGAAGTACATCTTCCCGAAATTCTCCCAATAAACCGAAGTCGGCTGTCTGCCTTACTCGCAACTGTCCTTACATGCTCGTTCCATTTCATATCGCTCTGCAATGTTACGCCTAGATATTTGAACGACGCGACAGCATCAAGAAGCTCACTACTAATGCTGTATTCGAACATTATATGATTGTTTTTTCTACTCATGCGCATCACCTTACATTTTTCTACATCGAGAGCTATCTGCCATTCTTCGCACCAACTAGAAATTTTGTCTAAGTCAACCTGTATGCTATTACAGTCGCTTACAGACGACACCCTCCCATACACCACAGCATCATCAGCAAACAGCCGCAAATTACAACTTACTCTGTCCATCAGATCATTTATATAGATAAAAAATAATAGCGGTCCTATCACACTCCCCTGGGGCACGCCTGACGATACACTCGTCTCTGATTGCTCGCCGTCGAGAACAACGTACTGCGTTCTATTACTTAGGAAGTCTTCCAGCCAGTCACAAATCTGTGAACCTATTCCATAAGCTCGTATCTTCGTTAGCAGTCTGCAGTGTGGCACCGCGTCGAACGCCTTTTTGAAGTCGAGAAAAACACAATCCGCCTGTTGCCCTTCGTCCATGGCTCGCAAGATCTCTACCGGGGCATTTAGTAGCTCGCGTTGCAGTCGCCCTGCGGCTGTGCCGCTGCCGCCATCGGCTTTAACCACTTGCCCCGGCCCGGCGCTACCGAGTTGCAGATGAGCGCCAACTTGCACACAAACTTGAGGCGCGCGTGTTCGGCGCTGGCTCGCGGCTGGCAAAATATCGCCGCGCTGCCGTATAGCGAGACGTACTTTACGCCCGCGCTATTTCAGACACAAGCAGGCGTGTTTAACGACGACAGTTACGATGCCCCGGCGCGGCCATAACGCGGCTGCAGCCGCCCCGGAGGCCCCGCGCGCGCGACATGACTCGGCCCGCCCGCAACTTTTGAAACACATCTCCGGCAATTCGTTTCTGCGACTTTTAATGCACTGCGGCCGGCGCCCGTAATATACGGCGGGCCACAAACTTGCCGGCGTTTACGCCGCTCCTGAAAGACCGCGAGGTGGAACGCAATGATTATCTTGTCGTGTCTCATCAGGGGGAATTACACACGCAAACGCCGGCGAGGAATCACCCCTTCACTTCTCCTCCAGTACGGTTCAGAAAGTCAGGGAGTCCGATAGCGGAATGTAACCCTCTGAGTAGTCAGCCTACTCTTAACCCTCCATTAAGTCCTTTTTAAACGATGAACCAAACTGAACAAGATAGATAATAGTCTACTGAAGCTCTCCTAGCGTACTAGTCCTGAACTACAAATTCATGCAAGATCTTGTGGCAACGTGTTTAGAAGATAAACGTAATCGAAGACTAATACCCGATGTTGAAACTGAGGTCATGACTGGCGATCTGTTATGCAGGAAGTCATAGTTTAATACGGGAATTGAGGAAATAACGCTAAATGTTATTGACGGCCAAAGAAAACCTTGCAATATATATTTTTTGTCAACTTAGTGTGATAAAATTCTGGGATTTGATTTGATTTGATTTTCTCGGGGAAGCCAAAACAGTCTTGGTCCAACCCGCCACTGCCCGCACCGAAACTAAGTTTATTGTACGGTATCGCTCCCTGTATATCTAGTAAAGCCAACCAATGCCCTTGAACAGTGCAAGGAGTCCCTTTACCAGTTCTTTATTAGACACAATTTCTTCGGGTCTGGTTGTCCCAAATGTTCTGTGCCTTTTACTCTCCAATGCAATGCATTCGAAGATTAGATGTGATGCAGTTTCATCACCGTCATCACGGATCCTACATTTAGGGTCCTCTTCTGTTGTTCCCACTGTATGTAGCTGTTTTTTGAAATTCCCATGGCTTGTCAGCAATCCAACCATGAGTCCAATCTCTCTCCTGTTCATGCCCAGGATTGCAGAGCTACTTTTAAAACATGGCTTTGGCATCATTACCTTGCCATGTTTTTGTTGTTCGGCTTTGGTGCAATATTCTACGTGCTGCCTTCTGAGCCATTTACGTAGCTCCAATTTGATCATCTCCTTGGTGATTGTCAGGACAGGTTCCGGTCCAATAAATGGAGTCTCTGCCCCCACCATGGCTAATCTGTCGGCATGTTCGTTGCCACTAATCCCCGAGTGGCGAGGGACCCACAATAGGTTTACTCTATTGCTTTCCCATAGCTCCACCAGAATCCTGTGACATTCTGCAACAATTTTAGACCTTGTTGCAGAAGCTGCCAGTGATCTCAGGGCTGCCTGGCTGTCTGAATAGATATAGATGCTACGGTCTTTGTAGCACCTACGCAAATTCTCCTCCACACACGCCCTGATGGCAGTGATTTCGGCCTGGAATATTGAGACCAGTTTCCCTAGAGAGATGAGGCCCTCCAGTCTTGGCTGCACCCCGTATACCGCAGCCCCGACGCTTGGTCTGATTTTGACCCGTCAGTGAACCAGACAATATTCCCCGTACAGTGTCGAACTATTTTCTCCCACTGCTCCCTACTTCCAATTGTTATATTGAAAGCCTTGTTGAAGCAGTATGGTTTTATAATATAGTCGGCTGGCATTTCCCCAATCTTTCCTATATTTACCTCACTCACTATTTTATTGTGTGATTCTGGGTATCCCAAAGAGTTCCAGTTTTTGCCAGTTTTGAGTCTGTATGCACCAGCCGCTGCCTCCATCTTGACTCAAAGGTGTAATGGGGGCATATCCAATATGGTTTCCATGCAAGCAGTTGGTGTGCTACTAATTCCGCCTTTCATGGCTAAGCAGGCTAGTCTCTGCACCTTACCAAGCTCCTTAGCAGCAACCTGCTGTTCTACCTTCTTCCACCACACGACCGCCCCATAGGTGATACTTGGTCTAATCACCGTGGTGTATATCCAGTGCAGACTCTTGGGGCTCAGACCCCAATTTAAAAGTTCTGGGAAGTGAAAAAACATTTCAAAACATTGACATCTATTTACAAGCGAAACAAATATACTTATGAACACATCAAACAATATTTATAAGAGCACTGACATTGTTAATAACGTCTTGCATGACTGAATTTTTGGCCTTTCTTTTTTACTGACTTTTTCATTTAAAATGCTATTCAATGAAAATTGCATCATCCAATTACAATCTTATTCAAATAAACAATTGGCTTCAGTGTTTTCTGTTACAATATTGCAAAACATAAACAATTTTTCGGTTTCAGATGTACGGCCTCGCTTTTCAGTGGACAATAATTGAGATAAATATTGAAGTCGTCATGAAACATTTGCAATTTACCGCTAAACCACAGTATAATAATAAAATAAAGATTAATAACACAAACTTGCGTGCAAACCGTGTAACTGTCGAGTACAATATGAAAATCGCGTGACGAAAATAGGTGAACTTCCGATGTCAGCAGATGACCGTTCAATCAAAACAATCTTCTCGAGAAAGCTTGACGTGACGTTGACGTTAGGTGACGGTCTGGTGACGGACAGTGTGAATGCCGTCATTAGAAATACATTTTGGAACACATTTTGATCTTAAACTTCGACATAAAGCAAAATATAAGTAAATACGAAGGAAAATGGCGGACTAACTGGAGTGGTGACTGCAGCTGACAGCTAGTAGCTCGCGCATGCGCAGTGAACCCACTAGTACCGAATTTAGAACTGGCCCTATTTCTTTATCGCTATAATTATCGCGCTTCGATACTAGCGCGATCATACTAGTGCAGCCGTTCAAACGACAGTCGGCCGCCATTAACGCAACTTGTTATCAATCTATTACAAGTTCGTTCAACGTTTAAAACGGGCTTTACACGTGCGTATGACACTCGTCATTCACGTAAATTTGCCGTTCTATTTTGTCTGTCTGGGCTGCAGTGAGTTCGAGCCATTTTCAGTACCTTTCCATTACTAGTTCAGCCTTTAGCCTCAGCCATCGCTGACTTTCAGTCACGCAAGTTACAGTGTTTATTAAACACTATTGCAGCCTGGAGGATCCGCGCGGACACTGCTGTTACGTTCTTAAGCTGTGTTAATATATGAGGCTTCATTGCTTTCCTAAAGTAAATCCACATTTTATCCTCCTCAATCCCTGCGTCCCCTGTAGGGGACATAAAACAAAATAAATCTGGCGACAATATTCCAATGTTGGTCGCAGTGCTAGGTATCTCAACGCACAACTGGAAGGTGGTAGCATATCTTGGAACTGAGAAAGACCCTCTACCTTGCCACTTGATCACTCTGCAGCAGTGCTAAAGAGGCTAACAGAATGGAAAGTCGGTTTGTGGCTATGTAAGCACTCAAATGTTCGTGAACCTCTTTAGTTAATGTAAAATTGGCCTATACTATTAATAACATAAATAAATAAAAGCATATTAACGTAAACTGCATAGTGAAATATAACACCACATACTGACAGTTGGTACCTAGTGTCCTGATGTCCCCTATAGGGGTCGTGAGTTTTTGTAGATGATAAAGATTCAGAATTTTAAAAATATTTTTGAGGTTTATTTGGAATGTTATCACTCATAAAATAAAAAAATAAAAAATAAAAAAAAAAAAAATGCAATAATATTGTAATAATTTTTCATACGACTGAGGAGGTTAAGTGCGTAATTTTAGGCATGCTGAAACTAATTGCAGTTAATCTAAGGTTTACATAATATTCTCTCTACTTTTACATTGTGGAAGTCATTCCAAAGAGGAAAAACGTCGGATAGAATTCAGTAGAGAACAACTGGTTACCTGAGCTACGTTATGCAGATCGTGACTGATACTGCTGACTCAGAGAACAAGCATTGTCTAAATGAAATCTCTCACGATTCTAGAGTAGAAGAATAAGTACCTGAAAAAAGTGGGACGAGAGTCACAGAAAGAAGTGCTGTGAGAGAAACACAGAACAACTACATGGAGGAAAAGTAAGTATCCCCCCATGTTACAATTAGATGTTGTAATATATTTACTCGTTTACCTAGATCCAAAAATGAAATCTCTGTAAGAAAGATAGAGATATAAATTCCGGATTTATTCCGAGAATACTACAAAATGTAGTAATATTGTAGTTTCGTACAAGAGCATGACATGAAACCACTGGTGGATGATGTACCGCATGAAACAAGTGGGTATGTGTATATGTAAACTGTTATGTCACATAATGTTATCGTTATCTCTGTTTTCTTTGCACTTTAGCACCTAAATTACTGTACATGCTAATTGGCTAAGACCTGAAATTCAAAAAACTTCTTGTTGTTTAGACACGTTTATATAGCTCAGTGTTTATTAGGAAAGCAGATGTAATTTTTCTGTCTGGAAATGTAAACTTATTAAATTCTATCACAAATTGCTAGAACTTATTAAATTGTAAAGTTTATTAAATGCAGATATAAAATCATAAAATCACTTATATAGTCATACACTGTTCAAAGTATCGAAATGAATATCAAAATCTGAAAGACGCCTGTCATCCGTGCGAGAAACGGCGTCAGGAATTATCACTCGAGTGATGGGGGTTAAAGCAGATCATCATTATTCAGATAAGGAGTTTGTTTCCTCAAGACGAAAAATAACTGTAGCAGTGTAAATATGAGATTAGTTAAACAATGGAAACTCTATGTTGGAATGCAGCAATATAATTATGATAGTGTAGAACTCAATGCAAAGAATCCGATTCGGAATGCGCCAGCCAGAGAAGACGGTTGTGTGTCTGTGAAGTGTTACTGTGTGATTGTGTGAATGCTCTGTTTTCTGGTGAAGGCTAAAGGCCGATAGCTTAAGTGTTGTATGTGTGAGTGTTTTTTTTTTAATTTTTTTTATGGTCCTATCGCAGCTCGTTTTCCTTTTTGCGTTTAGTTGTTGATTGTCCTCATTACATCATGTAATAGTTAAATAGAATCAGATGATTCTATTTTACCAGTGCAGAATCAAGCTGTTTGGCTTCTTTGACTGAAATTACGAGGCGCGCCCAGAGGTTACCCTATTTATATTCACTGACTGTTCCGGCGGTTCTTGACAGAATATTTTATACGTTATGAATGAAACGCACAAGATAATGGTGAGACTTCTGCAAATTTATTGGTTTACAAACCGGTTTTCGGCTGTTACGTCGTCATTAGGTAAATAATACAAGTTTAAGTTTCAAAGATCTTAAGTTGGTAGATATATAACTTTCAAGGGAGACTAGTGCTTTGGTTTAAAAAATAAACAGAGCGAGGTGGCGCAGTGGTACCACACAGGACTCGCATTCGGAAGGATGGTGGTTCAAATCCACCTCCGGCCATCCAGATTGGGGTTATCCGTGATTTCCCTAAATCACTCCAGGCAAATTCCGGGATGGTTCCTTTGAAAGGGCACGGCCGATTTCCTTCCCCATCCTTACCCAGACATCCGAGCGTAAGCTCCCTATATAATGACCACTCTGTCGATGAGACGTTAAACTCCAAGCTTCCTTCCATCCTTTAAAAGTAACCTGAGGGAAAATTATTATAATTCAAGTTATCGTGTATATTCCTGACATTGATAAAATATGTGACAGTATAATAAATTACGAAATTATCCTAAGAAACAATAGAAAGTGGCAGACAAAAGTGATAAATAAATAAAACCGGTCGCGGTGGCCGAGGAGACTGCGGCGCTCGTAAGTCCCATAAGTTATACAAACATTTAAACATTTTTTGAAATAAATAAAATGTACAAATGTTTGTAGAGCTTATTGGACTTAACTACGGGGTCATCAGTCCCTAAACTTACAAACTACTTATGAACTAGCTAATCCTAAGGACGGCACAAATATCCATGTCCGAGGGGGGATTAGAACCCCCGACCGTAGTGGCCGTGCAGACCGTGACTGGTGCGCCGCAGACCGCTTGGCCACCGCGGCCGGCAATAAATAAATAAACTATCTCATTTTAACGGGTCCAAAGTCTGGAACATGGAAGCATCTGACAAAGTTAAATGAAAAATCTATGAATATATGTTAAAATTTTAACTCGTTAAATTGAACTATGGTTACTGGTAAAATAAGTTATAACAATTTATATCTGGTAGGCAGCCAAACAATTGTGATTACACAAAGATTTTATAACATGGTTATGAAACAGTAGTAGAGGCATGAGTGAAGTGGGTGGGAGATGGTAATTTAAATTGTCTGCACAGGGTTATGTTTAGATTCTGCAGTCAGGAGTGATGAGTATGGAAATTGTGTCTGATCATTCAGTACCTAGTTTGAAGAAGTGTACATATGTTTATTAATTTCCATTATTTCAAATAAGCTCATTTTCCTTGCCTTTTGTGTATAATGTAGAACTTCATGTATTACAGTTTAACTGTGGCCTTATTTAGCAGGTGGTCTGCAAATATGGAATTTCCTTACCTAAACTGCAAACTTCTGTGGTGTTCCTTTAGTCAAGTACAAATTGACCTGTCTGAATGGCCAATGTAGAATTTGCCACAATTGCAAATAATCTTGTATATTCCACTCTTTTCCAAGGCTGGAGTGTTATCTATACCATTGAGTAAAAAGTGATCAGTGGTATTGTGTGTATAGACTGATGTTTTGAAATTTCTGGATTTAGTTTCTCGGCCACATTGAAACAAAAACATCATAATTACACCAGAAAATTTATCGGCCCACGTACAAAAATATTTGTGCTATTTTCCGATACAGACAACCAAAACAATTCAGTCAGTTGGCATATTGTGGGATCAAACTTTGTATTTCTGGCGCCACAAGAGTGCGGTATTGATACTAAAGAGCAAGAAGATTTACTCTGTATTAATAAAATGGAATCATCTTGATCCTGTTTAACTGTGAGGCTTATGTAGTTTTTCTTTGCTACAGGTTTTCCATCTACAGTAAAGCTAATCGGCAGCCTGATAAACCATGCACATCCAGAAAATATGTTTCCCTATTTACTAATAGCAAAGACAACATAATTAAATGGAAAACTTTATTGGCAACAGGTACAACAATGTTTCAGCTATTTTTCGACAGAGTCAGCAAAATAACTGAGACATTTGTCAGATAATGGAATCAACATACTATCTTTAGTACTAAGAGTTGCCCAATAGAACATTCTCCTTGCGTTAGCAGTCTCTTCAAAACTGTTCAAATATTTGTAATTCTATGGGACCAAACTACTTTCGTCGTAAGTCGCTAGACTTACAAACTACTTAAACTAAGGACAACACACACATCTATGCCCGAGGGATGATTCGAACCTCCTACGCAGGAGGCTTTGCGATCCGCATCGTGGCGCTCCAGACCGCTCGGCTACTCCCTCGCTGCCCTCAGTCTCTGATTATGATAGTGCAGCTGTACCCTTGATGCTGCGTTTGGAGATGCGTAAATGCGCAACATCTCGCAATTATTTCTGAAAGTCACAAATCTTGCGTCCTCATAAGTGTATCGCAGTAGCTGCAATGGATGCATTGTTCGCTGTCTTAAAAACGGTCTTAATTTGCGTCTTTTTGTGTCTGCTTACCAATTAAATCTCACAGCTTTATGTAAGGACAGTTCTATAAAATCTGCTGGAGTTAGAGAATGGAAGACATAACTCACAATATCATCTCTATGCAGACTACAAATATCTACGTAGCTGATACTTTTGCACCGCTGAATATAAGTTCGGTTTCAGATGATTCACATTACCGTCACGTTCATATTGAAGCCGCACAAAATGTAAATCGACAATACCTCGCTGACGAAATATAACTTGAAAAGCCACGTCTCCTACAAAAAGGCTTTCAGTCTGAAAGACTATACACAAGCAAATATCTGGCAGCTAGTTTTTTTCTTCATACGTAACTCATATTATCCATGTTATATACAGTTAAACCCACATACATACTTATAACAAAGGCTACGATAAAACAGATACAGGGCACAAACTATTATAATTGTTACTGTAGTCACAATAACGATCAGTTGAAATTGAGAGCAAATGCAGATATTAATTACTTCTCCAAACGGAAGAATAAAACAGTGTGAACTATAGACGTAAATGGCAAGGAAATAAAGTTTTAAGTTTTATTTTACTTTTTTTAGCCCAAAATAGCAATGGCAGAGAATTGTTTATGGCAGGATTCATTCAGACACACAGCTTTACACTCTATCTACATCGTGATGATCACTGCGTGGTCATTGAAGTCGACATTCCGTTGTCTTGTTGATGGCTGAACTTCTGCCAGATGGCGGGTGTATTCTTGTCCATCAGATAATTAATTAATAAAATATAAATGTATTGTGGGACTGGATAAGCTGTTTCAATATTGTAGATTCAGTTATACATCAAACAATGACGACTACATGGTCACGCATTCAAATAGTAAGCCATCACTTTTGTTATATTTATTTTGAGACAAAGAATGTAAACTTCGGATCATTTACTGATCTATCTAACAGTTGAATTTCAAAAACTGCCCGCCTCCCCCAGTGATCTCTGGTCTCCTTTCTTAAATGCGTCCATAAAAAGTAAATTTTTCAAACACTTTTCCACTAATAATAACACAGATCACACATGCCGGTTTCGTTTCTTTTGAGAAGGCTGCACCTGTTTGTAGGCTGGTTACTCAAATATTAGTCTCAGTCTTTTCGGGCCAATTAATAGCTCATTAAATAACTTTTAACACATGCACTGTAATCGAAATACATCTACACTCTTCATTTTGACAACCTGCTCCCGCAAAAGGTTTCCTCAGAGACTAATGTTTCATTATACACAATGGAAAGATACAAATGGCGATGATAATGCAATATTAAAATTTTACGTATTTTATTACACTTCAGTTTTCAAATATAAGTGAGTTGAAGTAAAAGTTTTTTTAAGTATAGAAAAGTACAAATTTTCAAAACATTCCAGCCAGATATTAAAATGTCATGGGGTTGCTACATATGGGCAATCTAGAACTCGGCAACTTTTAATGAGCACATTAAGGGACTTGAAAGGGCCAGTTATTTCCTCACTCGAATTCAGCAATTGTCAGTGAGCCATGAAAAGAGGAACTTCTGGGGGCTCACACGAATTCGGTAACTTTTACGTGCTGATCGTAAGCCAAACACTCGAACTCTGCCAAATCTGTAATCAAATGGCAACTCAATATCTGCTACTGAGGAGGCTGATTCCGGTTTCCCTTCCGCTTGCCGTTCGCCGGTCTGGCGAAGCACGTACTTTCTGGAGGACACGCGCTGCTGTTTCTCTCTTGTGCACTCGCATGTAATGCGTAATTTGATATCTCCGCAATCTTCCATTACCTTTTTTGTAATCTCCTGAGTCGTTCACATTGAAAGTAGCCTGTTATTAAAATAAGCAAGATCTCGAGCACTTGATATCTGCAAATGTAAGTTAAAACACTCACTGCTGCTCTAAGTTACTTTATGAGTGGCCACAGTACATGCGCAACGTAGATTTATCTAACTGCTCACTCCTTAAGGGAGGAGCCAACGTTTTAATGAACACAAAATCAATGTTAAAAAATAAATGAATAGATAATTAATCATGGGATGGGGAGCATGAAATCATAAAGCAGAGGTTTGATACTTTAAAATCATAACCTATTCAGAAAAATGAACAAGTAACTAAATGTAGGGAGACCAAATTAAGCACACACTTTGTACAAAAGTGAATTAAATCATATAATTACTGCTTGTATTAAAATTGTTTCTGCCCTTTATGAATATGGGGGTAAGATGGGAGGAAATTTTCAAATACACAATGGTTAGCTACAAAGCACATTCATTCATTCACAGAGAAGCGCATAATGCTTGGCGGTACATCACTCTGTGGGAACACTCGATAACAGTGGCGAAACGAAGTGTCGGCGGAATCTTGACGAGATGGCGGGTGTCTTGATCACAAATTTAATTATACTGTGCACTAAACGAACTCATGTGTGGGAAGGCAGCAGCATACTATTCTCAAGTACAATGTGGTGTGCGACCACAGTGAATTTCATAGCATTTAAAAAGGATATTAATTCAGAATAAGCAAATAGAGCACATGCGAAAATTCGTATAGAAGAAAGCTAGTATTAATAAAACTATGGCTGAAGGCCGAAGTAATGACCATTACGAAAGCATGTAGTGCAAACGACCATTACGAAAGCACACAGTGCAATCGGTAATACAAGACAGGAAATATTTAGCATACTCGCTGATACAGATGTGACGTGAAATGTTAGTTAAAAACAGCAAGGACATTCAAACACACTAAATTTACACAAAGGGTGAAGGGCACACATGAGTATTCTAACTTGAGCAAAACCAGACACGAATTCATCACCAGAATGAAAATGCAGATAATAAATTTACAATGAATTACGCGAGTTCTGTAAATCAGGAAACACTTCGCCTCACATAGTAAAATAATTACTCAAGAAAAGTATCACTGAAAAACGAAGACTGCCTTATCACAAAAAAGCAAGGTTCTAACAGCATGCCTTCCCCTCAGCATGATTCAGCAGAGTACTTACTTCCACAGTCGTCAGATCCACAATGAAGAGTGATGCTCTAAGGCCAAGGAAAAACCTCTTCTTGCCATACACCAGATGTAGATCGCGCTAAAAGCGACGAAGAGCGCGTTCAGAGACTAGTGTTTACCAAGACATTTCCGTCTACAACCGCTCCCAAAGAGGTCTCCTGTCACCTCTTTCGTCCAACATTAGGTTGGTACGACACTAACAACACGGCCATCTCGCCACCTTGTCAAGTAAGCTTGTCTCTGTCCAGCCAGCAGACGCCATCGCAGACGACAAACGATGCCATGCGCTCTTCACTACAGCAAAACGAGGCCTAAAGCGGGAGGCGGCGACTGTAAGCCATTGCGCGGCAGTCAGTCAATATTAAAAGTAATCTTCCAAAATCACCTGAAACAAGTTCAATCACACAGCTGAAAACATATATAAATATGGGGCAAACATATATAAACATGGGGCATACATATATAAACATGGGGCATTAATCATTAATAAAAAGAGTAAAATATTTAACACACAGATAGATAAAATTAACGGTGCAGAAACACTTTAGGTTAATGAAAAATGGAACATGACCACACATTCAGTGGACGTGTTTCAACATTATTTTGCAAGTATAAGTACTTGTACGATTTAGAAGATCATCTGAGCAGCTCTCTTCGTGGACGATGGTGCCCTGTATAGATTAGTGAAGTCATCAGAAGATCAGAAGCAAATGCAAAACGATTTAGATAAGATATCTGCAAGGTGTGAAAAAATGGATATTTAATTGTGATGTCAACCATATTAGCACTTAAAGACAACCGTTAACCCTCATTTACACGACAAATCGGTCAAATTTATAGGCAACAAACAAAACTAATTGCTTAGAAATTACTATTTCAAACAACTTCAGTTAGAAAGAACACACAGAAAACGTCATATGGTAGCCGGATCAAAAGTTTCAATTCATTGGAAGAACACTTAGAAGATGCATCAAGTCTACTAAAGAAATTGCCATGTGCATCCCATTTTGTTCATTGTCTGATCTCCACTAAGTGGGTCTGATAGAGGCTATAGAGAAAGTTTAGAGAAGGGCAGCTCGTTTTGTATTATTCTGATACGGGGGTGAGAGAGTCATGGAAATGATGCGAACATGTTTTGTTAGCACTTATCTAGATATGGAGAGATGCTCATCATAATAAAATAAGAGAAATGGGATCGAAAACTGTAAGATGTAGGTGTTGCTTTTTCTGGCGCTCTGCTAGTGAATGCAACGGTAGAGAAATATTACGGAAGCTGTTCGATAAGCCCTCTGCCAGGCACTTAAATGTGATTTGCAGAGTAAATACGTAGATATATTATGCTGATGCTAGACATCGAAGCATAAACTAAGGGCGATTTACCACAGTTTATCTGTAGATTTAGAAAACCAACGTGAAAAGTTATCTGGTTGTAAACGAGAAGACTAGATCAATATTTAAACTGCAAGAATATGCCTCCAACATGTTTGTCCATTGGATTACAAATGTAGAATGTAAAATGGGTCGTTCAGTCTGCCTACAAAAAGGAGTTGCTAATGTCAAGTGCGATCCAATATTAGAAAATACCGATCTTCCATGAAAAAGTACTGGTGCTGCAGATGCAGGCAGCGCGGTTAAGAAAAATCGTAAGAAAACTTAAAGGAGTTGAGGTTCTTGTTGTAGCTGTTGTGTGTGATAAGACAGCCATCAATATGGATCTATGGAAACGACTTAGTGTGCTCTCAACTAATAATACGTATTTTTATACTCTGTGAACAATAAAAGGAAAATATTATTTGGTTTGGATACACTGCATTCCTAAAATTATTATGAAATACTTTTATTGACGACAAAATCACCCTTTTTGGCATTATATTAGTTAACACTTTTTACAGCACCAGGGAAACGACCTTCCTATCAACTTTGACAAATACAACACAAATGTGGAATACCTACTGAGCTATTTCTCACATCGTGTTCCCCAAGAATAAAGTAGGTTCTCAGAAAGAAAGTTTGATAGAATTCCGTGTTCTGAAATTAGTGTGCGCTCTTATTAGCCTGCGAAATTTGTGAATAAGTTTTCTCTGCCTAGAGTGAAAAATTTAACACTGTGAATTGTTACCGCAGCATCTTCATGCGTTACCTTCAGATCGTGAAACGCTTCTACGTATATAGTTTCAATTTATAAGCATCACATATAACGTAAGTGTACTGTACTACGGTTACCATAAAGGAAATTATAAATATGTGTATTCGGCATTTTTTTCTGTTAGATGCCCGAAGATCACAACGAGACTTGTCACAAGTCTGCCGAATCGCTAGCCAGCTGAGGAGAAGGTGACGAGGTGTGTTTACAGCCAAAGGTCCCTCTTTAATATTGACAGAATATATGACATCAACTGCGATTGGGCAAAGCTGAAAATGTGTACCTAGCCGGGATTCGAACCCGGGTCTCCTGCTTTCTAGGCAGTTGCGCTGACCCCTACACCACTGGGGACACAGTGATCACCGCACCTACAAGGACTACCTAAGGACGCCTACCGTCAGATACAAATTCGCAGCTTCGCCTTGCCCACAGTACTCAAACTCGTAGTTATGAAACTAATTCCCGTAAGAGTAAGGGCTTCAAACTTGCTCACCCCTCCCGACTAACGATAGGATCATTGCCCGTCACCGGCATATTATATATATATATTCATGTGGCGTCTGCTCCGAAAGAACAGACGTCACTTCTGATCCTGCAGTTTTTATTATTTAATATTCACAGAACATATGACATCAACTGCGATTGGGCAAAGCTGAAAATGTGTACCCAGCCGGGATTCGAACCCGGGTCTCCTGCTTTCTAGGCAGTTGCGCTGGCCCCTACACCACTGGGGACACAGTGATCACCGCACCTACAAGGACTACCTAAGCACGCCTCCCGTCAGATACAAATTCGCTGCTTCGCCCTTAGTTTCATAACTACGAGTTTGAGTACTGTGGGCAGGGCGAAGCTGCGAATTTGTATCTGACGGTAGGCGTGCTTAGGTAGTCCTTGCAGGTGCGGTGATCACTGTGTCCCCAGTGGTGTAGGGGCCAGCGCAACTGCCTAGAAAGCAGGAGACCCGGGTTCGAATCCCGGCTGGGTACACATTTTCAGCTTTGCCCAATCGCAGTTGATGTCATATATTCTGTGAATATTAAATAATGAAAACTGCAGGATCAGAAGAACAGACGCCACATGTATATATAAAGGTCCCTCTTCTGGTGGGTCACTGAGATGGCTCGGCCGAGCTGCTACCTGGGAGCAGAGTTGCCGAATTCGAGTGAAGGATTAACTGTCCCTTTTCCAGTCCCATCTTGTGCTCATTAAAAGTTGCCGAGTTCGAGTCTGCCCGCTTCTGGCTGTAAAGACGCCTCGCCACCTTGTCGTCAACTGGTTAGCGTCTCGGCAGACTAATGTCGAATCTCGCAGTGTCCTTCAAGTTCAGGTCGTCCAGAGAAAACTATGCTTATTGGACATACTTTTGGACCACTTTGTTGTAAATGTAGTACAGTATATTCACGTTCTATGCGATAGCTATAAACTCAAACTTTATCTATAGAAGCGTTTCAGCATCTGAAGAAAATTCATGACGATGCTGTGGTAACAATTCACAGTGATATGTTAAATTGTTCACCATAGGCCACGAAAACTTATTTACAAGTTTCACAGGCCAATATGAGTGCATACCAATTCCAGTGCTCTCAATTCTATGAAACTTTCTTTGTGAGGTTTATGCAGAACGCACCTCACTTCTTAGGCTGCACGACCTGAAAAATAGCTGAGCAGTTATTCCACAGTTCTATTGTGCATGTCGAAGGCAATCAGAAGGTCACTTTCCTGGTGCTGCAAAAAATGTTATATAAATATGATACTACGAAACAGGGTGAGTCTGTCAGCAATAAAAACATTTTGTAATAATTTCAGGAAATGCGGCGTAATATTTTCCTTTTATTGTTCACAAAGTATAAAAAATACGTCTTAGTTGCGAATAAACTAAGTTGCTTTCACACTTCCAAATTCATCGCTCTCTTATCGCATATGACAGCTTCAACAAGTACCTCAACTCCTTTAAGTGTTCTTATGATTTTCCTAAATAAATTGTTTGTTATTCTAACATAAAACTTTAATGTGTTGGCTGGTCTCAAATGTTATTGCTGACGTAGCCTCAAGTGAACTGGGGACTTTGTATACAGCACCTGATTGACAATTTATCTGATTTGACCATGTTTAGTGTGTCAGATGATATGGAAAGGAAATTTTTTCCTCCTCGGATAATCAAACGCATTCGAAGATAACATCAGGGCATTTCCAGTGAGTTCTGAGCTCCACGTTACACATTTTTATTTAGCAAACATTGTTTTCTCCTCAGTTGAAACATTCAGTTTTAAACTCCTCGTTTACCTTACATTTTGAAAGCAACGGGTTGTTTTTTAACTTTCTTACTAGCTCCATTATTTTGTTATAGTAAAGCAGTTATATTCTTCACAACTGTGTGCAAGACGTTAATTCATTGCATTTTGTTTGTTACACCAGGTTTCATATAGGACGTCTGAAACAGCTTACCATTTCCAGTCCGGTTTTCTTCACAGATAAATTAACATTGTTTTAGGAGTCCTGTTCATCATTCCTCTAGCCTTACTTAACTGCGGCGTTCTCTTTATTTACGTCTTTTTCTGCGCACCAGGATTTTTTCATGGAAGATCGGTATTTTCTGAGATTGGACTGCATTTGACTTCAGTTATTTTTTTGGTCGGAGACCGAAAACCCATTGTACAGGTTCCAATTGTAATATAGTGGAGGAAAATGTTTGCGTATATCCTTGCGCTTTCAATACTCATCTAGTCTTCTGGTTTATAACTGTTAACTTTACATGTTAGTTTTCTAAATCATTTATAGTTCGTTTCTTGTTGCATACAAGCTTCAGCCTCGAGCCTTTAAAGTAAGGAAGCAGATTTCAAACTAATCAGGAAAGTCGTCTGAAACATGTAATACCTATAGAGAAGAATAAAATTGGCATAAATTATTCAGCAATTGACTAAATCTGCTGTTTATTTATTGTTGATGGCAGTTAAAAACAACAACTGCATTGACAAAAAAAATTTAAGAGTAAAAATTGCCTGGAGGGGTTTGTTAGATTTATCAAAGTATTAAAAACCAAGAAATACATGTTTCTCTAAAACGATGGTAAAGAACGTCCGTGACTCTGTTATTCTAAGTCCAGTAGAGGATCAGCACAGTACATTTACATTTACATCTTTACTCTGCAAATCATTTTTAAGTACCTGCCAGGACATTTACTGAACAGCTTTCATAATATTTTCTACTGTTCCATTCTTTAACAGCGCGCGAGAGGAAGGAATACCTACATTATTCGCGATCCGATTTCTCTTATTTTATTATGATGTTTTCTATGTAGGTGGGTGCTAACAAAATATGTTAGAATTGGAAGAGAAAGTTATTGAAAGAAATTTCACAAATAGATCTCGCTGGAACGAATATCGCCTTTCTTTTAATTATTTCCACCCCAACATGTGTATGATTTCCGTGACTCTCTCTCTTCTGTATCGGAATAATATAAAACGAGCTACCCTTCTCTAAACTTTCTCTATATTTCTCCGTCAGTCGCACTTATTGGAGATACCTCAATGCGCAGCTGTACTCCGAATTAGGGCATACAAGGGTAGTGTAGGCAGTTTCTCTAGAAGAACTGTTGCGTCTTCTAAGTGTTCCGCCAATGAAATGACACCTTTGGTTCGCCTTCCCAACGATATTTTCTATGTGTTCTTTCTAATTAAAGTTTTAATTCCTAGGTATTTAATTGAATTTATGGCCTGTAAATTTGACTGATTTCTCATGTACATGAAGGTTAACAGTTATCAGTTCGTGCTCATATGGATGAAAGCACACTTCAGTTTCTAATTTTCGTACCATGCAGATATCTTATCTGAATCTTTTTTGCAGTTGCTTTTGATCTTTTGATGACGTCACTAACCTGTAAAGGGCAGCATGTTCCGCGAATAGTCTAAGAGAGCTGCTCAGATTGTATCTTAAATCGTTTATAAAAACAAGTACTTGTACTCGCAAAATAATGTGAACGACTCACATTACAAAAAAGGTAATGGAATACAGCGTTAGGCATCGAATGACGCATTACAAGTGAGCTCACGTCAGGAACGGCAGCGCGTCCTGCAGAAAGTACAAGCAGCTCCACAATGACGTCATGCTTCGCCAGACCTGTATACAGGCAAACTGGAGGAAAACCGGAATTAACCACCTCAGTAGAAGGTATAAAGTTGCCGATTTCGAGTGTGCCGTTAGATTTGGGAGAGTTGCCGAGTTCGAGTGTTTTCATTACAACTAGCAGGTAATTTATTGTAAGCCCGTTGTTAACTACAAAATGTGGTCAAACCGACCGTTATTCCACGCTCGTAATCTGTGGATGAGGCTGTAGTTGTGATAATTGGTTACACCTTGTCTATTCACCTTGCGCTCACTTTTTTGTTTTACGAGATGCCTTTTCATTTCACTTACTAATTGTATCCAGCATGCGTTCTTGACGGATTAATTTGAAACGTTTATACAACACTGCATTGGAATGAACCGGTGGTTTTAAATCCATTTTTTAATACTCTTGTGAAACATGTTGCCCGCGAAGACAAGGGTCCCAGGTCCGAATCCCGGTTCCGGCACCCAATTAATCCGACAGGAAGTTTCATGTAGAGAGTAAATATATCTTCATGAAAATGTTGTAGTTTACGTCACAAAATCAGTATATCGTCCCTTTTACATTTATTTAATTATCATTCGTGTCTTGACAATTTACTGAAGCTCGTGAAACAAAATGATAATTGCAAACGTAGGCTTCCGCGGCTGTTGTCACTATCAATAAAATTCTGGTCAGACACAGACCCTGATGAAGGCCGCCTGCAACAGTGGCCGAAACGTCGGCGGAATTTATAAAATGACGACGCGGTTTCATACCCAGAAGAATTTTATTGATAAAATGATAATTATTTCTTCAATCATATAGAAATATTATTAACGACACTCATTATTGGTTCCATGTCCACTAGGAGCGCTGCTTTCACTCCAATTGACTTTCATAGCAGTTACAGTCGCGGCATGTTCGTATATGTTGGCCTGCGATATTAATATATAAAAATGGATTAAATTCGCTACGGATTGAATGCACATTGAATTCAAAGCGCTAAAATATATTTCGTAGAAGATAACAGCCAATAAAACCATTTTAAAAGTATGATAAAGCTGGAAATTGAAAGAGTATATAGCATTTTCCAAGAGTGTTTATTGTGTCGTATTTTGCGTTATATCCTGCAAATCAATAAATACCTTGATCCGATCGCTACGAAACTTCACACGAACAGTCGCTGAGCTAACCAGAAAATGTCCGAAAATGTTATCAAAATCACTCGATCCATTTTTATATTCGTAGGTGGTCACTTCGAATCTTACACTCTTAAACTGTCATGATCGCGTGTATGCGGTACTCTGCATATTAGATTATGCTAACATGCCCGCCCCGGTTGCTTCCTCCAACCTAATTGCAGAAATGTGGTGGTCCGTATTCTTCTTAAGTTGTGAGCCCTTCTTCCAGTGAGATAGCCGGATCCTTCCCGTGTGCATACAGTGACATCGTGCCAGATCCCTGTTGTTTAACACTGTCGGTCTACCCTGAGTCTCCCCTGACTAAGGCCCTCATATATAAGCCGATGGCTTTCCGTTCACGCCACGTATCTTTCCCCATTTTTCACCACCTTGCGAACTTAAGTATCACACAAATTAAAGCGGGTGTATATTTATTGCACTATTATGGTAGTCCGCCTCTTTCTTCAAATGTCTGTAAAGCTACTGGACCAAACCGATGTAGTCATCAATCCCTAGATTTACATAGTACTTAAACTAACTTGTTCTAAGGACAAAGCACACACCCATGCCCGAGGGAGGACTCGAACGTCCGATGGAAAGCGCAGACGCGCACTCAGCAGCAAGGCGCCTTAGATCGCACGGCCACTACTTCCGCATGGCATCTCCTATATCGCACCTCCCACCCTTACTCATTGCCTTATGGCTCACCTTCTGCCTATTTCACATGTATCATATCTGTAGTGAATTTCGAGCCGTAGTTTCTTATTCATGCACTTCAAAACTGATGATGTCTTACTTCTGAACAATCTGCCCCGCAAAAATATAATGTGCCAGATACTTTTAGTGGAACATTACGAAACTGTTTTGCGAATAGAGTTAGCAGTAAAGACACAATAGGTTAAAACATCATGCGCCATGGGGTAACATTTCATACATCTGATTGTTTATGACATACTTGCCGTATTACGATACAGTTTTGATGGCAGATACAGAAGAATACGTATACAATGAATACATTCCATAGTGTACACTTAATTAATTGCAATGTCAAAATTAATACCGTAGTTTTTCTGCATGAACATCGGAAGCTTATTCAGCGAGAACTATATATTCATCATTTTACAAACGTTCTCAGCGAGAGAAAGTTATTTAAAGGTTCTCAAACAGTGGGTTGATGAAGGTTGGTTACTGGTCAGTGGCGAAGCTATCCTTTTTTGTTTTGTTTTTTGTTTCAACCAGAACCTCACTCCTTTGAAGGGAGGTACTTTGTAAACCCATAGCGATTGTTACCTGACAGTAAGAGAATTTGTGCACCCCATTTGGTTGAAACCGGTCCGGTAGTTCAGTAGGAGATTTGGATAACACACACATATATGTTCATTTTGACATGTGTCTGTATTTATTGTTATATAGAGATTTTTATAATATTTGTTGTATTTTTATATGTCGTTTGCTTCAGATGTATATTTTCATACTCTTCTCGTTCTGTATTGTTTCACTGTCACCCAGAAAAGTGTTTCATGTGTTGAATTACTATACAATAGATACAAAAACTAATAAAGAGGTAAGTAATTTGGGTCTTTATTAGAAACATTTGTTACACATGTCTGCGGCATTAAAAAAAATTCTTTGTATTCACAGCAATACAGAGACAGTGATAATCCGTTGATACCCGTCACTCTTTTGACTGTTTGGGAACTATACTTTAGTAGATGATTTTTCTTAGAAAGTGTAACACATATATAAAGAATTATGAATGATATTAAAATAGTGGTTAGAGTCAATTATCTACCTATGTTGCAAAATGCCGAGTTGTTACATCCCACTTCACATAGAAATCATCATCATCGCAGCTATTTAGTACCCTTTGCTGCAGGCAGTCACTATTCCCACGCCTTACAATCGCCTTCAGTATCGTCGCCACATGTTTACTAATGTCATGTAGGCACCTACCATTAGGACGTCGTGCCCGTTCTTTTCCTTTTACCTCTTGTGATGCAACGAAGCACTTTCTTGTCCCATCAGCCATCAATCTACCCGGCTACGTGCCCCGCCTACTCTATTTCGTTTTCATTACAATCGTAATCACATCTTCCGCTGCAGTCCGTTCTCTGATCTGTTCGCTCGTTTTAATGTCGCTCCCAGTAATTACTGATATCCTTCCTGCACTGCCAGCTACGAGCCATCGTTCTTTGAATGTTTTTTCGCATTAAAAAACCACGTCTGACAGCAGCAAGTACAACTTAGTAATTTTTTTAAAGTTTCCTTTACGGAAACATATTTCTCTTATTTTTTTAAAACTCTGCTGAATCTACCAGAAGCACTCAATGCAATTTTTATTCTACTACATCTTTTTTTGTCAATCCGGATGTTGTTTTTAACTGCCGTCTACAAAAAATAATCAGCAGATTCAATGAATTACTTAATAATTATACCATTTTTTATTATTTTCAGTAGATATTACATATTTTAGTTGACTTACCGGTCTACTTTGAAATGTGCTTTCGAGGCTGCTGTTTGTTTATAAGAAGAGACGAACTGTAAAACGTTTTCAGCGAAATGAAGGTGTTATCCACAATATCGTACTAATTACAAAATTTTTAGTTTAGGTGCCTAAATTTTTCATCAATGGTCACCAATCTATAGTCATTTGGGCCTGCTGAGTTGTATATGTCCTTTACGTACAGTGTGCAGATATAATTCCAACAGGTAGCTAAGTTAAATAACTCGTCAATAGCGTATGCTATCTGCAAATACCCATCGTCAGGTTATGTGTAAATAAGTGGTACATATTATCCTGCATTCTTTTACCATTAACGAATATTAATAATTGTAAATTGGTATTCAATTTCTTAAATATGTCAGGTGGTTTCGACTTTGGTATATTATCGTTGGTTATGTTCCCGTCGATTAGTTTTAAATTACACTCTATTATTGTCATTGGATTACTGCCAAATGATCTAGTATTTAACAGAAAATTTTAGGAAACAGTATCTGGGATTCAGCGATCTTAATTTACTATTTAATGGTGAATCGATCAATGATCGCGTTTATATTAGTACATTACAGACCGGTTTCGGCCAAATACTGGTTATCTTCAAGGCTGTAAACACTTATAATGTTTACTAAGTTAAAAGTTACGTCAGTTAATTATATACAAAAGAAACAGAAACGCCGTCCTAGACGGTCCCTTCCATTGCCAATAGGCGGAAGGCGATCACCACCAATGCTTTTACATAGAGTATCTCCATGGAAATATTTATTGCTTTTATTTGATGTTATGTACTGTAAGTTTTCTATTTCTATACATGAATGTAAAATTTCCATAGATATTTCTTAGGAAATAAACCAAGATGATTGTGACGTTCTTCCAGAAGGATGGTGTTACGTTTTTTGAAACATTTAAAATACATTATTTTCTTTTGGAACAAAACACTCTCTCCAACCTTGGACTGTCATTTGAATGTCGATCATTGACATGTAAATGCTAACAATCATTGTTTCAGCACGTTATTCTATGTTAGTCACTTTTGAAGATAGTGATTCAGAAGCAACGTATAAGTTAACTCATGATTTTGGGTAAGTGCTTACACATCAATTTCATTTTTATTATTCAGAAATATTTGGAAGGCTTTACAATTAAAATGTAATATGTATCATGTAATAATAGTGTTTTCATTTTTATTTCGTTCCAGAAGGACGGCCCATTTCGCTGAGACTGAGGGTGTAATTCCCGTAAAATCAATGTTGTAACTTTTGAATATGTTAAGGATGTAATAAACTATCGTTTAAACCACAAGTAACCGAAAAAAAATCAGGAACATCTGGGTTTTAATTTTACTAATACCTTAAGTGGAAAATTTCAGGTCCACTAAAAATGTTTCAAACACCTGATTGTAAATAAAGTTGTACAAATTCTTCTGATTTCTTCTGTAATAGTTTTGTTCTATTATTTCTATTTCTAGCTCCTTTTTAAGTGAACGTTGCTCATTGGCTGAGGCCGACTTCACGCTGCAAAATGAGGATAGTTATACAATATATGCCCCTTGGCAGTTCAGCCACCAGCAGCAGTTACCGAAGAGGACGACCTGTCTATCTGCCGAAACCTCATTGGGTAATCCAACGTTTATTTTTACTTTTATATTTATTTTTATATGTAACTGTCTGACGTACTCTTTAATTTAATAAACATTGTAACTATTTACTGACTTGAAGATGGCCATAACTGGTCCCTTATCTACTAATGTAAACACGATCATTGAATGATTAACAATTAAATAAATAATATTTAATTATTGACCTAAGAGAAAGGAAGACAATCTGAAAATCATGTCTAATAGCACATCTCATCTGGTGTACCAACTGTTAGTAAGGAAACAAAAACACAATTTTTACAGAACACCAACGCATTTTCTTTCTAGTAGTCGGTTTTAAGAGGAATCATGTACATAACCATTTAAAAAGTTGTACAGCCTGTTGGTGTCAGAATGTACGCTATTGTACATTTAGAAATTTGATTAAATTAGTGAAAAGGTTTTGGGAAATCTGAAGTCAGTATTCCACATTCTACATTTAACAAATATTTGTAGTAATATACTCAACCCTCGCACCGCACAGGGACCCCAGTGTAATTTGTGTTGTGTATTACAGAGTGTACGTTGGCTAAAAGTTTTTGAAAATTGGTGTATATTAGGTTGGTAATACTGCCTACACATACTTGATGTTAACTCAAACATCCGCATTGTTGTTGCACTACTGTCAAGCTGTAAAGATTTCTGCACGCCCGTGGCGACTTGATTACCCCAGTATGCATTCCGTGTAGCTCATTTATGGTTCACTGTATTTGAGAAAAAGGGACACAAAAACCAAAATGTGTAGCCAGGATTGTAAAAGGGCGATCAGTGATGAACATAGAGCCATAATTTGTACCGAGTGTGCTCACTGACAATGTAAGTGATGACTGATATATTAGTTACAGTTTTTGACTTCATTCTAACATACATTATTTTCATCTTTCTTACATGTTTTTGCACAAATATGCTGCATTAGTAATTTCGTAAACAACCTATGCCAAAATATACTGTAAATATCAAATAAGCCATTATTTTATATTACAATATATTACTTTGTACATTGACATTCAGACTCAGGTTGAATTTATACATTATGTTGAAGTGTAACATGTATCAAATTTATAAATACCATATGTTACTCATTGTAATAACTAAATAAAGTCATCAAGATATTATGTTGCATTATATACTTTCAAATATAAGAAGGCTAAACATATAGAAATATAAAACATTTTTTATTAATAATAATATGCTCATTTTATAAATATCATTCGTGATTCATAGTTGTAATAATAAAAAAATCACTGCAGGTACCTAAATAGTTATTTACAATGTTCCAGAAACATAAGACATTCCAATGTATATATTAATGAGCTTGGAACACTTGATATATGATAAAAATTTTTGGGGTCCAGTAGATCGCAGTGTGCAGTGGAAGGTAATTGAAAACAAGTGTGCGGTGCGAGGGTTAAAATAAATACATAGTTTAATGTCCGTCCGAATGATTATTAGAGAATCGTGTAAAATTTGTAGTATTGTTTCGAGTTTATCGCTAACGAAGTTCCCTCTTTGAATATTTTTATATATAGATATATTATATAAATTAGGAAAAAATATGCCTTTTATTAGCCAGAATGGTCACCAGTGTCTTGGAAAAGTCTGAAGTAACTTGCTGAAGATCTTTTCTTTATTTTTGGCAACAAGATTTCCCTGTCATTAGCAACTGTAAATTAACTATGGAAAGTCCTGGTTGTAACGTAATCTTATATGAACTGCCAAAACAGAAAAGCAGAACTGTGTTTTGTAGATTGGTTGGTTGGTTGTGCGTGTGCGTGTGCGTGCGTGCCTGTGTGTGTGTGTGTGTGTGTGTGTGTGTGTGTGTGTGTGTGTGATTTAGAACAGAGATATATATTAACCGAATATTTGTAAACAATCAAACAATAGTGATATTTAGTGTAAAATTACTTTTATTTTAATATTTCCTAATATTATAAGTAAGAAAGTTTATTTAGTTACCTTATTAAACAACATTAATGTGATCTGTGGACATGAGCAGGTTTCCTAACAAACTACAACAAAATTAAGGAGCATCTAATGTATTATAAACTTAGACAGTCAACAGTAACAACTGCCAGATACATATTGACAAATATACAGTAGTAGCTGAGAGGTGTTGCTGCTTTTCTTCATGCATCAAAGAATAATTTTGTGTGGCTCATTGGCTCAATTGGGCGCCACTTCGGCGACTTGCGTGTCCCTAGCCTACCCCAGTTATCCAACTAGGGAAAGGGGACGTACAGATTAACGTGGAATCCGAACCATGTGTCGTTCCTGGCGACTCCTCAGATCGTTGAGAGGATCCAACTAGGGAAAGGGGACGTACAGATTAACGTGGAATCCGAACCATGTGTCGTTCCTGGCGACTCCTCAGATCGTTGAGAGGTGAATGATGAATCATTACAGTCAAGTAATATGCTGACCTTTTCTATTCGCCATTAGAACTTTCTAACCGAGCTGTTGTCCTTGACTTAATAGCTCATAAGCGCGTTTCCAGAGCAAAAGCAGTTATATCTGTAATCATGAGAGTTCTAATTGCTAACAATAATTCTTGGTCTTCTTGTACTGTATTAGGAATTGACTATGAATTAACCCACACTTATTAGCCAGCAGAAACACTCTCGGTAACTACGTCGGCAGTGCAATGAATACGCCAGAGGCATTCGGTCAGACGTCTCCTTGTCTGCATAGACGCATGCTCTTTACTTTGCACGTGATTGCTGTGTACAAAGTGGTTGCTGACTGGTCCCTACTCTCGAGGGAGGCCTATTTGCTCTTTGATTGCACGTTTCTGATATGCTACGTTCATTCCACGTCAAACACTGCTTGGGTGCTGCTCTAATTTTGCGGTGCGTGGACTCCAAACAGTGATTCCCTTCTCCTGCTATGTGCCGTGCAAGGAAGGAAGGCTAGAGTTTAGTCTCCAGCTGTCGACGATGACAGTGAAAAAGGAGTACGGAGTCTGAAGTTACAGTCGCAAAGTATCTCACCAACACTTACATAAATAACAGTGACAAGTTGTGGTGTAATTATTAATTACTCCACCAATTTTCTCTGACCGTAGCGACAATTACACATGTTGGTGAGCCCTAGAGATACTGGTGTAATAATGAATAGGACAGGGAACACAGATACCTGTATAACATTATGAATATTATTATATATTTACTTATTACATTTAGCTGTATGTAACTGTTATGAAGCATCTTTGTGGGAGCTTGGTATACAAAACCTGTTAAACACAAATGCAGTCAAATATACGCACTGGAAATGTAATCAATCAGTCCACGTTCTTAGAACATGCCCACCGTCCCCGAATGTATTCATAACGGCTTCAAAATCAGACCAAATGGAAAAGCGTATACTTGAAATAACTGTGAGAAAATTTTCTCTCTCCCAATGTTGGAACAAAAAATTATCCAGTTACTGATTCATTTTCACCCATTGAACGGGATATGTTCACAATTCCAGATTAACACATAGTCGCGGCGGAACAGCCGCGCGCTTTAAGGGGTCTTGTTGCGACGTGCTCGCGGATGTTCCACGTCGGAGGTTCTAGTCCTTCTTCTGGCATGGATTTGTGTGATATTCTTAGGATAAGTTAGCTTAAGTATTTTGTAAGTTTAGGGACCGATGACCACTGCAGTTAGGTCCCATAACTTTACAATCATTTCAACATTTGAATAAACACATAAAGATAACTACCAATCCGCCTGGTGCAACATACCTTGTTCCTCCTTTATATGTATACTTGTTTCGCCTGTAGAGAAGGTAAACATTTTTGTGAGCCAGTTTTACTCGACTACAGTCGCAGCTGTATAATTAATATTTAAGCACTCATCCGTAATCAGTTCAGTGTATCCACATTCAACAACATGATCAAACACGCCTGGAAAGAAGTTACATTTCCAGTCCCATATGATGTTTTGACGCTCCTAACAGTGTTATTTTGAATACAGAAGATTGAAGTTGCTCAACAGCCAACTGCAAAACTGCATCATTTATCCAGGTGAATTTGTGTTTAACAGATTTCTATACCAAGATCAACAAATATGTTACCTAATATGTATACACAGCTAAATGGAATAAGTAAATAATAATGGTAATTGTTATATTTTACTGGTTCCTGTGTTTCCTGTCGTATTTCATTATTATACCACAATCTATAAGGCTGACCAACATGTATAATTAACTATTTGCGCAGCTACAATTGGCGTAGTAATTATTAATTTCACCTTAAATTTCCTTTGTATTTTATATTATCTAAGTATCGGTGAGACACTTCGCGAATGTTCCTTTGTCAGTCTGTAGAAGAGCCATTTTGAAGCTCATAATGATTAGGTAATTGAAGGAAAATCAAAGTCAACATGAAGCGACGGATATTTGAAACCCACTCCTCCGGCGAATAAGTCGAAAGTCGCAGCCACTTCTCCACCCTTCGTGGTGTGCTCCCTCTATGCTTCTCCTCATTAGGCCGAGTGCCTTGAGTGTTGCGGGAGATTCGCCGCATGTTTTACGAAGCTGATGACATGCACCCCCGTCAAAAGTCGATTGTACGCGAAATGAGGGCTCTTCAAAGGAAATTCGAAAGGCGACACGCAGAAGAGGTGCCAGACACCTGAAATTCATTTATCATTCATTGCTTCTAACGCGGTAAGTGTGACGAGCAAACAAAGACAGAAACCAATGAAACTCTTCGGTAATCGCAGTTCCCTGACGTAACAGAGAAAAGACACATCAATTTTGTAAAAGAATCGATGTAATGGCAATCCTCAAGATTTCTAACCCCACATCCCCTTATGGGTACTCCAAGGCAAAGCTTCCAGGACAGTAAAGAGAGCATGTAGTGTGGTATGTTGCACTGTTTGTATTATTTACGTGCATTCAAAAATTGTGCTACGCGCAATAGCGAATATTTCTCTAGTTTTAAATGGGATTCTGTTTAGTTGTCACCAGATTCCAATTTGAAGATTGTATCTCGAACGCTTCACTCTTACATTACCGAATGAAGTCCTCTTCATAGAAATTTCGATATTGCAGTCAATCGTCGTCTAATACATCATACGACATTTCTTCGGTTTGCGCAAATTTTAGAGATGACGAAGTTCCAAACATGTCTCTCATGCTATGAAATATGTTAGTCAATACAAGTCAACTAACATGTCTTTTGTTCCTGTAATCCCTGTCTCTGCATCAACATTTTTCAAGCTCTCCACCTGCAACTTTTTCTTGTGATTCATCGGATGCACTGCTCTTTAAAGTAATTAATTATTCATATTTGTATGCAAAATTTAACCATTTATGCTCAAAAATTTCAAGTACATTAACTCATATAAACCAGTTGAAAAAAAAAACTTGAATTATCCAAATAAACGAATGAACCGCCTGTAAACTAACTAAGCGCATACTTCGTGCGATTATACACACTCCTACCTGAAAACAGTAGAATGCAATGTTTTCCTGACCTGCAATGCACCAAATTAATGCTTTCATTACTTCATTCAAATTGATAACCTATCCAAAAGAACACTCTTAAATACCCCTACAAAATCCCACCAAAATATTATTACATGTAACGCCAATTGAAATATTTCTTCTCGTAATTAATGCGAATTAATTGCGATCTACTGACCTCCCTGTATCGAATAAGAGTGGGAAATACCCTCTCCTTCATCGCAAACGTCAGGAATTGTTGCTTGGGCAATACACAGATTTCCAGATAAAAGATCATTCATATTCACTTATTGTCTCTTATGCTCCAGTTCAACGTCTGTATATTTCTCCATACAGTTAAGAGGAGTTATATATTCAAACAAGAAATCAGTACCCAATACGAATCTTTTACGAGACCATTCACTGCAAAACATCACATATTTAAACAATATCCATCAAACGTAAAATCTAAACGCATTACATGTCTTATTGGTTTACTCAGTCTTCCACTGCAGTCTTAATCGTAGCAATATTTACTTGAAAAGTTACTAATTATCTGTTCTTATTCCTATTTACGAAATTCTCTGAAACGGCCAACACATTGCTACCGGAATCGAGAAGTCCATTCATTATTTAATTATCCACCTCAATTTCTATCGTGGGCTGTATATTTACTTTCTCTTCTCTCACCAAACACAACTCCCTCTAAAGACCATTCTCTATATAGCTTCCTTCTTTCTCCTTATTTATGGCACACAGCATCACTTCAGAACAACCCTCGATTTCGCTATTGCGATTAAATATTAAAATTTTCTTTGCCCCGATCTCATCTTTCCTCCCTTCGAGACCTCTTGCTATTTTAAATTTATCCCCTGTCCACCATTGTGGTAATAATGATTTCAATACTTTTCTGTACCATCTCCAACTACTGACAGTAAAGTCACTTGCGTGTTTATCGCACTAATCAGTATTAATTTCACACTTAACCCGCTGTCTTCCTCATTACTCCATAAATCATCTTCCTCTGAACCCTCAGTACCACTGCCCTTGTAGGAGTCAAATATACTATTACATACTAGCAAGCACCACTCCCATGAACCACAGACATTGCCGAGGTGGGGTGGCTTGCGTGCCTCAACGATACAGATAGCCGTACCGTAGGTGCAACCACAGCGGAGGGGTATCTGTGGAGAGGCCAGACAAACGTGTGGTTCCTGAAGAGGGGCAGCAGCCTTTTCAGTAGTTATAGGGGCAACAGTCTGGATGACTGACTGAGCTGGCCTTGTAACATCAGCTAATGTGGCTTTGCCACACAGCTACTGCGAACGGCTGAAAGCAAGGGGAAACTACAGCCGTTACCTTTCCCGAGGACATGCAGCTCTATGTATGAACATATGATGATGGCATCCTCTCGGGTAAAATATTCCGGAGGTAAAATAGTCCCCCATTCGGATCTCCGGGCGGGGACTACTCAGGAGGATGTGATCATCAGGAAAGACAATACTGGCATTCTACGGGTCGGAGCGTGGAATGTTAGATCCCTTAATCGAGTAGGAAAATTAGAAAATTTAGTGGGGATTAGTGAAGTTCGGTGGCAGGATGAACAGGATTTCTGGTCAGGTGAGTACAGGATTATAAATACAAAATCAATTGGGGGTATCACAGGAGTAGGATTAATAATGAATAAGAAAATAGGAATGCGGGTAAACTACTATGACCAGCACAGTGATCGCATTATCGTTGTCAAGATAGATACGAAGCCAACACCGACAACAGTAGTACAGGTTTATATGCCAACTAGCTCTGCCGATGATGAGGAAATCGAAGAAATATATGAGGAGCTAAAGGAAATTATTCAGACAATTAAGGGAGAGGAAAACTTAATTGTTATGGGAGACTGGAATTCGGTAGTAGGACTAGGAAGGGAAGGGAAGATAGTAGGTGAATATGGTCTGGGCAAAAGGAATGAAAGAGGAAGCCGTCTGATAGAATTTTGCACGGAACATAATTTAGTTATAACAAACACCTGGTTTAAGAATCACAAAAGAAGGTTGTTTACGTGGAAGAGACCAGGAGACACCGGAAGATACCAGATAGATTTTATAATGGTAAGACATAGATTTCGGAACCAGGTTCTACAGTGTTGTACATACCCAGGGGCAGATATAGACTCTGACCATAACTTGTTGGTTATGAACTGTAGGCTGAAAGTAAAGAAACTACAAAAAGGTAGGAAAATAAGGAGATGGGACCTGGATAAATTGAAGGAACCTGAGGTTCTTAAGAATTTCAGAGGGAGCTTTAGGCAAGAATTGACAGAAACAGGGGAAAATAAAACAGTAGAGGAGGAATGGGTAAAATTGAGAGATGAAATAGTGAAGGTAGCAGAGGACAAAATAGGTAGGAAGGAAAGACCTACAAAAAATCCTTGGATATCACAGGAGATACTAAATTTAATCGATGAAAGGAGAAAATATAAAAATGCAGCAAATGAAACAGGCAAAATGGAGTACAGACGACTAAGAAATGAGACTGACAGGAAGTGCAAAATGGCTAAGGAGGAGTCGCTAGAAGGCAAATGCAAAGATGTAGAAGAATATATAAATAGAGGAAAAATAGATACAGCCTACAGGAAAATAAAATAAACATTTGGAGATAAGAAAAACAGCTCTATGAATATCAAGGACACTGATGGAAAATCAGTTCTCAGCAAAGAAGGGAAAGCTGAAAGGTGGAAAGAGTATATAGAGGGGCTGTACAAAGGAAATGAACTTCGAGACAATATTGTAGGAAGGGAAGAGGATGTAGATGAAGATGAAATAGGAGACACTGTACTGAGAGGAGAATTTGACAGAGCCCTGAAAGACCTATGCCGAAACAAGTCCCCTGGAGTTGATGATATTCCCTCAGAGCTACTGAAGTCTCTGGGAGAACCAGCTATAACAAAATTGTTTCACCTGGTGTGTAAGATGTATGAGACAGGCGAAGTACCCTCAGACTTTAAGAAAAATGTAATAATCCCCATTCCAAAGAAAGCAGGTGCAGACAGGTGTGAAAACTACAGAACCATCAGTTTAATAAGTCATGGTTGCAAAATATTAACGCGAATTATATACAGAAGGATGGAAAAGTTGGTAGAAGCCGAACTCGGGGAAGATCAGTTTGGGTTCAGGAGAAATATAGGAACACGGGAGGCAATATTCACTTTACGGCTTATCCTAGAAGATAGATTAAGAAAAGGCAAACCTACATTTCTAGCTTTTGACAATGTTGATTGTAATAAACACTTTCAAGTTCTGAAGCAAGCAGGAGTAAAATATAGGGAGCGTAAGGTTATTTACAACTTGTACAAAAACCAGACAGCGGTTGTCAGAGTTGAAGGGCATGAAAGGGATGCAGTGGTTGGAAAAGGAGTAAGACAGGGTTGTAGTCTTTCTCCATTGCTATTCAATTTGTACATTGAAACGAAGCAATAAAGGAGGTAGATGAGTTTTGTTACTTGGGCAGTAAAATAACAAATGATGGTCGCAGTACAGAGGATATAAAATGCAGAATGGCAATGGGTAGAAAAGCGTTCTTGAAAAAGAGAAATTTCTTAACATCAAATATTGATTTAAACCTAAGGAAGTCCTTTCTGAAGGCATTTGTATGGAGTGTTGCCTTGTATAGGAGTGAGACATGGACTATAAACAGTGCGGACAGATTGAGGCTTTTGAAATATGGTGCTACAGAAGAATGCTGAAGATTAGGTGGGTGAATCGCGCAACTAATGAGGAGGTACTGAACAGAATTGAGGAGAAAAGGAATTTCTGGCATACCTTGACTAAAAGAAGGGATAGATTGGTAGAACACATTCTTAGACATAAAGGAATTGTGAATTTAGCGTTGGAGGGAAGTGTATGGGGAAAAATCGCAGGGGAAGACCAAGAAATGGATACAGTAAGCAGATTCAGACAGATGTAGGTTGTCGCTCTTATGTGGAGATGAAGAGGCTTGCTCAGGATAGGGTATTGTGGAGAGCTGCATCAAACCAGTCTCCGGACTGATGACCACAACAACAACAACTAGCAAGGTGATGATACCAGTACTGCAATGGCACAGTTGTTACCACAGTTTGAAACTTCGTCTCCCTCAGAAAAAATTATCATTTAATCCCCTTGAAGCATCACAAAATTTACCATAAACGACATCATCAACATTCGCAGATTTACTGAAAACTTTATTATATGTAACCCCGCTTACATTTGAAGATTCGCCATGAACTCACAAACATTAACATCAACAACCTCTGTAGGTACTAACATATTTTGCCGTTAATGCATCTACTGCATCCTACCTCATCAGCAATTCCAGTTCCTATATATCTGTCGATTGTAGCATCACCTGCTTCCGTACCTGAAACTGAATTTATCCGCAGATCGCTGCCTGTATTAACGGTTACATCACCATCATACTTATCAACTACATGAAATAACGACTTTGCGTCTAACACATCATTCTCACAACTATTCATCACCGTCCTTTAACAATACATAATTCCGTCACTTTTTTCAGAATCTACAAATGCACAAATACCGTCCTCCATAGTATCTATCTTAGTAACTTCAACATCAACAACTTAACTAACTGAATCAACAACATATCCCTTCATTAATATATTCCATATAATGACAGCTAAGTAACAAATTTCATCGCCAGCTGACGAGACCAATGCTTTCTCCAATACAGTTAGCCTTTTCGCTTAGTCACCACACAATACATTGCCAGCTGACGAGTTTATTACTTTGCCGCCTTCACATAAATCTGTACTTACTTCCGCAGCTACAAAATCACAACAATTATTTGCGTTAATGGTACTATATTTGTATCTAGTGATTAGTATCTCCCCAGAATTCACCACACATTTTTCTTCCGCCAACTTTTGATTAAATTCAGTCTCTCTCTTGGACTTAGAATTATTCTTCGCACCAACATTCATTCTCTTCTGACAAAACAACTCTTTCACTCTAATATCCTCTTCATTTTTACCAAACATTTTTCCATTCAATTCACAATGATACTCCGCTTAGATTTCTATACATTCTCAGTCACGTTCATTTCCCTCACTCGTGCCTCACTTTTTGCATTATTTTAGTCCCGTGAAATCATTCCCTTTCCGTAAATAAAATAAATCCTTCATATCTATGTCATTATTCAACATCCTTTCATAAGTCATGTTTTCATCAAGAGACATTGGTTCACCTCCATCCATTAAAATAAACTCACAGATACCTGGCTCGATATAATCCTAGGGTTCAAATGTTAGTTTGAGGAGTAATACATATCAATACTCATAAATTGTCGTGTAGAATCATATACATTATTCAGTCATAAATCCGAAATAGAAGCCGGCCGCGGTAGCCGAGCGCTCTTTGGCGCGCCAGTCACAGTCTGCACGGCCACTACGGTCGGGGGTTCGAATCCCCCCTCGGGCATGGATATTTGTGCCGTCCTTAGTATTAGCTAGTTCGTAAGTAATTTGTAAGTTTAGGGACCGATGACCCCATAAGCTCTACAAACATTTTTCCGAAATAGAATCGGAAAAAGCTACAGATAGCGTTGAAGTCCTGACAAAGTGGCTGTTTGCCGCACAGATTGCAAGATTGTACCAAACCAGCCAGGACTTTTTTATTAGACGATATATAATGTGTTCCTATAGCCATAAGGTGTTCTCCTCACGAACAGTCCAAGCATTTTACTTAGTTACGTGTGTTCCATTTGGAATCCACAAGTCTTGTGAAATTGATGGTCAACGTCACAGCAGAACCTCACGCGACTGTAAGGCTTCGTTTATGACAGATCTTCCCATGTGCCATGCACCGCTCGGTACAGTTGGCTTAACACCTAGGGTTGGGATATGGGTATATAATTATAGGAGGGGGATGGTATAGGAATATAGGAAAGGTTGTGTTGAAGCTTGGACTTTGTGGGACACATAGTCTGATTTATCAATTGAGGCATGTCCAGCCTGGGTGATCCTGCCTGTAGGAATGCTACCGCTTGTACAGCTCTCAGTTTCACGTGAATGCGCAAAGCCCTCTGCCCGTACAGACAGTACTACGTTAAGGCGGTGTCCCCTGGAAGTGAACGTTTTATGATACTCCGAGGAATGTCCGGTGGAAATACGATGTTCAGTAATAACAGACTTCCTTGGTCGTGAAATGTATGTGTTGCATTTGTGAAGTCCTCGCCATCTGTAATCCGTGAGGACTGTCCCGGGTAGATGAAAGACGATAGGCGCACATTTGCTGCTCCCTTTGTGAGAGCTCGGCAGATCAGTCGGCGTCCAGCCGTAACAGCAGGAACGTCTCTGCGATTCTGGTTTGTTCGATATTCGAATTTCAAATGTGTACTGCAATCGAAAATCCTGCCAGTTGTAAGGTGCGGTCTGTGATATTTACAACTTACAGCAATGTATCGTGAATTGTGCGAAATGTATGAAAACAACGTAATGAGTGAATATAATTTCTAAGACTTTCCCGGCGATTTGTTGTCATCTCGTAAAATCGGGTGTACTGCCGGTGGTCCGCGTCTTCCCAACACGATATTTCGACGATACCACCGACAGAAACGGACGCAGCGGGCGCGAACGGCATAGGAAGCACCACACACCGCCCAGGCATAAATATGGGACGAGTCAGCTCGCCAACCAGTCTCAGGGAACACCTGATGAAGACGCCGAGTTACGACGTCGAAATATCGTGTTGGGAAGACGCGGACCACCGGCAGATTTTACGAGATGACAACAAATCGCCGGGAAAGTCTTAGAAATTATATTGCAAGACTCTACGGGGAGGAAACGTGCATGAAAATGAAATTATTGGACAAGCTACGATAGCGCAAAGACAGGATGTTGAGCTCTCTCAACTTCCTGCTCAGATACAGAGCCTGTTTTTGCCAAGATTAAACATCATATCACATCTAGGGCGGCTAATAGGATCAAGCACCGTGCCAGTATAGCCATGGTGAGGGAAAGGATCCGGGACATGCGGCATAGACTGGACGTCACCTCCAGGGATCTACTACGTCTACATCTGGATTTAGCCAGCAACTTGGCACCTGAAGACTGGGACAGGATAGATGGTACGTCGTGGGCGCTGGCGGCGTGCATTAAACACAATGCTACACTCGACAAATGGCGAAATTTGAGCGCCTGAATAATAGAGTGCAACAAACACATGACACCCGCACAATGGTAAATCTGAGTGGTCGCACATTTGATGATGTCACCTTGAAAGTACTCAGTAAGGGCCTGAACTTTGCTGTCACTCCTAGAGAGCTACCAGTTTCCAGCTTCATCAGCTCTGTGGAGCAAGTGGTCAACACTCTACCATCAAGTGTTGCAGAAGAGATTCGGAGAGAGACATGCAGGGCGCTAACCAGAGCCAGGCCGCCCAAAACAAACATCTCAAGAGACAAGAGGATGGCGCTCAAGAGTTTGCGGGAAGATGAAGACTTGGTGGTGTTACCAGCAGACAAGGGGAACTCTACTGTCATACTGCTGAAGACTGACTATGACCAGAAGATCTGTCAACTTTTGGAGGACCCTGCTTATAATCTATTAGAGAATGACCCCACTGATAGAGTGGACAGGAAAACCCGGTCTCTTCTTAAGGAAACAGGATGGTCTGAGAAGGTTGTCAAACAACTGAAAGCTAAGGCACCGGTACCACCCAGACTGTATGGATTACCCAAGATCCATAAACAGGGTGTACCACTTCGTCCGATTGTCAGTAATATCGGCGCAGCCACCTACCCTACAGCCTCCTACCTTAAGAAGATGTTGGCACCATATGTGGGAAAGTGTGTCCACCACATCGGACTTTGTGGAACGTCTCAACAACCTACAGATCTCGGACACAGACGTCATGGTCAGTTTTGATGTGGTGTCCCTGTTCACCAGGGTACCACTTCAGGACACACTCGATATTATTAGTGAGAAATTTGATGGAGCCTTGTTGGACCTCTTCAAGCATATTTTGACATCAACGTACTTCCTTTGTGGAGGACAATTCTATGAGCAGACTGAGGGAGTCGCCATGGGCAGCCCCTTATCTCCGGTAGTGGCGAATCTGTTTATGGAGAAATTTGAGGATGAGGCACTTACAACTGCTGCCTACCAGCCAACATGTTTCTTCAGATACGTTGATGATACATTCGTCATCTGGCCGCATGGCAAGAGAAGACTGGATGAGTTCCTGGACCATCTGAACACAAGACACCCGAACATCAAGTTCACCATGGAACTAGAGAGTGATGGTCAGCTCCTATTCCTCGATGTCCTGGTAATGAGGAAGGCGGACGGCACCTTAGGCCACAGTGTGTACAGGCAACCAACACACACTGACTTATATCTACAGGCTGACAGCTGCCATCACCCAGCACAGAAGCATGGAGTGCTGAGAACACTCGTGCACCGAGCCAAAACACTCTCTGACCCAGACAGCCTGACAGCGGAATTAGAACATCTACAAAGAGTGTTCACGGACAATGGATACTCCACCAGGGACATCCGCAAAGCGCTCCATCCCACCAGACGACCTGAAACAACAGAAGAGGAGAAGGAAGAAGAGACCAGGAAAGTAGCCTTTCTACCAAATGCGGGGCCTATATCTGCCAAGATCAGCAGAATCCTGAAGAAACACAATATAAAGAGTGTGTTCTGCCCACCTAACAAGATCAGGACGCTCCTTGGAACTGTCAAGGATGATCTGGGGTTAAGGAAACCTGGTGTCTACCATACACCATGTGAATGTGGGATGGCTTACATCGGTCAAACTACCAGAACAGTTGAAATAAGATGCAAAGAACACCAGAGGCATACCAGGCTACGACAGGTAACTAAATCTGCAATAGCAGAACATTGACTTGACCTTGAGCACACCATGGATTATGACAAAACCAGGATCCTGGCTCACACCCCCCGATTCTGGGCTAGTGTCATCAATGAATCGATTGAAATCAAGATGACAGAGAACTTGATCAACCGAGAAGCAGGATATCAGCTTAGTACTGTGTGGAATCCTGCTTTGGAACTACTACAGAAACAACGGAAGAAAGTTCCATCCTCCAGTAATGAATTACAGACGTCCAAGGGCGTAAGTAACGGAACAGAACGACATACGCGATACCAGGCAGCAGCAAGCTCCTTGGAGGATGGCCATCATAATATGCAGCTCCAACAACCGGATGCCACAGGAAGCGCACCTCACAGGCGCATGCCGGGTTCAGAAGGCCAGGACAATGGCTCGGCCACGAGAGAAACTCGCCGCGGTCGCGGACAGCATAAGGAGGTTCAACAGAGCCATGATAGTGCTAGGATCGCGCCTATCGGGCGCGGACCCAATAGGGAACGCCTTGGGACGTCCGCTACCTCAGAAGAGAGCCGCAACGGGCGCGGACCGAAGAGGAAGCGCCTAGAGACTGATACCACCGACAGAAACGGACGCAGCGGGTGCGGACGGCATAGGGAGCACCACACACCGCCCAGGCATAAATATGGGACGAGGTCAGCTCGCCTACCAGTCTCAGGGAACACCTGATGAAGACGCCGAGTTACGACGTCGAAATATCGTGTTGGGAAGACGCGGACCACCGGCAATACACCCGATTTTACAAGATGACAACGTAATGAGTGAATGTTCCGCCCTGGAACGGTGTATTAGGTTTAAAAGTGGCCGAACCAACGTTCAAGATGAGGAGAGGAGTGGAAGCCCGAGCATTGTGACTGACGATCTTGCCGCTAAAGTTGATGAAACTATTCGTGAAACACGTCGCTTCACAATAACGGAACTTTCGCTTTCTTTTTCAAAAGTTTCACGGGTCAAGAGCTAGACTACCACAAATTTTGTGCGTGACGGGCTGAAGTCTCAGGCGGCAGAATTTTACGACGAAGGAATTTCAAAGCTTGTCCACCGCTATGCTAAGTGCTTCAATTTGTTTGGTGACTATGTGGAAAAGAAGTATTGTAGTCGCTCTTTCAAATGTATATAATAAATATTTTTCTTGTACATAGCGTTTTTTAATGCCAAAACGTTCCCTACTTTCTGAATACCCCTCTTTTATAAATATGAGATTTACTGGATTATGTGCATGAGACGAACCAAAGAAGCGTGAGAGATGAGGGGGATTGGAAGAGGAAAAAATGGAGATGAACAGAAAGGTGGGAGATGAAGACATAGGCGGTGATGGAAGAAGGGACGAAAGATAGACTACGGGAGTATAAAATAAGGGTTTCAGCCTATGAGACGGTAAAGGTAGTAGATGAGTTTGTCATTTGGGCAGTAATATAGCTTAGGATGGCCGAAATAAAGAAGATATAAAACAGAGAACAGCAATGGGAAGGAAAACATTAGTGAAGAAAAGTTAGGCAGTCTTCCCTGAAGATATTTGCGTGGATTGTAGCCTTTGACGAGAGTTAAACATGGATGATAGGCAATTCGGATAAGCCTTAGAAATTTTGTGCTAATGAAAATTGCTGGGGATTAAACTCGAAGATAGAGAAAATAAGGAGGTACTGGGGAATCAAGAAATTTGTGTGATATAGTGACTAAAAGTAGGAATCTATTGGAAGGACACATTATGAAGGCTGGAAGAATCGCCAGCTTAGTATCGGAGGGAAATGTGGTGGCTGAAAGTCACTAAGGAAGACTAAGATACGAGTGCTGTAAGGAGGTTCAAAGTGTTTCCACTGTTCCTGGGAGACGAAGAGACTTCCACAGGGTAGATTAGCATGTAGAGTAGCATCAAACGGAAGAGTAACACAGCAAATAAACCTGAAAATTCAAGGCGTAAAACATTGCTGTGTCGGCTTTACTGGTACAATTTCCAACTAAGATGCCATTGAAATGGAGAACAGTTTGAACTGATACATTTATCAGTTCATTACTGTTTTCAGCCTTACCCTGAATGAATGATGTTCTCTTCATTGTGCTTTTTGGTTATGTCAATTCTCTGGCTTTCATAGTCGATGTCCTTTTCTAGGCCAATCCCCTTGTCTTGCACCATACCGGTGCTTATTTCAGATGAGTTCGCTTGCCTCTAGCCAGTTTTAGACATTGCCTGCTACCAGCGTGGCACAGACATTAGTAACAATTTGGAACATTTACTTTTCATATTTCAGCAGTTTCTAACTCGTTCTGTTTTCTGGTGGTTACTAAGCCTATTATGTCAAATATAAAAGTTACATGATTTTCCTAGGGATCCCGAAACCGATATACAAAATTCTGGTTCCTATTTAAGATTTAGAAGATCAACCCCCTCCCTCGAAGCAACATTTCATGATGATTTTGATCAAAGGAATTGTGATGTTCCTACCGCCAGTTATGGTAGAGAGTGACTACAAAAGCAGTGCCAGAAGTTGACAATTAATACGATTACCTGCTAACAGCATTTAATTTTTTAAAAATAGATTATTATATAATGCCAATTCCTCTATAGTTTGCTAAATGGCTCCGATTGCGTTTTGTATATGGATCACGGAGCACATCTACATAAAGACTCTGCAATTCACGTTGAACTGCATGGCAGAGGGTTCATCGAACCGCTTTTATGATGTTTCTTTGCAGTTCCATTCTCTAATAGCTCGCGGTAGAAAGGAACGCCGAAATCTTTCCGTTTTCGATCCGATTTCTCTTACATTAATTTGATGATCATGTCTCCCCATGAAGGTTGGTGCTAAGGAAACTTGATCGCATTCGGAAGAGAAAGTTGGTGAAAAAAATGTCACAAATAGATCTCGTCACAACGAGTAACGCTTTTGTTTTAATGATTTCCACTGCAACTAGTGCATCATTTCCGTGACACCCTCTCCCCTACATCGCGGTTGTAAAAAACGAGCTGCCCTTCTCTGAACTTTCTCTACATCGTCTGTCAGTACCACCTTGTGCGGATCCCACAATGCGCAACAATACTCCAAAATAACACCACAAGAATATGTGGCAGCTTACCGACACAGTAGTGTAAGTTCACTTCTGAGATAAGATCGTGATTTCAGCTGCACAGACTTAAGACTTAGAAGTTAGTTCATGCGAAGAGCGCAATTGCTAATGAAATGGCCCGAAAATAAGAATGAGCCTCAGCCCTCACGCTGCCCTTACTTCATACAAATATTTTTTTAAACTGTCGCTACATCGTCGGAAATCAACAAAGGATCGTCAAGAGAGACAAAATAGAGTGATATTAAAGTAGTTTCGATGGAATGTTGTAGAATATTTACCGTTTAAGATGCGTATGCTTGATCCAGTGGTTATCGTGAGAAACTTTGTGCGGATTTATCTGGCTGTCTGCGGACGATGCCGTTTGTCTGTAGGAAGGTCACAACGGTAGAAGACTGCAGCGAAACGGAGGAAGGTCTAACGAGAGTGGACGATCGATGCTAGGACTGGCAGTTTACCAGCAACGTATACAAGAGTAATGTATTGCGCTTAAGTACGCGAAGAGATCCATTACTGTTCGATTGCACTACTGGTGAGTAAATCACTGTGAAAGGTAACTACACAAGAAGTAACCGCCCGGAACGAACTAAGGCGAAGCCACCAAGTAATCGTAGGAAGAACAGTTGCTAAGCTGAGGTTTATTCGCAGATGCTGAGAAAATATACTTTAACTAAATAGGAGTGGCTTAGAAGCAATCGTTAGATTGTTTGTACGGTAATAATTGCCCAGTCTAGCACAAATACCAGTTAGCATTAATGGAAGAGACAGAATAAATTCACGTAAGAGATGAGTCTTTCGTGTGGAGTTCGATTAATAATCATTGTAGCCATACTGAAACTCTTATTCAGCTTCAGATGCAGTCGCTAGTGGAGAGGTGTTATGTATGACGTAGCAATTCATTGTCGAAATCTAAAGTGGCTCTTTCCAAGAAGAGTAACGCAGCTCCGCGGGGAGACTGCGCGGTCTGAGGTGCCACGTCACGGGTTGTGAGGAAGGGAGGGAAGGAAAACAAAATAGAGTGATGTGACCAGAAGCTTCAACTTGAGAAGTGTACCTGCAGATGAAAAGCGGTTGAGCATTCATAATGAATGCTCAGAATGATTAGAATTTCATAAAATGTGTACAACTGTTCGTGACATCACAAGTAATTAAGGTGGTAGGAATATATTAGCCCAAAATGATCATTGGCTATATCTGTTTTGGGACTTGGGAAAAGCATGTTACAGGCAACCCAGTTAGTAAAAAAAGCTTACTTGTCAAAGTAAATTTTGCTGTATCTTGGAGCTGGCAAAAAGCGCATCACTTGCAGGGTGAATCGAAAAGGCCCCGCTGAACATTGCCCAAGATAAATAAGAAGAAATTAGTTAGAAAATTGAAGTTGGTTATAACGTTACATTTCGCCACGTACACGGATGAACCGCCCGGACATGGGACGTCTCTATATGAAATACGTACGAGATGTTGAGACACTTCCGTGAATAGCAAAATCCTCATTTCTCTCCCCAAAGAACATAGCAGGAACCTAATAGCAAAGACGGACAAGTCCGTTTCTTTTTTCTTTTTTTTTCTCCATTTTGTGATATCAATATTTTCTTGTAGTAGTTTCTGCTCTGATTCGGATGGTAGCCTCGATGAAATTTAAAAACTTACGAAAATGGTTTAAAAAGCCGTTTAAAAGAGTAGCTTCGCTTCAGAAACAGCCAAGTTCAAGCTGTTATTCTTTTAAAAGTGGCCAGCTCCATAACAGAAGATTCGGAACACGACATCAGTCTTGTTCCGTTTACTTGAATGCTATATGTGCGTATTAGCATTAATTTTTTTATTTTTTGTTCTGGAAAAGCACATGTTCGTCAAATCGAGACAGTAATTACCTTATAATTGTAAAAATATAAAAGGACTAAATGAATTATTGCTAAGTTTTCATGCTTGGTTTTTTCTACTAACTTTTTAACTTTTAAAAGTTTGTGAAGACTTAGGTAATAAACGAGTCTTTTTAGTCATTCAGTAATTATTAGTCAACCCCTCACTTCTTTCTCTTTGTTGTATGTTTACTTAATATGAACTATATCAAATAGGGTCATTCTTAAAATAAAAGTGTATAAGTCCCAGTTTTCGACCTTTTTTTGAAAAAAAAAAAATAGTTAAAGCCAACGAAAGAACTTTAGTTTTGAAAACGGGTACATTACTTTCGAAGCCAGCCGAGTCCTCCTATTAATTTTTTCACCTCATTTTTAGACCTGAAGGAAGGCGTAGAATATAATCTCAAAAGTTCTTTTTTCCCCTCGGTGGTACACTTTTCAGTTTTCCGCGTCTCGTGTACAAACGTGGTAAATATACTTGACCGTCTTTCATCTTTCATATTAGGCTCCTCAAATAATGTCAAGAGCGATTTACTGCAAGATAAAATTTAAAATTTGGGTGATGAATATTTGAAAACTTTGTGTTTGCCTTTAAAAATCTACAAATGATGTACATGTTCTAGGATGAATATGAACGGAACGTGAAGCTTCGAGGTTGGAAACCTGTTTTTGTGTGTGTATGTAACTGGAAACACATGACTTCAGCAAAATGTACTTAAAGTATTCCCCCCCCCCCCCCCCGTGCAGAATGGTTGACCCAGGTTATAATCTGTATCACTATGTGATCATAGTTTATATAAAGATAAAGGGGCTCTACAAAGGAAATGAACTTCGAGACAATATTGTAGGCAAGGAATAGGCGGTAGATGAAATAGGCGATACTATTCTGATACATGAATTTGACAGAGCACTGAAAGACCTAAGAGCTGCTGAAGCCTCTGGGAGAACCAGCCATGACAAAACAATTTCGCCAAGTAAGATGTATGAGAGAGGCGAAATACCCTCAGAGCCGGCCGCGCTGGCTGAGAGGACTGAGGCGCTTCAGTCACGGTCTGCACGGCCACTACGGTCGGGGGTTCGAATCCCCCCTCGGGCATGGATATTTGTGCCGTCCTAGTTCGTAAGTAGTTCATAAGTAGTTTGTAAGTTTAGGGACTGATGACCCCGTAGTTGAGTCCCATAAGCTTTACAAACATTTGAACATTGAATACCCTCAGAAAAATGTAATAATTCTAATTTCAAAGAAAGCAGGTGCAGACAGGTGAGAAAATTAGAGAACCATAAGTTTAATAAGTCATGGTAGCAAAATGTTAACACGAATTATTTACAGAAGGATGGAAAGGCTGATAGCCGCTAACCTCGGGGAAGATCGGTTCGGATTCAGGAGAAATTGAGGAACACGGGAGGCAATACTCACCTTAAACCCTTATCTTAGAAAATAGATTAAGGAAAGAAATACTTACGTTTCTAGCATTTTTAGATTTGCAGAAAACTTTTGACAATTTGATTAGAATACACTCTTTCAAATTCTGAAGTCGGCAGGGACAAAATATAGTGAATGGAAGGTTATTTACAACTTGCGCATTAATCAAACAGCTGTTATTAGGGTTGAAGGTCATGAAAGGGATGCAGTGGTTGGGAAGGGAGTAAGGCACGGTTGTAGAATTTCCCCGCTGTTATTCGATTTGCACAATGAGCAAGCTGTGAAGGAAAGCCAAGAGAAATTTGGATAAGGAATAAGAGTTCAGGGTGAAGAAATAAAAGCATTGCGTTTTGCTGATGACACTGTAATTCTATTAGAGAAGCAAAGGACATGGAAAAGCAGTTGAGCGGAATGGACAGTATGTTGAAAGGAGCGTATAAGATGAACATAAACAAGAGCAAAACAAGGGTAATGGAATGCAGTCATAGAAAATCAGGCAATGGTGAAGGACTTAAATTAGGTAACAAAACACGAAAAAATAAAGGTGGTAGATGAGTTATGATACTTGGCCAGTAAAATAACACACACACTTCTCTCAGTATATATATATATATATATATATATATATATATATATATATATATATATATATATATATACTGAGAGAAGAATTTCACAGAGCCCTGAAAGACCTTGGTCGAAACAAGGCCCCTGGAGTAGATGATATTCCCTCAGAGCTAATGAAGTCTCTGGGAGAACCAGCCATGACCAACCTGTCTCTGGGAGAACCAGCCATGACCAACCTGGTGTGTGAGATGTATGAGACAGGCGAAGTACCCTCAGACTTTAAGAAAAATATTATAATCTCCATTCCAAAGAAAGCACGTGCAGACAGGTGTGAAAACTACAGAACCATCAGTTTGATAAGTCATGGTTGCAAAATATTAACACGAATTATTTACAGAAGGATGGAAAAGCTAGTAGAAGCCGACCACGGGGAAGATCAGTTTGGGTTCAGGAGAAATGTAGGGACACGGGAGGCAGTACTCACTTTACGGCTTATCCTAGAAGATAGATTAAGAAAAAGCAAAACTACATTTCTAGCTTTTGTAGATTTGGAGAAGGCTTTTTACAATGTTGATTGGAATAAACTCTTTCAAGTTCTGAAGCAAGCAGGAGTAAAATATAGGGAGCATAAGGTTATTTACAACTTGTACAAAAACCAGACAGCGGTTGTCAGAGTTGAAGGGCATGAAAGGGATGCAGTGGTTGGAAAAGGAGTACGACAGGGTTGTAGTCTTTCTCCATTGCTATTCAATTTGTACATTGAGCAAGCTATATAGGAAGGCAAGGAGAAATTTGGAGAAGGAATTAAAGTTCAGGCGGAAGAATTAAAAACATTGCGTTTTGCCGACGATATAGTAATTCTGTCAGATACAGCAAAGGACCTGGAAGAGCGATTGAACGGAATGGACAGTGTGCTGAAAGGTGCATATAAGATGAACATTAGCAAGAGCAAAACTGGGGTAATGGAGTGCAGTGTAAGAAAATCAGGTGATGCTGAAGGAATTAGATTGGGAAACGAAGCAATAAAGGAGGTAGATGAGTTTTGTTACTTGGGTAGTAAAATAACAAATGATGGTCGCAGTACAGAGGACATAAAATGCAGAATGGCAATGGGTAGAAAAGCGTTCTTGAAAAAGAGAAATTTGCTAACATCGAATATTGATTTAAGCCTAAGGAAGTCTTTTCTGAAGGCACTTGTATGGAGTGCTGTATTGTATGGGAGTGAGACATGGACGATAAACAGTGCGGACAGGAAGAGGATTGAGGCTTTTGAAATATGGTGCTACAGAAGAATGCTGAAGATTAGGTGGGTGGATCGCGTAACTAATGATGAGGTACTGCACAGAATTAGGGAGAAAAGAAATTTCTGGCATACCTTGACTAAAAGAAGGGATAGATTGGTAGGACACATTCTTAGACATCAAGGAATGGTGAATTTAGCGTTGGAGGGAAGTGTGCGGGGTAAAAATCGCAGAGGAAGACCAAGAGATGGATACAGTAAGCAGATTCAGACAGATGTAGGTTGCCGTTCTTATGTGGAGATGAAGAGGCTTGCTCAGGATAGGGTATTGTGGAGAGCTGCATAAAACCAGTCTCCGGACTGAAGACCACAACAACAACAACAAAAATGTTCAAATGTTTGTATAGTCTATGGGACTTAACTATGGGGTTATCAGTCCATAAACTTACAAACTACTTATGAACTACTTAATAACTAGGACGGCACAAATATCCATGCCCGAGGGGGCATTCGAACCCCCGACCGCAGTGGCCGTGCAGACCGTGACTGGAGCGCCTTAGTCTCCTCGGCCACCGCGGCCGGCCCACAACAACAACATATATCCATTGATATTGATGCAAATTGACTATTGAGTGTGGTAAAAATATGAAAACAGCTGTTTTTATGGGTGTTTTTCTATTCAGCCACATCTAGTTACGGAGCCACTGCAGCTTTATCACCCTCAGTTGGTGTAAGAAAACGTATTTCTCCTGTAAGATCTCCAATGATGATAAGCCTACAGTGACTTCAAAACTAGTTACAGACGAATAAAAATATAATAAACAACTTCATCTACTACATCTGCAAATCACATTTAAGTGCCTGGCAGAGGGTTGATCGAACCACCGTTATACTATTTATCTCCCTTTCCATTCTCGAATAGCGCGCGAGAAGAAAGAACATTTGAATCTTAATGTTCGAGTCCTGATTTCTCGTATTTTATTCTGATGATCATTTCTACCTATGTAGGTGGGAGTCAACAATATATTTTTGCATTCGGAGAAGAATGTTGGTGACTGGAGTTTCGTAAGTAGACCACGCCGCAGCGATAACCGCCGTTGTTGTAATGATTCCCATCCCAGATCCTGTATCCTTAAAAATATATCTTTTACCAAGATAAATCGCTAATGTATACTACAGCTGCAGTTCGTAATTCAAGAGGGATAATTTGAAATCATTGAAATAGATGGCGGATGTTTTGATACAAAAGTGGAATACTATATGTTGGTAATTATTAAGACACTTCACGAATATATTCATCGAAGAGATGCACCATGTTCTCAAAGCCAGCGGTAAGACAACTCGTTTCTAGTAAATAAACATTATGTCTATGTCAGATGTTCATAATATTTTGTCCACCCCTTCACCTCCTGCATCAACTCTGTTAGCGTCCGCAACCGAAAATGTAATTCAATATTGGTGCCGAGGATAGGGAAGATGGTAGAACTATCAAATGGGTAGGTTCCATTAGCATTGCAATGACCAACGAACTGTGCTCCTGAAACACTTTCCAATAAGAAAACTCCGACTAGATCGCTAAAATGTCACTATTTATTACATAGTTTCAGCATCTGCCATCATGAAATCTAAATACCACTGATCTAGCTACATTGTAGAGAATTTGCTGGCCAGGGAAGCGGCCGATCTGTCTGTATATTGCGGTTTGTCACGACATCACTGTCAAAAGGCGGTCTTTCGTTATACTGTTGAAAGGATAGTGTCAATAATAAAATCTGTACCTAGTACGCTAAACCTCGCTTCGCAAGTTGAAAGCTATTATTAACAAAGAAGACCGAGGACCTAGATAGGAAATTCGGTTCCTTTATGATCCAGTTGTTTCTGAGAAATGAAAATGTAGCACAAGCTTCTTCAGCCTGCCGACCGTTACTGGATTCACAACTGTAGCCCCACAATCAGAGGCTGCGTGTGTATATATGGACATCAAATCTGGCTATGGTCGATCCTTCGGAGTCTCGCCTCTCGTATAAGTTCATCGAACATCTGAATGCAGCGGAAAGCTCGCCTGAAAATCCGACGTGACGTCATACCTGAGTATTGTTGTTGACGCGCCTGTCTGCAGTGTCTCGTCAGTGATCTCTGAACAAACAGGCTGAATACACGTCTGCTTCCAACAAAATCTATTTACTTACTGAAAGAAGGTGACGTCGTAGTTCGATCCTGCAAGACATAGAGAACATCTTTTGAACTCTAAACCTGTAATCGCTTGTAGACGCTCAGACCCAGTACGGTACTTAGTATGACGCTACTGAACGTATAGATTCCTATTCTCAGGGCACTCGTGGGATCCCCGCATCCCCACCAGCGCGAGCGGTAATATCGCTGAGCGATAAATCGCAGAGTCGATAGGTCACGCTCCTATCGCTGTCGATTTGCGACACCTGCTGGTAGCCGTTTCTCTTCCTTACACGTGGTCTAACACGACTGTCTCGTGATCGACCGTTACCCATAAGATTTCAAACTCGTAGCGTACTCGTTCCTCGCGTGCAGAGTGGGAATTGTCTTACCCCTCCCTTCCTACTGCGGATGCACTGAGACGCTATAAACAGAGTCTAACATAGTCACGAAACTCCCGGTAGTTTTCTGCAGCCTGGTGACTGCAGCGCGGCCAAGCGGCCGGGTCATAAGAACATACCGAGAGGCGAGAAACCATTGTGGATTAGATATGGAGTCGAACGACACGTTTAAAATGCGACTGCATTTCGGAGTTTATTGCGGCGCGATAAATTGTAGTTAGAGGAAAACTAAGAAAATGTGCATTTTCTCAAATATGAATAGCTCTTACAATGTAGGATAAAATAATGTTTGTTAAATTTTAAGGGTGTATGGTATCAGTAACAGAGAGAGAGAGGTAACTAACTCAGTATTTTTCTTCAGAGTTAATTTTGATAGTCTGCTGATAGGTTTATGGAGTCAAAGCAAATTTTTGCACAGTAGTCTACTATCGGTAATGCAGCATTGATAGTCCAAAGTTAACAGGGATTTGTTTGTACAAAATGTAAAATAAAACGTGTAGAGACTAGCAAAGATTTTAGCAGGAGGAGATTCTTAAAGATTTACAGTACCTTTACATTCCTGGGGAGTAGGTACGATGAAAACATGACAGTAACGGCACATGCAAGTCATCTGAGCAAGAATAAAGCGAAAAGTGCTTTTATAAGACGTAACACTTAGTCTCTAAGAATGTAAAAATCGTGTCTAGTACCAGTATCAAATGTATTAAGATGTTCAAAATCTGCAGAAAAAATACATGTGGAACGTGTAACTACGTACCAGTACATTATATAACTATAAATCAGTTGCTTTTGAACTTAAACAATTCGCTTCTTGTCTTAAATCGTGTTTGGATGTTATGATTTCGCCCGTGCTAGTGTGAGCCGTATGTATTACAATGCACTGGCGTGTTATTATTACAAACTGACATCAACAGGAAACGGGATTTTCGTTTAATAATGTTTTCGTATTTGTGTCACGAAATGCAGTACCACGTTTAATGGCTACGAAATATATAAACAACAGCAATAATAAATAATAAATTCTTCGTTTCGGTAGTGCCATTTTCTACTACTGAGCTTGCTACCCAGCCGCTTGGAGCGCTAGTATCGCTTCAGCTGTCAAATGGTTGCATTTTTTCCCCTACTGAGTTTCGCTACTTCTGTTTTATAGACTGTGCTATAAATCTCGTAATTCAAGCATGTGGCATAGCTCATTTATGTTTAATGCACACCGCTTTGACTGTGATGCTATTTTAACCGCCGGCACTAAGAAACAATGCCACGTATGTTGCTAGAAACATTTACACTGTTCTTAGAGATCGTAAAATGTTTTTCCATTATACCCCATACCACGAAGGATGGGGTGGAGTATTTGAGATCTGAATCTTTGTAAAAGCCTCTTCGAGGAATTGCACTTACAGTATCAGCTATATTATTAACGGTTTATTTTGTACCAGTTTTGCTCACTCAAACAATCATCATTGAATGAAAACCCGATGCATCAGGAGGAAAACAATGCCTCACAATAGAAACAAATGAAACTAACAGTTCCTTGTATCTCATCCTGAGCATAACGTGATTCGAAAATTTATTCTCATCTTCAAATGCTTTTGTTTAGATGGTTATTGCTTATTGTGACGTCATCAAGTGTGGTGTCCTTTGTCTCTTACAGTGTGGATATTTTGCTGTGATATTGCAATCGAAAAAACGACCGAAATCATATTAGGATCTTATTTCAATATTAATGATATTAATTTTTGTCTTTTGCTTACTGGTATTGTGCCTCTTCATTGTACAGATTTTCTCACACGTGGAAAACATCACTTACACTGTTGTTGTGAACAAAGATTATGTGTTCGTTATATCTAGTCTGAAAAATCTGCCAATGTATCCTGTGATATATCATGAGCAAGTCTTGCGTGTTAGTTTGTATACTTTTGAGTCAGAGAAATTACAATTTTTTTTCTGTTTGCGGTATGCACTAATTTCTGTCATTTGTTGTTTGTGTTGAAAGCTGCATTCGCTTAATGTGATATAAGTATTTTTGCTATATTTTGGGAAACGTTACATAAAGTACGATGGCCATACATTTGTTTGTGTTGCTTGTTGCTTTTGAGGAGTTAGGGTTTTCTTTCTCTTTTGTTATTTGGATCTGCTTTTTGTATATCAGCCATACAGTAACAAGGTGAGTGTACGATAAGGGGCTCTGGATTAGAATTAATTTGGAGGGGATTGGTAGGTTGTCAGCTCTCTCATTCATCTTATACCCGAGGTCAATTGCGCGAAAACATCTGGCAAAATCGAAGGGATTGCAGCAAATTTTATTTTATTTATAGAAGGGTATACATCTTTGTGTTAGCCTAAGAGAATCAAGTCTATGACTCTTACAAAATGTAATACACAGTTACGAGAAGCTTTTGGGTTTCCAGTCTGTGGCTAAGATTGCCAGAACATGATGAGTATGAAGTGTACTATATTAACGCTACAAACCAGTTGGAAACCCGATAGCTTTTCATTAGTATTATTCTCAGCCAACGGTCGAAATTTCTGTCTCTGATTCAATATTCGGAATGATGATTGAAACTCAACTTATAATAGGCATGAGACAGTAATTTTGCTTATTAAAAACACAAGAGAAGTAATATAGCTACCGTAAAACATTTCACGTCTGAAGTTTAGGGTCACCTGGAAATTGTCTAGTTTCCTAAAACTGTCAGCTTGGTACGAGTATTATGTCTTTATTTAATTTCAAAGAATTGAGATGGTCTCTCCAAAACCGACAGACCATGACTTCTGTAGTCCTTTATCGTCAAACACTTAAGTTTTATTACAACGAAACGAAGACATACGTACAAATGAGATATGATAACGTGTTTGATGAAAAGCGAAGCAAAATCTTCTTCGTGACCGAGTGAGAATATGGGGAGAGAAGTTGTTGCGGTATTAGAAAAGACAGAAATATTGTACAAGAGTTGCTGTTCACATCAGTTTGACACAGAGTTTTTCAGTGAACCATTATCGCCAGCGACAAAAGTTTCTGGATTGGGGCATAAACACACAGATACCGTACTCACGGAAATAACTGAGCAATGATTGTGTTAATTTAGAAATAAATCAAAGATAGCCATTTGCATATACAAATCTCTTTCTCTTGGTTTATATCGATTCGGAAAACAATCCAAGTTGTGCTGCTTCTGTCTTTCACGGCTCGAAATAACAGACGTTTCGAAAGTGCAACCTATGATATCTTTTACCCACGATATTCTTCTTAGACGACACTTCTCTATACTGGTGTATTTTCTTAAAGCGTAAACTAGGAAAAGAGGTATCTACTTTCGTTCCCCTATGTCCAGGGCATTAGATCTTCCTTGCTTTCAAGGTAGACAGAACTTCTTTTTATTTCTTCATTCTCAGTACAATCTTTACTTTTTTTTTTTTTTGAGTTTATCTGTTCACGCTAGTCTCAAAAGAAGAGTGTACATCCACATTTGAAAGGTCTATAACTGTGTGCTCTAGGATTTTGTCAGAGTCCATGTTTCAGTAACACCGAAGAGGGTGGAGAACAGTCTTATCTTCGTATTCATTGTCAACCCGTGACTTTTAAAGTGAATACTCATCTGTTTTGTCTATTCCAGTTCCAGACTTCATTTCATCAAAAGCATTTCGCTGGTCATTTACGATGGCTTAAAAGTAAGTGTATGTACGGATTTGTTCGATTAGATTCTGGTCTATTATAAGGTGACATGCAGGACCATTGTGTTTAGTAATTACTACAGTTTGTGTCACATTATTTTGAATATGAGGGTTGGGCCTTAAATAGTGGCAACTATTTATTCACAACCGATACAAAAGCGTTATACGTTTGCACCTGCTGTTGTCCAAAATCGTTACCAGTGTTGTATAGAACCCGTTGCCAGCAATGTAGAAGGCGTAGTAAACCGTTAACAGAATCTCTTCTGTTGACAGTGCTAATGGAGATGTCTACTGCCTGTCGAATCTCTGGAACAGTTCTGTAGCGAATGATACGAAGTGGTTCCTTCTTTTTCGGAATCAAATCAAAGTCACAAGGACTTAACCCTTTAATGCATGACTTTTTATTTGAATAAAAAGTACCAAGATTAATGTATAGTGCGTATATACTGAGAAAAATATTGAAAAAAAATCCGTTAAAATTATTATGCACTATTAGCAACAAAACATTCATAGTTGGTCAGCTATATAGTGCTTCCATGATGTACCCGATGTAGTAAATGGCACTATTATGCCTCTCATATTTCCAGAAAGTAACTCATAATACAACAGTACTATGTGATTGACTACATTTACACGGCAAAGTAGGAATACTAACGTAAACAAACGCATATGTTACGAGTAACTCAATGCAGCTAACTTTCGAAATGTTTCAATAACACTCTCTAATTTATAATTTCTAGGACGAGCTACTAGCATATGTATACAAGCAGCTACAAATGAATTTGTGGTAAAATTTTGATCAGTTTGAGAGATAATGGGAAAAATTAGGTATGTAGCTGATCAGCTATGCATTAAGGGGTTAAGTCCGGGGAGTATGGTGGTTGGAACAGTAGTTCTGTACCCTCTCTGCTGGACAGAGTATGTACCGGGTGATAAAAAATCAGTATAAATTTGAAAACTTAATAAATCACGGAATAATGTAGATAGAGAGGTAAAAACTGACACACTTGAAATGACATGGGGTTTTACTGAAAAAAAAAAAAGGTTCAAAAAATATCCGACAGATGGCACTTCATCTGATCAGAAAAGCAACAATTAGCATAACAAATTAAGACAAAGCGAAGATGATATTCTTTACAGGAAATACTCAATATGTTCACCATCATTCCTCAACAATAGCTGTAGTCGAGGATTAATGTTGTGAACAGCATTGTAAAGCATGTCCGGAGTTATGGTGAGGCATTGGCGTCGGATGTTGTCTTTCAGCATCCCTGGAGATGACGGTCGATCACGATACACTTGCGACTTCTGGTAACCCCAAAACCAATAATCGCAGGGACTGAGGTCTGGGGACCTGGGAGGCCAAGCATGACGAAAGTGGCGGCTGAGCACACGATCATCACCAAACGACGCGCGCAAGAGATCTTTCACGCGTCTAGCAATACTTTTTTTTTTCTTTTGTTCTCATAAAACCCCATGTCATTGCAAGCATCCCTATCTACATTATACCGTGATATATTAAGTTTTCAAATTTATACTGACTATTTGATCACCCGGTAGATTAAACAACTCTCGACGTCACCCATGGAGACTATAGCCATGGGCGTATTTAAAGGGGGGGGGGATTCCAGGCTGAAGCCCCCCCCCCCCCCGAAATGTAAAATTATAGAAATGTATTTCTTACACACCTGCACATAATATCGTAATACTATGGGTTGGAAATAAGAATGTTGTATGCCACTGCAAGACGCCAAAGACAGACTGTTTGCGAACGAATTCCAGCACAAAAGAGACTCGCTGATAACTGGCGTGGTTCTAGGTTGTGATTGGTATCTGTGTTCATTCTTTTGTGCTCCTTGTGATTCAAGCGCTCTAGTTGGATTTGGATGAAAAAAATGGAGCAAGTATATTACCAGTTATTTTATCGGCGAGCTCCCCATTTTTTTCCAGCACAAGCCTAAGCCATCATCAAAGGAGGTTTTGAAGTTTGCTCTGTTACACTCTCTTAACTGTTTGCGCTGCGTGTGTCCATCTGTCGTCAACTTCAGCGCTAAGATACAGATTTTAATCAACATTGCAGCGATCCTAAAAGGGAAAATGTTGATGATACTTTCGGCCAGCTTTTCTTAGAAGCCGAGGAATTAGCTTCAGCCAGTGGAGCTGAAATCATGCAATCACGCATTTCTACGAAGCAAGCACATCGTGAAAATCAGGATACTGGTGGTGAAGTTGAAGAATCTCTTTCGGGATTCCTTCATTAGTTCACTGCAGGATTGTTTCTACACATTGTGAACTTTTAATATGTTTAATTGTCTTGTAATACGAAAAACTGAAGACATATGTAGGATTGGGAAACCGCATTCAATTCATGCTTCAGACCATTAGTCGCAGATTTAACAACAACGGCTTTCATCAACGTCTGAGCCGAGTGGAGTAGTTACCTCAACACGCAATCGAAGCTTTGTCTGTATGCGACTGTCAGATCTATATTAATGTGTTTCGGTTTATACAGCTCTTGGCAATTCTGCCAGTGACTACGGCCATGAATCAGCATAGTTTCTCAACCCTGAAGAAAATATTCAAATGTTTGTAAATCTATCGGAACAAACTACGTGGTCATCAGTCCGTAGCTTACAAACTACTTAAACTCAGGTAAACTAACATAAGGTCAACACACACACCCTTACCCCAGGGAAGACTCGAACCTGCGACGGCAACAACGCTGAAGAGAATCAAGACGTACCTAAGTTATACAACTAGCCAGGCACGCCTGAGTGGACTCGCCATGATAATTCATCGAGGAGAAGAGATTGATGTCCAAACTGCTGTGACATGGCTAAACAAAGAGACTGCAGTCTTCCTTTTGTAATTTACATATTTAGTAAGGAACAATTCTAAAACTTTTTCTCGTAGGGTATTTATGTTTGTGACAACTACAAATGTTATGTTCTGCGACGAAACCTACTTCAGTTTCTATCTCTCGCTTATATTATGCCATTAGTGTTCTAATGAAACAAATACAGAACAGTGACATACTTTACATTTATAAGTTTAGGCATTCATTTACTATGGCTCAATAACATGAAGTTTCATTTTGACGCCAAGGTGGAATAGCCGTGCGCACTGAAGCTCCGTGCTGTGGTGCGCGCGGCCGTTTCCTTCGGAGGTTCGCGTCCTCTCTCGGGCATGGGTGTATGTGCTGTCCTTAAGTTAGTTTAACTTAGTTTAAATAGTTTGTAAGCTGGGGACTAATAACCAAGCAATTAAGTCCAATATATTTACAAATATTTGAACATCTTTTTTCCATTTGAGCTACTGTAAAATGAAAGGCCTAGCCCTCTCCTCCGCCCCCCCCCCCCCCGCCCCCAAACAAAATTGTAAATACGCCACTTGGCTACACCAAATACTTACATTGGTGTGCCATTATGGATCCACAACTTGCACATCAGTAGTAGCTGAGCTAGTTACCGTATATTACCAGATAAGACGAGGTACAAATTGTCATCAAGATTTTATAGTTTAAGCATGTATCTGGCCCATAAGACGACCCCAAAGTTACCGTATTTACCGGAATGCATGCTGCACATTTTTCTGGTTTTCAGGATCTAAAAATACGCCTTCGACATATATTCCGAAAAATGGCGTTAGAAGCAGCCAAAAGTAATTTTCGTGACTGGTACACCTGTTGCAGTGTTTGCGGCCAGCTTTTGAACTTTCGTGCGTGTACTGCTACATTGTATCCGATCGTGAAGAAATATGTTGTTTTTTTACACCGCGAAGTTGAAAATAAAAAAGGAATTTCTTTCGCCGAGACGACATGTTATCGCGCTGATGCACGTATTATACGGGTGAAAACACACGAAATTGCCCAAGAACAGAAGATAAAGGATTTCGAAGGAAGCCGCAATTGTTGCGTTGTGAGATTACCGCCCAATAGAAATACTGGTAATTAATAGCATTTGATAATTAAACAGTATGAAGTTCACTGCAAACATTGACCATGCCAATGCACTAAATGTTACACAATTTTAATCTTATTAATTATGGTAGCAATGTATGTACACAGTTGGGTGACAACATTTATAGTTAGGCCATAGGTAGAAATTCTCCACGTTGAGATTTGCTGTGTGCTTGTAGCTGACGGGAGGCCAGCGAGCAGGCCGATGTTGGTGGCTTGTTCCAACTTAGGATTTTACAGTTCATTTCCGGTGAGGGGAGAGAGGGACAATGGCGAGTGCCAGGCACAGTGCAGTGCACAAATATTGTAATACTACTGGCATTTGAAGTAATACGATGCAGTTAGGAACCTTTAAGGCCCTCATTACAAAATAGCCTGTTGATAAATAAACAATACATAAGCTGATATAGTCACATCTGACGTAATATGTTTAATTGACAATGAAAAGTAATAAATTACCAACGAAGACAAGACAGTTACACAACTAGCATGGCAATGTTTGTTTATAAAAATAATATATTAACTATTTCTCATTTTATTTTCAATCAATCTTTTGTATTTTACCTTGAAATATTGAGTTAAATCAGTTATCTGTGATATAAGAAATTGCACGATTATGATAAACAGTACAAAGGATGTTTATACTAATATAAAAACGTAAGAAAATATTTGTTTAATGTGTAGTGTAATTATTTTGATTTTAAGTAAAGTTTTAGAAATGTATTGGCTGAGCGCTGTACGTTGGCAAATCGGTTAGAACAGTTCACATGGGGAAGTTGATGACGTAGGGGAAAAAACCCCGGCAGTTGAGCTTTTGGCGCGCGCGCGCCTTGGCAGGAAGTGAGGACTCGGGACCACGTGGTGTGGCTGGCCGGGCGGCGTCGCTCTGCATCGGTCGGCATGTGGATCTCGAGGTGGTGACTGGAGATTTGTCTGTGGCAATCGCCACGTGTGGTTGCTCGTCGTAGACTGCACCAAGTTAAATCGAGTGCTACTGTGTGTTTGTGAATATTTAGCCGGTGCAACAAGGTGTGCATCGCATTGAATTAAAGTGACTGTGATTTGTTAATGTAACACGTGTCGTCGCATAGGCATGAACATAAACGGTGTTTGAGACAGCCACGTGGTGTGAAATCAATTCGCGACAAATATTCATTTTGTCTGGGGGCTCACGAGCTATAACTTTATTTGGTACATTTACCGACGTACAGACGCGACAGCCACATGGTTCAAGTATTGTGAAATAAACAACATAAAGTGAACTTTCACGTGTTTTCAAAAATAGTAGTTAGTACACCCTTTTCTCTCATGAAACTTGAACTTATTATGAATTTGTTTTGTTAATCATATGCAGGGAAGGAAAGCTGCGAACGTGTGATATCATCCCCTAGAAAACGAGTCAAAACAGTCGCAATAACAGTTCCAGTGTTTTTGCATGTTTAGGAATTTGGTTCGCAGCTGGTGGTTGTGAGTTTCAAAAATTAAACTTTCTCAATTTTAAACTCTCACCCCGACCTTCACCCTCGCAGCGTATAGCTCCGAAATATTTTATCCCTTTCACTGCTCCGTATGTAAATTTACTCTAATCGTTTCAGTGAGACTCTGGATAGATTGAGAAATTATTTTTGACAAGCGATATTGTACAATCAAGCTGCATTGTAAATAATGAATTCTATTCCTGTTTTATGTCATATAGGCTATCGTAAATATATATATATATATATATATATATATATATATATATATATATATATATATATATATATATATTAAATTTTGTTTTTCTAAATCTTTCCTACACGATGTAAATTTCATCAGGGTAATATTGCAGATGTGGTGCATAGCGCGGCTTCGACCTCCAAACGATATATATCGAATCGATAAGTTTCGAAACAATATGAATGGAATAAGCGAATGTTTCTGAACCCGAGATTAGCGCTAAAAATTTCTTGTTTCTCCTATACCTAACCTAACTTTCACTTTCAAAAAAGTTATTTCTAGCGTAGCCTTAAGAAGGTTAGGTATAGGTTAAACAAGAATTTTTTTTCTTTATTACTGACGGCGCGTAGCGGCAGAATCTACGCTTCAAAAACACTAAATCGATTTACAGTTGTACATTCGATATATATCATTTCAGGCCGAGCTACTTCGACTGTAAGCTTTCTTATAAATTACCCAGAAAGCTGTACTGTTAGATTCCTGCCTGGCCACATCCTTTAAAATCACGACATGTTCATAAAAATCATAACATTCACCTGTTCTATACGTAACGTTTCGACACTTAACCGCTTCGCTATATATCGTCTGGAGGTCGAAGCTGCGCTATGCAACACATCTGCGAAATTACCAATTTCAGACTAAATTTCAATCTAATTTTTTTTTTTTACCGTCGGATAAGACGACCTCGGTATTTGGGGCCCTCTTTTAATGATTCAGCCATCGTTTTATCTGCGGTAATATACGGTACCTGTAAATATAATAATTTGAGTTATCATTTACGTAATGTTTCGATTATAAATTTTGACTGAATTGGAAAACTCATTGTACTAATATTAATTTCCGGCGGTGTATGAATGTCCAATACGTTCGCCGTTTTTAGAGAATGTCGGCAGGTATACATTTTTAAATAAACTACCATAAAATTACTCTTCATTTGTACTGTAGATAACGTAATGTTATAAGTGCTCTAAGCACTGAAAGTGTCAATAAACGAGGTATTTGAATACAAGAACTTCTCTGATTTGACAGGGGTCTAAAAAAGTAATCAAAGTTTCTAACTGACGATCCCGCAATTAACTTTCATTGGCTCGGAGAAAGCACAAGTGACCTAAATCCAGGCTGACGGAGTCGGAACATGTTTCCCGCTAATTCGGAATGCGACTCAGGCGCCTTAGCAACTGCGCCACTTCGTACTGTGAAAGTTAACCGTGTCATTAGGAAGCGCGGGGCGCAGAAAGTAAGGCAAGCCTCTTCCCAGATACAGCCTCGCTACGTCCGCAGCACTCCTGATCGGAGTGAGCAGATTATTTTGCGGCAGTTCTATTCAGGCCAATAATTGCCTGTACACGCGAGCAAGCACAAACGGAACGCACGATTGAAGCTGTGTCAACAGTGCTGGAATACGTAACGATTGTCTTAGACTGTTGCTACCATGCCGTCAGAGAGGTGACGGGGTTAATGGAGAGTGACAGGTGGGAGACGAGGCAGCGGCAGAGATGCCAACTTAGCCATTTTATGGCTAGATCTGGCCATTTTGAAGTGGCGTCTAGCCACTGTTTTTGAAAAAAAGCCACTACTGGCATTCCTAGCCATTTTGGTGATATTATATAGCCATTTTTATCATTCTATAATTTTCGCAACAAAAATGCAAAAGTCTGAAGTTTTTATTATGAATAGAAATGTATTGATTTATTATTTTTAACGTTCCTCCAAAGTACTACAAATGAAAGATCACTCTATCGAAACAGTGATACCTGGAAGTTTCGAGACAATGAAACACTTCCGCATATAGATTCATTGTTTTGCAACATACAAACAATAGCCAACACTACGTAGTTGCACTTGCTTGGAAACTCTGTATAAGTTACAACAGTGTGGTGTGAGGCGTGTCTTTTTTAACGTATGTTGACATTGAGTGTTGGAAGAATACCGTGTGCTGTACCAGTGTTTTGTGACTGCGATAGTTAATTATCTAGCCAAGCTGAAACCGAAATATACAAAAAGTTACAGGAAGGAATGGGAAAGTATGTCTGACTTCAAGGAATTGGTACAGCCAGTTTCAACAGACAAGTAGAGAGAATTTTTAGCCAAGTGAAATTGGTGAAAAACAAACTCAGACTTTAAACGAATACACTCTCTGCTATTCTGAGTGTAAGGTATGGATTGAGACGCGAGCATGTTGTTTTTCATATGAACTACCAGAAGAAATACTGAAGCTTGTTGGTACGAATGCTACATACATGAGGGAGACTAGTGAAATCTGCAGCAGCAGTAGCAAAGAAAATGAGATTGACGACGAGTACGATGATATTTATTTTTGCTATGTGGGTGTTTTTCACATTTTAATTTTTACGCATAAAACATATAGATTATAATTTAGCCATTTCTGGCCATTTTTGTTGGACTGTTTTGCCATTTTCTCTGACTGATAGTTGGCGACACTGGGCAGCGGGCCAGTCACTGGCGCCAGAGGCCGCACAGTTGCGGTCATTTTCCTCTGTAAGGCCCGATTTAAACGATGAACGAACTTGTAATAGATTGATAACAAGTTGCGTTAATGGCGGGCGTCTGTCGTTTGAACGGGTGCACTAGTATGATCGCGCTAGTATCGAAGCGCGATAATCATAGCGATAAAGAAATAGAGCCAGTTCTAAATTGGACGGTGTTATGCATCACTAGTCTACATCTACATCTACATACATACTTCGCAATTCACCGTAAGGTGCGTGGCGGAGGGTACACTGTACCACTACTAGGCATTTCCTTTCCTATTCCACTCCCACATTGAACGAGGAAAAAAAGAATGTCTATATGCCTCCGTATGAGCCCTAATTTCTCTTATCTTGTCTTTGTGATCTTTACGCGAAATGTAAGTAGGCGGCAGCATTATCGTACTACACTCATCTTCAAATTCCGGCTAAATTTACTTAACAGAAATTCACGAAAAGAACGTCGTCTTTCTTCCAGCGATCCCCAATTGAGTTGCCGGAGCATTTCCGTGACACTCGCGCATTGGTCGAGCCTACCGGTAACAAATCTAGCTGCTCGCCTCTGAACCGCCTCTATGTCTTCCTTCAAACCGATCTGCTGCGGGTCCGAAATACTTGAGCAATACTCAAGAGGTGGTCGTACAAGCGTTTTATACGCGGTTTCCTTTACAGGTGAAGTACATCTTCCCAAAATTCTCCCAATATACCGAAGTCGGCTGTCTGCCTTACTCACAACTGTCCTTACATGATCGTTCCATTTCATATCGCTCTGCAATGTTACGCCTAGATATTTGAACGACGCGACAGCATCAAGAAGCTCACTACTAATGCTGTATTCGAACATTATAGGATTGTTTTTTCTACTCATGCGCATCACCTTACATTTTTCTACATTGAGAGCTAGCTGCCATTCTTCGCACCAACTAGAAATTTTGTCTAAGTCATCCTGTATGCTATGACAGTCAGTTAAAGACGACACCCTCCCATACACCACAGCATCATCAGCAAACAGCCGCAAATTACAACTTATTCTGTCCATCAGATCATTTATATAGATAGAAAATAATAGCGGTCCTATCACACTCCCCTGGGGCACGCCTGACGATACACTAGTCTCTGATAAACACTCGCCGTCGAGAACAACGTACTGCGTTCTATTACTTAGGAAGTCTTCCAGCCAGTCACAAATCTGTGAACCTATTCCATAAGGTCGTATCTTCGTTAGCAGTCTGCTGTGTGGCACCGCGTCGAACGCCTTTTTGAAGTCGAGAAAAACACAATCCGCCTGTTGCCCTTCATCCATGGCTCGCAAGATGTCATGTGAGAAAAGGGCAAGCTGAGTTTCACATAAACGATGTTTCCTAAACCCGTGCTGATTCATGGAAAGAAGCTTTTCCGTTTCAAGGAAATTTACTATATTCGAACTGAGAATATGCTCCAAAATTCTACATGAAACTGATGTCAACGATATTGGCCTGTAATTGTATGGGTCAGTTCTCTTTCCTTTCTTATACACGGGAGTCACCTGCGCTTTTTTCCATTCACTAGGAACTTTGCGCTGAATTAAAGATTCGCTATAAATGCAAGCTAAGTAGGGGGCCAACGCCGCAGAATAGTCTTTGTAAAACCGAACTGGTATTCCATCCGGACCAGCAGACTTTTTCGTATTTAGCTCTCTCAGCTGCTTCTCTACACCGGAAATACCTATTGCTATGTCCCCCATCTCGGAATTAGTACGTCTGATGGTACATTTGTGCGGTCCTCCTGCGTGAAAGATTTCTTAAAGGTTACATTTAGGACTTCAGCTTTCCGTTTGCTTTCTTCTGTTACTGCCCCCGAATGATCAACGAGTGACTGGACAGTGGGCTTTGACCCGCTTATCGATTTTACATAGTCCAAGCGCCATATGTCATAACTGACATAATGGAACCTAAATTTTACATGTTGTAAAAATATATTTATTTATGAATGTTTCTCAACTTTTTGCACCAAAGAAGGGTTAGTGTTCTTTCAGTTAGTAGCGAAATCTCACAGCGAATAACTACTAAACAGCACTAATTGTGTGCAAATCAGAAATATAAAGTAATGGCGCTTGGTCTTGTGATGCATAACACCATAGACCAGAGATAACATAGACTGCACACGTCTCTATCTCTGCTGTTGTAGTTTGAAACCAACATTTAATTGCCCCCAGTCACGTGTCTGAGGCTTCGTCATTACGAACCACAGTGTTTCAATTTTGCAGGTGAAGTCAAGCGTTGATTTTAACAATAAAACGACTTCTCGTGTTTCTATTTCACATGTAATATATAAAAGTAACGTGATTTCTCCGTATTACTGACATTGATGTGGTGAGTATCGTTTTTACATGTGACCAGACGAAAATTATTGTCACTTACGTTTACAAGCAAAAGAATTACAGATCCTCAATGTTTGTGTTTCACTATGAATTTTGTACTTTTTTCCCAAATAAGCAATGTGATAAGTTCACCATTTTCCTTCATATTTACGTATATTTTGCGTTTTGTCGAAGTTTATGATCAGAATATATTCCACGATGTATTTCTAATGGCGGAATTCACACTGTCCGTCACCGGACCGTCACCTCACGTCAACGTGAGCTTTCTGGAGCAGAATGTTTTGATGGATCGGTCGTCTGCTAGCATCGCGACTCGCAAGTTAACCTGTTTTCGTCACGCGATTTTCATAGTATCTTCGACGTTTACACGGTTTGCACGCAAATGTGACTTGATAATCTTTACTTTATTATTATACTTTGGTTTAGCGGTAAATTGCCAATGTTTCATGGCGACTTAAATATTTTTCTCAATTGAGCGTCGTCCTAAAAGTGAGGTCGTATATCTGAAACCGAAAAATGGTTTATGTATGCAAAATATTGTAACAGAAAAGACTGAAGCCAATTGTGTATTTGAATGAGATTGTGATTTGATGATGCAATTTTCATTAAATAACATTTTAAATGAAAAAGTCAGTCCAAATGAAGGACAAAAATTCAGTTGTGCATGACGTTATTAACAATGCCAGTGGGCAAATCGTAGTAGATAAAGTAAACAAGTTCTAATTATGCTCTTATAAATATTGTTTGATGTGTTCATATGTTTATTTTTCCGCTTGAAAATAGACGTCGATGTTTTGGAACGTTGTTTCACTTCCCAGCACTTTACACACTAAATTGACCAAAACATGCATTACAAAGTTTTCTTTGGCCGTCAGTAACATTTAGCGTTGTTTCCTCAATTCCAGTATTAAACTATGACTTCCTACATAACAGATCGTCAGTCATAACCTCGCTTTCAACATCGGGTATTACTGTCTAATAACGTTTATCGTCTAAACACGCTGCCACAAGATCTTGCATGAGTTTGTAGTTCAGGGCTAGTACGCTAGGAGCGCTTCAGTAGGCTATTATCTATCTTGTTCACTTTTGTTCATCGTTTAAAAAGGGCTTAAGGCCGGTTACACACAAGGAGCATTTTTTTGCTCCGCGGTCGACTGACAGCGACACACGGCGGTAAAATCTCCGTCGCTGTCGTACGAGTGAGCCGTTTGTTGGCAGTGTTCAAACGTTTGTTAATATATGGACTTAACTACTGTGGTTATCAGCTCCTAGGCTTACAAGCTACTTGAACGAACTAAGGCTGATTGCACACACAATGATTTTCTACTCCCGGAAAATATCGGCCGGTATTTATCGGTGGCGCGATGCTTGCACACACGCCTGAATTTTACCGGTCAAACGAGCAGTCCCTCAGCTGTATTGATCGAACGAAGTTGATTCCACACATAAGTTAATGAATCCGAAACGATTTTGCATAATATTATATGACAAGTGTTGATAACATGATACAAGAACTAATAAACAACCGTAACAGACTCTAATGTACCACTTACGAAATGATTTTATTTTATTTTATTTTTTTTTTTTTTTTTTTTCGTTTGGTCTCCATTTCCGCACAACCCTCATTCAGTTCGGAGAAACTTGTCTCCTTATATCTCTAGTCGCATTTAAATCGTTAAACGTGTGCAAACAGGTTGTGCTTCTACTATCGAAATAGGTATATCATCATTTATCTCTTAATCACTTCATCCACTGCAAAAGTATACATATGTAATTGTATATATGTATCAAACAAGGAAATGTTTTTTTTTCTGTGCGGATATAGAAACAAGTTCGATCCCTTGCGGAAATCAGTGGCGATTAACCAGTAGGCTGAGTAGGTTGGTCCCCAGGGCAGCAGATTTTAGGTGCGGCAAATTTCAGGACAAAATTTTTAAACTTTTAATGTAAGTTTAATGAATGAAATTTAATTCAAATCAAATGTTTGTAAATCATCGGACCAAACTGCGTGGTCATAAGTCCGTAGCAGCTTACAAACTACTTAAACTAAGGTAAACTAACCTAAGGACAACACACACACACCGATGCCGCAGGGAGGACTCGAACCCCCGACGGCGAGCGACCGCGCGCTGTGCAGCGAGGCGCGTTAGATCGCTCTGAAATTTAATTACTTTTACCAAATGTGCATTATTATGTAAGCACTATTAGGCATACATTTCCCGACACTGTTAACAGTATATGATTGTGCTTTTATTTGCCCAGAAATATAAACACAAACTATTTCTTGTGCAACCTTAAGCAAATAGTTGTGTTGTAAAAATAATGTGACACTTCGATCCCCCTATTGCCCAGACATTACGAAAACAGGTGGTATAATTACGACGATAGTGCACAAAACAAAGCTACAATTTCATTGACAAAATTATAATTAGCATGAATGTTAAATTGCGTATCGACTTGTAGAGGTCGGTGGTGGCGGCAAATGTGAAAAACTGCCAATTCCGGGAATACAAATAAATCTGCGAGAAAGTGGAATAACGGACATTCGTAGTAGGCGATAAGCTGATGATATGGGTAGGGTGAGAAACGTGTCTGGATAGGCGATCGCTCAGGGGGCCAGTCGCCCTCCGTAATGAAACAGAGTGAAGACCCCAAGAACATCATACAACAAAAACACGATCTACCTGAGCAACAATAAAAAGACCCAAAAACGCGTTCGTGTCCCAGTCTAGCTTAAAATTTCAGCAACGCCATTTAATTGAATTCAGTGTCCTGAAACAGAAGAGAAGCTAAAATGTTTGTAATGTATTGTATACAGAACTCATTATCGAATCGATATTTTAGATGTTTGTCATATACGCGCATATGCGACGGTACGACCTCTTCTTGCATGGGACTAAATTCCAAATTTTTTATGTGCCGTCAGACATCAGGATCCGAAAGTCGTCCGCTCGTCAACAAGAAAAAAAATCCAGTTAATGTAATCTTACTGTATTGTGAAATTTCAATGACAGATCCTTGCGCTGATAGAAGAAGCATATGATTCTAGGTTTGCACTTCTTTAAACTGTCACTTTGAAATAAATATTTTAAAGTTCCCTTAAAGATCGAACTGTCAAGCAGAAGTTCGTAGTTGTTCTGGTTGCTATAGACACAGTCCTGTCCACTGGTGATCGATTGCTATATAGGATAGATTTATTAAAATACTAAAAATTGATAAAAGTCTTCTTGTTTTATGTGTCAAACAAAATAACTTTCCGTAAATGTCTTCTTTCAAATAGTTTGACAGTAAATAATTCTTCAGTTCCTATAAATGAATATATTTCTTGCAAAATTTCTATGAACATCAAAATAATTATAGTTGACACTTGGTTAACTTTCGAGACACAATGACATTTATTGCTCTCACAATACAGATCATGACTCAACGATAGTTACGGTGTTTTTGATTTTCCACGAAAGGTTCTATAATAATGTCAATATCCGCGACGATAACCGCAGAGACCAGCATTTTCTTGCCTCGTGGCCGTCGACCCGCGACTTTGAAGTGGCCAGATGTTTATTTCTTGAGCTCGGCATCGAAGATGTTGCTCTTGTAGGTTGAATCGCCGTCACAGCACACGAAACACAAGTAACATACAAAACTCTTTTAGGAATCACATAACATAAAACATTTACTCAAAGTCATTTAAAAACATAAAATGTAAACATAATCTTCTGCGAAACGGAGCTGACATAAGATAGTAGTGGAGACATTAATCCGTCCCACTACGCATAGCCGACTGTATGGGGAGAAGGAGCAGTGAGAACTGAGGAGGGGGAACGGCCGGTAAAAATCGTTGCGTGTGCAGCGCACTACAGCTGCCATTTGACGACGTGCACCTCTATAGTGTACAGCTCACTACAGCTGCTATTTGACGACGTGCGCCTCTATAGTGTACAGCTCACTACAGCTGCCATTTGACGACGTGCGCCTCTATAGTGTACAGCTCACTACAGCTGCCATTTCACGACGTGCGCCTCTATTGTGTACAGCTCACTACAGCTGCCATTTGATGACGTGCGCCTCTATAGTGTACAGCTCACTACAGCTGCCATTTGACGACGTGCGCCTCTATTGTGTACAGCTCACTACAGCTGCCATTTGACGACGTGTGCCTCTATTGTGTACAGCTCACTACAGCTGCCATTTGACGACATGCGCCTCTATTGTGTACAGCTCACTACACCTGCCATTTGACGACGTGCGCCTCTATAGTGTACAGCCCACTACAGCTGCCATTTGACGACGTAAGCCTCTATAGTGTACAGCTCACTACAGCTGCCATTTGACGACGTGCGCTTCTATTGTGTACAGCTCACTACAGCTGCCATTTGACGACGTGCGCCTCAACAGTGTACAGCTCACTACAGCTGCCATTTGACGACGTGCGCCTCTATAGTGTACAGCTCACTACAGCTGCCATTTGACGACGTGCGCCTCTATTGTGTACAGCTCACTACAACTGCCATTTGACGACGTGCGCCTCTATTGTGTACAGCTCACTATAGCTGCCATTTGACGACGTGCGCCTCTATAGTGTACAGCTCACTACAGCTGCCATTTGACGACGTGCGCCTCTATAGTGTACAGCTCACTACAGCTGCCATTTGACGACGTGCTCCTCTATAGTGTACAGCTCACTACAGCTGCCATTTGACGACGTGCGCCTCTATTGTGTACAGCTCACTACAGCTGCCATTTGACGACGTGCGCCTCTATTGTGTACAGCTCACTACAGCTGCCATTTGACGACGTGCACCTCTATAGTGTACAGCTCACTACAGCTGCCATTTGACGACGTGCGCCTCTATAGTGTACAGCTCACTACAGCTGCCATTTGACGACGTGCACCTCTATAGTGTACAGCCCACTACAGCTGCCATTTGACGACGTAAGCCTCTATAGTGTACAGCTCACTACAGCTGCCATTTGACGACGTGCGCTTCTATTGTGTACAGCTCACTACAGCTGCCATTTGACGACATGCGCCTCAACAGTGTACAGCTCACTACAGCTGCCATTTGACGACGTGCGCCTCTATAGTGTACAGCTCACTACAGCTGCCATTTGACGACGTGCGCCTCTATTGTGTACAGCTCACTACAGCTGCCATTTGACGACGTGCGCCTCTATTGTGTACAGCACACTATAGCTGCCATTTGACGACGTGCGCCTCTATAGTGTACAGCTCACTACAGCTGCCATTTGACGACGTGCGCCTCTATAGTGTACAGCTCACTACAGCTGCCATTTGACGACGTGCGCCTCTATTGTGTACAGCTCACTACAGCTGCCATTTAACGACGTGCGCCTCTATTGTGTACAGCTCACTACAGCTGCCATTTGACGACGTGCACCTCTATAGTGTACAGCTCACTACAGCTGCCATTTGATGACGTGCGCCTCTATAGTGTATAGCTCACTACAGCTGCCATTTGATGACGTGCGCCTCTATAGTGTACAGCTCACTACAGCTGCCATTTGACGACGTGCGTCCTTATAGTGTACAGCTCACTACAGCTGCCATTTGACGACATGCGCCTCTATTGTGTACAGCTCACTACAGCTGCCATTTGACGACGTGCACCTCTATTGTGTACAGCTCACTACAGCTGCCATTTGACGACATGCGCCTCTATTGTGTACAGCTCACTACAGCTGCCATTTGACGACGTGCGCCTCTATTGTGTACAGCTCACTACAGCTGCCATTTGACGACGTGCACCTCTATAGTGTACAGCTCACTACAGCTGCCATTTGACGACGTGCGCCTCTATTGTGTACAGCTCACTACAGCTGCCATTTGACGACGTGTGCCTCTATTGTGTACAGCTCACTACAGCTGCCATTTGACGACATGCGCCTCTATTGTGTACAGCTCACTACACCTGCCATTTGACGACGTGCGCCTCTATAGTGTACAGCCCACTACAGCTGCCATTTGACGACGTAAGCCTCTATAGTGTACAGCTCACTACAGCTGCCATTTGACGACGTGCGCTTCTATTGTGTACAGCTCACTACAGCTGCCATTTGACGACGTGCGCCTCAACAGTGTACAGCTCACTACAGCTGCCATTTGACGACGTGCGCCTCTATAGTGTACAGCTCACTACAGCTGCCATTTGACGACGTGCGCCTCTATTGTGTACAGCTCACAACAGCTGCCATTTGACGACGTGCGCCTCTATTGTGTACAGCTCACTATAGCTGCCATTTGACGACGTGCGCCTCTATAGTGTACAGCTCACTACAGCTGCCATTTGACGACGTGTGCCTCTATAGTGTACAGCTCACTACAGCTGCCATTTGACGACGTGCGCCTCTATAGTGTACAGCTCACTACAGCTGCCATTTGACGACGTGCGCCTCTATTGTGTACAGCTCACTACAGCTGCCATTTGACGACGTGCGCCTCTATTGTGTACAGCTCACTACAGCTGCCATTTGACGACGTGCGCCTCTATTGTGTACAGCTCACTACAGCTGCCATTTGACGACGTGCACCTCTATAGTGTACAGCTCACTACAGCTGCCATTTGATGACGTGCGCCTCTATAGTGTATAGCTCACTACAGCTGCCATTTGATGACGTGCGCCTCTATAGTGTACAGCTCACTACAGCTGCCATTTGACGACGTGCGTCCTTATAGTGTACAGCTCACTACAGCTGCCATTTGACGACATGCGCCTCTATTGTGTACAGCTCACTACAGCTGCCATTTGACGACATGCGCCTCTATTGTGTACAGCTCACTACAGCTGCCATTTGACGACGTGCACCTCTATTGTGTACAGCTCACTACAGCTGCCATTTGACGACGTGCGCCTCTATTGTGTACAGCTCACTACAGCTGCCATTTGACGACGTGCGTCTCTATTGTGTACTGAAGTTTTGGCTATCGGATAGGCACTAGGCAGGCCTCTAGCTCAACTATTTATCAGCATTCTGCAGTACTGAGCTATGTAAAAGTTAAGTATTACTAAGTCTCTAAGAAATATTTATCTCGTTCTAATTTACTCTAGTGTTTCTAGTTTCTGCTGTCCCACTGGCTGGTCACCTCCTACCTTATTCCTGTGTCGGTGTTTCTACTCGGCCACCGACACCTACGACGGAAACGAGACACAAAAGCGGCGACGAGGCTGGGACAAAAAACTGAGACCAAATTTTGCGTTTATTGTTACTGCATCGACGACTGAAAAGGAGAAGGAAAAATATCGACTAATTTGGAACCACTAAATTAATGAAAGAAGAGGGGAGGCTGGGTCTTTCTACACGTTGTCTCAAGAGCTGAGACAGCATGACACGAAATACTACTACTCTAGAATGTCGCTGACTTCGACTGACAGACTCCGCGGGTGGTTGAAAAATTCCAGTCAGGGCAAAAATACCAATATGATTAACTATATTAAACGTATGGAAATACTGGCAGTAACAGTGACGTAAATGTGGGATAATCACTTTAAAACTAATTTCAAAGATAACAGTATTTATTGATATACATCTGTAAAAACATATAAAATTTCTATATTTCCGGAGCTTTACGTACACATATACACTGTGATACACAGTAATAAACAATTAAAAATAATGTCGATTGTCCTTGTATCTGGCGAGGGTTTTATCCCTCAAAACATGCCTCTCTTGAAGTAATGAAATTAAAATTTCGTTATTAATATCCAGATTACTCATATTTTCAAGAGAGAAACTCCAGTTTAGGGGAGCCGAAGGTGCCAATGCTGACCATGTTAAAATCACGAAGTTTGAGTAACATTAACGATTATTCTACCCAACAGAAAAATCTGATTTTTTTTGAACATATAGAGTGGTTTAGAATTGCTGTTAATATGGAGGGATATTGGAGTACCTTTTCTTGTTACCTTACGATAATTTTTTTGTTAATGACCCAACTTTTGTACAAATATAAGGTCCCTATGGTCCCGACATAAGTCGGTTTTCTGTAATATTTTGTACATATGTAAACTGGCCACAGATGTATATTGTGAGCGGCACAGTAATCTTTGGAAGTTCGATTGTAGAATAAGCGGTCTGGCTGCGAGAGAGAGAGAGAGAGCAGTCAGTAATCAGTTGCGAGCTGTGTTGGGTGTTAGTTCTCGGGAGTTGCCTGTTGGGTGAGGTAGTTCGAGGACGCTGTTGGAGAAGGCAGTTGTTAAGTATCTGTTGCAGCACGCTATTATTGTAATGCATGATGTTAATTTAATTTCTGTAATATTTTTCTACTTCATATATTTTTTTAAAGAATACATAATTTCTAATATTCAATTTGTGTTCTGCGTCCTCATTTGGTAGTTAGTTTCCCCTTACTTTCATTTTCTTTATTTATGATTATTGTTGGACTTAATTACTACCCACATATCATTTTTGAAATTTTTTTAATACTAAAATACTGCATGACGCGAGCTGCTTGCTGTTTCCTGTTTCCAGTTTTGTAATAAGAAGATAGGAGGTAAGTCAATTTTATTTTTAACTGTGTCGCAGTCAGATTGTTTCCCCCGTTTCATTGCTCAGGTTCATAGGTTTCGTTATACCCTTTGGGAGTACTTTATACAGGGCCATAAATTCACAGTATTTGAGTTTCCCCATTTCCAGGGGGTCCGTTGCGCATATTAATGTATTTTAAGGATTACCTCGGTGGTCGTAGTCACAACATTGTTCGGTTTTTAAAAGTTCAGTTTTGCGAGTACGTAGTCCTGATCAATTTCCATTAAACATTAATCTATTCCAGATATCTTGCAAATTTCTATTAAATTAATTTATTTAATTTTTTCGGTTTTCCTTGTACAAGAAATTGTTTTATTTAGTCAAATTGAAATGAAACTACTGAACATATTGCCAAATGGCTATGCTATAATTTAAATTTGATCACTAGGGGTGCTGTATAAAAATTTCATCTCCCTAGTTTGAGTCGATTTTGAGGAAATGTTCCTTATATTTCCAAAATTCTAATTTACGGGAAACGGCTGTCAAAGTTTTCAATACATTCCTGCACTATAGGATGGATTATCAGAGTCTTCTTCATGCTCGAAAAACTTCCTTTTTGGTCTTCTTTTCTGATCTGTTTTTCCATCATATTTCCTATTCCTTTCTCTTATTTCTGCTCCTCTTATCCTCTCTCTGTCAATATTTCTTAGTGCTCGTACAGTGTTCATCCCAGCTTAAAATCCTAATGTCTTCAATACTTCACACTATTCCCTTAGTTGCAGGTTGCTATTGCATCATAAATGCCAAAGTGCAGTGTTTTTATGCTTAAAACAACCTATTATTATGATTCTGAGTTTTTCCGTTTAGACATTCGTGTAACAATACTGGCTATGCTGTATTGGAAAATTCGTTTTATTGCGCTTATCACAGCTGGTGGCAAATCATTCTTCTGCTCATAGTCCTTTTTGGCATTATATTTGCACCAACAATCTGCTGAGGCTCGGTTGAGGGTATTCATTGGAAAAGGCAGTATGAAGGAACAATGTCCACACCGCTTTTCGCATGTCACCAGCATTACTAGTTTTGCCTTAATGCATGCCCATAGTGTCTCTGTAGGGGTTCAATGACCTCATCAGTAAGCCTGGCTCTTCCTCCTAATGACTTTCCATCACTGACTGTGGCGTATCCAGGATCATTCCGAGCTGACGTGATTTCTACAAAAAGTCGCGGTACAGGTATGGGGGCTTTGAGAAGGGTCTGGAGGGGGCTACAGCATTACTAACAACAGGAGCAACACTTAAGTAGTTCGAAACAAACAACAACAAAGAGACAATGTTCGGCGCTCTTTGCGCTTCATTTATCACAGAAAGCAACGTAGCTAAACCTTGTACACTCGCTGTATGGGCTAAATAAGGAAATAGTCAACTTGAGGACTAGGAAATGCAAAATAGTTCGCCAAGAAGTCAGGAGAGGTTGTTAGATGCATTCAGTGGCTTCGCCCATTTCCACTGCACGCGTGGAAGAAAATGGTAATAACTCCACTTCTAGGGCGAGTAGAGCAGTAACTCAAAGTTTGCATTAAAGGGGAACGTCACAATTAATTTTTATAGCAAAAAAGGTAATTTATTTTTATTATTATTTGGCCACGTCCGGCTCCTCTTAACAACAGTGTACACTCACGTAGATTCAACTCGCGCTAAAGGAAAACTGCCGACAGTAGAAAAACCTCTATGTGTAAGCGTACATTTGGTCCAGTGCGCCACTACTTGGGCGGCGGCGGGTAAAAGTACCGTCGGCGCCAGTGGCAGCAGGCGGTCGCACAGCTTCTGCCGCCGACAAACCTACCGTTCTTGTTATTATTATTATTATTTTATTTTATTTTTTCGCTTAGTGTGCAAACTCTGATTTACTACAGTGCACTATTTTTGGAACGATGGCGACAGTCATTGGCCGCGGCGGAAAAATCCGCGGGGGTGTGTAACGGGTCTAAGGCCAAGTCGCTGTCATCCTGTCATTATCAAAACATGTCCAATGCAATCCCGGAATAAATTCTAAACCTCTCAGCAACCACACTGCAGTTACGACTGTAGGTCAGAAAGTAAGGACAGATGGAAAAAGCTCCAAAATAGAGTCTGATGTGGACAGACGTATAAAATAGCCGTGAGTGATTGAACCAACCAAAGCTGAAAAAATTGCGCCGACTGAAATCCATAACCGCATGATAAAGGTGTATGGAGACGATACAATAGATGTGAGAAATATGAGACGATTAGTCCGGAACTTTCAAGGTGGTAAAAAGGGAGTGCATGACAAGCCACGGCCCCGTCGACCCTGCACAGATGTCATCCCTCCGAATATAGAGCGTCTTGATCAGTTCATACGTGATGATTGGCGGATAACGACCATAGGACTGTGCGCAAACCAAAAGCTCCGCTGCAATGCCTTGGAAACAAAGTTGAAATATATTGAGTATCACAAAGTGTATGCGACCTAGTTTCCACGGATGATTACAGAAGACAAAAAAACTCATCGATCAGAAATCTGTCGGGACCTGCTGGACCAATATGAAACTGAAGCTTACAATTTTCTGAATATCATCGTCCATAGCCGTACCCAGGATATAATTTCTGGACGGGTTTTCAATGAATTGACATTGTAATATAGTGTAATCTTAAAAGAACGGCAAACAGCACTAATACTCCGTATAGTATTACACCTCATTCTAAAGGTCTGGATACTGGAGAGTCACCAAGGTACAAAAACAAAATTAGTAAACATCTTAATGGACTATATATTCCCCAAAATTGGAAAAAGGCAAATAATGTCATGAAGATAGGTGAATACGTATCAAAAGAGGGATGGCAATGAGACAGGCAGTTCATGGCGTTTTCAATAACTTCTGAAGCATTATCAGACAAGCACACCCTAACTCAAATTTTTGTGGTACGTGAAAGCTATCAGTGGCAAAACGTAAGTATAGAGAGACTCTTTGACTACACATGAATCTTCAAAATAATATCTACCTTTCCAAATATTTTAGGTTGAGTAAAGTTTACACACAGTTGGTGAACTACCATGACCGTACTCGCTATCACTATCACTATAACTATCCAACGGCTCTCAGTGGAACAGTAGCCATCCGCCTTCTAAGGGCCTCCAGCGCTATTTGTCAACATTCTCCAATGATAGGTGAACTGCAGTTCTTAGAAACGTAAGAACCAATAAAACCGTATACGAAATCACAGCTGAGTGGTTGCTATATCAATAGAACCTCTTTCACCAGTTTCGGGCTTGGCACATCATCAGATAATCATAGTGCACAATTCATAAGATGGAAATGACTGACATATTGTACAAACATCCAAAAAATCGGTCAAATACATTATGGAGTTATTAGTACATTTATTAATAATCCTAGAATGCACTTGAGTGATTTGTTAGTACATATACTAGCAAGCCTAGAACGCGAAAGACCGATTACTTTGGATGTGTATACCATGTGTCAGCGCTTTTCAACTTACGAACTATGTACAATGATAATCTGATGATCGGCCATGGAACCGCTAATACAGATTTTGTATTAATATAGTGTGCCTCGGTAGCACAGCGGGAGAGTGGCAGACACGGAATCCAGAGATCGCGGGTACAGTCCCCGTAAAGTCAGAAGATTTTTATGTCACTTTTGACTTCCTTCACCTCTGGCAATGTTACTGATGTGAAAACTATCGAACAGCATCCTGCTTCAGAGGAAGGCAACGGCATACCACCTGTATGAGAATCATTTACAGTAAAGCACTGTGGTGTTCAAGCTAATTTCGGATAGTTGGCTGCTTTATTTTTTTTAATCTACATGTACATCGAGATAGATACTCTGCAAGTCAGATTGAATTCCATGGAGGAGGGTTCATCGAACCACTTTTATTCAATTTCCATTATTCCATTCTCTAATAGGTAGCGGTAAAAAGGAACACCGAAATATTTCTGTTTTCGATATGATTTCACTTACTTTATTATGGTGATCATGTCTCCCTACGTAGGTGGGTGCTAATAAAATATATCGCATTTGGAAGAGAAAGTTGGTGAAAGTAATTTTGCAAATAGATCTCGTCGCAACGAGTAACGCCTTTCTTTTAATGATTTCCACCCCAACTCGTGCGTCTTTTACGTAACAGTCTGTCCCCTATACCACGATAATACAAAATTAGCTGCCCTTCTCTGTACTTTCTCTCAATCGTCTGTCAATCCCACTTTGTGGGGATCCGACAATGCGCAACAATACTCCAAAACAGGACGCAAAAGTGTGGTGTAGGCAGTTTCTTTAGTAGAGCTGTTGCATCTTCTAAGTGTTCTGGCAGTAAAACGTAATCTTTGGTTCACTTTCCCTGAAATATTCTCTGTGTGTTCTTTCCAATTTAATTTGTTTGTAATTGTTACAGCTAGTTATTCGGTTGAATTTACGGCCTGTAGTTTTGACTGATTTATCGTGTAAATGAAGTTTAACGGTTTAGTGGTCTTATGGATGACTTCACACTTCTCATTATTAAGGGTCAATTGCCATTTAGCACCATGCAGATATCTAAATCATTTTTGCAGTTGCTTTTGATCTTCTGGTGACTTTTCTAACCGATAAGTGACACATCATCCACGAAGTTTTACGGAGCTACTCAGATTGTCTCCTAAACCCTTTATAAAATTAAGGTACAGTAGGGGCTCTATAACACTTTCCTGGGGAACGCCAGGTATAACTTCATTTCTACTTGATGGCTTTCCGTCAGTTACAACCTACTGTGCCCTTTCTGACAGGAAATCACGAATCCAATCGCACAATTGAGGCGATATTCCATAAGAACGCAGTTTGATTAGAAGACGCTTGTGTGGTACTGTGTCGAAAGCCTTCTGAAAATCTAGGAGCCGCGGTGGAGTAGCCGAGTGGTCTAAGGTGCCTCGCTGCTGAGCGCCGTCGAAGGTTCGAGTCCTCCCTGGGGCATGGGTGTGTGCGGTGTCTTTAGGTTAGTTTACTTTGGTTTAAGTAGTTTGTAAGCTACGGACTGATGAACATGCAGTTTGGTCCGATGGATTTACAAACAAACAGTAAAATCTAGGATACTGATTATATTTGACATCCTTTGTCGATAGCACTCATCACATCATGTGAGTAAAGGGCTAGCTGTGTTTCATAAGAATAATACTTTCTGAATTTCTTGTTGAGTATGCGTCAATAGGTCGTTCTCTAAGAAGTAGTTCATAGTATTTTAGGAAAGTATATGTCCAAAAATCCTGCTGCAAACCGACGTCAACCATATAGGCCTGTAATTTTGTTGGTCGCTCCTATTGCCTTTCTTGAATATTGCTGTAATCTGTGCATCTTTCCAATCTTTGGGTACGGAACGTTCGCTGAGCGAGCGGTTTTATATGATAACTAGGTATGTCGCTATTGCATCAGCATACTAGGAAAGGAAACTAAATGGTATACAATCGGGACCGAGAGACTTACTTTTGTTAAGTGATTGATTTAATACACCAGCGATATCAGCTTCTAAATTACGCATGCTGACATCTGTTCTTGATACGAATTCTGTAATATTTGCTTCGTCTTGTTTCGTGAACAAGTCTGTGTTAAGCAATTCTTCTTTAGCAGTATTGTCATCAGTAACATCGTCATTTCAATCGTATAATGTAGGTATTGGTTGTGTTTTGCCGCCAGTATACTTTACGTACTACCAGAATATCTTAGTATTCTCTACCAAATTACGTGTCAGGGTTTCGTTGCGGTAACTATTGTAAGCTTCTCGCATTGAAGTTCGAGCTAAATTTCGAGTTTCTGTAAAAGACAGCCGGTCTTTAGGATTTTGTGTCCGTTTAAATTTGGCATCCTTTTTTCTTTGCTTTTGCAAGAGTGATCTAACTTGTTTAACCAAGGGAGAATCTACACCAAAAAAGGCGAAGACCGGTCCTTCGGCCAGGCAGCTTATGGCGACGGTCTTTTGGGATTTGCAAGGGATAAACCTCATCAACTATCTGGAACAGGGTAAAACTGTTACAGGTGCATATTATTCATAGTTATTGGACCGTTCGATAACCGAGCTTGCAAGAAAAACGCCGGCGATTGGCCCACAAAAAGTCATTTTCCATCACGACAATGGACCAGCATACACCTCAGCAGTTGTGGTCGCAAAATTATTGGTAATAGGATTCCATCTCGTTACACATCCCCCCTATTCTCCAAACTTGGCTCCCTCGTACCACTATTTGTTCCTCAATTTGGAGAAATATCTGGCAGGATGAAGGTTTCATTCAAACGAGTAGGTGATTGCAGAAACTAATAGCTGTTTTGCAGGCTTGGGCAATTCCTATTGTTCGGAAGGGATCAACAAATTAGAACATAGTTGGTCGAAGTGTATAAGTCTAAAAGGAGACTTTGTCGAAGTACAAAAATGGTTTTCCCCAAACACGTTTGTACATTTTATTATAGCGCGGACTTTTCAAACGCCTCTTGTACAGCTTGAGTTAATGTCATTCAGTATTGGTACAAAATCGCAACTTCCTCTAGATCAAAGAGTAATGTGCACCGAAAGCAAGGTACGAAAATGCAGCGCGTTCACGTCCAGGTCTCGTTAATATTGAGACCAATGTGCATTGATTTCATATACTGCATTAATCAGAATGGTCGCATGACTCATGCACGAGCGTAAGTCGTTGGTGGACCCACTTCCAAATAAGACCTGTACTCTCTCAAGTTAATTGGGGATGGAGGGGCTTGCTCGAGGTACAGCCGCATGGAAAGTTGCATCTGACCAAATAAGGAAGTAAGGAAGGAGGTTTAGGGTTTAATGCCCTGGTGGACAGTGTAAGTGACTAGGGACGATGCATGAGACCAGTTCTCGGACTGAGGATCACAGTAGCAGCACTGTGGACCCACATTTCCCGCCACGGCCCGCCTTGCTGGAAGCGAACTGTGGACTTCGGCCTCGCCGCGCTGCCCGGCTCTCTCCTCGCTCTCTCCTGGACGTCTCCTACCCTTCCTTCTCCTCTCCTTCTCCTCTCCTTTCTTCCTTTCCCCTGGCAGCCATCTCCATCTGGACCCGCAGCGCGCAGCACGTGACGGCCACCGTAAATCAGCCGCCAGCTCCTTTTCTTCGCTGCCACGTTTCCACAACTGTGCAAGAACCGGTCTGTCCCGGCTAATGGACAAGTGTGTGTCTAGCAGTAGAATTCCATCAGGGCGCGCTATTCTCAACGCACAGACCTAACTGGTTCTGCGAAATTTTATGCGCTGCCACTGAGAAGGAAAAGAACTACACAGCATTCACGAACTGGCTTTAGACGTCTTACACACCCACGAAGAGTATTTGAAAACTACTAAACTTCGAAGTGAGCACTGTTTACCACGCTTTTAGTACGGGACATCCTTTCATAATGATTAACTTGCAAAGGTATTTCATATTCTCTGTATAAATGAAATTACTTTCACACAACTCTTGCCGGGTTCACTTGAAAAAAAACGTGCATTTGATAATCAATCAAATTACAAACGCTGACAATAAAGTCTGGTTAATGATCCTGTAAGATTAACGTAGATGAATTATGAACTGCAATTACCTTACCGTCCACTGAAATACGCTCCTGGAAAATGGAAAAAAGAACACCATGAATTCATCGATCCATCACAGGGAAATTTTATTGAAACACTCTAGAGGATGTGTATAACACAAGATCACACAGACAAAGCCATACGCACATGAGTACAGTCACCAGAGTGTGTGCAGTGTCGACGCTAGTACCGTGTATACCCTCCTTTTGCTGCAATGTAAGCTGTAATTCTGCCATGGTGACGATCGTAGAGGTGCCGTATGTAGTCATGAGGAATGGCATGCCATGGAGTTTCTTCCTGGTGCCTCGGTTGGGCCAGGTTTCATGCCGGTCGTGCTGACCGCGTAAGACGACTATTCATTCGATCCCAAACATGCTCAGTGGATGACATATCTTAGGATTGTTCTTCGCAACCCGTCTTGCTACCAACAAGGCGCTATGCGTTTCCAACAGGTCAGTACACGTCCACATCTATGCCGTACCTCCCTACTTGTTATTCAATGAGCACGTCAGCTACCCTGGCTATCACGATCCCCAGATCTGTCCCGTATTGTGCATGTTTGAGATCGTATGAAACGTCATCTCTCGCGGACTGCATGACCGGAACGTAATTTGACCCAACTGAGGCACTAGGTGCAAACTGTATGGCAGACCATTCCGCAACACTACATTCGTCAACTCTACAATCGTCTCCATAGGAGAACTATAGGTTGTATTACCACAAAAGGAGTTTATACACGGCACTAGCTTCGAAACTGCGCACGCTCTGGTAGTTGTAAACATCTGCGTGTAACTCTGTCTGTGTGATTGTATATTATATACATCCTCAAGAATGTGCTAATAAAATTTCCCTCTGCTGTGTAGACCCCCTGCCTTTTGTGTACTTATATATATATATATATATATATATATATATATATATATATATATATATATATATATATATATATATATATATATATATATATATATATTACAAATTCCTAATTTCAATTATGTGATCGCGCCTGATATGCTGCCATCACCTTTAATAACTTCAAATGTAAAACGTTGGAGTTAAAAATGCTTTAAAAGTTAGAATATATAAATGGTAAATGTCTGATCTGCACTCCTCTGACACCCCCCCAACCCAAAATAAATAAATAAAAATAAAATAAAATAAACAGACTCAGGAGCAGCAGCAGAAGACCGCTAACACAGAATTCCTCCACTGTCTCGCTTAGCCAATAAAGCGAACAGTGACATACAAAGGATCAAGCTTCAACAAAGGTGATATCGAGCGTTCCACAGGGCAGTGTTATTGGTCCTCTGCTGTTCCTTATTTACATAAACGATTTAGGGGAAAATCTAAGTACCTCTCTTAGGTTTTTTGCAGATGACGCCGTCATTTACCGTCTAGTAAGATAATCTGAAGATTAAAACCAACTGCAGAACGATTTGAATAAGATATCACTATGGTGTAAAAATTGGCAGTTGACTCGAAATAATGAGAAGTGTGAAGTCGTCCACATGAGTACGAAAAGAAATCCGTTAAACTTTGTTTACATGATAAATCAATCAAATGTGAAGGCCGTAAATACCTAGGAATTACAATTACTTTTGAGTTAAATTGGAAATAACACGTAGTTAATGTCGTAGGAAAGGCGAACCAGAGACTGCGTTTAATTGGCAGAACCCTTAAAAGATGCAACAGAACTACTAAAGAAACTGCATACACTACGCTTGTCCGTCCTTTTGTGGAGTATTGCTGCCCAGTGTGGGATCATTATAAGGTGGGTTTGACGGAGGAGTCCAAATAAGGGCAGCTCGTTTCGTATTGTCACGATACAGGGGAGACAGCGTTTCGGAAATTATACAGGATCTGGGATGGGAATCATTACAACAACGGCACTCATCGCTGCGGCGTGGGCTACTTACGAAACTCCAATCGCCAACATTCTCCTCCGAATGCGAAAATATATTGTTGACTCCCACTTACATAGGTAGTAATGACCATCAGAATAAAATACTAGAAATCAGAGCCCGAACGGAGAGATTCAGGTGTTCATTCTTCTCGCGCGCTATTCGAGAATGGAATGGGAGATCAAATAATATAACGGTGGTTCGATGAACCCTCTGCCAGGCACTTAAATGTGATTTGCAGAGTATCCCATGTAGATGTAGAAATGTACTGAAAATGGCGCGAAATAACTGCAGCCCATTAAGACAAAACAGAACGGAAAATTTACGTGAATGACGGGTGTCATCCGCGCGAGTAACGGAGGGTTAAGAGTAGGCTGACTGCTCAGATGGCGACATTCCGCTGTAGGACTCCCTGACTTTCCGAAACGTACTAGAGGAGAAATGAAGGGGCGATTCTCGCCGGCCTTTGCGTGTGTAATTCCCCCTGATGAGTATCCCATGTAGATGTAGATTGTGGAAATAATTCCGAATTTTGGTTGCTACCTTCCTAAATATGCACCACTACCGTGGACGATCATTTTCCCCAAACAGACCCCCACATTATTTTTCCGCTGACGTGGACCCCTTCATGGTTGCAGTTGTCCCCCCTGAGGGTCCATATTGACCACTTTGGGAATCACTGCTTCACACGAAGTCTTCCTTTGGGGTGGTGTTCAAAAGCATCGTCAAGTTTCGTTGGATATCCGGAATATCTTTACATCTCTTTCCTATCAAAGCAAGTTTCAGTCGAGGGAATTGGAATAAGCCTGGAGGATTGAGGTCCGGCGTGTATGCTGGATGCCGGATGCTGGAAGTTGCACAACAACGCTCGCCCATACACAGCCATTGTCGTCAAACAGTTTCTGGCAAAAAAGGGGGTGGTGGAACTGGAACATCTACCGCACTCGCCGGATGTCAAGTCTCCACTCTTCTTCCTATTCCCTCGACTCAGACTCGCTTTGAAATGCAAGAGATTTGAAGATTTTCCTGACGTCCAGCGTAAGGTGACGAGGCGTTTGAACACCACACCTAAGGAATACTACCTGCAAAGGTTTCAGGACATGTGTAGCAGAGCTCAGCGGTGCATAGTTAAGGCAGGTGACTGTTTCGATGGACAATAAGGTCATTGTAGTTCATAGATCATCTCGTTCATGTTACAGGACTATTCACCAGAGTTTACTGTCAGAGGTTGAGCAATAAGGTCAGAGTCTCTGAGATAATTACAACTCTAATCAAATTGTCATTGGAAATACGGAGATTGTCTTTAACAAATTGTAACATGTTACATACGGGATGGATAACTTCAGTAAGCCTATGTTACATAAACTTGTTTGCGAATGTTGTTGTGGTCTTCAGTCCGGAGACTGGTTTGATGCAGCTCTCCACAATACCCTAACCTCTTCAACACCACATAAGAACGGCCACCTACATCTGTGTTAATCTGCTTAGTGTATCCATCTCTTGGTCTTTCTCTGCGGATTTTACCCCAAACACTTCCCTCCAATGCTAAATTCACGATACATTGATGTCTAAGAATGTGTCCTGCCAATCGATCCCTACTTTTAGTCAGGGTATGCCAGAAATTCCTTTTCTCCCCAATTCTGTTCAATACCTCCTCATTAATTACGCGATCCACCCACCTATTCTTCAGCATTCTTCTGTAGCACCACATTTCAAAAGCCTCTATCCTCTTCTTGTCCGCATTGGTTATCGTCCATGTTTCACTCCCATACAAGGCAACACTCCACACAAATGCCTTCAGAAAGAACTTCCTTAGACTTAAATCAATATTTGATGTCAACAAATTTCTCTTTTTCAAGAACGATTTTCTACTCATTGCCATTCTGCATTTTATATCCTCTGTAATGCGACCATCACTTGTTATTTTACTGTCCAAGTAACAAAACTCATCTACCTCCTTTATTGTTTCGTTACCTAATCTAATTCCTTCAGCATCGCCTGATTTTCTTAGACTGCACTCCATTACCCTTGTTTTTCCCTTGCTAATTTTCATCTTATAAGCACCTTTCAGCACACTGTCCATTCCGTTCAACTGCTCTTCCAGATCCTTTTCTGTCTCTGACAAAATTACAATGTCATCTACTAAACGTAATGTTTTTATTTCTTCCCCCTGAACTTTAATTTCTTCTCCAAATTTCTCCTTGCATTCCTTTATAGCTTGCTTAATGTACAAATTGAATAACATTGGAGAAAGACTGCAACCCTGTCTTACTCCCTTCTCAACAACTGCAGCCCTTTTATGCCCTTCAACTCTGACAATCGCTGCCTGGTTTTTGTACAAGTTGTAAATAATAAATAGGTATTGTATTTTTCGGTAGAGCTATTCTGATTCCATGTTCCCAAATGACTTTATAATTGAAACAATCAAACTTATAACTCTATAATATACCATATCATTGTCACAAATAAACCTATACTCGTAATTAAGTACGAAATAGATTTATTCAACAAAACATAACAAGTACAACCTTGTAAACCTAACTCTTAGCCACAATACCTCCAAAACAACAAATTTATATGTAACACTGAAACTGACGGAAGCAATTACGAACTCCACATTACGAAAATGTAAACGAAATTTAGCAACAATATTTGATATCACACTAGAAAGATAAAGAGTAAGAGAGTACGAGCACCTATCTAGTATTCTTCAAAATCCCTGACACAGAGAATTTCCACTTTTGAATTATATAAGTCACCTCTTAGAATTTTTGCAAAGCAATGTTCACTAGAATCCATCTTCTATTTTATAAAAAGTTGTACTAGAAACAAAATTGGAAAACTTGACTTTTATGTTATCTGTCAATGAAAATGCGTAATTGGCAAGCAGAGTGAATAAATACACCATGCTACATATATGCCACACCAATACAAACGTTACTTACAATTTTGAGTATTACCCATGAATATAAAATTCTTACGAATATATTTAGAGACCTTTTGAAAACATATTTCACTGTATCTTCAGTCTAGTTATAATGAGACAACGTCCCAGAAATCAATTTGTCTCAATCCTCCTCTTCCGACAAGGGTTTTGGGGAGGCTTTTCTTGGTTGTAAGGCGAATGCTGGAACTGGTAAGAAAAATACAAAATATAATCATGTAATTTATCTTGGAGATTTCCCAAGATCTCTTACTTTGAAAGAAGATAATGATTTTTGTGATAGGTTTCGAATATGACAGGCGTATTTAAGGTAGTGCTCTGTAAAGAGTAGTTACAGTATAAAGCACAAGAAATGTATTCTTCGTGAGAAGTGTAGCAAGGGCAACAAATTTGCAGAATAAATAGATTCAAGTGGTATCTACTACGTTGATTTGTCTTTTAAGGAAGATGAAAGCAACAGTTGTAATCTTTAAAGGTGCGCAAGATGCCACTACCTGGGTGCTGACCACCGTGACTCCAATAAATAAAAGGTTAGTCTAAACATTAGAGAGCTAACAGTGCAATCCATCTTCCAAATAATTAGTTGTCATCGTTAAGGTCACAAGAACTATTTACAAGTACGTGACTTGTCGAGTTCTCAGTAACCAGTATAGCAGTGGAATGAAGAATAAGAGAGATAAATATGCGCTAGAATTCTTCTATTTTGAAGGTGAAGAAAACGAATTGTGTTTGCTGTAAATGATTTTATTTCTCCCAGACGCATTTCGCCTTTTATTTCAAAGGCATCTTCAGTGGGATCTACAAATACAATTTTTGTTTGAGATGTATTGTTTGGAAATTATAAACAGTTCACGTATTTTTTTACATAAGGGAAGAAGTGTTTTACTTACATTTTCGTTGTCTTTTCAACTATCTTCTCCTGTTTCCTCCATCTGGTCTAGGCCACAGATGTAGGAAACAGCAGAAGATAGGTGAAAAGACACTGCAATCACAGTAGAAACCTTTGCTGCTGTGTAATTGGCAATTGTAGATCAGAAACAATACGGAGTGCATTGACTTTCTACCCCCACTCTCACGTGTTTCCAGCGATCTCTATAAAACTGGTTGGATAACTCTCGTCTGAGCATAGAACCGAAGCGTGCTTGCAATTTTATATGTTTTACAAACAATTTCAGTTTATTCGCCATGTTGTAATTAGTAAAACGAATTTCCATTATTTACAAGGGGGCCATCAGAAATGTATATAATGGATTTTGATGGGTTTCGAATATGTTGTAGAGGGACATACCGCAGTCTAACATATACAATCGCGGCGCTGACTGCTGTGCAAGTTGTTACCAACTGACAGTTGTAACGACACTAAAGCTCCTAGCGATGGGCAGGCCGCCGAAGGAGTAATGTTTGTTTATAACTATTTTTGTACGTAAGTAACTATATAGTCAGCATAATTTTTGCGTTACAAACATTAGTAAAATAGCTAGAGACATACATAATACAGAAATTAATCTAAAAACAGACAGATTTAACTGATTCAGTGGTATAAAGTACAGCTTCCTCATGAACAAATACTTAACGAGTATGTGTATATCTGCAGCTTATTCCGCTGGAAGTAAGTGTAATATGAAAATAAGAGAAACATAAACTTCTATTTACGTCTGTTCTTGCTATGACTGGTAGTTTCTTCACGCATATCAATTCGGTGTGGAGTCTAATGATTCGCGAGTGTAATGACTTTAGCTTAAAAAGCCAATATTTGATGATTCTTGGCGTTTGTGGTTCAGCTGTAGTATCAATTCTGAAATTGGTGTCTTCTTTGTTGGAAAACAGTTTGATTGCTTTTGTCGTTTTATTGTAACGTTTGTGACGTTTTTCATCAGCTACAGCTGTGGTGTCTGATTTGGTACGTTAAATACTGTAGTTATTGCATTCTATATACATTTCCTACGTTCCACACTCACCGATTTAAGTGAAGAATTCTTAACGTTCCTGAGTAAACAAGCGACGTCTTTCTACCAAAGGGCTGGTCTTCTGGTATTTCGTAGCCATTTTTTGATTTTTATAGAAAATTAAATTATTCAGGAACAGCCTATATGTAACAAGATAATTATAAATAAACTGCCCTCTAATGTACCGTTTCGCACCTTGTCAGAGATATTAGCAAACGCAAGACAGACAAATGTGGATTTATTTTTAAATTATTATCTATTTCTGTGGCACTAAATACTTTTCCTAATGTAAAGAGAATGTTAAAATCGATGTAAACGATACTATTCGCCCTAGTCCAATATCGTATTCAGAAACGTAGCTTGCCGGCCGCTTGGTGCGCTGCTGTCGCAGTGTAAAACATTAATCAGTGGGAGTGTCGCGACTGTATATGTCAGACTATGGACGTACCTTGAGTATGAGACTATCCGCAACTTCAGCGAAGAGCATTTGTTATCGAGAAAGCTGATGCTGAAGTTCATTGTGCGCCGTGAGAGGCGTAAAGTTAGCCACGTTCCAACCAAGTGAGCGTGGTGGGGCTGTTATGTTCCACAGCTACCATACTGCAGGTACCATGTCCGAGTCTTCTCCGTGTTTTTGCTTCTCCTTTAATGAAAACAGTCCAACATTTGTCCATTTTATTTTATAGAATATCAACAAACAATCTCAATTGTCTGCAATTATTAAGAAATTTAAATTGTGTAGACTCGGTTAAACAGAAAGCGGACTGTTCGCGCGGACATCCCGTGCCAACTCTGTGTGACAGTGTACCGCCCTGGCTACCACCTTTTATTTGGCTACGGCACTATAATTTCATAATACACAACGTTCTCACGAACAGTCCTCTGTGTGTTATGAACATGTAGCGATGTGTTCAAGCAAACGACGGTGATTTAATTTCTAAACCGCTAGTTTGCACTCGCTCTAAACGTCCATTGCTCCCAGCGCGTTTTTAGTGCCGTACGTTTACTAAGAATACAGCGAAATGGACGACCCAAGTGTGTCTACATAAGTGCAACCAGAACAAGATACATCGGAGGTAGATGATGCGTGACATTAACGCCATCACATACGCTTCGTGATTTAAATCTTCTCTTTCTTGCGGACGAACCGACAAAATATACGGGTATTTACTTTCCCGTATTCGGGAGCAAAGGTAGATGGAAATTTCGTCACCGACAAATTCGCACATGATTCACCAGATGCCTGTGTCTTACAAAGAACGAACAGTGACTCTTGCAGTAGCTCATCCGACGTGGAACCTAAACAGTGTGCAGGCCCACGGTGTCTCTCGATTAAACCATGACTCAGTGCTATGTCGATGAAAAGAGGACGTGAAACAGGTGAAGATCGTCGTGATAAATAGAAAACTATCCATCTTGAGACGTATGAATGGTTCGTCGAAGCGAGACAGAATTTGGAACAGGCAAACCATATCAAAATACGAAGTGTGTTTCGAAAGTCTTAAGAATGTGCTTGTAACTGTACAATGGTGGTAATTATATGCTACTGTGATGCATCGCCTTCAAAATAGTCCCATTCTGACCGAACACACCAACTCCAACGATGTTTCCACGTTTGGAAACATTCCTGGCAATTTGTTTCCTGAACTGTGTTAAGCACGCTCACCGTACTTTCCTGGATGTCTTACATCGAGTCAAATCGTTTCCCTTTGCGTGAAAACTTCATTTTAGGAAACAGGGAGAAGTCCGCAGGGGCCAAATTAGGAGAATAAGGCGGTTGTGTAAGCACAGGAATTTTGAATTTGGTCAAAAATTCAGCGATGGAGAAGGCACGATGAGCTGGAGCATTGTCATAGTGTGGCACCCATCTCCTGTATTTCCACAATGCAGGCCTTTTCTTCCGTATCTTGTAGCGCAAACGCTCAATAACAAATTTGTAGTATTCCTGATTAATTTCCTGTCCTCCAGGAAAAAATTCATAATACACAATACCGGTAGAATCGAAAAAAAAATCACCATCATTGGCTTCACCGTCGACCGACTTCGCCGCGCATTTTCCGGTCGTGGTGAACCTGGAGTCTTCCACGGCGAAGACTGCACTTTGGTTTCACGATCATATCCATATACCCACGATTCGTCACCTGTAACTAGCCTGAAACTTCCTGGCAGATTAAAATTGTGTGTCGGAACCGGGACTCAAACCTGGGACTTTTGTCTTTCGCGGGCAAGCACTCTACCACTGAGCTATCCAGACACAGCTCAGGTTCCACCCCCACCTCGCCTGCTACTTTCCAAACTTCACAGACGTTCTCCTGTAAGGTTCGCACAACTTCTATGAAGTTCGGAAAGTAGAAGGCGAGATACTGGCAGAATTAATGTTTTGGGGGTGGAACATTAGCCGTGTCTGAATAGCTCACTGGTAGAGTGCTTGCCCGCGAAAGGCAAAAGTCCCAGGTTTGAGTCCCGGTTCCGACACACAATTTTATTCTGTCAGTAAGTTTCATATCAGCTCACATTCCGCTGCAAAGTGAAAGTTTAATTCATTAATTACCCTATTTAACAAATCTGGGTCATCTTAGTCCGATTAATCAGTTATTGGCGCACTTCAAGTCTGTATTTTCTCTGCTTACTTGACAACACTGTTGGAATAAATTTTGCGAACACCCGACGCATGTTCAGATTTTCAGTTAAAATTGACTGAACTGCATAAAAACTTAAATTAAGTTCATCAGCCATCTCCATAACTGTAAATCTACGGTCAGACCGCACTAAGTCATAACCTTTCACAAAATTTTCATTCGTTTTTTATGTGGGAGGACGGCTAGACCGTGATTCATCTGTAAATAATTCATGGCCATTTTTAAATCTGTTGAACCAGCAAAAAAAAAAAAAAAAAAAAAAAAAAAAAAAAAAAAAAAAAAAAAAAAAAAAGAGCGCCCATACAATTATCTCCAAAAGTCTCACAAGCTGTTTTACCGGTTTAAAACAAAATTTCATACAAACTCGATGCTCCGTTTTACGTCCATTTTCTCGTAGACAGAATCTGGCAATAAGCACTAACAGACCCACACCCAACCAGCTGCCACAACGAATAAAGGAAACGCGGTTAACTGTCAGAGAGCGTTCAAGGACAAGGCAGTGAATCACTCACCACCCTCCATGTACTTGCACACCAAAACAGTAAGCAGTAGCGGATCCATTCTTAAAACCTTCCAATGACACCTCGTATATATCAAATATATAGTAATAAAGAGACTGGCTCGTGAAAATAATGTAATTTATTCCGCGAGCAGGTGACAACTAGAACTTTACACCAATGTGAGATGAACGCTGCTGTTCCACTCACATCGGATACCGTTAATTTCGTATCCAGCTCGGCGTGAGTCGTACGATTTAAACGTAAGCATAAAATCAGGCGAAGGAAGATTACGAAGTTCATCAGTTACAAAGAATGTGCGACGATGTAAGAAGCTTTTAGTAGCTGCGGAAGAATTCCGCACACAAACGAAAATGCTTATTGGTAATTTTAACCTCGGCTACGTAATCAAATCGACCAAATGGGCTGTCAATATCAATCAACGATCAATAGATCCCTCTCGGGGTAAGGGGCGAGAAACGTTCTCGTGCAGAGAAAAGATTTAAACACGGCAAGTCATTCCTACATAGCACAGTACACTTTACTGCATCAGGAACGTAGGGAAAACTTTGCATTCATGTTCAGAAAAGAGTGCATGAATTAACCCTCCAATTAAAAAAAGTAACTGTGTCCTGCACGAAATCGGTGAAGTTCGGGATACTGGTGTACGAAGACTTACAGCTGGAAATGGAACAATGCAGATGATGGTCTCTTGACAATCCTTCAGACCAGGCGATTCACTCCTCATATTTCTGACTGACTTACTTACGGCAACGGAAAAACTTGCGCCTTACACAAAGATGGGTATGTTTGGGTCCTGTACGGTCGTCTGTCATCTACTAAAATAGATTAACTGACCCTTTGATGCACGCTGTATATAAATTGATATCACCCGTTTTTATGAAAGCTGTTCATTTTCAACTTTGCATATGGGCACATTTTGCAATGAATAATGATATATTCCATTCCAAATTTCAGTAAAGTTTAATGGAAAGACTTAAATCTTTATTATATACATCCTCTGGTCGGCCTCAACATTATGAGCACCTACCTCGTAGCCACTATTTGCGGCTTTAGCGACGTAATTGCCAATGTATTGGTGTTAACAATGTCACGCGTTGGAATCATTGGCTGCGGAAGCCCATCTTTAGCAGTAATCGAAGCTCTGTATGTCGAGACAAAAATGTAAGCTGTCCGGCATTCAAATATGACGGGCGCGCGGGAATGTTAGCGCGGTCTTGAGGCGCCATAACTGCACGGCCACTCTCGTTGGAGGTTCGAGTCGTCCGTCGAGTATGGCTGTGTGTTGTTCTTAGTATAGGTTAGTTTAAGTAGATCGTAAGTCTATGGACTGATAACCGCAGCATTCTCTTCCTTTACGTTTACAAACGATTCAACAAGTTTTGAAAGTACGATAGTTCCGCTCCAGTTTGGCGTCTGTCCTTGTTTACCAGTCTACATCTAAATCTACATAAATTCTTTTCAAATCACGTTGAAGTGCCTGTCTGAGGGTTCATCGGACCGTTTTTATGACATTTCTCTGCTGTTCCACTTTCCAATAGCGCGCGGGAGAAAGGAACACCTAAATCTCTCCGTTTTCGATCTGATTCCTCTTATTTTATTATGTTGATCATGTTTGCCGATGTAGGAGGGTGCTAATAAAATACGTTCGGATTCGGAAGAGAAAGCTGATGAAAGAAAATTCGCAAATAAATCTCGCCGTAACGAATAACGCCTCTCTGTTAATGATTTTCACTCCAACTCGTGCATCATTTCCTTGACCTCTCTCCCCTATATCGCGATAATAAGAAACTTTCTCTACATCCTCCATCAGTCCCACACCAGCCTATGGCGTCCGACGTCTGTAACGAGTAATGGCAGCCCAACCCCTCGACTTCTGAACGTGGTTTCATCCGGTTCCGCCACTTGGTGAAGAACCTCCCTCCTGAAACACCCTACAAGTCGCGCAGTTTTCGGAATGCACGTGCCAAACCTCCCGTCCATCAAAATAAGCCCTCGGTCACACTCAGATACATCAGATGCCTTCAAACGTTCAAACGTTTGTAATCCTAAAGGACCAAGCTCCTGTGGGTATCGGTCACTAGACTTTCAGACTACTTATACGAACTTATAATAAGAACAACACATGCCTATGCCCGACTACTTATACGAACTTATAATAAGAACAACACATGCCTATGCCCGAGGGAGGACTCGAACCTCTGACGTGAGTGGCCGCGCGATCCGAAACGTGGCGCTCGAGATCACACAACCATTCCCACGCGCTCTTCCCCATTATACACTAAGACAGCAGTGATACGGTAACACCGCAGTGGTATTGTTGTTTGTTTTTGAGGGGGACTAAACAGCTAGGTCATCAGTCCCCCGCAGTGGTATCCCAGCAGTACACATACTTACACAACATAATTCTGTACACACGTTATGCACTGAGAAACACCACTGTTATGTTAATACACTATTTTTAGTTTTGACCGTGATGTGTGTCTAAAGGACAAGGTATCGTTTTCAACTTCGTATCTAAAGATTTTTCATTTCGAAAGGAAATGCCTATCAAATAATGCTATATAAACTGCAAGCTAAATGAGCTGTAGCGTTTAACAAAAACAGTCGCCACACTGGTTTAGGAAATAAATATCTAATGTAAGGGAAAATGGAATATCATACCAAGTGAATTTAGGCCTACAAAAGCTATCATAGTCATTCAAGTACTTCAATGTAAAAAAAGGAGATCGTTTATGGAAGTAAAGCCTGAACAATTACTTATATACATAACAATGTGGCTCATTTAGTAGTCTGTTTAAGATTAAGAACCATTTCTAAGATTTATGAATGTCACTAGTTAATATAACAAACAAACTATTGGTTGCCTTGTTCAATACTCCTGACTACCGTCTGTATGAATATATCATCAAAATTTACCAACTAGCACTAATAGGAAAATCTAATACTTTATACATTTAATAATCTTATTTTTGTTTGAATAGTATAACTGCACGTCCATTTACCTACTCTCAGTTAAGACAAACATCTGTGGCTTTATATTTCTGCAATTAACTCTGTATTATGGCTGTGCACTAATAACACTTTCATTTAAAGCAAAAGTAATACTGTATGATTTTTTAAACTGGCACAATTACTATATATATATATATATATAGAACCACTAGCCTAACATATTGTTGGTTTACTTGATCATATTGAAACTTATTATTACTTAAACACTTTTATTGTACTACCTTATCTTACAATTTCTTTAGTTAGCAGAGAACAGTACTTTTCAAGTTTTTTTGTTTTAACCAAAATTCTGAAAGATACCTGATAACTAGTTTGATTATGGACCTTTAGAAGCAAGAAATGAAGCTAATGTTCCTAGAAATCTCATTAAAGACCTGAAGCTAGATGTACTTTTGCTTATGCAGAAAAATTTAGTTGTTGACTAGAATAAAAAGTTTGAAGTTTCAACAAAGTATTTGATTCATTAAGATTTTTCACTTTCAAATTGCCATCTCTACCTGAACACTACTTGTTTGATTATTACTTTATCACTATATTGATAATATTTAAGACTAGTACTGTTCTGCTTAATACACCATCTCTTGCAAATAACAATACTGGTTCTTAGGATCATCGGTGCTTTTATCACCAGGAAAGGAACCTACTTGGTAGTATGACTTGGGAAAATTAAGGTTTAGTAAACAGTTTTAGGTGAAAAACTCTGTTATGTAGCTTTAAACAAACTTCTTGTTCATGCATGATTACAAAGCAAAAAATACATTACTTGCAGTACCGTATGTGGATGATTAGGTGATTAAATGGCAACGATACACTTCCAAAACCATTTTAGCAGTTAGTGTGGCTGTGAATTTCCTCTTCGTGACGAAGTTTGTATTACACAATGATCCCACATAACAAAGCCACATTCCTTCAAAAAATGTTCAAATGTTTGTTAAGCTTATGGGACTTAACTACGGGGTCATCAGTCCCTAAACTTACAAACTACTTATGAACTACTTACGAACTAGGACGGCACAAATATCCATGCCCGAGGGGGGATTCGAACCCCCGACCGTAGTGGCCGTGCTGACCGTGACTGGAGCGCCTCAGTCACCTCGGCCACCGCGGCCGGCCACATTCCTTCGAGACTATATACTGGCACCTGAGGCTCCCTGGAACTTGCTGTAGATTAATGTAGCCTCTATTTCTATAGCTTCTTCTTACACTTAAACACAAATTGCCACAAAACCAGCATATCCCCTTAATTGGTAGCCGCCTACTTCCTTATTTCATGCGGGACTGTTCACTGCTATCACTGGATTACAACTCTCGAATTTCGACTCCCCAAAATCGTCCGTTACCACATTTTAAGATGCTTCTCCCGCCAATCAACCACCTTTTAGAGTGTACCAGACACCTTTCCGTTCCAAGGTACTGCACTCCATCCTTTAATTACTAAGTTTGCCCTAACATGAACCAGCGCACATTACTTCACAAATCATATAGTACAGATTATAGAATGACAACTGCAGCACATTTAAATATCAAATAAACATTGTCACAGAAAAATAATTACGTTACACACTTTCTACCAGAACACTCACTGCTGCTCAGCCTGAGATCATGAACACAGACATCACTCATCACAATGCTCTCGACAATCGATACACAGCAAAACATCAAAATAAATAATCAAATAATAATTGCATAAAATAACAATAAACAGTGGAACACCAGGAAAAGGATTATACGATAATGTTACAATACTACATGTACCGTACTTGTGCCTGAATAGGAGTCATTCCTAGTCAGGTAGTGCTGCTATCGCCTGGACGGTTTTATATCGATAGTAGGTAGGTGGTCATAGTGTTCTGACTGATCAGTGAACATAATTAAATTTTTTCGAAAGCCTTAGAACAGGAGTCCTACTTTTACTTTGTAAGGGTGACTGATAACCTCAGTAGTTTAGTCACACTATCCCAACCAAAATCCCAACGCCATACTTTGTAAGGTCCCTATTGTACCTATATCTTTCGCCTGCCGCGGTGGCCAAGCGGTCTGCGGCGCGCCAGTCACAGTCTGCACGGCCGCGACGGTAGGGGTTCGAATCCCCCCTCGGGCATGGAAGTATGTGTCGTCTCTAGTATAAGGTAGTTAATAAGTAGTTTGTAAGTTTAGGGACTGATGACCCCGCAGTTAAGTCCCTTAAGCTTAACAAACATTTGAACTATATATTTCATTTTCTATAGTATTTCAGTTTTTGTACGTTCTCTATAAGCTGCAATAGTGTTTACATCGTACTTACAAAGTTACGTAGATTTTTCTGTTATATTATTTCTAATTATTTGTCTTGTTTGATATTTGGTTTAAGGTATTTTGTACGTATTTTACAGGAAAGATATTCAATGTAGTTGATTTTGTGAACTGGCCACAGATATACATTGTAAGTGACACACAATGATATCTGGTGGCACAGCAGTCTTTGGAAGTATCGTTTGATTTGAGTGTGAGCACTCCGGCTGCGAGAGAGTAGTCGCGCCAGAGTTAGTGAGTAGCAGTAAGGACAAGCTACTGCTGAAGGCAGTCGCTATGTACTGAGTTGTAATGGAGAGAGAAGTTGTAATGTGGCTTTTGTGCCGAAGTTGGAATATATGAAATAGGCATATTTCTATTTGAATACTAATTGTGCTGTAAGAATATTAATCTTGAAGATATCATCAGCTAAATGCTTTATTGGTAATCGTGAAAGTAGGCAGCCATAGGCTGAAGTTCATTATTTATGGATTTTTAGGTTTATTTTTTTGAATCTGAACCTGTAACCGCCTTATAGCTTTATTTTGCACGTGGAAGTCATCAATGATCGATAATCTTAGTCCATGTTTGTAACTACTACAGATTATAATGTCTTTAAGAAACATACCTTTGTTAAGTCTTCAATATAATACAATGGTTTTATACAATTCCGTTCCACACAAATATTCTCTTCCGCTTGATACAGAAACCACTGTCCAATATAATACGTTTGTATTCATAAATATAGAGTGAAATAAATCAAACTCAGTACAATCATTGCTGATCAATGCAACCTTGGTACACAACACAGTTGCCATACGTCTGTCAGCTAGCCTAGCCCACAATTGACTTTTCTGCTCAACAGCTCACTCTCTGTTACTCGCCTCAGCAGTCAAAGAAGCTACTGTAGCGCAGATGCTACATCGCAGTTGCAAAGACATTATAATGTGCAGTAGTTACAAACATGGACGGAGATTATCGATCATGGATGACTTTCACGTACAAAATAAAGCTAAAAGGCGGGTACACGATCAGATTCACAAAAATAAAGCTAAAATTCCATAAAAGTAATCAGTCCTTACATGCCACTGAATCTGACTGTCAGAAACAAAGTTCACAGAAGTACAGATTGTTTTCCTTACAGGGCCTAATTTTGTTTGTTAAATCCATTGCACACATATGATTAGAGAAACTGCTTGATTTAAATAGAAAGACTTAATAAGAATAGGAAGCTTTCACTTAACAAACTTTCATCAAGCTTTCACTTTCACTTAGTAAACATACAACAAGAAGCTTTCACCTGGCGACCCTGCCAGGATTCGAACCTGGAATCTTCTGCAAGTAGGTAGCCATAGGCTAAAGTTAATTATTTATGGATTTTTAGCTTTTTTTTGTGAAACTGAATGTGTATCTGCCTTATAGCTTTATTTTGTATGTGAAACTCATCCATGATCGATAATCTCAGTCCATGTTTGTAACTACTGCACATTATAATCTCTTTGAAACTGCGATGTAGCACCTGCACTACAGCAGCTTCTTTGACTGCTGAGGCGAGTAGTAGAGAGTGAGCTGTTGAGCAGAAGAGTCGATTGTATGCTAGGCTAGCTGACAGATGTATGGCAAATGTTGTGTACTAAGGTTGAATTGGTCAGCAACGATTGTATTGAATTTGATTTATTTCGCTATATATATTTATGAATACAAAAGTATTATATTGGACAGTGGATTCTGTATCAAGAGGAAGAGATTATTTGTATGGAATGGAATTGAATAAACCATTGTATTATATTGAAGACTCAACAAAGGTATGTTTCTTTAATTCAATAAATTTTGTTGTATGGTACATGTTGAGTTTTTTGAGAAAAAGATTTCCCTTTAAATGTAAATGTTCACGTACCAGTAAAGTAATCAGTCCTTACATGCCACTGAATCTGACTGTCAGAAATAATGTTCACAGAAGTACAGATTGTTTTATTTACAGGGCCTAATTTTGTATGTTAAATCAGTTGCGCACATAAGATTAGAGAAACTCCTTGATTTAAATAGAAAGACTTAATAAGAATAGGAAACTTTCACTTAACAAACTGTCATCAAGCTTTCACTTTCACTTAATAAACAGACAACAAAAAGCTTTCAATCCATGAGGTAATTTTGCGGCACCCTATTATTGTAATTTATGATTCGTTTTCCTGACTCAAATTTCTTTTATAATATACAATGTATGACTTTTAAATTTGGTTTCCACGTTCTCATTTTTGTATTACATTCCCCTTCTTTTTCTTCATTCTTTTTATTATTTTTTGACTTCATTATTACCCATCAACCATTTTTGCATATTTTAATATTATTGTAAAAAAAATAATGGGGGGAGGGCGTGATCCTGCATTCTGCGAGGTGCTTGCTGTTTATGTTTCCAGTTTTGTAGTAAGAATATACGAGTTAAGTAAATTTTTTTTATGTGACGAAGTCAGATTGCCTCTCCCTTTCATAAATTAAGTTAATCAGTTTCATTGTACCATTTGGGAGTACTTTCAACAGGGCCATAATTTTTCAGTTTAATTGTTTCCTCTTTCCCGGGCGTTTCCGTTGCGTATATTAATCAATGTTATCAGGCTTAACCCGGTGGTCGGAGTCACCACGGATCAGTGGCGGACTAAAGGCTGTCGAAGGCCCGGGGCGGCGGTAAAACAAAATGAGGAACCCCGTCCACTTGGAAATATGTACATGTATTACTATAAAGATGTAACTTTTTGAGATTTGGAGGCCTCCCAGGACGAGAGGTACGGGGCAGTCTCTCAAAAATATATTTTTCGGAATTTGGAGGCCTCAGAATAACGAGAGGCCAAGGACGCTCAAAGAAAAAGAAAAGAGTGATTTCGAAGTATTTGCTCTCCCCTCCCCCCCCCTCCCAAAAACGAGAGGCCCGGGGCGGTCTGTCCCCTCCGCCCACACCCCTTTAGTCCGCCACTGACACGGATACCTTGCAACTTATAGCTATTTTTTAATAAATACAGTACGTAAAGATTGTCATGATCTCAACAATTTACGTACCTTTCAGTCAAAAGCTAATCTATTCGTAAATCTTTCACTTGACTTAAAATAGCCACTGTTTTTAAAATCAATTGGCTGTCATTATTGTCCCTGTTTCACGAAACTTGCAGATGTTTCTCCTGGATGCACAGGGGATATGTGTGAACGAAGGCTTCCGGGGCAGTTGTCATTGTTGATAAAATTCTTCTGGGAATTGAGCCGCATCGTCGATATATCAGATTGCACCGACGTTTCGGCCATTATTGCTAGCGGACTTTCTTCTGGGTGTCACGTTTACTGCTGGGTGAGGGAAAGCTAGGTACTTGGTAATAGTGGTGAAATTGACTGTTGCCAAATTGTGATTGGAGATTTCGGCTCTCTTTTACCAGTGTTTGCTTTATTTCTTCCTCGATAGTGCCCTAACCTCGCAATTAAACTGTTTATGTCAAGAGGGCTTGTGAATGAAAAGTAGTACTTACTAGATTTTTAAATAGTCACTAATGTCGAATTTTTAAAATTAATGAGATAGTAATCAAATGGAAAGTCTTCATAGATGTTTGACATTGACACACTTAAGTAACTTGGTACTGTTTCTATAGTTAGCAGAATATACCACCAATGTGACGTGAAGGCTTATTTATTTAAATTAAATAACTGAACACTTGTTATTGCCTTGTTTCACAAAGCTTTATTTTACGACCTAGGTTTGGGGTTATGAGCCCATTTTCTAGTACTTACTACTGATTTCAAAGTTGTTACCCCAGTGAAGACAAACCATTACGATACTACAGGTCTCTGTTTGTCGATTTTAACTTTAGAAGAAAATACTTGTACCTTGCAATTTAGGAACTCTTACACTTGCATTACCTTATTAGAATAACCTTAATTATCTATTGTACTAATATTGTGTTATATTATGTTATGTTTCATGTGACCAGGTCGGTCAATTTGCAAGAGGTTTAGGGAACACCACAGATGCTGTAGATAAAGAAAACCAGACTCTGCCTTTGCCCAACACTGCTCAGAACAAGAGCACAAATACTCTAAGATGTAAAAGTCTTACATGTTAAAGGTAATTGTGCAAAACTGACCAAACTAGAAATTTTGGATCTTAAAAAATGATGCCCACAGCCCCCAAATTTGATACTGAATGGACAGAATTCAATTATTCGCCTCTTTTAGACTATGAGTAACTTCTATGTAGTAGATAATAACAATATCACTAACAATAGGCAAGAAGCAAAGTCTTGTACTATAAACTGTTCAATTTTTCGAGGTACAATAATGATAAGTAATTTCATTAATAGATAACATCATTAAAAACAATATTAGTGCAATAGATAATTAAGCTTATTCTAATAAGGTAATTCAAGTGTAATAGTTCCTAAATTGCAAGGTACAAGTATTTGCTCCTAATGTTAAAATCGACAAACAGAGACCTGTAGTATCATAATGGTTTGTCTTCACTGGTGTAACAACTTTGGAATCAGTAAAGTGCTTGAAAATGGGCTCATAACCCCAAACCTACCTCGTAAAATAAAGTTTTGTGAAACAAGGCAATAACAAGTGTTCAGTTACTTAATTTAATTTGAAATATTTCACCAAGAACCGACAGTAAAATCAATCAATATGCTTATTTATTTTGCCGGCAGAATAATTTGTTGTGTCAGTTCGAGTACATTGTTTCACCTATTACTCACGTGTTTATAAATTTTTACTATGTCATCCTAACTCATACGCTCCCTCACCATATTTGAAGTAAATAACGTGCACTGATGTGAATGGAATCGCGGTATCCCAACAGTAATGCGATTTCCACAGAAATGCGCGCATGTCTCAATCGTGATAAGTATACAGCAGAAGCAAAAAATGCTAACAATGAACTCCGAATTTTTCAGATTAGTTTTGATCATTCCTTGAGTATATATTACTCCTGTACAACTGCTATTAGTAATAGTTTGGACGTTTTTGCTGAAATAAGGTATGTATGTATAACTTATATTTTGTCCAGTGCTTCTTTCTATGACCAAAGAGGTCAGCTTAGTTGGTTTCATGGTATCTGAAATGAATAACCAGACGTTTTAATCGTAATTGATGGATTTTTCATTCTACATGGCTGTCTATAATTTGCTTTTAAAATAAAATAATGTTGTGCTGGAAAAATTCTTTGAGAGTGTCCCTTTACGCAGAAGGGGGTTTTTTGTTCCTTTCTCATCATAGTACAATACTTCATTGTTTTCGGATGTATGTCGTTGCAGACATAAAGACATAGAAAGATATCTTTTGGTTGATACAGTACTTATACTAATACAAGAGTGAAAATGAATTTTACTAAATCTAAATTTACAGTATAGTTACTTATATATAACCAAGATGGACAGGAAAATAACTAACCGTAACATAGGAGACAATGAACAGCTCGGTTTCTACTTGATGCATAAATCAAAACGTTAATCCACTATTTAGAGTAATCATACATTCATATGTGCAACATATCAATTTCTAATTTGAATTTAACGTCATCGCTTCGTAAATAGTTGTCTGTGGTGTCATTGCTAAGGATAGTAACATTTTCGTAGATGCAAACAGCAGCACACTCAAGAGACGGAAGTAAAACCACACGATGAAGTAACAAAAAAGATAAAAGCGTTAAAATAAGAAGACAATCTAGCAATAATGGCTACATGCCATTTACGTAACTACATTTTAACCGACAAGGCTGTTTATATATTCACTTTCAGTGGTACAGCGTTTTACGGGAGAAGACAAATATCAAACGTTGTCAGACGCTTGCCGTGTTGTTAGTGAGAAAACTTGTAGGCAATTATTAGATAACAGGTTCTCTACATACTAGTGCTTACGTAATACAGACTCTCAAAACGGCATTCCACAGTGCGTAGGTTGCACACACACATTTACCAGAGGACTCGACCTATAATAAAATATACACGATCCTGTTGTTTCATTCCACTGTTTTTCACGAGAACAGTGAAGTGCGATTATATGTGACAGGCGAAGAAAAAAAGTGATCTAGCGTCAGTGAAATACGACTTTAGGCATAACCAAATGCTGAATGTTACCGTCCACTATACTCGATAGTAAAAACGAGAAAAAGTTTCGACATGATGCAGTCGGCGTTTTATGATCATTTTCAATATCGCAGGGCACATAGGAGCATGTTCGATACCTACAGGACCTTCTCGGTTTTCGCTTTTTTGCATGTTTCATCAGTTTTTCCACTAGCACGCAAACATTTTAAGTAAATTTCATGTGTAACTTTTTCTAGTGACATAAATACATATTTGATACATTCGAGCAACTGAAGTCTCTGCAAGAACCAGGCATGACAAAACTGTTTCACCTGGTGTGTAAGATGTGAGGCAGGCGAAGTACCCTCAGACTTTAAGAAAAATGTAATAATCCCCATACCAAAGAAAGCAGGCGCAGACAGGTGTGAAAACTACAGAACCATCAGTTTAATATGTCATTGTTGCAAAATATTAACACGAATTATTTACAGAAGGATCGAAAAGCTGGTAGAAGTCGACCTCGGGGAAGATCAGTTTGGATTCAGGAGAAATGTAGGAACACAGGAGGCAATACTCACTTTACGGCTTACCCTAAAAGATAGATTAAAAAAATGCAAACCTACATATCTAGCTTTTGTAGATTTGGAGAAGGCTTTAGACAATGTTGATTGGAATAAACGCTTTCAAGTTCTGAAGCAAGCAGGAGTAAAATATAGGAAACACAAGGTTATGTAGTACAAAAACGAGACAGCGGTTGTCAGAGCTGAAGGGCAGGAAAGGGATGCAGTGGTTGGTACATTGAGCAAGCTATAAAGGAAAGCAAGGAGAAATTTGAAGAAGGAATTAACGTTCAGGGTGAAGAATTAAAAACATTGCGTTTTGTCGACGACATAGTAATTCTGTCAGAGACAGCAAAGGACCTGGAAGAGCAGTTGAACGGACTGGACAGTGTGCTGAAAGGTGCATATAAGATGAACATTAACAAGAGCAAAACTAGGGTAATGGGGTGCAGTCTAAGATAATCAGGTGATGCTGAAGGAATTCGGTTAGGTAACGAAACAATAAAGGAGGTAGATGAGTTTTGTTACTTGGGCAATAAAATAACAAATGATGGTCGCAGTACAGAGTATATAAAATGCAGAATGGCAATGGGTAGAAAAGCGTTAATGAAAAAAGAGGAATTTGTTAACTTTGAATATTGATTTAAGCCTAAGGAAGTCCTTTCTGAAGGCATTAGTGTGGAGTGTTGCCTTGCATGGGAGTGAAACATGACGATAAACAGTGCGAAGAGGAAGAGGATAGAAGCTTTTGAAATGTGGTGCTACAGAAGAATGCTGAAGAAGGTGGGTGAATCGCGTAACTAATGAGGAGGTACTGAACATAATTGGGGAGAAAAGAAATTTCTGGCGTACCTTGACTAAAAGAAGGGATCGATTGGTAGGACACATTCGCAGACATCAAGGAATTACGATTTTAGCGTTGGAGGGAAGTGTGTGGGGTAAGGACCTCAGAGGAAGACCAAGAGATGGATACAGTAAGCAGATTCAGACAGATGTAGGTTGCCGTTCTTATGCGGAGTTGAAGAGGCTTGCTCAGGATAGGGTATTGTGGAGAGCTGCATCAAACCTGTCTCCGGACTGAAGACCACAACAACACAACATTGATACATTCTTGTTTTGAAAAATGGAAACTACGAAATCCAAAGACTATATGAACTACCTACATGTAATGCTCGGTTAGAAGATAGATCTTGCAACACCTTGTGCCGCGCGGAATGGCCGTCCGGTCTTGAAAGTCAAGTCACGTATCGCGCGGCTGCTCCCGTCGGAGGTTCGAGTCATACCTTGGGAATCGGTGTGTATGTGTTGTCCTTCGTGTAAGCTAGTTTAATTTGTTTGTAAGGCTAGGGAGCGATGACCAGAGTGGTTTGTTTGGTCCTTAAGAATTACAAACATTTTGAAACATGTTGCGCTTCAGAAACTGAAGAGCAAAAGAATACTTTCTTCATCATCTTTTTGTCATTCGTTTTCAGAGGGTGTAAGAACAAAGAATATTAACGTAAAAAAAGAAGAGCTTCGCCGATTAATAAACATTACAGGAAAACAACTGCCATAAAATTTTAAAATATCTGGTTTTGACTCTTTTACGTATGATATGCATCTTTAACTTTTCTGTATACATTTGTGCCTGCTTTAAGGGAAAGAGACGACGGCATAAAAGTGATGAATTTAATATAAATCATATATGATTATTATTAAATTCTAGCTACGTAATCACGAAAACGCAATCACTGCATATCACTGAGCAAGCAGCGGGAAAAGCAAAAAAAGTACCAAAAAATTAACGATACACATTGGAAAGAATGAAGCTGTAAGCTTACGTATTTGGCTTGAAAAAGTTATTTGCCTTTGTCACAAATAGATCGTGTAACAATAGACGCACTAATTATGCCGTGACTGAAGAATTTAGAGTATTGCCATGACTGTTGAGTACCAGCCCTCTCATCTAGATTTTGTAGCAGGTAGGAATTAATATCAGTTAATACCTGCGACGGTTTCAGTATGGGTAACTGCTATTTATCTAGACAAGTACTTACTTCCTACTCTCAAAAGATGACCACTGGATTTCAGTTAAGCAGCCATGAGTAGACTTCAGTTAGAAATTCTACAACACGTAACTAACTATACAAGCGGATTCTCTACCCCTACATCTCTCGTCTCATACAACAATGCTATGCTCCACGTTATACTGCTGCCAACATGCTTGTATTACGAATGGAGTAAACACTCCGTAATTTTGGTGTTTAATCAGGTATTTACTTTACAGGTATTTACTTTACTGTAATGTGCTCAAATTTTGCTGCACTGAACTACAGCGTAATTTGTTAGAGCAGAAATAGTGGTGCAGAGAGATCTCAGAAGAGGGACTGAAGAAAGACAATCCAATTTTTATAAGATTTGTAATTTTAGAAAAGGCATCTGCCAATTTTTTATGGGATGCAAGCTCTTAAATCTTGAAAGTATCAGTGGTGAAACACATGTACTGAAACGATAAACGGAACTGTACATCTTCGAATCTGTCAAATATTGTGAGAGATTTGATTGCAGTGAATCATCCACGTTGTTCATTCTGTTGAAGATCAGTCGGTAAGCCGCGGTGGAGTAGCCGAGTGGTCTAAGGCGCGGTTGCTCGACGTCGGAATTTCATGGTGTGACGATGACATATAGGCCTATCAGCGACAGTAAAACATTTGGAAGATCAGAAGAACTCAATAGATGTTGTTCTGGAAACAGATTATAGGAAGTATCTCAATGTAGTATAACATGGGTATAGGACCGTATTGATATTAACTTATCTCACATGGGAAACTGCATTAGGATGAAAGATGGATTAGGGAGCTACATAACTGTAGACAATATGAGAAAAGATATCAAATGTTGTCTGGTAACAAAATGAATAGCTTTTTTTTATAAACTAGAAAAGTGTTAACATGGAACAGAAATTTAATAGTTAAGAAACTTCATTAAAAGTATTCGCCCGGAGTGCAGTGTTATGTGGAGGTGAACGTTAGCCGGCCGCGGTGGCCGAGGAGACTAAGGCGCTCCAGTCACGGTCTGCACGGCCACTACGGTCGGGGGTTCGAATCCCCCCTCGGGCATGGATATTTGTGCCGTCCTAGTTCGTAAGTAGTTCATAAGTAGTTTGTAAGTTTAGGGACTGATGACCCCGTAGTTAAGTCCCATAGACTATACAAACATTTGAACATTTTGTGAACGTTAATGATAAAAAGGAAAAGCGTGCGGGAATGGCGGTGTGGTTCTATACGCCATGTCAGGGGATTTGCGTCCGCTCCCCGTCGGATGTTTGAGTCCTTCCTCAGGTATGCCTGAGTGAGTTATCCTTAGGATAGATTTCAGTTGGCTTAAGTAGTTTGTAAGTCTAGGGATCGTTTACCACAATTATTTAGCCCCATAGGTTCCCGAACATTTCAACATATGCATTTCAACAAAGTGGAAGTAAAGGTATTGTTAAATGTCCGTTGCAGAAGAATTTTGCTTGTTAAATGGGACGACCGGACGAACACATATCATGTGCTGATCAGAATATGCGAGAAAAGAAAGCATGTTGACATAACTTTATTACGCCAGGACGTGTCATGAGGCATTAAACAACTATGTAGTGAAGCGAAAAACGTGAAAAGTGTTGGGGTAAAAACTGCAAAGAGAGGAAAAGAATCTGAATACAACAATCATGTTCAAATGGATTTAAATTTTACGTGTTTTTCTGAATTATAATGACGTCCACGGCAGTGTCTAGTGAGTTGCAAACTGGGCAACTACCTATGCTAACCGATTTTTGGTGACAACGAAATTTGAGGAAATATGTATAAAACCATAGCATAAAAATGCCCTTGAAATTTAAATCTCTCGCTCACAGAGTAATATTATCTGATGGACATCAGCAGTGCCTATTAGATTTCAATCAAAAATGTTCAAATGTTGGTATAGCCTACGGGACTTAACTACGGGGTCATCAGTCCCTAAACTTACAAACTACTTATGAACTAGCTAACACTAAGGACGGCACAAATATCCATGCCCGAGGGGGGATTCGAACCCCCGACCGTAGTGGCCGTGCAGACCGTGACTGAAGCGCCTCAGTCCCCTCGGCCACCGCGGCCGGCAGATTTCAATCCACGTGCACTTTCCAGGAAATATTTTTTGCGCACACGTAAAAGTGTGCTGTATAGCGTCATTCAAAATGTTCAAATGTTTGTAAAGCTTATGGGACTTAACTACGGGGTCATCAGTCCCTAAACTTACAAACTACTTATCAACTACTTACGAACTAGGACGGCACAAATATCCATGTCCGAGGGGGGATTCGATCCCCGACCGTAGTGGCCGTGCAGACCGTGACTGGAGCGCCTCAGTCCCCTCGGCCACCGCGGCCGGCAAAGCGTCATTAATTCTCGATTTTATTAGCGACTGTTGAAAGAAATAGCTTGATATAGTAACGTTATTTTATTTCACCCGCTCGGTTAGCCGTGCTGTCTAACCTACCGCTTTCCGCGACGGGGAGGCGTACCGGCTCCGGTTCGAATCCGCCCCGCGGATTAACGAAGGGGGTCGGAGTGCGGCCAGCCTGGACGTGGTTTTTAGGCGTTTTCCCACATCCACCTACGTGAATACCGGGCTGGTCCCCAAGTCCCGCCTCATTACACGATTCGCAATCATTTCATAACACGTTACACTTTCACACACATAACACTATACGCAGACATTTGGGGTACACATTTCCTCCCGGGGGGCATGGGGTGGCGGCAGGATGGGCATCCGGCCACCCCGTCAATATTAACATGCCAAATCCGAATAACCAAAGACGACCCTGCATGTGCGGGGAAAAGGGCTAAAATGAAAGAAGTAACGTTATTTTATTTATTTTTATTTATTTAATTTTTATTTGTTTTTATAACTTACTACTGAACCCGAAAATGATTCGCAATTGCTAAATGTGCATGGGAATTGGATACACTTCATACACTCCTTCTTAAAGTCACTCTACCCATCACCTCCCCCATCTCTATGTCTAGTCTTACCTGCCTCTATGTCCTCTTAGGCTCCACTTTGTATTAGCTAACTCAAAACTTGGTATTGCTCGGATATTTATTTGTTCCAATATTCTTATCTTATTCTTCCTCCAGCTTCTTCTCATTCTTCTCCGCCTCCTCCTCCACTTCCTCCTCCTCCTTTTTCTTTTTCTCGTCCTCCTCCTTCCCTTCTTGCTCCTGCTCATCCTCTTCCTCCTTCTTCTACTCCTCCTCCTTACTTCCTCCTTCTCCTTCCCTCACTTTCTCCTCCTCCTCCTCCTTCTCTTCTTGCCCCTGCTCTTCCTCTTCCTCCTTCTCCTGCTGATCCACCTCCTCCTGCTCTTCCACCTCCTCCTGCTCTTCCTACTTCACATTATCCTCCTCCTTTACCTCCTCCTCCTTCTCCTCCTCCTACTGCTTCTCCTTCTCCCCCTCCCCCTCCTCCCCCTCCCCCTCCTCCTCCTTGTCCGCCACCGCCCCTTCTCTTCCTCAGCAACTACCTCCTCCTCCACCTTCTTCGCCACCTCCTCTTTCTCCCCCTGTTCATCCTTTTCTTCATCCTGCTCCTGCTCCTTCTCATTCTCCTCTTCCCCTCCCCCTTTATCCCTTCATCCATCCCCCTTCCTCTGGCTTTACCACTCAGCCCTCTGACAATGTCCTCCTATCATCTCCCTCTGTTTATCTGCTCCCTCCCCAGCATATGAAAAATTTCATATATTTGTCAAACGTCACGCTAATCTGTAAAACGGGGTAAGAGACCTTCCACCATGCACTGTACAAAATCACATCTAGACACTAATGTTTCTATTGTTTCAGAGTTCAAACCAAATGTTTGTAACGCTATGGAACGAAACTGCTGTCGTCATCAGCCCCGAGGCTTACTAATTAGTTAAACTATCTTAAAATAGCCTAAGCATAACACACTTACACCCATGCCCGAGGGAGGCCTCAAATCTCCGGAGGGATCGGTCTTGTAGTCCCTTATTTTCACTAGTACGTTAAGATTCGTAAGTCAAAACTTTTACAGCTTTTCCTAAGAATATTTATTGCTCTACTTCGCGGAATTTTTCCCGCCACACTCACGCACTTCAATGAATTTTACACCTAAACCTTCTTCATAAATCACACTACCAGTAATGTTTTTAGTTTATGGAGGACAAACTGACGAGACGGTTTTCTATAATATTTACGTAGATGAGAGCACACTCTTTCACGATCCATTTTTGATTGATGATTTTCTTATGATAAAAACCGAGTTAACCTTTAGACCAGCAGGGTATTATTAACTTCGTTAATAAACTCAAAACAAAAGACGTTGAGGCAAATTTTCATTCCTGTAAATAAATATACGATTTAGGAGCATTTTGGTTGGGTTTTGTGAACGTAATTTTTAACGTGTGTGTGTCAAAAGTTGAACGGACATATCATTCCGTATTTCTTACATTATTTTAATTTCTCTGTCGCCTATAATAGTGTGGAATAGCAGATGAACTCTGTAATAATTTCACTCGGACGATTGAGTAATGTTTGCCTTACGAGCAGACGAGACTAAAAACACTCCAGCTAAAATCTCTCGTTCGCTAAATCAAATGCCAAGTGACTTCTAATGAGATAGCTTCCCTCTCGTTAATGGATGCTGCTTTGGAATGTTGATCACCAAAGAAAATTATTAGAAACAAGGGACATAATGGGGCACTGTGTCGATCGCAGAAAAAAAGTGACAGAAGAGAAAGAGAGAGACATAGAAGAAACAGAAGAAGAGGCACTGGGGAAAGTTTCAAGCCTTGATTATTTTGTAAAATCTTCAAAGTATCAAGAGAGAAGAAACACAGTCCCCGAGTGAAACAGTAAAGGACTAGGAAGAAAAACTTATATAAAGTAAATGCAAAGGTGATGAAAAACACTTTAACCAAACTAAAGTGAACATGGAATATCTAAACTTCTTGAATATAAAAAATCAGCTCCTACTTTCATTTCTGAATGTAATGTTACGTACTACATTTAAAAAACTCGCACTGACGTGTTTTACGGCCTACTTTAGATTTGTAGTTTTATATGTTTTTGCAAACATTTTGGACCAAAATAATAATCTAAATAATAAAAAATTATGGTGATAAGATTACGACTCTACTATTGTGGAAATATCTATGCACCCTTAATATTCTTTTTGACCGTAGTTTAACAAACAGTCAAACAGATGTTTGAGTTTAGTTTTGACAAACATACTCTTTTTTGAGCTTTGAACTATGATTTTAATATCTCTCCCACTTTTTCATTATATTTTTCCGTTAAAATATTGTCACCTGTCTTGCCTTGCTAGTTCTAAGTTCATTTTCCTTTGCCTGCACTGGTTACGAATGACTATTAGGCTGGAACGAACGTAGCGTACATTTGGTGTTCGGACGAGTGACTATAGCCTGCCATCGATAGTTAGAGAACCACGGATTACTCTCGCAGCTGTTCGCCGTAGCATAATAGGCGAGGAATTACTTTGTGATGTACAAACATGTTACACGGTGGTTCGGAACTTGCGAGGGCGCGGTTGCTCAGCGCGCTCGATCAGAGGGTTGCCGGCATGGTAGCTCAACGCCCTCTGTAACGAGAGAACTGAGTTATGTGAAATGATCAAAATAGGACAAAACAAAGTACCCGTTCAAACCGACGAACCAATCAAAAGAGACAAAACGAAAGACAGGTCAACTAACACCATTTGAAGAGAAGGCCTGTTCTGCCGTGCCACGTCACATCACATCACACAGACGGAGTTGGTTCTGGGTGAGGAATGTCACGTGACATCTCCGAACGGCTGGTTTTCGTTAATTCAATGAAGGGAGTCAATTCTCCGTTACTTCTGAAAATATCTCTGAAAAAAAAAAAAAAAAAAAAAAAAAAAAAAAAAAAAAAAAAAAAAAAAAAAAACCATAAGGGAGCAAATCATGCAGTGAAGGATTTCACGACCGGCTGAAATAATTGCTGTTGAATCGTCCGGGTTATGTGGTCGTGGTCGAAGAAACATATCTGCTCCTGACGTTTCGTCCAGAGCTGCGCTGGACATCCTCAGAGGTGCTACTGGTAGCGGTGAGTCTTGCCGACTGACGAGTCGGGCGTCGGAGAGCGGTATAAATACCTAGATGCCGAATTACATCTGATGCAGGATTTTGAGGAAAATGGATATACACGGAAAGAAGTAAATAGGGTTCTGCGACCAAGGAAAGGTAAACAAAAGGGCGGCAACAAAACACAACGATGGAAGAACACCGTTTCTCTCCCCTTCATTAAAACAGTTACGGATCAGATAGGAACGATTTTACGTAAACACGATATCAGACCGATTTTTAAACCAACAAAAAAGATAAGTCAGGCACTCCTATCTGTAAAGGACAAACGCCCTCCTCTATCATCCAGTGGGGTGTACAAAATTCCGTGTTCTTGCGGAAAGGTGTATATTGGTACTACAAAAAGGAGTGTGAATACAAGATTAAAGGAACACAAAAGTCTTTGCCGACTAGGTAGAATTGAGAAATCAGCTGTAGCTGAACATGTTTTACAATCTGGAAATCATGAAGTGAAGTTTTCTGAAACGGAAATTTTATCTACAACGACGAACTATTATCCACGACTGTACAGAGAAGCAATTGAAATATACAAACATGGGGATAATTTTAATAGAAAGGAAGAAGCAATGAAACTTAATGACATTTGGACTGTGGCTCTTCAGAGTAGGTAGTTACGGTTTTATCTTTGACCATCGACTATCGAAAGTTACGTTTATCTTTGACAAGGCTTATCTCTGCTGCGCACGTGAACACTTGACCACGCCCCCTTTTGGACAGTATTTATACCGCTCTCCGACGCCCGACTCGTCAGTCGGCAAGACTCACCGCTACCAGTAGCACCTCTGAGGATGTCCAGCGCAGCTCTGGACGAAACGTCAGGAGCAGATACGTTTCTTCGACCACGACCACATAACCCGGAAGATTCAACAGCAATAAGGGAGCAAAGTTGTAAACAATTTTCTTCTCTACAAAATCGGTTATTCAATTTTAGCGTCAGATTAACGGTTTATTTGAAATTAAAATTACATTACAAACGGCTTTTTTTAGAAATACTAACGTATTTCTTGTCCGAAATATTTGAAAAAGCGAGGTTCTGGTCTCTGGTAGCCAACAATTATGTCTGTAAAATTTGGTGCCGATCGGTTGAGCGGTTCGACCTAAAATGTGGGACCACGTTACCGACGGACAGACATCGTCAAATCGCCGTTATTTTTGCAAATACCTCTGCAACGATGCAAGATATGAAAAACAACATAATAGAGCGAAGCTGTATAGAATTTTCCCCTCTATCAACTAGGTTATTCATTTTTCGTGTCATGTGAACGGTTCGTTTGCCATTACAATTATATTACAAACAATTTTTTTTTTTGGTATCACTACCGTATTTTTTTGTCAGAAAAAATTGGAAAAAAAGAGGTTCTGGTCTCTGGCGGCCTACAATTTGGCGCCGATCGGTTGAACGGTTCGTCTTAAAAAGTGGGAACACGTTATGGTCAGACACACAGACAGACATCCCAAAATCGCCGTTATTTTTGCAAAAATCTCTGAAACAATACGAGATATGAAAAAAGAAAAAAATAACATAAGAGAGCAAAGTTACAGAGAATTTTCCCCTCTACAAATTCGGTTATTCAATTTTTGTGTCAGATGAATGGTTAATCCGTTATTTTCATTTAAACTTCGAGCTGTCAAAATACGATCGCAAAGGCCCACTTTTAGTGTTACTACCGTAACCTAAAGTGGGACAAAAAAGGAAAAAATACATGCTTTAATTAATGCTTTTGTTTCAATTCTATTGGAGGAAGTAGAGGGGGGAAGGTTTTTTTTTCTCTTTTTTACCCAGGGGTGTAAAGAGTGAAATTGAATCCGGTTTTGGACTGAAGACTAGACTGATAATATTAACAAGGTTTTATTTTCTGATATACCTTGGGCTGTATTTCATTTCCGTTACGGAATAATTTTCTTATCTTGCTGAAATTTCCAATTTACCTAGCAAATACGGGAATCATACTTTGGTTTCAAATGATCAGTGCACTTTCATGCTATACCATTGTGCTAGACATATGCTGAGGTAGCTTGCCAAGCCACGTGGAACGGCCGCGTGATCTAAGGCGTCATGCTACGGACTGGACGGCCGTTTCCGCCGGAGGTTTGGGTCCTCTGTAGGGCATAGGTATGTGTGTGTGTTGGCCTTAGAGTCAGTTCAAGTAGTTGGTAAGGGTAGGTACAGATAACCATAGCAGTTAGGTCCAAATAGGTTTATAAGCATTTGAACATATGGCCTGCGGAGTGTACATGTAGAATTAGGAATACAAAGTGATTATAATTAAATTTTCAAAAAGCAGAAAGAATAATACCACTGCTCAGAAGGAAGTCAAATTGTAGCGGAATATTATCGGACAAGGGGGGAAAAGTATGACAGAACAAAAATAAATAGTGGGAAAATTAATTAATATATGGTACTATAAGCATCATAATTTAATACTGGGCGACTACAAATGACAAATGAATCACAAAAGAATACCTAAGATGTAAATTAGACGTTAAACAAACTGTACTCCTCAGTGTACATGTGTGATACTGTTAGTTACGTAAGTCCATCCATCATGGGAAGGTCATATCGCATCGGATGGGAAAAATCAATTTTTAATTGTCCTAATGCGGGAAAGCGCATAAAAAAGAATCAATCACACCGTCATTTAACACTGGAACGCTTCGTCTAATTGTTTCATGAGGTGGATGAGGCTTCATGACTTTTAATGTTTCTTACCCTAGTCCATTTCTAAATGAAAGTCATCGCTATGTTGTAAGTAGTTATTGAGAAAAAACAACACATACCGAAAACCGCCGATGGGAAATTTTTGTCCCATTGTACACACTAAACGTAGCCCATTGCTACACACTTTTAGAGGCTTTTAACTGTTGTCTGCTGCTACAATGCTGATGTGAAGCAATGAGTTCAGTGCCTTTGACAGTAAAAAATTATATAAATATAGGTGACAGAACCGGTAAGGTAGTGCAACATGGCTTGTCGGTGCCGTCTCTCAGATGAGCAGCTGAGCGTTCTGAATAGTATTGAAGATAAATCCGAGGAGGAATATGTAGGTGGTATTTCAACTGATTTGATTACGATGCAAAAAAAGTACGGCGGAGAGCTCGAATGGGCAGTAATGAACATTCTGATAATTACATTACATTACATTCAATAAAACGAAATGCGTCTGGTGTGAAAAAAATCGCATTTTATTGTAGTTGCAAAGACGGAAAATCACTGCTATTCATAATGATAATTACAATTTCTTCACGTCACTTTCATTAGCATCGAACCAGCTTGCTTGGTACCTTGAACAAAATTAGACGGAAAGTGCCTGAGTGTGTGAAGTAAGCTCGTGAGAACCTACACAAAACTGTAGTTTTGAAAAACGACGATATGGCCCTCACAGTGTATCAAGCACAGTTTCTTGCATCAGATGTACAAATTGGAAATGATATGAAGTCAAAGCCTGTCATTGTGACAAATTACAATGAGTACGAATACGGATTAAATGTTGTTGACCAAATGGCCTGCAAATACTCAGTGAAACCTGGTGGAAGAAGGTGGCCTGTTCATACTTTTTATAATATTCCAGATTTAGCAAACATCAGAATAACAAGTCGAGATTTCCCTCTGAAGCATGCAGATGAACTTGCCAAAGACTATACAGAAACCAGGGTCGGAGCTCTACTAGTTCACGCTGAAGCATCAGATGTATAGTCGGGCCGCCGAAAGAACGACCCTGACAGTTCTCGCACGTGGGCCGCAGAGCGTAGGGGAACACTCAACCACCAACCTGAGCTCTGGAATTCGTAAACGTTGCCGGGGTAACGGTGCCGCGTTGCCACCCTGCCACTCAAGGTCGCGCGGGGTGGCATGCTTCAGTCGCTGAAAAGCATCTGTCGTGTGTTCATACTTCATCGTTACCGGTTTTGTTCGTGCCATAGTTACGTGTCGTTAATTTCAGACGTGTGTGAGATGGCTTCTTCCTCTAACCGTAAGAGAGTCACTTCTGTGACCAATAGACTGGCTGTCGAAACTGGTGTGATGATATTACTCGGACACTATACTATGTCAATCAACAGCGACTGTAAACGAATGAGGCAAATAAAAACCTCTTTTTTTTTACGTACGAAGACATCATTTCACTGGAAGAGACGATTTTACTACTTGTAAAGTGATCTTATTTGTTTACCCTCTCGGCAGGCTGCCACAATACAGTATCCGAGTAATAACACCGAGTTAGTGGAAAATGGTTATAGAAGATGAAATATATACACAAAATTCATCACTTCGTGATTGTTATCGTTCGTTTACACTTTAGTGGTACATAGCTACGGTTCCAAAATATTCGGACGTGATATTCGTATGCCGGGGACTGGCACGGCGTAACAACAAACAGCCACAGGCGCGTAGCAGCATTGGCAACATAGCCGCTAGCTGTCAGAGTCGTTGTTTCGGCGGCTCGACTATAGGTGGGAACCGCTGCTCTTGACAGGTTCGAAAATCCTGCTCAGAAGGAAAACTTTTATACAAATGTGCATCGTGTTAGAAACCAGTCTGCAAGAAATGTGTTTCTGTAGTTCCCCATGTCTGTGCAGATTTCGATGTACAGTCTACAGACAATGATGAGCGGTAGGTTTCTAAAGGTAATTTCATGGACTGTAAATTTATCTTTGGAAAATGCATCGAAGTGCAGAATCACATTAGACTACGGTAATGTATTGATGGTGTATCATATTGTTCTTAGTTGTAGAAAATATCATTTTGAACTAAAACCTTCATGTTATGGCTGCATTTCTATTTAAAAACATTGATTTCTTTATAGCACAATGAACAATTTCCAAGTATATGCATACTGTAGTTCATTTTTCTAAAAATAAAGAAAATATTTTATATTTATGTTGCTACGTGAAACCGTTTTGAATTAAATTGTGTCTAGCACGTTTGTACTTAATATTTAGAATTAAAAAAGAGTGTCAGTATTTCTTACAGATATACCCCTCCCTTAGGATCAAACAGTAACGCATCGATCTGAAATGGGACAGTTATGTCGCATTGACGCTTTTAGGGTGTTAAAAACTCCGGCGCTTCTAGTGTTAACTGTCCTGAGCCCAAAAACCGCATAGAAAGCATCAAAATCAAAACGGATTTTTAATTTCCGTGTGACTGGCGCAAACTATGTTAACATACTGTCCACCATTGTCTGTAAAAAGTTGAAATCGAGAAACAGCATGTCTTACAACTGATCGAAATGTTTCCGGGATCACGTTCAGAATGTGTCGCTCAGTGCTTGCCATTAAGGCAGCTAAGTTCGCAATCCGAACACAGATCTTTCAGATAGCCCCACGACAGAAGTCAGGCATATTAAGATAGGTCATCGAGGCGGACAGGCTGAAGGGACATGGCGGCGGATATGCCTAGCATTTTAGAAATGGCGCTTCAGCAGCTGCTTAACTCGATTTGCGATGTGCGGAGGTGCGCCATCTTGCATAAGAATGATCCCATCCACACACCCACGCTGTTGGAGAGCTGGGATGACGTGGTTACGTAAAAGACACTCGCAGCGGTTACCAGTGAGGCTACAGGTAGCAGGGCCGGAAGCACATGTCGCTTCAAAACAATATGGCCCTATGATAAACGATACCGTAAACCTGCACCACACACACTACGTTTACATGCAACATCTTCCGGAAGACGAAAACCGATTTTCGTAAACCGTTTCTCGCTGTCGTGTTTACATGGCACACATAGCCTGAATCGGATTTCCTAATCCACTTAAGATGGCGGCTGAAAAACAGTTGATTCAGTCCCCGATTTAGTCAGCATAATAGCTATTTTTCTTTACTTAAATACACAGATTCATGCTCACTCTAATATTGATACTTTTATTTCACATTAGAAAATATCACTCTGGCCATATGTGCCGAAAATTCTTACCAAAAAAACACAATCTGACAAGCCAAGAACGCTTCAAAAACGGTTGCGTTTACATGGGCACGAAAATCGATTGTGGATCTGGAAAACCGCTTTAGAGAAGCGGATTTCCAGAATCGATTTTGGAGTGTTTACATGGACCTACCAAAAGCGGAATTGGGAAATCGGATTACGAAATCCGGTTTTGGGAGCCCATGTAAACGGGGTGACAGTGACCTTTTCAGGATGAAGCAGTACTGATTGATTCGATGTGTGGATTTTCTGTTGCCCATATTAGACAATTTTTGGTATCGACATAACCTGTCAGACGGACGTGGGCTTCATCTGTCCACAAAATCTTCTACAACCATTCATCGTCCCCTTCCAAGCGAGCAAGAAATTCAAAAGCATAAGTCTCTCTTGCTGGCAGGTCAACAGAAAGCATTTCGTGCATATGGGTAATTTTGAATGGATTGCAAAGAAGGATGTTTCGTAGTATTTTGGGCACCACGCTCAAAAGTTTGTACAATGTTTGGGTAATTCTCCGTGCACTACATGTTCGCAACACTACGACTCGACATCTCCTGCATTGCTGTGGCCACGTTTTCCACTGACGTCGAATCAATTCGTTTCCTGCCTCTAACAGGTTGCACATCGAAGGAAACCGTCTTTTCGAATTTCCGAATCATTTTCTCCAGCCCCACGGCAGTCATCAACACCTTTTTTTCAAGCCCTTCAGTGCCAGGACTTCTGCGGAGTGACTTCTGCTCAGTCATCATTCTTTTAAAATAGCTTTACAAGCAGAGCGCGATCCATCATTCAGTTAGTCATGGCGAATGTCTCCGTCGCGAAATGAGGAAACAATGTGTACACGGCGTGTTTATGCCAACTTCAATCGGCCGTGCGCATGACAGGAGTTTTTCGTTTACTTTTTTTGCCACCTACAGCGCCATCTGTTGATTAATTTCACATTTTTTATACTTCTTCTGCCATACGTTTTCGTCCTTCTCCGACAGTATTCCATTGCAATTTGACACCACTAGTTGATCTATGCGAATAATTCGCACTCTATCATGATCAATCACAGACAGGTAATATAGTAATGGACAAAAGGCAGATGCAAGTACATATGTATAAAAGATAATAAACTTCGAATAGTAGTAACAAATATTTGTCTCATTGTAAGACAATTTATATAATTAAATACAATATTGTTAATTGTCAAACATATAAAAAATCTAGGCCTACATGTTGTGCTCCGTGGCAAGTTGGAAAACTGCTATACAGAAAAAGTTATAAGAAACAATAAATATCGGCAGGTAATTAAAATTTAAATAAATTATTATAAGTTATAATAGTAAGCGGTACTTTCCTGTGATGATGAACGTTCGGGTAATTCAGTTGATTCGCGCAGTACACAACGCTTGCTTGAAGAAAGTGAACAGTTCCAACAGCTGTTGTGCATCGACGTATGAATCAGAAATCTCTTGATAAACTACGCTTGTGTAAAGAATCCAAACAACTGCAAGAGCTGTCCGCCTATTAGTTAAATTATTCGTGTATTTTTCGTCGACGTGTATAACCGAAATCATGTCATAAACTAGGCTTGCATAAAAGAAAGTCTATGATTGCATTAAGAATCTGCAAGACCTATCGTTCATGTTTATTAAACAGTTTATCAATAGATGGCATCTTCTACCTTGCTTTTATATCGGCCGCGCAAACTAAGTTGATATTCGGCGTGGTGGCTGATGGGAGCAACTGTAGATAGATATCTCATTTACGATCGTTCGCCGGGTATCAATTTAGATTGTACGAACAGTACAATTTTTTTCAAAATAAAGTTTTTGTGAAAACAACTTCATACATATATTTTTTGTCATTATTAGAGTACGCAACCTTGAAAATGATGCTTCAATAATTAATTTTGGGTAAGTAATACGGGAAATATGGTGTACCCACAAAAACACCGCTGAGAAATAATATATATGATTCTGACCAGTATTGTTATTTTTACAGCGTTTTTAAAGTTTGTCTTTCATTATAATCGTCCTGTAGATATTGGACTGGAACAAGGAACCGACCAAAGGGGACCCCTATGTTGAACAGAAATAGTATGTATGAAACTTATCCGTGAGAGACGACTCTGAGAGATTACTATGGTCTCCATCAGCGACATCGTTTTTATCGCAGCCTTCGGTTCACTCAACCCCAGCATCATCCAGTTCTTCCCACATTCCTTCCCAGGTCTAGAAAATTTCCCCGATGAAAATTCCTTCCCCATTGGTACTGTCGGCGACGACTTCCTTCCGCAAGGCCACGACGTCAACCCAAATTACACTCTCTACACATCCACACTATTGGCACTACACAGATTCGTCATCGAAATCATTCGACGTTGTTGTGGTATGAAAGAAGTGGGTAGGGGGAGGGGTATAAAAACCACAGAGAAAGAATAAGACTTTATGCAATAAAATGATTAAAATGAATGTAGGTTGCGGCAGTTATTCAGAGATCAAAGGGTCCTCCACGGAGGAATTAGCGTGGAGAGCTATCAAACCAGTTTTCGTGTGAAGACCACCACACCAACCTCTTTTACAGGTACAGCGCATCCCATTAAATTACTCTTGGTACTACTACTTCCTCTCTTGTAGAATTGCAGTGTGATGGGCAAACCTCAAAGGCCTTATGATTTCATGCTTTCCCGGCGAAATGTTGACATTCTGGAGTAGTCGGGTGTTCTGCCGGATGTTTGTGTCAAACTTGCACAATATTTCGACAGTGTGCCTCACTGTCTTCCTCAGGTGCTTCCTGGGACTTGTCCCTGTTTGGAACGCGTCCAGTATTTATGCCTAGGCGTTAGGCGTTCCATATGCGGTCCGCGCCGAGTCAGTTGCTCTGTGATAGGTCCATTCCCGAGAGGGGGTGTCTGGTTGCTGCCTGGTGCTCCCTCAGCCGTCCGCGCCGCGCCAGGCGCTCCCTGCGCCGTCCGCGCCGCGCCAGGCGCTCCCTGAGCCGTCCGCGCCGCGCCAGGTGCTCCCTGCACCTTCCGCGCCGCGCCAGACGCTCCCTGCGACGTCCGCGCCTCGCCAGGCGCTCCCTGCGCCGTCCGCGCTGTTGTAGGCGCTTCCTCTGCCGTCCGCGCCGCTGCAGGTGCTCCCTCCATCGTCTGCGCCGCGCTGGGGGTTCCCTCTGCCGTCTGCAACGTGCCAGGTGCTCTCCTAGTCGCTTTTCGTTGCGATTTTAGGAGTTCCAGAGCTGGGTTCCATGCTGCACTGAGTTGGTATCCAGTGTCACGGTTGATGAGGTTTTCACTGACTTTAATCTCAATGGATTCTTTTATGACACTGTCCCAGAATCTCGGCGTCTGTGTTACTATTCTGGTGTTGTTGTAGTCCATGGAGTGGCCAAGTTCTAGGCAGTGTTCAGCCACCGCTGATTTCGTGGCTTGTCCCAGTCTGGTGTGCCTTTGGTGTTCCTTGCACCTGATTTGAACCGTCCTGGTTGTCTGACCTATGTATGACAACCCACACTGGCACGGTATACTGTATATTCCTGGCCTCTGTAGTCCCAGGTCGTCCTTGGTGTTGCCCAATAGTGCACCGATCTTCGTGGGAGGGCAGAATATGCTCTTGATGTTGTGTTTGGACAAAATTCTGCTGATTTTGGCAGATACTGGCCCTGCATATGGTAGGTATGCTACCCTCTTGGCCTCTTCCTGTTCCTCTCCCGCTTCCTTCACTGCACTTACTGGGTTAAACGCCCTCTGGATATCTCTGGCAGAATATCCATTCCTGTCAAATACTGACCGCAAGTGTGCCATCTCTGTTATCAGACTGTCAGCATCAGAGAGCACCTGTGCCCGATGGATCAGAGTTTTGAGCACACCATTCTTTTGTGCTGGATGGTGACAACTGTTGGCTTGTAGATACAAATCCGTATGTGTGGGCTTGCGGTAAACACTGTGCCCAAAGGTGCCATCTGCCTTCCTCCTAACCAGCACATCCAGGAAGGGGAGTAGTCCATCCTTCTCCAGTTCCATGGTGAATTTTATATTGGGGTGGCGTGAGTTCAGGTGTTCCAGGAAGTTGTCCAGCTCCTCCTTCCCATGGGGCCAGATGACAAAGGTGTCATCAACATATCTGTAGAAGCATTTTGGTTGATGTGTGGCTGATGTTAGTGCCTCTTCCTCGAATTTCTCCATAAATAGGTTGGCTACTACTGGTGAAAGGGGACTACCCATTGCCACCCCTTCTGTCTGCTCATAAAATTGACCTCCGTAGAGGAAGTATGTCGAGGTCAGTACATGCTTGAACAGATCCAAGATGGCACCATCGAATTGTTCCCCAATGAGCTTAAGCGAGTCATTCAGTGGGACCCGGGTGAACAAGGACACCACATCAAAGCTAACCATGATGTCTGAGTCCGAGATGCGTAGCTGCTGAAGGCGCTGTAAAAAATCCTCTGAGTTTCGTATGTGGTGTGAGCACTTCCCTACATAAGGTGACAACATCTTCTTTAAATAAGCTGCTGTGGGGTAGGTGGCTGCTCCAATATTGCTAACAATAGGTCGAAGTGGCACCCCCTCCTTGTGGACTTTGGGTAGCCCATACATCCTTGGTGGTACTGGCGCTTTTGATACTGCAATATTGGGGCAGCCACCTACCCCACAGCAGCTTATTTAAAGAAGATGTTGTCACCTTATGTAGGGAAGTGCTCACACCACATACGAAACTCAGAGGATTTTTTACAGCGCCTTCAGCAGCTACGCATCTCGGACTCAGACATCATGGTTAGCTTTGATGTGGTGTCCTTGTTCACCCGGGTCCCACTGAATGACTCGCTTAAGCTCATTGGGGAACAATTCGATGGTGCCATCTTGGATCTGTTCAAGCATGTACTGACCTCGACATACTTCCTCTACGGAGGTCAATTTTATGAGCAGACAGAAGGGGTGGCAATGGGTAGTCCCCTTTCACCAGTAGTAGCCAACCTATTTATGGAGAAATTCGAGGAAGAGGCACTAACATCAGCCACACATCAACCAAAATGCTTCTACAGATATGTTGATGACACCTTTGTCATCTGGCCCCATGGGAAGGAGGAGCTGGACAACTTCCTGGAACACCTGAACTCACGCCACCCCAATATAAAATTCACCATGGAACTGGAGAAGGATGGACTACTCCCCTTCCTGGATGTGCTGGTTAGGAGGAAGGCAGATGGCACCTTTGGGCACAGTGTTTACCGCAAGCCCACACATACGGATTTGTATCTACAAGCCAACAGTTGTCACCATCCAGCACAAAAGAATGGTGTGCTCAAAACTCTGATCCATCGGGCACAGGTGCTCTCTGATGCTGACAGTCTGATAACAGAGATGGCACACTTGCGGTCAGTATTTGACAGGAATGGATATTCTGCCAGAGATATCCAGAGGGCGTTTAACCCAGTAAGTGCAGTGAAGGAAGCGGGAGAGGAACAGGAAGAGGCCAAGAGGGTAGCATACCTACCATATGCAGGGCCAGTATCTGCCAAAATCAGCAGAATTTTGTCCAAACACAACATCAAGAGCATATTCTGCCCTCCCACGAAGATCGGTGCACTATTGGGCAACACCAAGGACGACCTGGGACTACAGAGGCCAGGAATATACAGTATACCGTGCCAGTGTGGGTTGTCATACATAGGTCAGACAACCAGGACGGTTCAAATCAGGTGCAAGGAACACCAAAGGCACACCAGACTGGGACAAGCCACGAAATCAGCGGTGGCTGAACACTGCCTAGAACTTGGCCACTCCATGGACTACAACAACACCAGAATAGTAACACAGACGCCGAGATTCTGGGACAGTGTCATAAAAGAATCCATTGAGATTAAAGTCAGTGAAAACCTCATCAACCGTGACACTGGATACCAACTCAGTGCAGCATGGAACCCAGCTCTGGAACTCCTAAAATCGCAACGAAAAGCGACTAGGAGAGCACCTGGCACGTTGCAGACGGCAGAGGGAACCCCCAGCGCGGCGCAGACGATGGAGGGAGCACCTGCAGCGGCGCGGACGGCAGAGGAAGCGCCTACAACAGCGCGGACGGCGCAGGGAGCGCCTGGCGAGGCGCGGACGTCGCAGGGAGCGTCTGGCGCGGCGCGGAAGGTGCAGGGAGCACCTGGCGCGGCGCGGACGGCTCAGGGAGCGCCTGGCGCGGCGCGGACGGCGCAGGGAGCGCCTGGCGCGGCGCGGACGGCTGAGGGAGCACCAGGCAGCAACCAGACACCCCCTCTCGGGAATGGACCTATCACAGAGCAACTGACTCGGCGCGGACCGCATATGGAACGCCTAACGCCTAGGCATAAATACTGGACGCGTTCCAAACAGGGACAAGTCCCAGGAAGCACCTGAGGAAGACAGTGAGGCACACTGTCGAAATATTGTGCAAGTTTGACACAAACATCCGGCAGAACACCCGACTACTCCAGAATCTCAAAGGTCTTGTCTGTAATGTATTGCGCCTCGCGAATAAATGAAAGGTACGAGTACTTTGTTTTTGCCATACTCATTTCGCTTCTTTTATTTGTGCAGCTTTATCAGTTGAAAGTATTTCTTTTTCCCTTTGCGTTTTATTGTAGTTACAAACCCAATACTACATTACGTACTCTGGTGTTTTACGGGTGAGAAATAAGTCTTTGCTACACACGTTTCTCAATTTATCTTTCGTTGTTACTTACGATTACTTGGAGTTTCGAATGTATGAATGAGGTCCTGATGTCCAATTTTCGGCGTCGTTGTACCTCATCTTTCACCACTTCACTTCCACTTTTGCCGGCCGCGGTGGCCGAGGAGACTGAGGCGCTCCAGTCACGGCCTGCACGGCCACTACGGTCGGGGGTTCCACTCCCCCCCTCAGGCATGGATATTTGTGGCGTCCTAGTTCGTAAGTAGTTCATAAGTAGTTTGTAAGTTTAGGGACTGATGACCCCGTAGTTAAGTCCCATAGACTATACCAACATTTGAACATTTGAAACTTCCACTTTTAGATGTTTTGAATATGAATTCTTACACGGTGTCTGATGTGTATATCACTAGTCTTTTTATCTGTGTTCTGGCGTCTGTGTGTATTGCGATATTTGTTCGTTTGTCATGTGTGTGCATGGGTAGATGTTTTGTTATGTGATGTATTTTTTCTAATTGTGTCTGTGCGTGAGTGTCTGTGTGTGTGTGTGTGTGTGTGTGTGTGAGAGAGAGAGAGAGAGAGAGAGAGAGAGAGAGAGAGAGAGAGAGAGAGAGAGAGAGAGAGAGAGAGAAATACATTTATCATTTAGTCCTCGTATGTTTTGCATTTCTGCTTTCTACTGTTCTAGTGTGCAGTACGATGAATGGATTATTGAATGTACTCAACAGATCATTAATCACCATCCTGTTCATTCCAAAGGCTTTTGTTTGGTTGTGAAAAACACACATGGAAACAAAACTACATTTTATTTAACACCAAAGACGAAAAACAACTTCCTGAATTCAATATTTTAGACATGGTTACGCCTTCGCAACGGAACAGGATTTCGAATTAATCGAATTTCGAAAAGCTTGACGAAGTGGATACATCCGAATGCACTGTCAGATCGTGTAATCATTTAATTGACGTTCTCTATATTGTAGGGATGTTTCAGCTGTAGTAACAAGCAATAATACAGGGTGTCCAGAAAAGGACTCCCTGATTTCAAAATTAAATATCTCGAAAACAAAGATCGATAGAGGAATGCAGTAAACGATATGTTTATTGTGAAAGCTGTAAGAAGTTTATATAGCAATTTGAAATAATAGTTACAAAAGCTGATAAAAGATGGTGCTGTAATCGCCATACGTAATGCCTAATATAGGAAGAGATTAAACCCATGTACTCCATTGAACAACGCGTTTTTCTGGTGCTAGAGTACCACAGGTTAGAAGAGAGTCCTACGGCAACAAGGCGAAGTTTTCAAGCACGATTTAATGTTCCAAAATAACCCGATGCGAAAACCATTCCTACGCTCATCGCAAAATTTCAACGAACAGGCAGCGTAACTGATGATCTAGTTGGGGATGTTAGCCGCAAGCATAGCGCAGTTACGCCTGAAAATATCGCCACAGTTTCTGGAATTATTCAGCGAAATCCAATGTCATCCGTCCGTAGAATTTCATCTGAGACTGGATTGAAGCGTTCCAGCACGCAGAAAATACTGAGAAAGAGCCTACACATGTTTCCATTCAAAATTCAAACGCACCAGGCCATACCTCTACGAGCTGTGCAACAAAGGGTTGCCTTTGCTAATCAGATGCTCACAATGATTGATAGTGAAGGGTTTGATGTTGGCTGCATCTGGTTTGCAGATGAAGCACACTTACACCTGAATGGATACGTGAATAAGCAGAACTGGCGATTTTGGGGTTCCGAAAAGCCATATTGGTGTGAAGCGACACCCCTGTATTGTCCTAAAGTTACTGTGTGGGCTGCAGTATGCAGCAGAGGCATTATTGGCCCTTTTTTCATTCGAGAAACGGTCACTGGTACACGTTACGTTGCAATTTTGGAACAATTTGTCGCCACACATCAAGCGACAGAGGATCGACCAGGTACCGAATGGTTTATGCAAGATGGAGCCCGACCACATCGCACCGAACAAGTGTTTCGCTTTCTTGAGGAATACTTCGGGAATCGAGTCATTGCTTTGGAATATCCCAAATTTACTGGTGCAGGCATGGTTTGGCCTCCATATTCGCCGGATTTGATTCCCTGTGATTTTTTTTTTATTTTTTGGGCACAGTGATAGACATGGTGTCCCGAAGCATCCCGCCACACTGGACGAGGTTGAATCGGCGATCTCTGTGGCATGTGAATCCATTTCGGTTGAGACACTACGAAATGTGATGGCGAATTTCATTTTTCGTTTGCGTCACCTCTGTAGTGCCAATGGTGAACATTTTGAAAACATTGTGATGTGATTGTTTGAAATGAGTGTTTTCATACGATTACTTTACTTATGAATGCTGATATGAGCTGTACAGCGTACAGCGCCATCTGTTAGCAGCTTTTGTAACTATTATTTCAAACTGCTGTATAAGAGGGAGCCCTTTTGTGGACACCCTGTAGCTCCATCTTGCACGCAAAGTGTCTGAGACGTTCTGTAGACATCAGGCGGTGCTGACAGACCACCACTTTCACACGACTTGCACTTGTTCGGCGCAATAAACATACCACATCTCTGGTATGTCTAGCTGGTGATGGGACTGATCGGTACACTACGTCTCTGATACGACATAGTAAACTAAGGGGTGAATACATAATTAAGAAACTTTCACACAGTTAAAAATTAGGTGTTAAAATTGTAATAGTCTGAATGAAAGTCCTTGGTCCACTTGAGCTGTTATTTTACTGGAGGCGTGAAGACACGCACAACCGGTTTCACAACCTACAGTTGCATCTTCAGGCGCGTTTTTACTGTACAGTATGATAATTGTTTTAATAAAATGAATATTTAGATTGAAAATTACACATTAAAAACAAAAAATCCGAACTAGTTATCTGCGAGGAAGTTACATGAAAAAAAAAAAAAAAAAAAAAAACTTTTTCCCTCACACATAACTAGATCGGATTTTTTGTTTTTAATATCTAATTTTCAATCTAAATACTTATTTTATTAAAACAGTTATCATCCTCTACAGTAAAAAAGCGCTTGAAGATGCAACTGTAGGTTGCGAAACCGGTTGTGCGGGTCTTCACGACTCCAATAAAATAATAGCTCAAGTGAACCAAGGACTTTCATTCAGGCTATTACAATTTTAGCACCTAATTTTTAACTGCGTGAAAGTTTCTTAATTATGTATAAATATTTTAGCTGTGGTTGCCCGTCATACAAAGTTCTTTAAGGGGTGAAGCAGAAGATCTTCATGGCACTGTCGATTGAAAATCTAATGATACACTGACTTACGTGTTATTTCCCTCGTGTGATATTGACATCTAGTTACTTTATTTCTCTGTATTAAAATGTCACTCGTGGTACAACGCGAATGGTTGAAGGCTTGGATATGACAGAATTTCATTCTAAGCCTTGTTCTAAATAGGGCTCTCTTTGTATTATAATAGATTTAGCTGTCGTTCTTTGCTCTCGACACTTGTAAGGTGTAATCTCGGAACATGCACTATAGCTTAGATTTAAACAATGTAATTACAATAAGAAAATCGTTAAGGACGGAAATGACGTGTTTGTAAACCAACACTACGTCTCTGGACCAGAAGATAACACAGCGAAATACAGAACTAGTTCTTATTTATCACTAGCTTAAATCCGCGGCTCTGCTCGCGTGTTGGTTGATTAGCTATTTCAGTAGTGTGCTATGAGACTGCTTTTGAAGGGTGAAATGCAATACAATACCTTCTTTAGAAACAAACAATTTCAATCAACATTCAAATAAAAAAATAAAATTTTGTTAAGTAGTGTAGATCAAATCACACGTAAAAATGCCCTCGTTTTGAAAAATTCAACAATAATGATTTTAATATCACAGATCGATCACTTGATGTAATTCGCGAAACGTCAAATCGATTTTTTTAAAGAGATGTGTTAAAAGAAATTTCTTTTTTACTGCTTTATTTATTTATTCTTATATTTCCTTATTCGTATGCTTATCCTTACAGAGAAAGAGCTGAAGACATTGTAGCATGCGTAGACCGAAGATAAGGTCTGTGTCATAACGTTTCGCTGTATGTAACCTTCTTGCTATAGAGTCGCAAACGTCATCGCTGGCCTTCAGTCCGAATTTTTTTATAATTTGACGACTTTCAACCACCAAATCTCCCATCCCCTTATAGCTATCGACATGGAACTGCTGTGGTGTACAACGGGAGAATTCGGGCAACAATTATACACAGACCATTCGTTTGCGTTCTGTAGTTTTCGCTGCAGAGCGAAATATTAACACACACACTCACACGCATAGAATTTTATATACACCGATAACTTTCCATCCCAATATACTCCACCCTTTTATCATTATCAACCCTCAAGCAACAATGCAACCAATAACACTATTTTCAAAGAGTAAATATAATTTTCAAAGAGTAATTATTGTTCCGCATTTCGCGTTATATTCTTCTACTTACTAAATATCTATCAGATCGCTATAAAACCGTGCCTAAAACCTTCCTCAGGTATAAATTAGTAACTGTGTAAATATTTAAGTCCCTGCCTCTTGTCGTTCGGACGTGATAAGCGTACACCGAACAAACATTCACATTAATATATATATATATATATATATATATATATATATATATATATATATATATATATATATATATAGATAAATAGCTACCCTATCGTCTGAACCACAAGACATAAAGAGCTAAAAATTTGTACAGTTACTAATGTCTACCCGGGGAAGGCTTTAGGCACGGCTTTATGGCAGTCGGATAGTTTGTTGTCAAGGTGGGCGTGACATTCATTCACAGTTAACCCCCCAGTAAGGGCAATGATAGAAACAGTTTAATATCACGGTAGAAATGCCCAAAACATGACGGAACCTTTCCTATGGTTGAGTGCAGGAGGCAGGCGTACCACATCGGAATCTTGTTTTGGTGTTTTTCGATACATAAATACGCTTGTTTGTTGGAAGATGATTCGTGATTCATCGGACCATACCACGTACTGACAGTCATCAAGTGTCTAGGTTTCCCAAGTAACGTCTGCGCTTTCGTTGTTAACCCAGATAGCGCGGAATTATTTTTGCTTTAAATTTTTTCTCAAAAGCTATTAATTACCTTCATAGGGCTGCACAAGATCGTTATAAGTGATTTTTTTTTCACAATCACGTCATTAGTTTTGCAATACTGCCCTTCTTTCTGCAATGACGTCAAAATGAATGTTTTATAATTTTAATCTGATGAATCATTATTATTAAAATAACATTTAAAATGAAATCTCTATATGTATAAAAGCGAATGGATACTCATTCACTCACTCACTGACTAAACACGAAGTCTCAAAACCTGCTTCACCTATGAAGCTGAAATGTGGGAGCTATGTAGCTTATAGGTGGAAGACATCAGCTAAGAAAGGATTCTGCGATAGGGCCTATAGTTCAGGAGATATGGCGTCATAAACAATGAAACTTCCCCGTCTTGCAACACGCGATAGTGTGATTTTATCAGTCCACTAGTTAAGAAGGAGAGCACTTAGTGACTTGGAACCAACTTTAAACATAGTTTTTAACATTTAGGAAACTTTTTCTTGCTGTTAACCCCAGCAAAATGATGAAAGGAGAAAAGTTTGTCGCTTACTACATTTTCGGCGTTAAATGCAGTAAAATTACGGCATTTGGCATCACGTTACAATTTATTACTCGTACACTATTAATTTTATTCGCGAGAAATATTGCAGACAGTATACACACTTACCACTGATCGTATGTTCGAAATTTTATAATAGCGCGACACACAGTTCACGAGATATGACGTCATAAACAATGAGTAGCTGGAAAAACTACTACACCACGCGACAATATTGCACATTTCCTTCTAAATCACTGGACCGATTTCAAACAAATTTGATACACATATTCCTTACAGTGAGGTAACAGTTCCTGCTGGGTTAAGAATCACAGGCGACACATGTTTCACGAGATATTACATCATAAACAATAGGAATCACACAAAAAACTGCCGCATAATGCGACGAGACTCTATTCATACACTGTATGAGAATGAGAGTAATTAGCGACTTGCAACAAACTTTACATATAATTTCAAACCTACATTATATTTTTTCTCAACCAAGGTAAAATGATGAAGTTTCTCGCTTACTACTTTCCCGCTTTTCATGGACAAAAACTACGGCATTCGGTATGACATTACAATTTATAGTTTCTACAGTATAAATTGTAGACGCAGAAAATTTCAGACCGAATACTCACATATAACTAAATGTACCTTCGAAATTGTATAACTGTACCACACGTAGTTCATGAGATATGAGCACAAAAACAGTAACGTTCATGGAAAACCATCCCATCACCCAACAAATTTCAATCTATTACCTATTTACTACTAACTGTATTCGCAACGGAGTTTACATATAGCACTTGTACAAAGGAACATATACCTGAAAAATTGTACAACGTATAACTCAATAAATAGGAGATCGTACGAATTTTATGTCATTTGTATTTTGATTACTATCTTTCTTTGTTTGGGGACTACACTCAAAATTCTGTAAATTATGCAAGACAGCTTTATTTCTTAAAATATTCTCCCATAAATATAACACGCTTTCAGTCGAAAAAAGAGATTGACAGAGAGAGAGAGAGAGAAAGAGAGAGAGAAGGGATAGAAGTAGTACTAACTCAAGGCTGGAATAAATAAATAAATACCCGGGAAACGCCGGGTTTTCAGCTAGTATGTACATAAATATGTCTCAAAAATTGAAGAAAGTTCAAGAAATATGAACCCCACTACGAGGAAGTCTTCCGTGTCTTCTGTATGAACATCAGCTTTGCAGTTGTATCTAACCACTTTACAATCGACAATACTAGTTAAAATTGATCTGAAATTGGACCACACATTCAAAGAAATAAAATGACACTGTACACGAATCCTTACAGACAAGATTAAAAAGTAAGCTGCTGTTCTCATTATTCTGGAAAGACGTCTGCGCTATCTAGGTTAAGACTATAGCAACTGCAGCTATTCTACGAATGTTATCTCTAGCCGTATTGTTTTTATTGTAACTGTTTGTAAATCTATCGGACCAAAGTGCGTGGTCATCAGTCCGTAGCTTACAAACTACTTAAACCTAGGTAAACTAATCTAAGGACAACACACACACCCATGCCCCAGAGAGGACTCGAACCTCCACGGCGAGCAACCGCGCGCTCCGCAGCGAGATGCTTTAGACCGCTCGGCTACTCCACCGCGGCTTTATTGTAGCAGTATAACTCAAGAGACTCTTGGGTTTTGCAGTCGCTTTTGACGTGATTGTTTTATACTGTCTAGCCACAATCGTTCGTAATTCTCGTCTATCGTTGCCAGCTGACTTCGAGTTTCGCCCGCTATTCCTCTTCACCAATGATATTTTACCTTGTTTTCTGAACGCTGTCATTACCGGAAATACTGTTGCTGTTGTTAAGTAAAACAGTGCAGGCGTTTTCGTCACAGTTTCACCCACTGACTGCTCACCATCAAGGTGACCTCTATGGAAGTTTCAGTGATCACGTATTTCACCGATCATTTTGCTGATGGTCGCAGAAAAAAACGTATACTATATTGCCAAGAAAACTAAAGTTGGTTGGCAACACTGCGTCCGCGCGTACTTTCCGAGCATTTGCTGTAGTAGATAATCACAAGAACAGTTGTTTTTAAACTTTTTTAAACGTTTCAAGTTGTTATAAATGTAAGTGTTGTTACATTATGGGATGTGTCAGTGTAGTATTAAACAAGTTAAACGGTGTAAAAAACTTTTCGCGCCTGAAGCACGTATTTGTAGGCCTAATTTAACGCCCGTGATTCGTTGTAAACAGTGACTAAAACTTGTATCTATTTACCCATTCTTCTATTTTTCACTCGCTACATATAGTAGTTAAGGTTTAAAAAGTCTATCAACCTCAAATAACCGTAAAACAGTGTAGATTAAAATTTCGTGATTTAGCAAAAGTGTGTAGTTAACCGTGTTTATAGTCCTAATTTTGTTTTCGTGAGCGAGTTTGTTTTTATTCAGTGTGCTTTCAGTTTATTCTATTTTTACTTGTCTGAACAGTTTTTAAGTGCCTCTTTACGTTTTAGTAAATACTTAATCAAGTTTTTAAGATTTTTGTTTTTACCATAGGTGAGAAGTGTGTGATACGCCGTAGGATCGTTAGGAGGATACCGTGGTAATAGTGCGTGGTCCGGGAAATAGCACTTACAAAGACAGAATATTCCATAGAGAGTGACCTGGTGAAGGTAGCACCAGCATACTCGTGTGGGGATTGTGTCTGTTTTGAGACGCAATGATCGGCCTCATTTCAACCCTTCTGTCAGGAGAGTGAAGGAGCTGGAACGGCTGCTCATGTAAGAGATGGGTCCGATATTTGCTTTGATTTCTGTGGATGCTATCTGTAGGTGGGACTACACTAGGCATGGCCTTCACCTCAACAGGAAAGGGAAGGGAAAACTGTCTGGGTTCATTGCAAGTAACTTACCGTGGGGATGGGGGGAAGGGGGCGGCACTGTCACAAATGGTAAAATACCAGTGGTTACAGGTGTCAGAGGGATGCTTTTTTTACGATAGGGAGGAGGGAAAGAAAACCAGTTTTGAGCGTGCTTGGAAACCTCCCTCAGTTTGAGAAAACAGATAAACAGGAGGTAGATTTCAGCAAACAATGTTTAACAGAAAGTACTCAGAATCTGCCAGCAAATCTTTGTTCAGCCATTGGTATGTAATACTATTTATCTTCATTAAATCAAAACATCCCAGGACTCAGAAATAAATTTGATGAACTACTCATTTGTTTTGATGAAATAGATTCCTCTAATCCTATTGACATAATTTGCTTCTCTGAACATCATGTAACCACTGGTATAGATATGTTAAATATTCCAGGATTTCATTTAGCTTCATACTTCAGTAGAGTAGATATGGAGGGTGGAGGAGTTACCACATTTATTAAAAACTGCTATAAATTCAAGAATATTGATATAAATAAATTCTGTCTGGAGCAGTGTTTCGAAGATTGCGCAACAGAAGTAGAGTTCCATAACAGATGCTATATAATAGTAATTATTTACCGAGCACCTGCAAGAAATTATAATCTATTCCTAAATCATCTAGAAGCTCTATTGGATTATTTAACAGGAAGAAACAAAGAAATCTTGGTAGCTGGTGACTTTAATACAGATTTTTTTATTCATTCTTCCAGTAAACATTTATTACAGTCAATAACATTGTCCTTCAATCTAAATCATACTGGAAACTTTCCACCTAGAATAACTAAATCATCTTGGGTAGCCATTCATAAAATTTTTATAGACAAATCAAAGGAACAAAATACATCATAAAACCAATAATTAATTGCCATGCATATCATGATATGCAGATCCTTCTTTTAGGTGCAGATTCGAAACAGATTATAAAGACTGCTAAATCTACATACAAGAGAGTAGTCAATCCACAAATAATTGAGAATTTTAGAATACTGCTAAAAAATATGAACTGGAAAGATGTATATAGTGCTCATGGAATGAATAAAAATGTAACATATTCATTAATAATGTTAGTATTTTGTTTGAAAACTGCTTTCCTCTAAAAGTAACTCAAATTAAACACAAGTCTATAATAAAACCATGGATTACACTAGGAATAAAAATTTCATGCAAGACAAAAAGGAAACTGTATATATCAGCTAAGAGTAGTTCCAATGATGATGACTTATCTAAATATAAGGAATACTGTAAAATATTTAAAAAAAAGTAATTCAGACATCTAAACAAATACACTATGAGGAAAAGGTAGCAAAATCAGACAGCAAAATAAGAGCAATATGGGATCTAGTGAAAGAGGAGACTGGTAGAAACGGAAAGGAACAGGAGCAGACAGCAGTAAAAGTAAATGATACATTAGTAACTGTTTAGCATAGTATGGCAAATCTATTTAACAAGTACGTTGTGTATGTTACTGATAGTATGGAATTGTCAAGGTCAGTAAATAGTGCTCTTGAATATTTGAAACTAGCATTTACAAATAACTTCAGGAGAATGAATATGTCACACACTTCACCACAAGAAATAACTTCCATAATACATTCTTTAAAAACAAAGCATTCTAGTGGTTAGGATAAAATATCAACAAAGTTAATTAAAGCATGCTCTTGTGAATTTAACACAATTTTAAGTTATTTGTGTAATTAGTCTATTATAACTGGAACATTTCCTGATTGGTTAAAATATGCGGATATTAAACCTCTGTTCAAGAAAGGAGATAAAGAGATACCATCAAACTACAGTCCAATTTCACTTTTACCAGCATTCTCAAAAATTGTAGAAAAGGTAATGTACAAGCAGCTTCTCAACCACCTAACCTCAAATGACATATTGTCTAAAACACAGTTTGGATTTCTGAAAGGTGCCGATACCAAGAAGCCTATTTACACCTACTGTGAGAATATACTTAATTCATTAGATAATAAATTACAAGCAGCAGGTATTTTCTGTGATTTATCAAAGGCATTTGATCGTGTGAACCACAACATCCTTTTAAGTAAATTAGAATTCTATGGTGTCATGGGAATTGCTGCAGAATGGATCAAGTCGTACCTTGCTAACAGGAAACAAAGGGTGTCAGTGCAAGGGACTAGTGAATTAAGCCAACAGTAATCATCACATTGGGAAGAAATTACATGTGGTGTTCCACAAGAATCCATCTTAGTGCCATTGCTTTTTCTTGTGTACATTAATGACATCTCATCAGTTACGCTGCCAGAAGCAGAGTTCGTTTTGTTTGCAGATGATACAAGTATTGTAATAAATAGCATGTCGGGCTTAGTTTTAGAAAGGTCTGCTAATGATATTTTCAGTAACATTAATAAATGGTTTAAAGCCAACTCATTGACATTAAACTTTGAAAAGACTCACTACATGCAGTACAGAACATGTAAGAGATTCCCATCCAGTATGTGCATAAAGTACGAAGAAGAGCAGTTTTTAGAGTCCAAAAGCGTGTAATACGTATTATTTGTGGTGTAAATTCACGGACATCCTGCAGAAGCCTCTTCAAAGAACTGGGTATATTAACTACTGCCTCTCAGTATATCTATTCCTTAATGAAATTTGTCATAAATAATATATCCCTTTTCCCAACAAACAACTCAGTTCATAAATACAATACTAGGAATAAAAATGATCTACACAAGGACTTAAAATCACTTACTTTAGTTCAAAAAAACATCCACTACTCAGGAACACATATTTGCAATAATTTACCAACAACCATAAAAAAATTAGCTACAAATGAAGATCAGTTTAAGAGGAGCGTAAAAGTCTTTGTAGTGGCCAACTCCTACTCCACTGACAAATTCTTAAATAGAACCAAATGATGCTTGTATCTGTATTCATACTATTAGTGTTATTATATAATCGGCTTGTAGAAAGTGTATTTTCCTGTATTAGTAATATTATCTTATCAACCTGTAAAAAATATTTTACATGTTACACATCCACGAGGATCACCTCAACACGGGTCTATGGAACGAACCAACTAATCTAATGTAATCAAGATAATGTCTAAGACGTCGTACAGCAATGGTGGACTGCGGTCGCCTCTCAGTGTTAAAACGAATACAGAGAGGCCAACTTTGAACATTATGTAGCTCATTTCAAGGTGTTCATGTTTTTTAGCCACCCCCTGTATCGCTTATTTTTATACTATTTTACAGCCAATTAAGAACTCGACAGCCACGCGGGAGTACCCGCGGTCGAAGGCAACATCCTACGGAGTGGGCGGCCGCTCCCGACGGACGTTCGAGTCCTCCCTCGGGCTTGAGTGTGATAGTGTGTTATCCTTAGTGTAAGTTAGTGTAAGTACTTGTTAAGTCGGCCACTAGGTCGGGGTTCGAATCCCCCCTCGGTCATGGATATTTGTGCCGTCCTTAGTATAAGGTAGTTCGTAAGTAGTTTGTAAGTTTAGGGACTGATGACCCCGTAGTTAAGTCCCATAAGCTCTACAAACATTTGAACATTTGAAGTTGTTAAGTCTAGGGACTGATGACGATAGCAGTTTGGTCCAATGGGTTCACAAACATTTGAAGAACTCGATGATATTTTCCAGTATATCAATCTACGTACCAAATACTTTTAATGTTGGTCATCTCATCTATAGGCCCCAAGGAGTATCAGTTAAGAGAAAAAAAATCTTAAACTCGTATGCAGGTCAGGATCCATTGCCGAAAACAATCTTAGTTACAGGGTTGAGGCGAACGTTCTTAGGCGTTATTTAGCTGTGATATCAGCTTTCAGTCACGACAGTTAGTATCCATAACTAAACCAATAACACACTCTTCTACATTGCTTGTGACTCGCGACAAGCGCTGAGTAGTTATTTGATTTCACGTCGTTAGAAATCTGCTAGTTTGGGGTAAAATAATAACACAACTCAAACTGTAAAAGTATCTTCCTTATCTAGATAGTTCTCACGATCGTTACGTAGCAAGAAGCGAATACTTTCTTCCACAAAAAAGAGATGCAAACTGTCTCGCGGAATCGTGTTACACTGGGACTATTAGATATTTCCTTCTCTAGCGTATGTAAGGTTAAATTTGCTGGGGAGCAATTTGCAGCGTAATTCACTTTATCCCGGCAGACATCTACAGATGGGTTTAATGTTTAAATATTACTCCATTAAAACTTTTTACCATTGCCATACATGCAGAATATTTCGTCCTCAGTTGTAATCTCTAACAGCAATTAGTTAAATGACTTTCATGTTGAAATGCGCGAACGATAACCCGCACATTTTTATGGTCTTAATCTAAAGTTTGCCGAGGACGCGCATCAGACTTTATTAAATCTTGTTTATTAAACAGTATAGTATAACAGTTGACCGCTCACAATGTATCTCATCTAGCAGTTATCAGATTAACTAATGGCTATCATACCTAATTAAAGTGTTCTTTATGCGTTCGCAAGTCTACATCCATCTTCATGATGAGTAACACAAATGAAAGTGGCTGTTTTACAAATAAGAGACACGTGGTCTTATTGTAATGTTTCTAATGCCAAGTCCGAGGATTAAACAGTGCCAGAATGTTCTTCTATTCTTTATTTTACGCTAGAACAACGTGCCGGAAATGTGTAATGTGTCGTTTTTTCTACACTTTTCATCCTCATTAAATCACAAATAAAACTACCTTTTCCCGCGCATAAAAAAAATTAAGCTTATGTTCATGCACAACATATTGAAACTAGAATCATTAGTGACAGAAGCGAATTACATTAATGTGATTATATTACTTACTTATTTATTTTACATTCCTTGTAACTAAGCATACCACGCATTTAGTATTGCAGTCATTATAAGGATAATGTTATAAGTTACACTATCCTCCAAAAATTTGGATCACCTAGTTATTATAGACCATGGAAAGGAAAGGCAGTATAAAAATGTACTTTGTTGTTTTCCAATTGTTTATTAAGCTCAAATAATACACAGAGAGATGCAACAATTAAATTTTAGATTCCTCAATATAGCCACCATTTGCTTTCATCACTGCCTCTCACACTCTCGGCATGCGCTGTGTCAGTATCGCCAAGGTTTCAGTTGGAATTAATCTCCATTCTTGCTACAGGAACTCCCACAATTGTGTTCCATTCATGATTTTCCGTTTACGGATCCTCCTGTCCTCATGCCCCGTAGCAGATCGATTGGGTTACAATCAGGGGATTGGGGCGTCCATTCCATGTTTTTCAATATTTTACGAACCTCTAGAGACTTCACATAGTTATGACACAAGTGAGACGTATGTTTCGAGTCGTTGTCTTGCTCCAAGACAAATCCTTTCCCTATCAGACGCAAGTCAGATGTCTTAGCATGTCGCTGGAGAACGGCATGATTATCATTTTGGTTCATTTACCATCTATTTTCACCACATCTCTGACTTTCTTCCCTCCAAAGGATCCCCATACCCACACAGAACCCCCTCTATGCTTTACAGCTGGAATTACGCACTGAGGATTGAAGCGTTCATGGGGTAAACGGCGTACAAATTGACGGAGTTTACTTCAAAATATTTCGAACTTGGATTCATCAGTAGATAAGACGCTTTCCCAGTCCCCCGCTGCCAATGTTGGTGTGTCTTACCCACTGCAGCCTTTTCTTCTTGTTAACAGGGCGCAAGATGGTTTCCTTGTTGCTGTATAACCTCGGAGGTTGTTTTCTGCCAGGCGTCGTCTCACTGTTGACTGACTCACCTGTGTATCCTTCGTTTCATTTAGTTCAGCAGTCAATTCACGAACAGTTTTTAATCTGTTACTTATACTGATCACTACCAACTACTTTTCCTGGAGTTCTGATGATTTCCTGGGTGCCCCTAAGAGAGGACGATCTTCATAGGAGCCTGTTTCTAGATACCGGTGTATGGGTTTGACGACTCCACTGATGGAAATATTGTTTCTTTACTATTTGCGGACACTATTGCCTTCTTGGTTCAAAGTGATTATAATTACCCATGATTCATAAGGAATCTGGCACTTTGGGGCGACTTTCAATTACTTTCACGGCGTTTTATAACTACAAGGGAAACAGAACTATAAACAACGTGCCTGTACGTAGCCAAGCAGTCTACTCGCGCCACCTGGCGTGTATAGTAGAACTGTTTGGACAGATAACGCCTGTATACAAAAAACGGAGCAATGCTAGTATGTTCCAACATGTATGAATATGTACAATAATTAAGTATACAATACTGTGTCATTAACAACCGTTATTCGAGATTGCTGTTCCGTATTCTAACTAATAACTCACATAGGTCACTTCCATCTTGTTCTGTTGTAATATGAAACATGGTGTTTCCAAACTTATGGAGGGCAGTGTACATCTACCTAGACATATTACAAAACTAAGTCCTCCCACCACGTGTGTCCTCGACAAACTTATAATCTACTGAACGGGTATTCATACGGTTTTCACCAATAGACGGTGTGATTCATGAGGGAGGTTTAGGTGTATCATTCATTAAGGTGCGTGGCACTGGGTGAGTGTGTCGAGAAAAAATAAGCGAAATAGAGTAATAAAAACTTTTAGGAAAAGCTGTATATTATCTAACATGCGAACTTTCCCGAACATATGACATTGCAGCGTTTTCGCAGTTTTGTCATTCATACTTTTAACCCTCTAACCTCGGTTGACTTCTGTAGAAGTCCACTACAATCTGGGCTTCCAGACGATGGCCAGGGAAACAGATGTTCCATCTAGGTAATAGGTGCAGCAGCCCACCCTGCAAGGCCACAGTATTGTGGTCTCCTACAGCAGTCAGTCGTAGTTAGGGGAGTAATAACGGTCAAGCTATTAAGTCGTCCGATATTGACGTAAAATACATCAGTTTTCAAACTTTCGGCGTATTTTCCGTAATAAACAGTCACTGGTGATGAACAGAGGTAAAAAGATTTACACATATAAAAGAAACTTACACATACAGAAATAGACTCATGGATATAAGTTATATTCTGTAACTTACGTACTTGACCGTATATATATATAATTTCTTTTTCAGCGAGATTTCTTTGACTGCCGCCGCCTCTCGCATCCCAATTTCCATCGATTCCGGTCATTTCAGTCTCCTTCATTAAGACATTTCGCCGACATTGCTTCTTTTACGTCATCTTCCCAGCATCTCGCAGGTCTGCCACGACTTCTTCTTTGCTGAGGAGTCTATTCTTTTTGGCCATCTTGTGTCTGGCATACGTTGTAAATGACCATACCAGAGCAGGCGCTTTATCTATATGCAGTCTAGGACCGTGCTTTCCTCTCTCATGATATCTCTGATCCTGTCATTTCTAACATGATCAAGCCAGGAATATCCACAACTCCGTCTCCAGAAATCCATTTCAGCTGCCAGTATCCGTTCTTTTTCCTTTTAGTTACTTCCCACATCTCTGCATCGTACGTAGTGATACTTTCGCCGCGGTGGAGTAGCCAAGTGGTCTAAAGCACCTTGCTGCGGAGCTCGCGGTTGCTCGTCGTGGAGGTTAGAGTCCTCCCTCGGGCATGGGTGTGTGTGTCCGTAGGATGGTTTACCTAGTTGTAAGTAGTTTGTAAGCTACGGACTGATGACCACGCAATTTGGTCCGATAGATTTACAAACATTTGAACATTTTTGATACTTTCAATAATTGAATGGTAGGTGATATGTTTTGTTTTGCGCGTTATGTTGTTATTACAGAGAATACCATTTAGTTGTTTTATGTCTCGCTCGCCCTGACCAATTTTATTGTTTATATCTTCCATACCTCTACCACTGGACGACAATGTCACTCCCAAATACTTCAAGTTACGACACACTTTCACAATATCAGCACCGAGTTGTATATCATTAACTATATTGTCCCACCTTCAGATATTCTTTTTTACCTACGTTGATGACAAGAGCCCATTTTTCATATTCTTCTTTTAATTTCCGGAGCATGTAATAATAAGAAGTAATACCTGACTGGCGGAGTAGAGGAAAAGTATAACGGTGAGAGCTACTGTGGGCAAATTGGTAGAGGATACTGGATTCAAGACCTGCTCATAGCATCTACTTTTACTGCAGTACGTTGGCAATTGTTATATGGAGCAACGACTTCCTTACATGTAAAAGGACTGTTCGTATTTTATATCAGGGTGTTATCGGAAGTTTGCTTTCGGTTCGTTTATTTTGAAGCAGCAAACCTGTAGACTTTATTCGCGGTGTCACAGAACAAACAATAACAATCTTAATTACAAGAAACACAATCTCCAAGTGAAAACCGCTTGATCTCTAGTTTTTCAGAATTTACTGGCATATGGGTCGCAAAATCTTCGCTGCTGCTTGGAATTCTTCCGAAGCGATTAGTCTTCAACAACTGAATAATCCTCTTAAGCTGCAGTCGGTCACTAACAATCAATTGTGTTCTCCACGTTTCTATAATTCTCGTCTTTGCGCAAGAAATTGGGAACTCTGATTGATAATATCTTCACGTTCTATTGAGGCTTTACTGTTGCTTTTGCACCCTTCTTTACACTATGCCTACGGATTTTAAAAGTTTGCACGATGGGATGTCATCCCATCATCAACTGAATTCTTGTTGTAAAACTGGGAAATTTTCTGACATTAGGTACAAATTCTTGTAATGAATAAAAAAAACGCATGGTATTTACTATTACCTATTTATTGAAGTTATATAACGTGTACCTTATGTTCCCAGTATCTCTTCTAAAGAAAGAAAACAGAATATAGATGTACGGAGACATCACTGGTCACCATGCAGAAGTGTATCAAGGAGTCCATGGTGCTTATCAGCATGTAAACATATAATACATCCCCGAAATATCATATCAATTCTACACACGCCTTTACTAGTCGAATCGTGGAGTTTCGAAGCCTTACGAATACCTCTGAGTGTTTTGAATGGCTTCACAGGTTCTATGTTACGACAGTGAACAGTTTCTATTTCCAGGAGGTCTCTCACATGGAGCATCAGTTTAAGATGATTATAAATGATGACTCTGTCGTTTTTCTAGTTTTTACGCTGTTTAGTATTACTCTACGAGCTTGGTTCCGAATCGCACCTCTCTCTCCACGAATAGGAGTTGTACGAGTTTAAGGTGTCAGGCTCGCAAACGCTATGTTGTCTTATCGCTTATTTTAAAATAATAATGTATACAAATTTCACACCAGTAGTCATACCTCGGCATATAGTTAAAGTTATCGGGGGAAAATATGGCTAAGCAGCATAAAACTATGTGCCAGGAGATTTTCTTTTTTAATCGCTGACGACGCTACCTGAGTTCTACTGTCAAGTAGTAAAACTGCTTGACAGATCAGCTGTGTGCATATTTTGGATACTGACCTGAAATAATTTCGTTACTTGATGACTGATACCCCTTCCATTTCCTCTTCCCAGAAGACAAAATTAACTAGGCCCGTGATACTAACACACTATTAAAGCTTCATTTGGTAGCGTCCGGAAACAACTGAAGTCATTCCAAGGGTCAGCTAAGTCACTTTTTCCTCGAAACAGAGCTATTGCTACAGATCTATTTATAACGATCCTGGGCATAAACTGAGCGCCTAAAAGTGGAGAAAAAATCAAGCCTGTGCAGAGAGACGAGTATTCAAAGATCTTCTGAAAGGCAAAGAACTAGTTTGTCAGACGTTTAAATTGCCTTTTTTGGCTGTAGTAAAAACTACATAACCTGTATTTTTCGCCTGACACTTTTAGTTTTCCAGTTTTTATTCTTCTTTTTCATTTTTTTTTCTTTTCCTTTTATCGAAACATCAACTCTAGTCAGCGAAGTCGCCATAACTCTTCTTAGCTAGTGAGTGCCTCTATGACAGGAATCGGCAAGATAAATGTCCAAATTAACCGCTTGTCAGCAACACATCAACTGACAATTTATGGTCGTGAAAGTGTCTCTTCATAGTGGATACGGGTGTTAGTCACTCCACAGCTGCGAGCTAGTGGAGTCTTGATGTTGTCACGCGTGAAAACGGCTTCCTCGGTGAACAGCGCGAATGGAATTTATTGGCGTTTGGCAATTATCCATCGACTAAATTCCGCTATCACGTGTGAACTGGCTCTGACGGCGATGAAAACAAACTAACGGTGTTTTTGTGATGTTTACTTTGGTTTTGTATGTCCTACAACGATAAGCGTTAAAATTCTTAGCGTATTCAAATGTTCAAATGTTTGTAGAGCTTAAGGGACTTAACTACGGGGTTATCAGTCCCTAAACTTACAAACTACTTATGAACTAGCTAATCCTAAAGACGGCACAAATATCCATGCCCGAGGGGGGATTCGAACCTCCGACCGTAGTGGCCGTACAGACCGTGACTGAAGCGCCTCAGTCCCCTCGGCCACCGCGGCCGGCCTTAGCGTATTTCTCAAACTATTAAATAATACTACGAATCACTGACTGACGAACGTTTTCTACATCCATGTCAGGTGCAGAATCACAAGAAACACTGTGCTTGGAACCGTCTTTGTATTGCGACGGTTATTGAAAAATGCGTACATATTATTGGGTTGTTGCGACTCCCTGCTTGTATACCACGCACACTGTTCCCTAGAGGCTAAACTCGTCCCCTTACACCACTAGAAAACTGATATCAGGTCAGCATAAGCATAAATGTATAACTATGTGTGGCATCCGTTTAATACCAGTGCTGCCAAAGACGATGTCCTCGAATGTTCAGTATCCATCGGCTAAGGTATGAGAGGAATTTTGTTTCATAATATATTGCGCGTTTAGGAGGGTTTCGTTTCAAATTGATGTTGCCTTATATCCATAACGATTGAAAGTTGTATATCTGTTTGTGTGAGATTGATAAATTTCAGCCGGCCGCGGTGGCCGAGGGGACTGAGGCGCTCCAGTCACGGTCTGCACGGCCACTACGGTCGGGGTTCGAATCCCCCCTCGGGCATGGATATTTGTGCCGTCCTTAGTTGTAAGTAGTTCATAAGTAGTTTGTAAGTTTAGGGACTCATGACCCCGTAGTTAAGTCCCATAGACTCTACAAACATTTGAACATTTGAATTTGATAAATTTCACTGCTGTGTATAACGTCATTTAGCTGTCTTTTAGTGTATTCTAACTATACTGAAAGACGTTTGTCTGACTCACCTGTATGAAAGTATTACTTGTAGATGAGAATTGGAAGTTAAATAGTGGCAACTATGTATTCACAGCCGATACAAAAGCGTTTCATGTTTGCACCTGTTCTGTCCTCCAAAGTAATCACCAGCGTTGTGTAGAACCCGTTGCCAACGATGTGAAAAGCGTAGTATACCGTTAAGAGAGCCTTTTCTGTTGGTGCGAATGGAGAGGTCTGCTAACTGTCGAAACTCTGGAACATTTCTAAAGCGAATGGTTCCTTCATCTTCGGAATCAAACTCACAAGGACGTAAGTCTGGGGTGTATGGTGGATGGTACAGTACTTCTCTGTACCGTCGACCGAACACCGGCCACAGCTTGCGCTATATGCTCCCACGCGTTATCTTGCAAAATTATGAGTTGCCACTTCTTTAACAAAGCTGGTCGCAGATGATGCTCCAAAATTGAACAGTAGTACTGTGCACTGACGGTCTGCCGTGGAGGAACGTAATGCGTTAGGATAACACTGTCACAGTCGTACACGAGAATCACCGTAACTTTCACCATACTGGGGCTCGGACGTACTTGAAATCTTGATGACACTGTTATGCTGTACGACCTCTGGCATATTCAATCTTGATCCACCTCCGTTGTTCCTGTTTCTAAAACATAGTGACTAGTTAGACCGCTCGCTCACAAGTGACTGTGTTTACCTCGATTGAGCGCACGCCGGTGATGTGGGAGGGGCGAGTCCATTTGCTCGGAGGTGAGGTAGATATGTCAACAACGTGTGCTATCAGGGACACCAGCAGATTCCATTGCATAGTGGCTCCAGAGAAGTGTTGCTACTTTTTAAGTTCGAACCCTCGTATATACAGGGTGTTACAAAAAGGTATGGCCAAACTTTCAGGAAACATTCCTCACATACAAAGAAAGAAAATATGTTATGTGGACATGTGTCCGGAAACGCTTAATTGCCATGTTAGAGCTCATTTTAGTATTTCTCTTTAAATGTAAATTGAAATAATTCGTGCAGAGAATTGTCAAAATAGCCAATTGTTTCGTTAGTATGTACTGTACTTCCTCGATTCACGTCATCAACACAGATTTTCTGTGAACGTTTTGGCAGGAATTGTTGGTGATGTCTTGATTGGGCCTCATGTTTTTCCACCTACGCTCACTGGAGCACGATATCATGATTTCATAGGGGATACTCTATCTGTGCTGCTATAACATGTGCCTTTACATGTACGACGAAACATTTATGTGGGCATTTGAAAGCTCTTGTCCACGCAACCCCGGTACCAGATGTAGAGACTCTTCGTGCTCGTATTGTGGACGGCTGTGATACAATACGCCATTCTCCAGGGCTGCATCAGCGCATCAGGGATTCCATGCGCCGGAGGGTGGATGCATGTATCCTCGCTAACGGAGGACATTTTGAACATTTCCTGTAACAAAGTGTTTGAAGTCACGCTGGTACGTTATGTTGCTGTGTTTACATTCTATGATTAATGTGATTTGAAGAGAAGTAATAAAATGAGCTCTAACATGGAAATTAAGCGATTCCGGACACATGTCCACATAACATATTTTCTTTCTTTGTGTGTGAGGAATGTTTCCTGAAAGTTTGGGCGTATCTTTTCGTAACACCCTTTATACTGCCGGAAATAAAAATTAGAACATCCACTTAGAGATTTCCAGTTGTTGCAAAACTGCTTATGTAGTACACGAAATGATTACGTTTTCAGATGAACATCTCAAGCGTACTGAGGTGTCAGGTGTTGCGTCATGGTGCAACACGATTTCAGCGCGTGGTGTAGCCAAAACTGGCGGCAATGCGGACGCTGATTCTGGCCTCCACTTCATCCTACTGGTGACTTAATACTGTCTAGGGATACATATTTCTCGCCCACTGGTCCTGTTCGCGTAGTCCTGGAGGAGTTCTGGATCGACGACTCGCGTGTGTCAGTTGTTGTGCCAAGACGTTCGACACGTGCTCGACTGGAAAGTCAGGGTAGTTTCTGATCGACTTGCAGCGAACGTTGAGTTCCTCTTCCAGTGGTTGGGAAAGCCTTATCCTGTTGAAACAACATATTACCTTCCTTCAATATTAGTCCCGCAGCAAAATATACATCGTAAAACGACAGTATATATAAGATTTATCCTTTTGATGTTGCTAATTATGTTGTTTCTATTTCAAGCAATGTGTCGTAAGCTTACTGAACTTTCTGCTACGCAAATTGTACGTTTGGGCTTATTTCGTGTAGCTCTGAAGAATTTTTACTAGAACTACATCTACATGGGATACTCTGCAAATCACATTTAAGTGCCGGGCAGAGGGTTCATCGAACCACCTTTCTATTATTTATCTCCCATTCCATTCTAGAATAGCGCGCGGGGATAAAGAACACTTGAATCTCTCCGTTCGAGCTCCTATTTCTCGTATTTTATTCTGATGATCATTTCTAGGTATGTACGTGGGAGTTCAAAAAATGTTCAAATGTTTGTATAGCTTATGGGACTTAACTACGGGGTCATCAGTCCCTAAACTTACAAACTACTTATGAACTAGCTAACACTAAGGACGACACAAATATCCATGCCCGAGGGGGGATTCGAATCCCCGACCGTAGTGGCCGTGAAGACCGTGACTGGCGCGCCTCAGTCCCATCGGCCACCGCGGCCGGCTACGTGGGAGTTAACAACAGATTTTCGCATCCGGAGGAGAATGTTGGCGTTTGGAGTTTCGTAAGTTGCCCACGCCGCAACGATAAGCACCGTTGTTCTAATGATTCCCATCCCCGATCATGTATTATTTCCGTGACGCTGTCTCTACTGTATCGCGAAAATACAAAACAAGCTGCCCTTCTTTGGACTCTTTCGATGTCCTCCGTCAAACCCGCCTGATAAGGGTCCCACACTGGACAACAATACTCCAAAAAAAGGACGGACAAGCGTACTGTATGCCGTGTCTTTAGTACTTCTCTCCCATCATTTAAGGGTTCTGCCAATAAAACGCACTCCCTGATTCGCCTTTTCCACGACATTATCTACGCGTTCTTTCCAGTCTGAAGTAATAGTAATGTCTAGGTAATTTGTGGAGTTTACAGCCTTCGTATATGACTGATTTATCTTGTGAACAAAGTTTAACGGATTTCCTTTCGTACTCAGGTGGACGACTTCACACTTCATGTGTTCACCATAAAATCACATAGTGAACACATACCTATTTTATTATTTTAAATTAAGATGTGGGGACAAATGTGTCACCCATTTTATAACTCCGACATGGATTCAACTTCAAATATTTTAGTGTTTTTATTATTATGACCATGACCTAAGGAAATCTATCTGACAACTTTTATCACAGTACTTGAAAATTGCCTAAGGCCGAAACCAGGTAGTGAAAATAAATAAAACTTTCAGTCAAATGGCGGTCAGCTCTTTAAAAAAAAATTATAAGACTCTGAGACTCCTGACGCCTACAAAATCAGAACATATCTTTGCTTTGTTTTAATTTGTTATGCTAATTACAGCTTTTCTGATCAGATGAAGCGCCATCTGTCAGACATTTTTTGAACTTTCGTTTTTATTTTGGTTCTAATAACACCCCATGTCATTCCAAGCATGCGTATCAATTTGTACCTCTCTATCTATATTATTCCGTGATTTATCAAGTTTTAAAATTTATACTGACTTTTTGATCACCCGGTATATCTGTATTTGCGTACACATGCCTATACCACTTCCTTTGGCACTTCAGTGTGTATATCACTGTATTCTGTGACATAACAGATACATAATCCGTATGTGACGTAATTATTATAACTCTGGAATTGTATGGTACGCAGCGCGACACTCGTTCAAACGAGAGAAATGTGTTGCTTCCTTTTCAGAGGGCCATCCCAGTCATCGTGTACCTGGCGTTTCACTGAAAGCCTGCTGAACATGGACGAACTGCCTGAAATGAATAAACCCATGCTGTGAGGGGAGGGGGCTGAAGCGAAAGACACGGAATGTCTTAATAGACGCTCTGACAGCGTCTTCAAAGATGGATATTCTCTCAACTCATAAATCTGTAGCTGTACATAAACTGGTCAAATCAATTATGGGGTCGTTTGAGACATCTAGGTTCTAAGGTATTGTCGTCGGCAGAATGGAATTTAAATCGTGTAGAGACAACATATTACGGCAATCGAGAAAGTTGCCGAGAGTGGGTTGGTGTTGACGTGTGTTTACTATGAATGATGTGTTTCCCATTAAAACCATGACAGCGTTTAGTCATCGGGAACTGGGTGGAGGTACATCAGGATTGGAGTCGCGGCTAATGGCCCCGCATTCTGTCCACAGATGAGTCAAGATTTCGTGTTCAGCCGCACAATCGTCGTTCCCACATCAGGAGAGAATGTGAAACTCAGAACAATCCTGCTTATGTGCAGGAAAAATCGCCAAAAAAAAAAAAAAAAAAAAAAAAAAAAAAAAAAAAAAAAAAAAAAAAAAAAAAAAAAGTTCAAATGTTTGTTAAGCTTATGGGACTTAACTACGGGGTCATCAGTCCCTAAACTTACAAACTACTTATGAACTACTTACGAACTAGGACGGCACAAATATCCATGCCCGAGGGGGGATTCGAACCCCCGACTGTAGTGGAAAAATCGCCATATCATAGTGGTGGAGCACACAAGATCATCCTGCAGACATTTATTTAAGGATCTAGGGATCTACACTGTAGCTTCACAATATATACATATATATATATACACTCATAAAATTTGTTATTAACAGTCCAACCCAGTTCAAAATTAATAGCAGTGCGCATAGTTACAACACTAGGGGTAAGGGTGATATTCAAAGTCAAATCTAACTTTGGCACAGAAAAGAGTGAATTATGCTGTCACAAAAGTCTTCGGTCACTTACCAAGTAGCATCAAAAGTCTGACAGATAGCCAACTAGTATTTAAAAAGAAATTAAAGGAATTTCTGAATGGCAACTCCTTATACAATGTAGATGAATTTTTAGATAAAACTTTAAAAATATATATAAAAATTAAAAAAATAAAAATCAATGAAAAATCTTTAAAATATTGATTGTCATGTATAGACAACATTTACTAAAATGACACGTTCCACATCATTACGAAATGTCGTATACAGGTTGTCCCAGCTATCTTGTCCACCCACAATATCTCTGGAACAACAACAGGTATTGGAAAACGACTTTCACCGGTATCAATGTACGGCTGGGGCCCATGAATGTGTTTTTTTACACAAACTTATGTTTTTTAAATGGACACCCTATATTTTTTCTTCAGCAATCCACAGCATGACAAATCACATAAACAATGGCGTTGATTGCATCGCAATATTACAATTACATCCCGAGATATTGCGACGCGAAGTTGACGCTTGAAATACGCGAAACGCGCGGCTAGCGCTCGTCCTGAGCAGCATGGGGTTCTCGCCTGAGTCTCAGGACGTGCGCTAGCCGCGCGTTTCAGGTATTTCAAGCGTCAACTTCGCGTCGCAATATCTCGGGATGTAATTGGAATATTGCGATGCAATCAACGCCATTGTTTATGTGATTTGTCATGATATGGATTGCTGAATAAAATATAGGGTGTCCATTAAAAAAAAACATACGTTTGTGTTAAAAAACACATTTTCTTCGTTTTAGAATGTTTCCAAATATGTATATCCATGGACCCCAGCCGTACATTGATACCGGTGAAAGTCGTTTTCCAATAGCTGTTATTGTTCAAGAGATTAAGATATTTTGGGTGGACAAGATAGCTGGGACACCCTGTAAAAGCTGTGTGTGTGTTGTAGATGTTGAACCTATCGTTAAATCAGACAGCAAATTGTTCATTAACACAGCAATTTGGTTTAATTATGGCCCTGATATTGATGTATATACTATTAAATAAGAAACAGTGCATTAAACTGATTATGTGCGCAACGGATATTTTTAAACACAAAACAACTGTGACAAGTCACCATTTGAAACACACACTGACTATACTCAAAATTTTTGACTGCGAGAAAGATATTAAAAAACCACAAATCACTTTCTTAATGCTTGACTGTGACAATTTTATGCAGATCAGTTTCTAATTATTGAAATTTAGTATCATAGTCAATTAACTATCATTTACTATGGCACCAACAACGAAATCTGTTCAACAATATTATTAAAATCAATACTGCACTTTAAATCCACTAATAACTAATTATCAAATGAAGGAAGTAGGTTAATTTTCTAACTACGTAAATGAAACAGGAAAGAAAGGTCAAGTTACTTATTACTAATAATCAGCATTACATTACCTACTTAATACAACTTCTGACTTGCTGGCAAAGCAGCCTCTGCTCTACATCGGAGCCATACACACAACTCAACCGCTCTCTAAGCGAGCTGAACCACAAGTGCTACTCTCTCTCAGCGCGAGCTACAATGCTATGCAATACATGATCTTTGCCAAAGATGAAACTTCACAGAGTTAAGTGCACATATCGATACATACAGTAGAAGCGATATTATACATTTTCTTGCAAGCAAGTTACTCGATACAAAACAGGAGGCACAATATTGGACATTTTCTTACAAAAATAATTTTTTATGGACACGTTTCACCTGTATATGATCTATGGTACAAGTATTAATCTAATCTAATCTAATAGTATGGGAAGGAGTCACTATTAGCAGACGTAGGGACTTTTATGTCGTTCGGAATGGCATTTTGACTTCTTAGAGATATAGAAACGAGATCCTTCGACGTTTTGTTGTGTCCTACGCTTATTGAAAACCTCATACTGTCCGTGCCAGGCAGGTGTGGAACTGTAATGGCTGTCAAAGGTTAACATACTACATTATAGGGCAACGAGAATGACGTTTGTCACCATTATGTAAGCCGCAAGGCGCCTCTCTGTAAGTAAACGCCCTGTAAACCTCAAGTATATAATGCGCTGCAAGTGAAGACAGCAAAATATCGTACTGTATCACATACAAATTACAGTTGTAAGCAATGAATAAAATACGATAGTATATGTCTGTTGTGTATGATATCTCTCAAGATCTCCTTATTGTTTTGAGCAGTCTGTTACATAACAAAGCCTTTCTGCTCAGCTTGTCTGTCTGTCCTCGATAAACTCAAAAACTAGTGAACAGATTTTCATACGGTTTTCTACAATCGACAGTGTGATGCATCAGGGAGGTTTAGGTGCATAATTCATTAAGGTGCATGGCAGTGATTGAGTGTAGCGAGGAAATATCAGCAGATGAGTGCAATAAATATTTATTAGGGAAAGCTATATATCCTGCGACTTACGAAAATTACCGTTCGTGTGACAATGCGGTTATCGTTTCATAATGTATAGGATAAACAAGAGGTACTTTTTAATCTTACATCATTGTCAATGTATCAGGCTGCTACGACGATACGACAGAAACAAATTCTGACTTATATATGGTTTGCTACCGCGCAATGCCGGGAGGGTTGCTACTAAATAATAAATTACAGAGTTATGTTCCTATCAATTCTGCAGGCATCTACGATGTCAGAAAGCTTAGGCACATCTCATGAAGCAACAGTATTTTTACATGTTGAAAATATAAATGTTAATGTTCACAATATCTGAAAGAGCAAAATTAAACTTACAGTTACCAAGTTCTGAATCCATCTTGCGAATTCAGTAAACCATGTCATACATGATAGTTTATTACCTCTCTCTATCACCTTGAAAGTGGCACATTTTTGTCTATTCATTTAAGAATTTATTACACATATTATATCAACAGTTTGTAATGTTGGGGTCCTGCAGAGTTAAATATGTCACTTAACGACATTACATAACTTGTATTAATTCCAAATCGCTGCTTTAATTTTTCTATATTTATTTAACGATGGGCGTTTCGGCTACAAAGCAGTCTCCAGGTAAGCTGTAATTATATAATATAAATATCGTGGGATAATGGAAAAGTCACTAGATACGATATTTACATAAAATTTTGATTTTACATACTTCTTGTAATTTTGTTTTCCATACATAATCGTTGTCATGTCACCAGTATGATACAGTTATAATGTACTGTAAGAAATTTCTATAGTTTTTATCTGCTGGTGTATGACAACGATATTTTATGGTCACAATAATTTGTTTATGTTCATATCAACGATATATTAATCAGTTCAAAGTGTGTATTAAGTTGTGTCTCTGATTATGATGGGCAACGATATTGCCCGCCTCCAACGGTTTGTTTACCAATGATTATTCTAAATTATTTTCGTATATCATTAGTAAACAAACTGTAGGAGGCATGCAATATTGTTGCCTATCATAATTTAATACACGCTTTGAACTCATTAATGTATAGTAGATACAAATATAACAAGTTATTGTAATCATAAAATATCATTGGCATACACCAGCAGATAACATGTATAGAAATTTCTTACAGTACTTTATTGCTGAACCATATTGGTGATCTGACAACGATCTTCTATGGAAAACCACATTACAAGAAGTACGTAAAATCAAAATTTTATGTATATATCTTAACCTGTGACTTTTCCATTATCTCACGAAATTTATATTACTCAATTGCAGCTCACCTGAAGACGACTTTGTACCCGAAATGGCTATCGTTAAATAAATATAGAAATATTAAAGCAGCGATTTGGAATTAATACAAGTTACCACTTTCCACTTCTTTTAGCTCTGGCAGTATTGCTGATGTGAAAAATACCGAGTAGCACCGTGGTTAGGAACCAACGTTAAACTGTAAGTCCCCCAATAACTGGCTGAGTAAGTCAGTTCGAAGGTCGGAGGAAGGCAACGGCATACCACCTCCAAACAGGACCAAGCCTAGTAAAGCACTGTGGTGTTCAAACCAATCTTCGGATTGTTGACAGCTTTTTTACATATTATATCAATTTGTTATGGAAATATAATCAGATCATCGTATCCTGCACAGTGAGTCAGCAATTGTAAACTGCATGATATGCACCTTTTGTCCTCTCGTTCGTGTAACTACGAGAGTGAGTCAGTAAATAAGTCACAAACTGACGTAGACACATCAGTACTGCGTTTACTAGACTGAAAACTGCTGTATTTTTCAGCTGACTGCACCTGTAAATTCAAAGATTCGTTCTATAGTTAGAGAAGTCTATAAAAGCCTGGAGCTTGGAATTTTTGTGGCAGCGTTTGCATCCTATAAGTGACGCTCTTGAGCGGTAACTTTATTTGGCTCCTTAAACTGCTGCATCCCACAAGACGAATGTGTCGCAGTAGTTAGAGAAATAATCCTACACACTTCGCAGTGCTGGCGTGTCTACCTCAGTTTGCGACCTATTTGCTGATTCGCTATCGTATTTAATGAATATTGTCCATTTTGCCAGTATCTTTACGTAAATATTGCGTAGTATGAGTGGTCAAGCTCATGAAGGCCGGTTTGTTTATTTATTCATTTCATACATTATTTGTACTGAAGACAGTCACAAAGTGACTGTATATTTAAAACTTTTCTACTTAATATTGTCAAACTGTTAAGTTAGTGTGAAAGTGGGCAACGTTAAGTCAAGACTAACCCTTCATATTAAGAAATATGATACTTCTGAAGGGGATGGAGATCTGCCAATGATGGAGTGGTTATGGCGGAAAACTGCTGTTGTCAAGTAAAATACTTAAACGGTTCGTGGAGAGAACTCCTTGGTGCTGTTAAGAACACTTTGGAAGAAGGAGGACCTGCCTGGCTAATTGAAGTCGTTTATTTGCGGCACTGCTAGAATATTGCGCGGCGAAAGGCCCTTTGGCAAGGGCTGATGAGTGGCAGTCTAAGAACTTTAACTTTCTCCAATTCCATTACGGAATTGTAACTGAACAGTGTACGTGATTCTACAGAAGAATTTACGAGTGTTCGTATGCTATTCGTCGGCGTAAACTCTGAACAATTTTGAGCCGACAATTATTTTGTGTTGTGTGATCGCGGCATGAAATTGCCGCCTGAGCATCGTCAATGTTTTCTTAGTTGGGTATATGGCTGCCATTCTCATAACGCAATTTCCACTTATGTTTCGATTGTTGCCTACATCGTTTGCGAACGTTATAATATAACCTCTTTTATTGATTAAACACAGGTACAAGGGACTATTTGCTGCTATTGCACTTGTTGGACATGAAAGCAGACGTGTACAATCCGACTCTAAGACAACATCGAGCCATATTTCTTTAACAGAGCCATACATATGCCAATACATGTGAGTGTGGGCCAATGCAGCGTAGTTAGTTGAACACGCGAAGTTAACGCAGAGTTGCAGTACTAACTAATGATAATCAAATTAACGTTAAGTTTCGAACATATTTTAGCCTATGTTACAGTGTATGTTACAAACGTACGCAAGTGCAGTACTATGAAATTTACCCGAGCAAACAAGAAGAATTTATATCTGAGCATCATAACAGGACAAAAGCGTAGCGCTACACGGCTTTTGTCAGGTGACTGGAAGAAAAGACCTTGAATATTATGGGGGGACCAAGCAGTCGTCTTTGTTAACAGGCAGCGGATCAGATGCCTCATCACGTGCTCTGAAGCAGAGAAAGTTGTGTATTGGAAGGGACAATAAATAAGTCATATAGTGACGTCCCAATGCCACGAAAGAAATCACGGCCAAATGAATGGAAGGTAGTTGGAGAAGGCACACGAGACTAAAGTTCCAATCAGAATTCATGAAGCGAAATATATTAGAAAATACCTGTCTTCTGTTTATCCTGTTTAATGTGTTAACATTCAAAGTGTTATGGAAAAATATGGACGAAAGTAAAATGTTACTTTTGAAGAGTCAGAAAGCCAGGTCTGGGACTCAGATTAAACCGTATATACCTTTCACTGTAAGGTGTGACTAGTGTCCAACCTGTTGCTCTTCAGTCAATAAAAACTATTCTCGTATTGTACAGTTCTAGTTTTTACAGTGATTTTGAATTATTTTATTCATAAACTATTCACTTAATCTACTACTTTCATCAGTGGTACCTAAAAATTGCGTTTATTAACAACGTAAGTCCACCATATACATTAATATATTGCGCAAAAATACAAGTAGTCATTACGTTAGGTCACTTGTCTTTCACTCGCAGTGGAACACAGTTTTTACTTATTATCTAAAATACTAAATGAGATGAAATTCGGGGCTTCGATTAGTCCCCTCGCAAGAAATAAAATAACCAGACAATTTTAAGTAGGACTGGCGCGCCGAAGGTTCAGAGAATCTGACCATAAGGAAATGGAAAGTGGGAGCCAATATTGAAGGCCGGTGCACTTTGCTTTGCAGGAGCGCTCACTTCCTAGGGAGAGGGTGAAAGGGAGCAAGAGCTGGGGATATGAAGTATTTTTTAACATTTTGGAGGAGCTGCCTTTTAATACTCAGAACGTTTCAGTTCATATCCCGCAAAAGCTTAACCCTGTGGCTAAAATAATGACTTCTCATCATTTACACATTTTTTCTCTATTCCTGAGTATGCGTGCCCATGCTGTTCGGAAACAGCACAGACTATGCACGTGTCGTAGAAATCGAAGGTCAGCAACAGTTTTATGTGCTGTGGAGGTTGGACCAGACAATCCTATCACAACTAAATACCAAGTGTAATGTTCTCACAGTGGCAGGGGCTTTACTTCATTGTAGCTTAGCCATTTACATTAAAATACTTGTAACTTATACACGCAAATGTTTCTCGTAAATCAATTATTGTACACCTCGTCAAAATGCCTACAGTAGTTTCTGAGGTTTATGATAGATTATGAATGCAATGTAAGACTGTAATGGCGAAAATTATTTTTGGGGTGATGTACTTACGAATTATCAGTTTTTGCATGTTTTCTATTATTTGTCCTGCGAAACCTTTTTATTTACTAACTAGCTGCTCCCCGCGGTGTTACCCGCGGTTCAATAGGCATACATTAAAGTGCCAAGAAAGGGCATAAATAACTACATGACTGTTTGCGACATTGTTAGTACGGAATATATAATTGTCTTGGAACGGATGGAGAGCCAAAAATCTATTGCAATACGTCCCTGTAAACGACGTTTCGAGACTTCTTGTTCTCAGAGTATACGTAGAGATTTGTAGCTCTCGATACACGGGAGCAGCCTACGTAGAGCTGTCCGTGCGAGAAACATGGGGTGGCCAGATGAATACCTGCCACTTTTAATGTTTGTCCTTGACTCTTGTTTATAGTAATCGAGAAGGCCACTTTCAATGGAAACTGTAACCGGTTAACCTGGAATGGCAAGTTTGTTGGGATGATGGGAATTCGTGGTATTAATACAGTCTCTCTCTTGGCTCCACCGGTGATGATGGTGGCCTGCACGATATGCCTTCTCAGGTCCGTGATGCGTAACCTGGTGCCATTGCATAATCGTGGTGCATCCAAGTTACGCATCAATAAAACAGGCACACCCACCTTCAGCTCCAACTTGTGGGATGGCACCCCTGACAGTAAGTAAGTACAATACCAACAATACAGTAATCGAAAACAAATGCCAAGTAAAGGAACACAATAAACAGCAAACCTAACCGAGAAATGTAACGAAATAAACAAACCTAACGGAGAAAAGTAAAGAGATAAAAAAGACATCTAACGGAGAAACGAACTGTTGAGATCCTACAAATGCAAAGCGAACCAAAAAAAGAACTAAATGCAAACGTTCGAATGCTATAAATAATCGAAATCACCAAAGAAACTATTATTCATTGAAATCCAAAGAGAATGCAATTTTAAAGAATTACGATAACATCACAATGTTCGAACATCTATAAAGTTTCATATGTTACCTGCAGCGTACCGCCTGCCATCTGTTGAGTGCATTTGCTATAACTTTCGTTGCAGTTTACGTACGCTATTTATACGTGGCAGTTCGCGCTTTGTACACAAAATAGGGCTTGGTATCTAGATCCCATTCTACACAGAACGTCAATGTTTTTTCTTGCCATGGTACTTAGAGCATATTTTATTTAAAGTCTTCAATGTATATACATACTTCCTTCATTTGTTACAACAAATGAAAATGAATGCGGCATAAACGCCAACATTCAGATTTCTTGTGTATGTAATTATATATCAGTTAAGCCGTTTTGGCAGTATCCAAGAATCTTTTTGTATACTCGAAAGTATAAAAGATAACAATAACAAAGAAAAAAAATGTCACTACAGCAGGACCCGAACCATTGCCCAAAATAACGGAAAGTTATTACATGACGCGTTAACCCCCGCGGCTAAACATGACATACGCTAGAATATTCTTCTGCTGTTGTATTAGAAGCTTCTTACAACCGTTACGTATTTCTATGGATATATTTCAAATAAATAACTTGTAATAAACATTTTGAAAAGTAGCCTATGTCCTAATCCAAGACATAAGAAATCTCTATATGAAATTTCATCTAAATCAGTGCTGTAGTTTTAGCGTGATGCGGTAACAAACATAGAAACTTTCGCATTTATAATACGTATGGGATGCCACGCTTATATATATGCAGGGCTGGCGCAAGCCCAAGTGCCGCCCCGTGCGAGCTGCTAAATTGCCGCCCCCCCTTTTTTTAAAGTTTGTGGAATGTTATTTAAAGAAGTCTGTAGGAAATGTCAGCAATCAATCGCAGTCTCAAAGCTTTTAATATGTGTTTACATCTAAACCGTCATGTTGACAGTTACGTTCAGCATGACGGTATAGATGTAAACATAACTCAAAGCATTGAGAATAGCCACACTGTCTGAACTCTATATAGATCTGGATAATAAAAACAAAAATTGCGACTGATTGGTGACATTCTCAACAGATTTGTACAAAACAGTCGTTGGGTACCAACTCAAAAATTTAGGCAAACCTGATTGAAGAAATCTAGCTAATTTTAAGAACCCTTGTGAATTTACAAATATGTACAAATGTGTGTGACATCTTATGGGACTTAACTGCTAAGGTCACCAGTTGCTGAGCTTACATACTACTTAACCTAAATTATCCTAAGGACAAATATACACACCCATGCCCGAGGGAGGACTCTAACCTCCGCCGGGACCAGCCGCACAGTCCATGACTGCAGCGCCTTAGACCGCTCAACTAATCCCGCGCGCCATGTACTTGGAGTTAACGTAAATCAACATTTTTCAGTGATTGTGAACAGATAATGTATTCAACGGAAAACAAAATATATTTACAGTTTAACGATAATTTAGTTTGAAAAATAATACTTACAATAACTATTGAATGTTTAACAAAATAAGAAACAACACAGTAAATAACCAAGATACTGATCATAATACAAGAATTAAAAAAAAAAATGCTAGACGAATCGAACCTTCCTGGCTTTTACTTGTGCAAACTCTTTCACACGATCTGTATAATTTAAATCCTCTGCAAGCTCGTGTTCCATCGATATTGTTGCAAAATCATTCAAATGGGTTGGGTCATCGTTGATCGGAGGTATGTCTTTATCAATTTCAGTTTTGAGAAACTCCTCTCTCCACTCGCAACTGTCACTGGGAGTGTTAGGAGAATTCTCAGAGCAATGTTAACATTAGAGCAAAAATTATGTCTTCCTATAAACTTCAGAGTCTCTTTAGGACCTATTCCAGGTTTCAACAAAGTTGATAGCACTTTTAGTTCTTCCCTCCACTCCAGTGCATCAGTGTCGTTTGACTCATGATCTTGAAAAATCGCTCCGAGGTTTCTACACTTTGTATCCAGGCTGTCAGGAGGTGCATTCTTCAGCTCACCAATGTCGTAGAGAAAATCAAAATAAACACAATGAGATTTCAGTTGATTGAATCTCTTATCCAAAGATGCGTATGCTATATCTAAAACATAATAGTAGAATTCAATCTTGTAACGTTTTGTTAGGTCATATGTTGTCTCATGCCTTTCTTGACAGATAAAGTGTATTGGCTTCTTACTTCGTCGCCAGGAAACACTTATCCTCAGTAACGTTAGATCTTCTAGCTCTAATTCTGTAGCCAATTCTTTGGAATCCGTCAAGAGAGACACAAGCTTTTCTTCTGTTCTGCAGGTCTCAAAACATGCTTTCCTTTTTTCATGCATTTCCTCGGCCTCAGAAACTTTTATGTCAATTATCTGGAGAGTCTTACTGACTACCCTGATGTAAAGCAGAACGTCGTAACAGATTACTAGAGAAGTGAGAAAGATGTAATTTTTTTTTTATTTGATTCGCAAGTTACGTCGCTTCGTGAGCGGTCATGCCATCGAATTCTTCTGATATGCAGCGCGGCAGTAGCTGACCTGTCTGGAGCGCCACGTTGCGGATCGCGCGGCCTTCCCCGTCTGAGGATCGAGTCATTCCTCCGACATGGGTGATTTGTGTTGTCTTTAATATAAGTTAGTTCATAAGTAGTTTGTACGTTTAGGGACAGATGACCCCGCAGTTAAGTCCTATAAGCGTAACAAACATTTGAACTTATTTTTCTTCTGATATCTGAACCAGTGCATCATAAACGCCTCCATTGTTTTGTGTGGTCTAGAGGTTCAAATGTTCAAATGTTTGTTACGTTTATGGGACTTCATTGCGGGGTCATCAGCCATTAAACTTGCAAACTACTTACAAACTTCCTCTACTAAAGACAGCACAAACATCCATGCCCGAGGAGGGGTTCGAACCCACAACGGAGAACGGCCTCGCGCATCGGAGCATAGAGCCTCAATTCGCTCGGCCACTCCACTGCAGCCAGACGAGAGGGCATGTTGCTAAAAGACCGTACTATATCGGGTTTTCAAAAAAAGTTCAAATGTTTGTAAATCTATCGGACCAAACTGCTTGGTCATCAATCCGCAGCTTACAAACTACTTAAACCTAGGTAAACTAACCTAAGGACAAACGCACACACACCCATGCCCAAGGGAGGACTCGGACCTCCATGGCGAGCAACCGCGCGCTCCGCAGCGAGACGCTTTAGACCGCTCGGCTACTCCACCGCGGCTATCGGGTTTTCATCGGAATCAAAGAGACCAGTAGTTTGCTCAGATGAAACATGGATTCACACGCATTATACAGTCAATAAATGTTGGCAAAGTAATAGTCTGCGAGTAATATTATCAAAAAAATGTGCTGGTCAGTTTAATTGTTGTTCATTCAGGCGGAGACAGGAGTTTCATGGCTCAAAAACCAAAACTTCCGACTATCACTCAGAAACAGCAAAATTTTCCAAAAATACGTCGAAACCCAACTTATGTCAGGCTTACTACCAGTGTCTTTATCCTTCAGGCATTGCATGTAACCGCAGTATCGAACATTGCATTCGAATTTCCAAATTAGATTTCGTCTTCTGCAAAATTAGTTGTGAGTAAACGCACGGCGCTTAACAGCGCTCCACTCATAAAAATACTGGCGTGTACGCCAGACTGCTTTCCCGTCTCTTTTCCTCCGATGTAAACACGACGGTGCTGTCACAGGACGCGGCGGAACAGCAGCGCGTACTGGAGCGCCGTGTTGCGGTGCGCGCGGCCGTCCGCCGTCGGAGGTTCGAATCCCCCCTCGGGCATGGATGTTTGTGTCGTCTTTTGTATAAGCTAGTTCATAAGTAGTTTGTAAGTTTAGGGACTGATGGCCCCGCAGTTAAGGCCCTTAAGCTTTACTAACATTTGAGCATTTCTTGCTGCCGCAGTGGCGAGGAAGAATTTAATCCTCCTCCGTCTCCTTGTTCAAGAGGGGCGGCCCGCAGGTAGTCGAGGCGCCATGCCACTGTTTCCGAAGCCGCTCCCTCCGAGGTTTGGTTTCGAATGCCCTCTTGGGCATGAATGTTGAGATTGTCCTAAAATATATATAAGTAATAATAATAATAATAAAATAAAGAAAAAAAGGGCGGCAGATTTGCCGCCCCTCGGAAAGTGTCGCCCCGTGCGACCACACGTTTCGCACGTGCCTTGCGCCGGCCCTGTATATATGCCTGCGTGTTTTATAACCATCTTTATTGAGAAACACAGCGGAACATGACGGATTATAAATGAAGGTAGATTAGTTTTTCAGGCAGTGTTTGATGGTGGAAGGATATACTAGGAAATACATCAAACAGTTTCGGGAGAGCCGGCCGCAGTGGTCGTCTGCGGCGCGCCAGTCACAGTCTGCACAGCCGCTACGATCGGGGCTCGAACCTCCCCCCCCCCCCCTCGGGCATGGATGTTTGTGTCGTCTTTAGTATAAGGTAGTTCATAAGTAGTTTGTAAGTTTAGGGACTGATTATCCCGCAGTTGAGTCCCTTAAGCTTAACAAACATTTGAACATTCTTAGTTTCGGAAGAAGCCATACCGTCAATAGCCTTAAGCATTGTGTAGAATTTACTAAGAACTTTGTGTAGGCGATAGGCATTTGAATCACTGGCTTCCCAGACAAGGTATAGATGTAACGCCTTGTCTATAAAGCGGTTACTGGAGATTGAGTCCAAGGACGAGTGAGAAACGCTATCCTACAGTGTACCTGAAGGGTATGAGAACATTCGGGGAATGCCTACAACTTGTTGGCCACAGATACACACGAATTTCAACGCTTCAGAATATGAATCCTTGTATCAAGCACTGTGCATTCTCACCTGGGAACATCATCAAAGTGCCCGATGAGGTGAACAGGCGACTCTGAGTTTGTGTATACTTCCTCGTAGCCGATATCGCGAGTTGCTGTACTTGGACGCCCTTGTCTACACTCAGGCCAATGTGGAATTGTAAGTTAAGAAATTTTTGGAAGGAACATACAGTGTTCTGTAGGCCAACAGAACGATTACGATAAGGCTATTAACTGTGTGTATTAAGGTTCTCTACTTTGTAATGGCATTCCAGCCATTTTTATAATCTGCTATGACAATCTAAGACGCGGCAGAATATTCGTGTGCACTGAAGCACCCTGCGGCGGTGCGCGCGGCCGTTCGCCGTCGGAGGTTCGAGTCTTACCTCGGGCGTGGATGTTAGTGTTGTCCTTAGCATTAGTTACTCTAAGTTAGTGTAAGTAGTTTGTAGGCCTAGGGACTGATGACAAGCGTAGTTAAGTCCCTGAGATTTACAAACATTTGACCTTTTTTGACAATTTAACCAAAAATACACTATTTTAGCAAGTATAATAGACCTATGTGAGGAAAATGCAGTGTAATTCACACTTTTCCATAGTTCCCCAGAATCATGTGCTGTTTATTACATATACTTGTTCGATCCTGTCCAATATTCTGCATTTGTCATAGAAGATGAAAGAGCAAAAAACTATTCTTATATACCTTTTCTTCTTTAACTATAACTATCGTATGATGTTTTTCAGTGGTAATTTTATGAAGGATGTAGCGTACTACATACGAAATCAGGCTTTGTAGGTAATGTGTCTTAAATTCAGCTACATTGATAGAATGACTCTGGTTACTGAGTGCGATACGTAAAACCATGTTTGTGTTAATAATTACGATGAAACAGATTGTGGATATGTGCAGGTGACCAACATCTGGACGGAGCGGGAACAGCCATGCGGTTGTAGGCGCCTGCTCGCGCCGGAGGGTCGAGTTCTCCCTCGGGAATGGGTGTGAGTGTTGTGCTTAGATTGGTATAAGTTAGTTTAAGTAATCTGTAAGCCTAGGGACCGATGACCACAGTATTTGATTTTGGGCCAACATCTGGAGGATACCTGTAGAATAGTGGCAAGTAGTCTGATAAGATTGACTTCTTGATCCCAAAAACCACTCCTCAACAGGTGTCTCATTGTACGAGACACCGCTTTAGATTTCGGCTAATTCATCAAAGGCATAGTACGTAATCATTAAAGCTACACCAGCAGGATGCAAACTGCATGTCTTTGTGATATGATGTTAAAACGTTTGTAAACCTATTGGTCCAAACAGCCATGGTCATCAGTCCCTAGGCTTACAAACTACTTAAGCTAACTTACACTAAGGTCAACGTACAAGTCAATGCCCCAGGGTGGTTTCAAACCTCTGGCTGGATCGGCCGCCCAGTCCCTATCATGACGCTTTACACCACGCGAACTTTGCGCGCGGCCTCTTTGGAATAACTCCCACTACACATCTCTCAACTACAAATATATCACTTCTTTTACTGCCGTTACCTGTATCTCAAGTGATTAAAATTGCGCCACTCTCTCTGATACTCTTACTAAAGGATAGAAACTAGGTGACTGAGATAACTTGCAATACACACCTGAACTACAATCACATCAATGCTTCTATTGCCATTGCCTGCATCTCTTTGCAGTGAGTGACGATGATATATTCTGTACACAAATTTATATCGGTAATATTGTAGTTACCTGCACGTGCTACAGTTGTAATTCCATATATAACTGTGGCGTCTGTTCCGAAAGCACAGACGTCACTTCTGATCCTGCAGTTGTTATTATTTAATATTCACAGAATATATGACATCAACTGCGATTGGGCAAAGCTGAAAATGTGTACCCAGCCGGGATTCGAACCCGGGTCTCCTGCTTTCTAGGCAGTTGCGCTGCCCCCTACACCACTGGGGACACAGTGATCACCGCACCTGCTCAGGTAGTCCTTGCAGGTGCGGTGATCACTGTGTCCCCAGTGGTGTAGGGGTCAGCGCAACTGCCTAGAAAGCAGGAGACCCGGGTTCGAATCCCGGCTGGGTACACATTTTCAGCTTTGCCCATTCGCAGTTGATGTCATATATTCTGTGAATATTAAAGTTGTAATTCCGCCTCAGTGGAGGTGCATACAGAACTTTCCAAAATTCCGATTCTATCCACCAACTCAAACACACCAGTTTAAGATCTGATAGTGAAGCATTAAAAATAGCGGAGGAGATATCACAGCCAGGGTGGCCGACATCAGCCCACAACTTCCATGTTAATAACTTGGTATACTCTTGTTTGGTAATAAAATTTGGAACGTTGATTGACAACATGAGCAGGTATGGATCATTTCAAAAGGGAGACACTACTCCGAGATTATGTCGTAATCAACTAGCTCTAACGAACAGACTAGTCACAACGATTGAAATCCATGCTGAGTGCGCCACGAACTCGTTACTGGAAACTGGGTCGAACACTCGGGAAGTTACGCGTTATTTACTGCCGACACTCTACCACACAACAGGTGGACTTATGTGGTATAGAGCCAGAGCGAACTAGAACACTGAATGGCATCCTGTGGTACTCAGTAACGAGTGTAGCTTCTTGGTGTAGAACAGCAACCAGCCACAATTGATTTTATTATACGTTATTTATGAAGTACCATTACCGGTTTCGAATATTATACATTCATCTTCAGATGGTATATGCTTTCTAGACATCTGGTGTTAGTTTAGTGTTGAATTGTCCTAGGACATACAGAATTTATAGTTATACATGTGTAAAAAATCATTGATTGTGTTCTTGGCTTGTTTTAGCACGAAATAAAATGTAACGTCATGCCGAATGCTGTAGTTTTACTCCATAAACAGCGGAAAAGTAGGTAAGCGAGAAACTTTTTTTTACTTCAATCATTTTGCTATGGTTCTTTAATAAAGGTTTGAAATTATGTTTTAAGTTTGTTGCAAGTCGCTAAATACGCTCTCATTCTCATACAGCGTATTTATAAAGTCTCGCCGCATTATGTGGCAGTTTTTTGCGATTCCTGTTGTTTATGACGTCATATCTTCTGAACGATGTGTCGAATGTTATTCTTAACCCTGCAGAAATTGTTAACTCACGGTAAGGACGTGTGTATCAAATTTGGTCGTAATCGGTCCAGTGGTTTAGGAGAAAATCAGCTGCATTGTCGCTAAATGCAGCCGTTTTTACTCGCATCTCATTCTTTATGCCGCCAGATCTCGCAAACTAGGTATCGTACATGATTCTTACACTTACGGTGACCAACGTCATGGATTGAAGCTTACGTGTACAACATGTCATAAACATTGGAAAAAATTGTGGATTTGTTTGCAACACGTTCACACAAACACACATACGGTCGCTCTGCTTTATACAGGGTGTTACAAAAAGGTACTGCCAAACTTTCAGGAAACATTCCTCACACACAAAGAAAGAAAATAGGTTATGTGGACATGTGTCCGGAAACGCTTAATTTCCATGTTAGAGCTCAGTTTATTTCTTCTCTTCAAATCACATTAATCATGGAATGGAAACACACAGTAACAGCACGTACCAGCGTGACTTCAAACACTTTGATACAGGAAATGTTCAAAATCTCCTCCGTTAGCGAGGATGCATCCACCCTCCGTCGCATGGAATCCCTGATGCGCTGATGCAGCCCTGGAGAATGGCGTATTGTATCACAGCCGTCCACAATACGAGCACGAAGAGTCTCTACATTTGATACCGGGGTTGCGTTGACAAGAGCTTTCAAATGCCCCCATAAATGAAAGTCATGAGGGTTGAGGTCAGGAGAGCGTGGATGCCATGGAATTGATCCACCTCTACCAATCCATCGGTCACTGAATCTGTTGTTGAGGAGCGTACGAACACGTCGACTGAAATGTGCAGGAGCTCCATCGTGCATGAACCACATGTTGTGTCGTAGTTGTAAAGGCACATGTTCTAGCAGCACAGGTAGAGAACCCCGTATGAAATCATGATAACGTGCTCCAGTCAGCGTAGGTGGAAGAACATGTGGCCCAATCAAGACATCACCAACACTTTCTGCCCAAACGTTCACAGAAAATCTGTGTTGATGACTTAATCTATGAAGTACAGTACATACTAACGAAACAATTGGGTATTTTATTTTGACAATTGTCTGCACGAATTATTTCAATTTACATTTAAAGAGAAATACTAAAAAGAGCTCTAACATGGAAATTAAGCGTTTCCGGACACATGTGCACATAACATATTTTCTTTCTTTGTGTGTGAGTTATGTTTCCTGAAAGTTTGGCCTTACCATTTTGTAACACCCTGTATATAAAGATTTCATAAATTTTACCCATAATTGTGAGTTCTCTTGTTATACGATGCCATGAGAATTCTGAGCATCGGCTGTTAGAGCGTCACGGCCCATTTGTTTCATGTAACGTGATTTAACCTTAGGCGGCTGCATAGCGTAGCCCATGAATCGTGATCTGGGAGGCCTGGGTCTGAAGTTGGAGCAAACATTGTGACGATTGTGTACTGGTGCGCGATCGTGCATGAAGCACATCTATAATCGCTGCCGACGTGGTACATCCTCCGTGAAGGTGAGCGATACATTTATGAGGAAGTCCAGGTAATCCGAGCCAGTTAACCTTTGTGCTATCACGTATGACACTAGTCAAGTATGCTAATAACCGCAACCAAGCGTCGCGCAGACTTTTATACACTTTGAGTTTCCAGACCCATGTTTAATGGACTTATTTTATTGATTCTATGAGTACTGCCACATGGAAGTATTCGATATTTTTTATCACCGTACGTAGTAGTGTAACCTTGTACACTACTGGTTCCTAGCTCGACCCAAGATATTAAAATAGTTTATTTTAGAAAGGCATTTGGCACTGTGTGAGTAAATACTGCTAGACGGAATTTACGTGGCGCGTCCAGGAAGTAAGTTCCGTTTCGTAATAAAATGAAATTGTACGCAGATACAAAATAAATTTTTATTGCACAAAATTCTACAACTCTTAAACTACTTTTCCACATAAGCGGCGAAATTTTGCAGGCATTTGTCATAGCGTGGCACCAGGTTTTGTATACTTTCTTCATAGAAATCTGCCGCCTGTGTCTTCAACCAGTTGGAAACATCCCATGAAGGCTTTCACGGCCGGCGTCTTCATCAGTAAACACTTCCGGGCTGAGTTGCCGTGGTCTAACTATAAAACTTCCTCTCCCTGACGTTTCGTTCTCGACTACAGAGAACATCTTCCGAGGTTGAGTCGACGACTGGCTGCTGGGGGCTGAGGCCGCTCCTTATATCAGATCGTAGAGGGTGCCACCTCACGTCATGTGGCGTCGATGTGTGGCTGTCTCTGGCTATCGCCTGTTCTCTCGATTGCGAGCAATCGATTGTCACGTGATTTATGCAACGTCGATAGCCATATCTTGTCCAATTTTAATCCTTCTTCTTTACGATTAAAATTGTATTGATGTTTGTGGATTTCAATTGCCTCCCTATTTTCTTAGTAGGGCTGAAAATAGTCTCCAACCGAAACTAGGCCAGTAATTTTCAAAGAAGAAATACTTTTCCAGCTGATGGTTGTTGCTGTCTCCTGATTTTGTGCATTTTACTACATGGGTGAAGTACTCGGTTAATCTCGCTATTTGTATAACCATTTTTCGCAAAGGCCTGTCGCAAGTGGTTTAATTCTTCCTCTAAGTAGCCTGGTTCACAAATGTTATTGGCCCTATCCACTAGTTCTTTTGCCTAGGGTGGTGGTTTGATTTCTTATGGAGGTAGCGATCAGTATGTGTGGCTTTCCTACAGACCTTATGGCCTAAGGTCCCATCCGCCCGTTTGATAACTGAAACATCCAGAAAGTTGAGTTGTCCATTATTCTCTTTCTCCATGGTGAATTTGATCTTTGGGTTGATGCTATTTAGATGCACCAGGAAATCATTCAGATCCTCTTCCTCGTGATTCCATATTACAAAGGTATCATCGACATATCTATACGACTTCGAGGGTCATTTTGGCCGACTGCAGTGCTTGATGTTCAAGATATGAGACCGATAGTCAGCGCAATTGGAGCTCCTACTCAAGAACTGGCCAGACACCTTGCCTCTTTGTTACAACCTTACATAGGCAAAACTGAGAGTCATATTAAAAACTCTCTACATTTCATTGAGAAATTGAAGGAAATTTCTGTCGGTCCTAACGACATTCTTGTCAGTTTTGATATAGTGTCTTTGCTCATTATGGTTCCAGTTGATGAAGGTCTCTCACATATAGCCGATATGTTCCCCTCTGATATAGTGACTTTGTTCAAGCATTGTCTATCCTCGACATATTTTCAGTGTTGTTGTTATGGTCTTCAGTCCGGAGACTGGTTTGATGCAGCTCTCCACCCTACTCTATCCTGAGCAAGCCTTTTCATCTCCTCATAAGAACGGCAACCCACATCCACTTGAATCTGCTTACTATACGCGTCTCTTGGTCTCCCTCTGCGATTTTTACCCCACACACTTCCCTCCAATGCTAAATTTACGATTCCCCGATGTCTAAGAATGTGTCCTACCAAGCGATCCCTTCCTTTAGTCAGGGTATGCCAAAATTCCTTTTCTCACCAATTCTGTTCAGTACCTCTTCATTAGTTATGCGATCTACCCACCTAATCTTCAGCATTCTTCTGTAGCACCACATTTCAAAAGCCTCTATTCTCTTCCTGTCCGCACTGCTTATCGTCCATGTTTCACTCCCGTACAAGGCAACACTCCACACACATGCCTTCAGAAAAGACATCCTTACACTTAAATTAATATTCGATGTTAGCAAATTTCTCTTTTTCAAAAATGCTTTTCTTCCCATTGCCATTCTGCATTTTATATCCTCTGTACTGCGACCATCGCATGTTATTTTACTACCCAAGTAACAAAACTTATCTACCACCTTCATTGTTTCGTTACCTAATCTAATTCTTTAGGCATCGCCTGATTTTCTAAGACCGAATTCCATTATTTTTGTTTTGCTCTTGTTAATGTTCATTTTATATGCTCTCTTCAACACGCTATCCATTCCATTCAACTGCTCTTCCATGTCCTTTGCTGTCTCTGACAGAATTACTATGTCATCAGCAAAACGCAATGTTTTTATTTCTTCCCCCTGAACTTTAATCCCTATTCCAAATTTTTCCTTGCTTTCCTTCACCGCATGTTCGATGTACAAATTGAATAACATCGGAGAAAAGCTACAGCCCTGTCTTACTCCCTTCCCAATTGATGATTCCCTTTCATGCCCTTCTACTCTAATAACTGCGGTCTGGCTTTTGTAGAAGTTGTAAATAACTCTCCTTTCCCTGTATTTTACTCCTGCTGACTTCAGAATTTGAAAGAGTGTATTCCAGTCAACATTGTCAAATGCTTTCTCCAAATCTACAAAAGCTAAAAATGTAGGTTTGCCTTTCCTTGATCTATCTTCTAAGATAAGACGTAAAGTGAGTATTGCCTCCCGGGTTCCTTTGTTCCTCCCGAATCCAAACTGATCTTCCCCGAGGTCAGCTTCTACCAGCTTTTCCATTCTCCTGTAGATAATTCGTGTTAAAATTTTGCAACCATGACTTATCAAACTGATGGTTATGTAATTTTCACACCTGTCTGCGCCTGATTTCTTTGGAATGGGGATTATTACATTTTTCTTAAAGTGTGAGGCATTTCGCCTGTCTCATACATCCTACACACCAGTTCAAATAGTCTTGTCATGGGTGGCTCTCCCAGAGACTTTAGTAGATCTGAGGGTATGTCATCTACTCCTGGGGCCTTGTTCCGACCCAGGTCTTTCAAGGCTATGTCAAATTCATCTCTCAGTATAGTATCTCCTATTTCATCTTGATCTACTTCCTCTTCCCTTCCTACAACATCGTCTCTAAGTTCATTTCCTTTGTAGAGCTGCTCTATGTACTCTTTCCACCTTTCATCTTTCCCTTCTTTGCTGGTTTCCCATCTGAGTTCTTGATATTCGTAGAGTTGCTTTTCTTGTCCCCAAATGTCTCTTTTATTTTCCTGTAGGCGGTATCTACTTTTCCCCTTGCTATACATTCTTCTACAGATTTGCATTTGGCTTCTAGCCACTCCTGCTTAGCCATTTTGCACTTCCTGTCAATCTCATTTTTTAGTCGTCTGTACTCCATTTTGCCTGTTTCATTTACTGCATTTTTATATTTTCTCCTTTCATCAATTAACTGTAGTATTTCCTGTGATATCCAAGGATTTTTTGTAGGTCTTGCCTTTATACCTATTTTGTCCTCTGCTGCCTTCAATATTTCATCTCTCAATGCTACCCATTCCTCTTCTACTGTTTCATTTCCCCCTGTTTCTGTCAATTGTTGCCTAAATCTCCCTCTGAAATTCTCCAGAACTTCACTTTCCTTCAATTGATCTAAGTCCCATCTCCTTATTTTCCTACCTTTCTGCAGTTTTTTTCAGTTTCAGCCTACAGTTCATGACTAACAAGTTATGGTCAGAGTCTATATCTGCCCCTGGGTATGTCCTGCAGTTTATAAGCTGGTTCCGGTACCTATGTCTTACCATTATAAAATCTATCTGATACCTTCCGGTGTCTCCTGGTCTCTTCCACGTATACAACCTTCTTTTGTGATTCTTAAACCACGTGTTTGTTACGATTAAATCATGTTCCGTGCAAAATTCTACCAGGCGACTTCCTCTTTCATTCCTCCTGCCCAGTCCATATTCACCTATTATTTTTCCTTCTCTTCCTTTTCCTACTACCGAATTCCAGTCTCCCATCACAATTAAGTTTTCCTCTCTCTTAACTGTCTGAATAATTTCCTTTAGCTCCTCATATATTTCTTCAATCTCCTCATCATCGGCAGAGCTAGTTGGCATATAAACCTGTACTACTGTTGTCGGTGTTGGCTTCGTATCTATCTTGACAATGATAATGCGATCACTGTGCTGCTCATAGTAGTTTACCCGCATTCCTATTTTCTTATTCATTATCAGTCCTACTCCTGTGATTCCCCCAACTGATTTTGTATTTATAATCCTGTACTCACCTGACCAGAAATCCTGTTCATCCTGCCACCGAACTTCACTAATCCCCACTATATCTAACTACAACCTATCCATTTTCCTTTTTAAATTTTCTAATTTTCCTACCCGATTAAGGGATCTAACATTCCACGCTCCGATCCGTAGAATGCCAGTATTGTCATTCCTGTTGACAACATCCTCCTGAGTAGTCCCCGCCCGGAGATCCGAATGGGGGACTATTTTACCTCCGGAATATTTTACCCGAGAGGATGCCATCATCATATTTCCATACAGTAGAGCTGCATGTCCTGGGGAAAAGTAACGGCTGTAGTTTCCCCTTGCTTTCAGCCGTTCGCAGTAGCTGTGTGGCAAAGCCACATTAGCTGATGTTACAAGGCCAGCTCAGTCAATCATCCAGACTGTTGCCCCTATAACTACTGAAAAGGCTGCTGCCCCTCTTCAGGACCCACACATTTGTCTGGCCTCTCCACAGATACCCCTCCGCTGTGGTTGCACCTACGGTACTGCTATCTGCATCGTTGATGCACGCAAGCCACCCCACCTCGGCAATGTTTGTGGTTCATGTGGGTGGATATTTTCAGTACAATGATGAATTTTATGCAGACCGATGGTGTAGCCATGGGAAGCCCCCTAAGCCCCGTAATTGCTAATTTTTTTCATGGAATATTTTGAACATCAAGCACTGCAGTCGGCCAAAAAAAAAAAAAAAAAGACCCTCGAAGTGGTATCGATATGTCGATGATACCTTCGTAATATGGAATCACGAGGAAGAGGATCTGAATGATTTCCTGGTGCACCTAAATATATAAAATTCCGTGTAGTTGAGGCAAATTTTACATAGGAACCACAAAAAGAAGCATTAATACACGTTTGACGGAGCATAAAAGAAATTGTCGCTTGGGACAGATCGACAAATCGGCAGTGGCGGAACATGTTTTCACGGAAGGAGATCGCGAAATAAAATTTGGTGAGACAAGTGTGCTGGCGAGGACATCACACTAATTTATAGGGAGGAAATTGAAATCCACAAACATCAATACAATTTTAATCGTAAAGAAGAAGGATTAAAATTGGACAAGATATGGCGATCGACGTTGCATAAATCACGTGACAATCGATTGCTCGCAATCGAGAGAACAGGCGATAGCCAGAGACAGCCACACATCGACGCCACGTGACGTGAGGTGGCGCCCTCTACGATCTGATATAAGGAGCGGCCTCAGCCCCCAGCAGTCAGTCGTCGACTCAACCTCGGAAGATGTTCTCCGTAGTCGAGAACAAAACGTCAGGGAGAGGAAGTTTTATAGATCGACCACGGCAACTCAGCCCGGAAGTGTTTACTGGTCAGTTGGAAACAGTTTCTTTCAGCTCGTGAAATTTGGGGGAAGTCCATAGCGAGAGCACTAATTGTAAATCTACGGTTTTCCTGGATCTTGTCATCAATCGCGTGAACCAGTTCTTCTGTAACCATTCTTCATCGTGCACATCACTATGCCCGCCATTGAACTGTCGGACCCATCTTCTCGCCATCGAATCACTCATCGCATTTGGTCCGTAAACATCGCAAATTTGCCGATAAATTTCACTTGGTTTCACTTTCCTCGCATTCAGAAACCGAATCACCGACCTGATTTCACAGGCGGCGGAATTTTCAATCAACACCGACATTTCAAACGAGCACAAGAAAGCGTACGTAACTGACAGCGAATTGAAACGGAACTTACTTTCTGGACGCGCCTCGTATTTCCGCAGGTTCTAGCGTATGAATATGGACTCACTTGTACGGCGTAAAAGGACTGCAAAGTGCAATTAAAGGAAAAAGCTGTATAGCCTCTATGATTAATTATCATTTGTTTTATATGCAATAGTTATAGTCATTATTAATTGAGATTCCCTTCGGAATACGTCTGAACTAATCATGTAAAGCTAATGTAATAGTAGCTTAGTTCTGAATGTTCAAAAAATGTTCAAATGTTTCTAAATCTATGGGACTGAACTGTGTGGACATCAGTCCGTAGCTAACAAACTACTTAAACCTAGGTAAACTAACCTAAGGACAACACACACACCCATGCCCCAGGGAGGACTCGAACCTCCACGGCGAGAAACCGCGCGCTCCGCAGCGAGACGCTTTAGACCGCTCTTCTACTCCACCGCAGCAGTTCTGAATGCAATACTTACTTAACATTACTTTCCGTGTCCGGGTGAGAATATCTAAACTGTCTTCTTCTAAAACTCTGTAGAATTAATGGCGTCGTCATTGCATAAAAGCTGATCTTCCGTTGTGCAAACAACTTCCATCCTTGGGCACATGATTAAATGTTCATTAGTCTGTATGTTTCCGCATTCGTATTGTTCATCTTCAGAATAGCCCCACTTAACCATATTTACTTTGCATTTTGTGACTCCAGTGTTTTTTAAATGACAGCGTTCGGTCTAAGCTGACTCCAAAATATTTAGGCTTGGCACAGTGGCGTAGTCTCACGCCTCTCCATTCTATTGTCTTGATGCCTCTCTATTCCGCAGGTGGAATGCACATACTTAACTTTTTCCGGATTAGGTCGCAGGTGATTTTCTTGATAGTAGTTCCCCAAGGTAGCCAAAGCCTCTGTCAGTTTTCTTTCAACTTCTTCAACCGTTCTTCCTTGAGCAGTAATAGCAATATCATCTCCATAAATGAATCTTCTTATTTCCGGCTGGTGTGGCTGGTCATTTGTGTACATATTGTACAAAGTGGGAGAGAGAACGCTTCCTTGTGGTAGACCATTCTTTTGTCCCTCCATCTGCTTTTCTCCCCTTGAAGAGTTACATAGAATCTACGATTTTGCAGTATGCCTCTTAACATGTAAGTCATGTTATTTCATAGACTTTCGTGAGGAGTCGTTGGTGGTTTACTATATCATTTGCAGCAGAAAGATCAACAAAGGCCGAAGCAGTTAGTAATTTTCTTTCAAACCCATCTTCGATGTGTTGAGTGAGGTTTAGTATTTGACTACAACGTGTTTTCCTTGATCTGAAACCAGCTTGTTCAGGGATAAGTTTTTTTATCAATTTTGGTTGCTATTCTTGACAAGATCATTCTTTCAAACAGCTTGTATAAGTGGAATGTTAATGAGATAGTACGGAATTTTTTTGGTTCGGTTGGCTCTTTGCCAAGCTTTAGTACTGCTACTACTTGCGCTTTCCTCCTCAGTTTCGGAATTTGGAATGTTTCCAAACATCTGTTCATCATCCTCACTAGCCATTCATTATTTTTTGTGCTAAACTTCTTCATTTGTCCAGTTCATATGTAATCAGGGCCCGCTGCTTTATTTTCTTTGAGCTCTCGCACTGTTCTTCCCAGTTCTTCAGGTGAGAATGGAGTGCCTATAGAGTCACTCTCTCCTCCCATGTTTCTCTTGAGATTCAATTTAGTTGCCTTTTGTCTTATCTTCGCATTTAGTAGCAGTTGGTGGGCAATTTGGTTCGGGCTCGTGGAATCATTGCTAACATTTATAAAGCTATGTATAATCTTAAAGAAGAGTTTCTCTTTAATCAGTGAAACTAAGGAATAAATTTCCAAATGTTCTAATAACTTCATGAAGACAACTTCGGAAACGCGTCGGATCGCTGGCCGCGGTGGCCGAGGGGACTGAGGCGCTCCAGTCACGGTCTGCACGGCCACTACGGTCGGGGGTTCGAATCCCCCCTCGAGCAAGGATATTTGTGCCGTCCTTAGTATTAGCTAGTTCGTAAGTAGTTTGTGAGTTTAGGGACTGATGACCCCGTAGTTAAGTCCCATAAGCTATACAAACATTTGAACATTTGATTTGAGCATCGGATCTTCAAGAATTATTTCCTTTAACACAGGGCACGAACTAGCCGGACCTTGTGAAAGGAACAACTTAATTTCTGTATATTCATATCTAAGGACTAATCAATCTGAAGGATATTGTACTGTCGAAATATTGAAGAAAACACACGGTATCAGTACAACATATGCAGACGGAAGCACCATACTAAAATTTGTATAATGGTCGTGATTTGAACCCATCTCTCCGACCATTACGCAGTTGCGTTATCTACTATTCGAAAACGGATTTCCCCTCGAACAGCTTCATCATCAGTCGAAATTCTCATCTGTGTCTCAAATAATAGAAAGAATCATGTCAACTTCGGTGGAGGGAGGAATGCAAGGCTATGCGAAACCACTGGTACAGTGTGGCGTAACGCTTGGCGTAACAGCTTGGTTAGGCGAGGACCCGGTTTCGAATTCCGACATGGGTACAAATTCTCACATGATGCTTCAATCTTCATACAGAGATAAGCTTTTTTAAATGAAAAGTACCTCGTTACCATATAGTCGCGAAAACAAGACTGTGTGAGAGTCAATTTTCCTGACTTCTTTTACTAATAGCAAAGACGGATGTTGTTCGAATGTTCGAATGTTTGTTAAGCTTAAGGGACTAAACTACGGGGTCATCAGTCCCTAAACTTACAAACTACTTATGAACTACCTACAACTAAGGACGGCACAAATATCCATGCCCGAGGGGGGATTCGAACCCCCGACCGTAGTAGCCGTGCAGACCATGACTGAAGCGCCTCAGTCCCCTCGGCCACCGCGGCCGGCTGGATGTTGTTGTTGTGGTATTCAGTCGCGTTTGATGCAGCTCTCCACTTCACTCTATCTCCAGCAAGCCTATTTATCTCGTCATCAGGTGGATATTAGTTCGAATCTAATGAGTAATTTAAAACTCATTAACTGAGCTTGCAATTTTGAATGTCACCCTATATGTAGCAAATAAGTGCGGTATCTGAATTATCTTAATGAAAGATGCGTGAAGTTATCGCCGTAATACAAGTCATATTTCGCTGTATTGGTGAGGGGAGTGGTGTGTTAATGGTGTGAAGTGTGTTTTTTTTTTACTTTTTTATAGTTTTTTATTTAGCTATATTTGTATGATTTAATGTCAAAAATAAAAAAATTTCATACTGACTATGTAAAGGGGGCTTTTCCGCAAATTATTTTCTTGATATTAATCGCAAAGGTACTACAAAATTTCAAAGGTTATTTACCTAAAATTACTTATATTTTCATTAATCTTGCCCCCCCTCCTCCTCCACAAAAAGGGAAACATATACAGGGTGTTACAAAAAGGAAACATTCCTCACACACAAAGAAAGAAAATATGTTATGAGGGCATGTGTCCGGAAACGCTTAATTTTCGCAATCACGTCATGAACACAGATTTTCTGTGAACGTTTGCGCAGGAATTGTTGGTGATGTCTTGATTGGGCCTCATGTTCTTCCACCTACGCTCACTAGAGCACATTATCATGATTTCATACGGGATACTCTACCTGTGCTGCTAGAACATGTGCCTTTACAACTACGACACAACATGTGGTTCATGCACGATGGAGCTCCTGCACATTTCAGTCGACGTGTCCGTACGCTTCTCAGCAACATATTCGGTGACTGATGGATTGGTAGAGGCGGACCAATTCCATGGCCTCCACGCTCTCCTGGCCTCAACCCTCTTGACTTTCATTTATGGGGGCATTTGAAAGCTCTTGTCTACACAACCCCGTTACCAAATGTAGAGACTCTTCGTGCTCATATTGTGGACAGCTGTGATACAATACGCCATTCTCCAGGGCTGCATCAGCGCATCAGGGATTCCATGCGACGGAGGGTGGATGCATCCTCGCTAACGGAGGAGATTTTGAACATTTCCTGTATCAAAGTGTTTGAAGTCACGCTGGTACGTGCTGTTACTGTGTGTTTCCATTCCATGATTAATGTGATTTGAAGAGAAGAAATAAACTGAGCTCTAACATGGAAATTAAGCGTTTCCGGACACATGTCCACATAACCTATTTTCTTTCTTTGTGTATGAGGAATGTTTCCTGAACGTTTGGCCGTACCTCTTTGTAAATGCAATTTTAATGCGGTAGGTCAACACAAGAAATGTTACACTTTCTGCGGAGCTATGAATATAGTTTATTTCTATCATTTTCCAAAGAGTTACAGCACAAAGATATAATTTTTTAAATGGAACAATAGTTTTTTCTATCGTGCATTGGATTCGTTGAAAACAACTGCGTCAAAATCAATGTAAACTACATTCCTATCACTGATAGTTTAGGAGCTACAACCGTTCAAAGTTTCAGGGGCAGATACCACAAACGCTGCGCATAATGCAATGCGCCTTCTAAATGTGGTGCGGCCGAGTTGTAACGTCACCGGTGTCACAGAGCGAGAAGCTTCCTCGATGCGCTGTTAGACGGCCGACTGTCGCCGCACACGGCCGTATACCCCCCGACAGTTGGAGCCACACAAACAACCGGGGCTCAATATACCACAGTTACTGACATCGGATGACGATGGTATACACAAACAACAGCGCATCGAGGAAGCTTCTCGCCCGCGGTGGCCGAGGAGACTGAGGCGCTTCAGTCACTGTCTGCACGGTCACTACGGTCGGGGGTTCGAATCCCCCCTCGGGCATGGATATTTGTGCCGTCCTTAGTTGTAGGTAGTTCATAAGTAGTTTGTAAGTTTAGGGACTGATGACCCCGTAGTTAAGTCCCATAGACTATACAAACATTTGAACATTTTTGAAGCTTCTCGCTCCGTGACACCGGCGACGTTACAACTCAGCCGCACCACATTTAGAAGGCGCATTGCATTATGCGCAGCGCTTGTGGTATCTGCCCCTGAAGCTTTGAAGGGTTGTAGGTACCAAACTAACAGTGATAGGAATGTAGTTTACATTGATTTGGACGCAGCTGGTTTCAATGAATCCAATGCACTGTAGAAAAAACTATTGTTCCATTAAAAAAACTATATCTTAGTGCTGTAACTCTTTGGAAAATGATACTATAAACTATGTTCATAGCTCCGCAGAAAGTGTAACATTTCTTGTGTTGACCTACCGCATTAAAATTTCCCGTCACCTATTATTTTATAAGAGGCTAACACACTTACTGAAACACCCTGTATATATGCTATATCCTTTACTGATGTGTTGTTATAACTTTATGCCTCATCTGAATTGCCACAGTAACGAACGCACATTAGACACACCCATGACAGCATCTCACTCACCTGCCACTGAATTTCTATCGGTCACACGCCAAGAAAATGGAGAAAACGAGTGATTACACGCTGTTGTTGTACTGAGGACGTCGCCACTTCAAGCATCAATAACTGTCGTAACTCTCCTGTCTGCCGCTAGAGTTCTATGTACTGTACAACGCTGTCATGCCTTCAGAATGGGTGCGACATTCCTGAGAAATAAAAGAAATTGGTGGTATTATAAATGGAAGGCAGTTACAAGTTATTGGGATCGCGGTCGGGATCCGTTCTCCTTGGGACGGCAGAGCGATGCAGGGCTTGCGTTAATGAGAGAGGAGCTGCAGCCGGCAGCTAGCAGCGGGTTACGTAACGCGTTCCGATTTCTCCAGCTGCCAGCCGAGACAAACTTTCTACCGCTACACGGCTCCTTGGCGATTCTCAACAGTTTCCCCGGCCGGGCCGCGACAGCTGCCGCTCCATTACGAGGAATTCTCCAATCAATACGCTTTGCGGTTCACCGGCGACATGATTCGGCCCGGCAGGAAATATGGAGTCGCCCGCGGCGCGCGCAGTGCCGGATTACGAATGTATCACCACCTGTCTGGCCCAGCGCCGGCGACCAGTTGAGGAGCAGCCAGAAGACAGCCCCTGCCGCCGACTAGCTACCGGCTGCACCGGGGGATCCACGCGCAGAAGCCAGCGCGCAGCCTGGGCGTCTTCAGTCAGCTGCAACTCGCCGCAAACTACGAAGACTTACGTGCTAGATAACTGCCAATCACACATTATTTAAAAACTTAAAAAAAAACTTCAATATTTTAAACATGACTGCATCTCAGCAATGTTTATAGGATGGCAAATAAATAACAGCCAACCAGTTGCAATAATAGTTGTTTAATAAACTTTTGACCCGTCTTCTTCAGAAATACATGTAAACCTAAAGACAGTGGGACATCATAAATTAAAATTCATAATCGTTATGCAAGCTTTAGACAATGTCGACTGGAATACACTCTTCCAAATTCTGAAGGTAGCAGGGGTAAAATATAGGGAGCGAAGAGTTATATTCAACCTATACAAAAACCAGTCAGAGGTTATTAGTGTCGAAGGGCAAGAAAGGGACACAGACGTTGAGAAGGGAGTAAGACAGGGCTGTTGCCTTTCCCCAATGTTGTTCAATCTGTAAATTGTGCAGGCAGTGAAGGAATGCAAGGAGAAATTTGGAGAGGGCATTAAAGTTCAGGGAGAAAAAATAAAAACATTGCGGTTTGCCGATGACATAGTAATTCTGTCAGAGACCGCAAAAGATCTGGAAGAGCAATTGAATGAAATGGATAGAGTCTTGAAAGTAAGATATAAGATGAACATTAACAAGAGTAAAACGAGAGTAATTGAATGTAATATCAGAAAATAAGGTGATGCTCAAGGAATTCGATTGGGTAATGAGACAATAAAAGTACTAGATGTGATTAATTATTTCGGTAGATAGATAACTTCTGATGGCCGAAGTAGAGAAGATATAAAATGTAGAATGGCTTTGGGAAGAAAAGCGTTTCGAAAGAAGCGAAACTTGTTAACATCCAATATTAATTTAAATGTTAGGAAGTCCTTCCTGAAGGCATTTGTCTGGAGTGTACCATTGTATGGGAGTGAAACGTGGACGATAAGGAGTTCAGATAAAAATATCATAGAAGCTTTTGAAATGTGGTGCTACAGACGAATGATGAAGATTAGATGGGTAGATCACGAAACTAATACGGAGGTGCTTAATGGAATCGGGGAGAAAGGAGTCTCTGGCATATCCTGACTAAGAGAAGGGATAGATTGGTAGGGCACATTCTGAGACATCGAGGAATTGTCAACTTAGCATTAGAAGGAACTGTGTGGGGTAAAAATCGTAGAGGGGGACCGAGGGACGAATATAGTAAGCAGATTCAAAAGGATGTAGGTTGCCGAACGTATTCTCAGATGAAGAGACTTGCACAAGACAGTGTAGCGTGGAGAGCTGCATCAAACCAGTCTGCGGACTGAAGAGCACAACAACAACAACAGTACGATATTTTTCTGTCTCAACTCTGACGTTTACATAGAACGAGGCTCCATAGGGTTGCGATAATAGTGAAAAAGTCATTCTTAAAAGGTTTTGATACGTCGTGTTTTGTAGCTCTTAAATGTTGTAGGAAAGACATTTTTATATTGCATCAAAGCTGCTTTTATTTTAAAATAAAAGCAACTTTCGTGTAATATAAAAATGTCTTTCCTACAAAGTCATTCTCGTTGCCCTCTAATATGGCGTGGCATCACCTAGGACGTCCAGAACAGCTGTACACCTGCGAGCCATGGACAACATGAGGTTATTATTCGGCGCTTGAGGAATATTAGGCCATTTCCCATGGATGCAATATCCAGCTCTGCAACCATTGTGAGAAGTGCTGGTCTGGTGGCAATGAGTCAGCAGAATGTATCTCAGACATGCTCAATCGACTGTAAGTCCAGTAAACAAGCTGGCCACTCCATTCGTTCAGTTCCCACAGCTTCAAACATGTTGTCCACCAGTGCAGCTCTTTGGGGACGAGCGTTATCGTCCACCAGAAGGAACTCATCTCCTATGGAACCAGCTTACGGCATAACAAGAGTTCGAAGGATCTCTTCTCTACACCTCTGAGCGGTCAAACTAGCGTTCCGAACAACATAGAACATAGAGGTCCGTACGTCCACCAACACTGACTCCTGTCCACACCATTCGCCCACTACTATGATATGGTGATATTTTCTGCAGATAATCATGATTGTTCGGAGTTTCACGTTCTCTCCAGAAGAGGGAACGACGTTTGTCAGGCTGAATACAAGATCTTGAGTCATCTGTGAACAGAACCCGGCGCCATTCGTTACGACTCCAACCTTGATGTTCCTCCGCCCAGTTTCTGCGGACTAAACGATGTCATCTTTTACATGGGATAAACACCATAGGCCTCCGTGTGTAGAGGCCACATTGCCGCAGGCGATTTCGATCTGTTAGTATCGATATTGCGCGTCCTGTTGCTGCCTGGAGGATGCATTGCATTCAACCCCTTCTGCCCACTGGCTGCTAACGAAAGATAACGCTCATTTGTTGCTGATATTACCGGGCGACGACGTTGGCCTGTAATCAGAAATTGCGTACAGGTCTTGGAAATTACACTTTGGACACTCCACTAGCTTCAGCCACTTCCCTCTGTCTCTCTCCTGCTTCCAACCTTTGTATGTCTCTCCATGCCACAGCTTTGGTTAAGTCTTGTTGTTGCTGCATTGCACTACTTGCTCACTGCACTATCTGAACCCAACTGCTTGTGTAATTCGTTTGGCAGATTAAATAAACGTCAACTCCAACCCCTCTGCAGCAACTTTGTGTTATTACCTCTCTCTCGTTTGGCGTAATGTAGTTGCCTCCACTCCGTACAATCGACAGAAAGACATCTAACCATTTTAGTTCTTTTTGCCGATGACAGTACATCAGAACCTAGATATTTCAACTGATCCCCCAATAGTTTTGACCAGTGTATATCCAGTTTTCAAAAATAGACATCAAACATATTTCAGTCATACATATGAAAGACAATAATATAATGCAATGGAAATAGTTATACTTCTGTGACAAAAAGCATTCCATATTTGATAATCAAATCAACACCTTTAAAAATGTATGTTTACATGTGGACATCTTTCTATTCCAAAATGTTCAAATGTTTATAGAGATAATGGGACTTAACTACGGGGTCATCAGTCCATAAACTTACAAACTACTTATGAACTATCTAATACTAGGGACGCACAACTATTCATGCTCGAAGGGGGATTCGAACCCCCGACCGTAGTGGCCGTGTTGAACGTGACTGGTGCGTCGCAGACCGCTCAGCCACGGTCGGCATAGTAACATACATGTTAGTGTACAAACCTGGATAAAAATTAGTGCACCTGAAAAGAAGACATAAATTTTGCTCAAATGAAGACAGATACTACCTGGGATAATGAAGTGGATTCTAACTGGTGTAATTATGGGGATACGGTTTTAATGTCGTCCGGCATAAGATATCGGTGTGACATAGCTACCAAAGCGCCAGCATTTAATAAGGAATATTTATAGACATTTTGCTCAGTATGATAACATATGAAGCAAACGAGCGATACGCCACGGAGACGAACTCGTGCTTCCTACAAACAGTCTGAAAGGTATCAAATTATGGTACTGCAGTAGAAGGATAGTTCTTTCGGAGACTTTTCACACACGTTTGACTTGACATGCGGCGATGGTCGTTACAATTTTCACGCGAACATTCTCACCCAAGTAGACGAGGGTCTGAACGTGGACGCATCACAGATGTCCTGCAAGATCGTTGTATGATTAACGGCAGCAGTGGCGGACACTACATCCAGGACACAGATAAAAGGACCGAGCGAGGTGGTACCGTTGTAAGATACTGGACTCGCAATCGGAAAGGACGGTGGTTCAAATCCACCACCAGCCATCCAGATTTAGGTTTTTCGTGATTTCCCTAAATCACTCCAGGCAAATGCCGGGATGGTTCCTTTGAGAGGGCACGGCCGATTTCCTTCCAGAATCCTTCCCACAAAATCCGAGCGTAAGCCCCGTCTCTAATGACCACGCTGTAGATCGGATCTTAAACTCTAAGTTTCCTTCCTTCCTTCCTTCCTTCAAATAAGAGGGTTTGTGATCCCAGAAGTGTCAGCACGAACTGTTGGCAAATGGTTACTAGCAGCGTGAGTACGGGCACGCACACCTCTAGCCAGTCTTCCACTCAGACTACAGCATCGACGTGCATGTCTCGACTGGTGCAGTCAGAGGGTACATTGTAATGGTGAGCCGTGGTCTTCAGCGACGAGATCAGATTCTGCTTTCACTCAAGCGATGGTCGTTTGCTCCTATAACGCCGGCCTGGTGAGCGGTATTTCTTACAGTGTATTCTTCCAAAACATACTGGTCCCACCCCAGGGCTTATGATTTGAGTGTAGTAAGCTACAACTGTAACTCACGTTTTGTGTTTGTGGAGGAAACAACAGCGCTCGGTACATTGAGAGTCTTTAAATATCCGTTATCCTACCATTCTTGCAACAGGAAGGTGATGCGTTGTTCGCCGCGGCGGAGCGGCCGAAAGCATTAAGGCGCTATGCTCCGATGCGCGAGGCCGTTCCCTGACGGGGGTTCGAATCCCCCCTCGGGCATGATGTTTGTGCTGTCTTTAGTATAATGTTGTTCATATGTAGTTTATAAGTTTAGGGACTGATGATCCCGCAGTTAAGTCCCATAAGCTTTACGAACATTTAAACATTTGATGCGTTGTTCTGCAGGGGGTCGAGCGGTTGCTGGCGCACCCCTTGGTTGGCGCGCACTCAGGTGGTGTTGGAGAGCGAGTTAGTTGTCAGGAGGTCAGACTCCTAACCGCCACGGTATGCCCTGCAGGAAGAGGTAGGGGCGGTCCAGGTGCCGCCGTTGGCGTAATGAAAGAATATTGTTGGGTAAAACATTTATTCTGAAGTGATACACATTGCTGCGTACTCCAGGCGACCGGGTCGATGGCGTCGGCAGCCTCCTGCCGTACTGTGCGCTGACAGTGCGGCTGCGACCGCACTAGATCGGCGTGCGGAGTTAGGCGACCCCTCTGCCGCGCCGTTTGTTGTGGAACCGCACGGAATTCTGTGGAACGTGTGAATGAGGGATTCACACGTCTGGACCAGTGGTTATCGGTCCCCACCCTAATTGCTGTCTCGCATCATCTTCATAATAGACCGCGTTGAGGGTTGTCGTGTGGTCGTGATGTGCGCAGACTTCTGGCCTACCGCCAAGTCGGCGTCTTCCCTAGGAACGCTAGAGTTCCGGTGTGCAGGTTATGGAAGTCCTTCTAAATACTTCCTCTGCGTCCGTAGTTAGTTGAAGTGCAGGAGTCGAACTCGGAGCTAAGCAGGAGTCGACATCTCGCCGGTTGTCAGCTGATGTAGAAGAGTACTGGAGTTTCATAACAGTCTTGTACCGACGTTAGAACATGTCAGGGAATCGAGTGCTACGAAGTGTAAGCCATCGATTCATCTGACCGACTCACTACGAACACAAGTGCTGGAGTATATATAGTGTGTCTGGAACGGCTGATATTTCCCTTACGTGCTCTGTCATGGCTGCATCAGCCCTGTCAAAAGAATGTGTTGGCGTTTTACATCTTCCCGTGTCAACTTAACAGGTTATCTGATGGTTCCAGAAGGCTCCGGATACACGTTGTTGCGTTAGACTAAGCACTGTTTCCACACTTAACGAAGTGACGTGATACTGCAAGCTCGTACTGTTCCATTTAACTTCCGCTGATGTGTGCTATTCAGTCCAGCGCGTGTGAGTTCATTCCCTTCAGCTTGACTCAGTAAGTATGACGCAAAGTAGCTGCTGTTCCCCTTCCCCGTTTTGTCGACACACCGCAGTATTTCTACAGCAACGAAGACTTGGAAAAATTTACCGCTATACTTCCACTACAGAACTGGTGTGCAGTGTAATGCTCGCTCACAGACTGTGCGTGTCGCTCAACGTGTTCTGCAAGACGTAGAGAAACTTAACTTGCCAGCACGGTCTGCTGATTTGTCTCCAGTCGAGCACGAGTTGGATATGAAGGGTCGACAACTGTCTCCTGAGACTACTCAACACACAACTCCTGCAGAACTGAACAGGTCGAGTTTACTACGCATCGGTCAACGATCTCAATGGTCAGCTCCTATTTCACTCTCCTCCAACAGTTCTTCAGATATGTTTTCCAAAAGACTGTTCTTGTTTCCACTTCCTACAATATCCAAATCTGCGGACATAAAATCGCGATTTTGCCCCTGCCCAACAGTCTGTGGTGTTGAATCCTGGGTAAGATATGAAGTTGGCTACAGTGTTCTCCAGCAAAGCTGAAATCATACGTCTTGTACTGCAGCCCAACGCACTGGGATAACATAGATGGCAACTTGTATATTAACCACTTTCTGAAAGTCGGTGGCATCAAGCTCAGCATTTAACGGGCCGTTAACAAAAGAGTTCCTATAAAGACATTTAGGCCTACAGTTCTGGATACCCGTTAATCTGTTAGTTGAATTAGTGACGTAAATTTGGTTGAAGTGGAACAAGCTAAACGCATTTCAGAAATGGATCTGGGTCGTTGCCGACCAATGCAAGTCTACTGTACATCACATCGGTTTTCGAAATAACACTGATATTCCTTCACAGAGTTCTATCAAATGTTCTGGTTTCATTGTTTCTTCTCGATTATTCAATATATTTCATATAACAATGGCAGAATACAATGATATAACCATGGTATTATCTACTATTACAAAGTGTCTTTGAGGTAACAGTTAAACATATAAACTCAATCATCTTCTAAATAGTCAGAACCAATTTCGTCTTCATTTATTTTGAACGACATGGGTACATCGTCAATCATGGATTCATACCAATTCGTACTGATGTCGCTTCTCTTCTCCAAAACTAGTTTTCAGTAAACCGTCAACATCTTTCTTCTTGTCATCTAATACTGGATGGCTGCTTTATAAAATAGTTTCTTGATGATCAATCAAAGTTTTGGGAGAGACCTGTGCTTTTTTACATGTTGCCAGGGACGCGGCGGAATAGCCGTGCATATTGAGGCGCCGTGCTGCGAATCGCGCGGCCATTCGCCTTCAGAGGTTCGAGTCCTCACTCGGGCATGGGTTTATGTATTCTCCTTAGGTTAGTTTAACTTAGTTTAAGTAGTTTGTAAGTCTAGAGACTAATAATCAAGCAGCGAAGTCCCATAGATTTACAAACATGCTAGGATCTGTAAAATGTAATCTCTCCAGGTCCTATATCTCCGATGGCTTCGAACTTGCGTATGAAAATACGTTTCATATGACTTATGTGAACTACATTTCATACACCTTTAGACAGAATATTCATTAGCATCACTCTACACTCTTTACCTAGGTTCGCGTTTGTTCTCATCACGGTATTTTCTCAGGTTTGTAATGTGTCACTTATTAGGACTAGGCTCAATTTTTATGACGTCATATCTCCTGATTAATATGCCCTATTATAATGTAATTTCCCATGTATATAGAGTAGAATATTAGGAAACTATCTAAGGAGCGTGTTGCGAACAGAGATGATAGTAAAGATGTAATAAATTATAGCTTAATGCAAGATGGGGACGTTTTTAATTCTTTTCAATTTTTTTAGTCGTCGTACCTCCTGAGATATGTGTTGTTCTGTGATAAGATTTCTAAGATTATACGTGTATATTATCTGATTAGATTAGATTAGATTAAGACTTCTTCCATAGATTATGAATACGACACTTCGTAATGATGTGGATCGTGTACGGTTAATGAAGGATGTCTGTACAAGATGTTACATTACTCAAAATATTACATGACACATTTTCTTTATGCCGCCAATGTAATAAGTAGTGTAAAAAAATTGTAGCATCATGTCAAATAGTAGGCCTCGAAAATCTATGGAAACGTCTGAAATTAAAAAAAAAAAAAAAAAAAAAAAAATCTTTGAAAGTCACTGGGTGCTCTACTTCTCAAGTAGTGGAAGAATAAAGTCCTGTTATCCCTGCGTAGCGTTATGGGGCAGGTGTTTGAGAGTCTCACTATTCGTGATGTCGCATCTCCTGTACTACGTGGCGTACGTATTGCTTATCGAGACAGAGATTCTTCCCTAATAATAAAGGATATTTGTTTAGTTGATTTCTCCCGATTACGTTAGATGGAGATATGGAACACTGCCGAATGATACGGCAGTTCCTCGCGACATTCATTGTTTGTGACGTCATATCTCCTGAAGAGTCTGTCGTAGGTGTTCTCAGCCTCACAGCGATCATTGTCTGATAGTGAGGAATATATGTACCAAGTTTTGTTCAAATCGGTCCGGTACTTTAGAAGGAGATTTGGAACATACATAGATACATACATTTTTATAACATGTATTGATCATTATTGCCAACCAGGAGATAGGGTTCTTCATAGGACTACGAACGCATCATTTCAACTGTAGATGCGTGTATTCCCTTAGTGTGCTAGTTAACTTGCATCCTTCCAAGTTTACAAAATTAAAACATGTAAACTAAGCTACGTTAGCCTATGTCCATTGTGCATCTAATTGTTACTGCCCTATACAGTAACTGATCAAAAGATGCTATGATACTGACCACATTCTACCAACCAGATACGGTACCATCATTGCCTACTTTGTAGGATCTACTTCACCGGCAGTCCTTTACAAAGTGAACGAGCCTAGAATGCCATCAGCGTTTCTTCACTCTTGCATGTGTTGAAGTCGTTCTGGTCAGTGGCCGACCTAGTTCTGTTGCTGTCAATCTAACTCTGTAAATAGTGGACGTTGTTTCGGACCGAATTCGCAATCCTTGATCGTTGGAAAGCAGAGCAAGGCTGAGTTCCCGTTATGCCACTGCCTCCTCTGTCTGGGCAATGATGAAACAAGCAGAATAGAGAGTCAAACCCAGGGCTTCAATGTCTGCGGCCGGCAAATGGCGATTGCACATTTCTGTATAGCAGTGTTGAGCCTTTCTTTTGTAACGCAATCAATATAAAACTGTATTTGGGCAGTGATGAACCTTTAATCGTTGGTATACCTCTTGCCCGTTTTAAGCTCATCCTCACTCCAGCCGATGTACGGTCACTACTTTCACAATTTCATTAGTGCCATTTAATAATTAATCTAACAGGCATCCCCTTCCTATACTCCTGCCGGCTGGTTTTGCTTTGCAGTAGCTTTCAGCACAGCTAGTAATACTCACTAACTCGACACAGTAAAGTTACGTTTACTGAATTATTCCTAAATGCCCTAAATTGCCACAACAATCCCCACCCTAAAACATTATGCCCCTTCGAAAGGATTTCATTTTGACCGTAGGCATTGCTCATGGAAGAAAGGATCAGAGGTATCCGTCACTTCACAGAGATATACGACACAGGGAAACCGAAAGTAGCGAAATCTCTGAGATTCAATGTAAGTTCAAGAGCAAAATACTGCAATGGGTTATATTTACTGTCGCCAGACTTGTGAACAAGAATTAACTATTCATTTACAACTCGAATGTAATAATGAAGTAAGAGAAACGTTGGTTTAAACATATTAAATAGTTTCCTTTCGTAGTTATTAAAATGTATGGTAAGAGACAAACACTAACAAGGGACACCTTTGATCTCGAACACTCGGAACCACACGGTACATTGCTTGGAATAACAGGCTGTGGTGTACGTCATTTCCATGTAAAACGTTGCATTGTACCTCAAGTAACATTTTAACAGAGAGAAACAAAGCAAAAAGATATCAAAACCATATGAAGAAAATTATAAGTAATTTAACGGCGTCACTGTATCACTACATATTCAATCAGCAGCGCCAAAAACTCTCCGCTAAAAGTACTTAGCCGGCCGTGGTGGCCGAGGGGACTGGGGCGCTCCAGTCACAGTCTGCACGGCCACTACGGTCGGGGATTCGAATCCCCCCTCGGACATTCTGTTAAGTCCCATAAGTTCTACGAACATTTGAACATTTTTTTTAAATACTTATAATAGCGCAAAACATATATACAGCAGTACCACACACACCAGAAAGTGATCATATTAGTCCTCGAAGTGCAGATGCGGGATTTGTATGAATCGGCAAAATCAAAATGGGAGAGAACAATATGCACACCTCATTTATGCTACGTTATCAAATTCCAAATCACTTTCGCATTCACGCAGTCGAAAGTAGTTTAAAATTTCCACTTTTGTCAATGTAGACATTTCTAGAAACAGGAAATGATATGATGTTACTAAAAGTTACATATTTTATTCTCTTCGTGTGCTCTGGCGAGTGTCATATTCAATTCACCTTCTCTGTGTCAAACGAAACAGCTGAATTCAATGTCATGACTTCTAGTATGTAACAATAACAAGCAACCACCTACAATAGGACGTTTTTCCCGACACATTCAAGAGAAAGAAAATAATATCACAGAATCGGGTAAAAAATATCTAAACATTTTGAAACAAATATGGACAAACAGCACAATAGACATCTGTACAAACGTTTGGTATCAAGGAACTACGAATGTAGAAGTGATTTACAAATAAGAATGTGCACGAACATGTATACTTCTAGCAAACATACTAAAGACATGCCAATCATGTAGGACGTGGAATGGCTACGTGGTCTAAGGCCGCGTTCAGGCATGCGGGAATCGCACGATTTAAACAACGCGGTTTGAACCGCAAAATGATGGTCTGTGTGTTCAGACAGGCCGCGGTTAGTAAGCGGTTGTCGTTCGCAGTGTGGAGCAGGGATTGACAGTGGCAAAATGGAATCGAAAAAGAAATATAAATTTTACTCTGATTGCTTAAAAGAAAGAGATCGAGAGTAAGAAAAAGTCAGTATTGGATGCATCCTGTAGTAAGTGATCGGCAATTCGTAACGTTGTATTCTACATTAGGAATATGTGGAGAAAAATGATTTGACTACTTGAGAATGTCATATTCTTTTGACGAGATACTTGAATTATTCAGAGAAGATATTTCAAGTTCGGAAACACACATGAGACAAAAATATGGTTGTAGGTAAATTCATTGTTGTCAAATAAACACCTAATTATCAAAAATATTCTCCAAGAGACATCATGTAATTATGCCAATATGCTGCTATAAACTTTTTTTTATTATAATATTATGGATCCATTTCGGCACAATTATCCATCGTCAGACAATCTGCGAAATACACAAAATTTTTATATAATAATCATCGTTTTGTTATATATACTTTTAAGTTATGCCTGTTAGTTAGATATAAAGTTTTTTTTTTTACTTACGACCATGTGACATCCTTGGGAACGTCTTGCTTTTTATTAAATAATAATGTGAACTTTTGTATCACACTTATGTAGTATTTTACATATATCGTAAAATAAATTTTAATATTTTTTTATCGTGATGTTCTGACAGTTGGCCAAAGATGTTACATGTTTACTGTTGGCAGTTGCTGCGGTAAAATTTGTACTGTGGTTTAAATGTCTGTGATCTTTGGGTTATGATTATTCGACATCTATGTTAAATATTTTTAGCAGACGTGCAAAGATGTTTAATAATATGATTGCTGTGGAAGTTTGCGTTATGATTGATAATTTAATAATCTTTGTGATCGATATGTGAGTGAGATAGTCTGTGGTTTGTCAGTAGTCGTATTTATCCGTTGTCTTTGGTCAAGAAATCAATAAAATTATCTATATAATTTTTGTTTTTAAAATCTTTGCACGTCTGCTAAAAATTTTTAACATAGATATCGAATAATCAAAACCCACAGATCACAGTCATTTAAACCACAGTATAAATTTTACAGTAGCAAATTCTAACTGTAAACATGTAACATCTTTGGCCAACTGTCAGAACATCAGGATAAAAAATATAAAAATTTAAATAACGATATATGTATAATACTACATGAGTGTGACACCAAAGTTCACATTATTATTTAATAAATAGCAAGATATTGCCAAGGATGTCACATGGTCGTAAGTAAAAAAACTTCATATCGAAAAAACAGGCATAACTTAAAAGTATATATAACAAAACGATGATTATTATTAGAAAATTTTGTGTATTTCGCAGATTTTCTGACGATGGCTAATTGTGCCGAAATGGATCCATAACAACATTGTAATAATAAAAAAAACTTTATAGCAGCATATTGGTATAATTACATCATGTCTCTTAGAGATATATTCTGTGCTGCGGGTCCATTGGATAGAAAAATAAAAAAAATAAAAAAATTCTGTTTTTACAACGTATGTTCATTATTTCCAAATATATCCACCAACTCTTGGCAAGCTTGGTTTTTGGCAGAATATTCATCGCTCTGAAGGTCCCAGAATGCATGTCGTTTCTCAGTAAATAATTAAATGTCGAAACAGTTCACTGCAAGCTTGTGGCACTGAGACGTCCGCAACCAAACTGAACGCTCCTATAGAATTCCACAGAAGTAGAAACGCGCGGGCGCCGCACGATTGCCTTTTTCGGCGGTTGAAATGCCACTAGCGCGCGATTGGACTAGCCGCGCGGTCACATGTGAAAAGTTACGACGGTGCTCAAGCAAATAACATCCGCGCGGGTACCGTGCGATTCTGTAACCGCGCGATTATCGCCGTGCCTGAACACGGCTTAAGGCCTCATGCTACGGACGGGGCGGTAGTTGCCGCCGGAGATTCGAGTCCTGCTTCGGGCATGTGTATGTGTGTGTGTGTGCGTGCTGTGCTTAATATAAGTGGTACTAATTCGACCCGATTTCGATACTTTCTTCAGACAGTTGCATATTGTATGGCAAGCAGTGTAGTCAGTCAACATTAGCGCTTCCGTACCTTGAAAAAAATGTGTTGATGGTGTACGCCCAAACACTCGTTTCACCGTCGATCAACGAATTTCCGTAACTGTTCACGAAAGTATGGCGCGTACAACCTACTCGCTTCGCCATATTCGACATGCTCGATCCCAAGGGTCGGTTCACAACAGTCGGACATCTGAACCGCTCGTGTCAGGGTATTTCCTCATTTTCGACCCATATCGTCGCCACATTATTGATGTTCCACTTGTATGTTATAATGTGCCTTCCGCGCCACGTGATGGCAACGCCTCTGGGCGGCATTATATCTGGTGAGAGAGATTGGTCGTCATGTTTTGCCTGATAAAAGGACAATGCATGGTGTGTACAGCGTAGGAAGTACCGGAGAGCGTGCCGAATCAGCCGTGAAATGGTCCACTAGTGTGTCTAACCCTGTTACGTAACGAGAATTTAGAGCTAAGAAACGCGTTGGCCTGGCCGTTGTGTAATACAAACGCGACTGTTGAGACACGAATGTGCATCGTTTCGGCCACACAGAAAACACGTTCACGCCATCGTCATCTGTTAACAACATCTATAAATTCCGAATAAAAAAGACTAGTTGACCCGTGAGAGTAATTCGCACTCTGTCCTGATCAGTCACAGATAGATGCTGCGGTGAAGTAGCCGAGCGGTCTTGGGCGCCTCGCTGCGGAGCGCGCGGTTGCTCGCCGTCGGAAGTTTGAGTGCTGCCTGGGGCATGGGTGTGTGTGCTGTCCTTAGGTTAAAAATGTTCAAATGTTTGTAGAGTCTATGGGACTTAACTACGGGGTCATCGGTCCCTAAACTTACAACTTATGAACTAGCTACAACTAAGGACGGCACAAATATCCATGCCCGAGGGGGGATTCGAACCCCCGACCGTAGTTGCCGTGCAGACCGTGACTGAAGCGCCTCAGTCCCCTCGGCCACCGCGGCCGGCTCCTTCGGTTAGTTTAACTTCGTTTAAGTAGTTGGTAAGCTACGGACTGATGACCACGCAGTTTAGTCCGATAGATTTACAAACATTTGAAAATTTTGTCACCGATATATAAGACAGTAATGGAGAACAGTCACATGCAAGTACGTATGTATAAATGCCGGCCGCGGTGGCCGAGGGGACTGAGGCGCTCCAGTCTCGGTCTGCACGGCCACTACGGTCGGGGGTTCGAATCCCCCTCGGGCATGGATATTTGTGCCGTCCTTAGTCTTAGCTAGTTCATAAGTAGTTTGTAAGCTTAGGGACTGATGACCTCGCAGTTAAGTCCCATAAGTTCTACAAACATTTGAACATTTTGATGTATAATGATAATAAACTTTGAATAGTAGTAACAAAAATTAGTCTCATCGTAAGAAAATATATATAATTAAACACAATAAGATTAATTGTGAAAAATAAAAAAATCAGATATTGACATTTCCATGTTTATTTTATATTTTGAGAAATTGTTTATTTTACAAAATCCAGTTCATTCGAGCAGTACACAACGCTTGATTGAACAAGGTGAACAATTCCAACAGCCGTTCTGCATCGAGCTGTAAAACAGAAATCTCGTGATTCTAAACTTCCGTAAAGAATTTAAACAACTGCCAAGACTGTCGTGCCTGTTCGTTAAATTATTTGTGTATTTTTCGTTGTTACATCGACGTGTATAAACGAAATCGTGTGATAACTATCCTGGCATCAGAGACGGTATTTGGCTTGCATTAAGAAAATGGAATCTAAAAAACTGCAAGAGCTGTCGTTCATGTTAGTTAAACAGATTGCCAGTAGATGGCAGTGTCTACATTGTTTTTATACCGACCGCGAAAACTAAGTTGATACTCGGCGCCGTGGCTGATGGGACCAACCGAAAATAATACATGTCCCATTTACGATCAGATTGTACGAACATTATAAATTTTTTTTTCAAAATAAAGATTTGGGAAAGCAACTTTATATGTGTGTTTTTCGTCATTAGTGGAGAACAAAACTTTGAAAATGGTACCTGAATCTTTAATTTTGGATAAGTAATACGGCAGATATGGCGTACCCGAAAAAAAAAAACGCCAATGAGAAATAATATATATATGATGACACCGGAAGTGTGGAAGTGTGGAGATGCACACAGGACTATGCAAACTTTTCCGTTCATTTAACACCATGACGTCAGGTAAATACGCACCGCAGTATATTATTGAACTGTCGATTATACTATATGAATTCTGCCACTGTTACAGACAACTACGAATTTGTGACACAATAGTGATATACCCTTGGCTCACGTATTCGTTCTACAGTTAGTCTTGTAAGAGGAAGGCTGCGTTTGATTATTTTTTCTGCTCATATTCCAATGAGTTATGCTAAAGGAGAAATAAGTAAGGCGCAGATGTACACATTACCCGCGCCTGCAGTCTAGTGTCCGTGTTAATGTTCCTTCTCTTCCAAATTCTCAAATTAAATGATTACTGCATTGCATCGGATAGTTTGATAATATGCTTCTTCACAAACATTCTTTCTCGTGGAAGCTATATACTCTCCTGGCCATTAAAATTGCTACACCACGAAGATGACGTGCTACAGACGCGAAATTTAACTGACAGGAAGAAGGTGCTGTGATATGCAAATAATTACCTAATCAGAGCATTCACACACGGTTGGCGCCGGTGGCGGTGGCCGAGGGGACTGAGGCGCTCCAGTCACGGTCTGCACGGCCACTACGGTCGGGGATTCGAATCTCCCCTCGGGCATGGATATTTGTGCCGTCCATAGAATTAGTTAGTTCATAAGTAGTTTGTAAGTTTAGGGACTGATGACCCCGTAGTTAAGTCCCATAAGCTCTACAAACATTTGAACATTTGAACAACACCTACAACATGCTGATATGAGGAAACTTTCCAAATGATTTCTCACACACAGTTGACCGGCGTTGCCTGGTGAAACGTTGTTGTGATGCCTCGTGTAAGGAGGAGAAATGCGTACCATAACGTAGCCTATCGCGATTGCGGTTTATCGTAACGTATCGTGTCGCGATCCAGTAACTGTTAGCAGAATATGGAATTGGTGAATTCAAGAGGGCAATACGAAACGCCTTGCTGGATCCCAACGGCCTCGTATCACTAGCAGTCGAGACGACAGACATCTTATCCGCATGGCTGTAACCGATCGTGCAGCCACGTCTTGATCCCTGAGTCAACAGGTGGGGACGTTTACAGGACAACAACTATCTGCACGAACAGTACGACGACGTTTGCAGCAGCATGAACTATCAGCTCGAAGACCGTGGCTGCGGTTATCCTTGACGCTGCATCACAGACAGGAGCGCCTGCGATGATGTACGCAACGACGAACCTGGGAGCAAGCATGACAAAACGTCATTTTTTAGATGAATCCAGGTTCTGTTTACAGCATCATGATGGTCGCACCCGTGTTTGGCAACATCGCAGTGAATGCTTATTGGAAGCGTGTATTCTTCATCGCCACACTGGCGTATCACCCGGCGTGATGGTATGGGGTGCCATTGGTTACAGGTCTCGGTCATCGCTTGTTCCCATCGACGGCACTTTGAACAGTGGCTTCCGATGTGTTACGACCCGTGGCTCTGCCCTTCATTTGATCCCTGAGAAACTCTACATTTCAGCAGGATAATGCACGACCGCATGTTGCAGGTCCTGTACGGGCCTTTCTGGATACAGAAAATGTTCTATTGCTGTCCTGGCCAGCACATTCTCCAGATCTCTCACTAATTGAAAACGTCTGCTGAATGGTGGCCGAGAAGCTGATTCGTCACAATACGCCAGTCGCTACTCTTGATGAGATGTGGCATCGTGTTAGAGCTGCATGTGCATCTGTACCTGTACACGCCATCCAAGCTCTGTTTGACTCAATGCCCAGACGTATCAAGGCCGTTATTACGGCCAGAGGTGGTTTTTCTGGGTACTGATTTCTCAGGATCTATGCACCCAAATTGCGTGAAAATGTAATCGAATGTCAGTTGTACTATAAAATATTTATACAATTAATACCCGTTTCTCATCTGCATTTCTTCTTGGTGTAGTAATTTTAAAGGGCAGTAATGTAATTGTGCTAGCGTAGCGGGCAGTGCTTCGTAATTGCTAAATATGCAAGGGCATTGGATATATATCCTTAATCTCTCTGAGGTGTACTTCCCCGTCTTTGGGTCTACTTCTTATACTTTGTTCTCTTAGGCTTTTTACTGTATTACCTACACGGAAACCCGCTGTTTGCTTGGGCAAATATATATATGCTCCCGGCATTTCAAAGAAACCGATTATGTAAGGGATTTACTGTCGGAATTGCTTAATTTGCCACGGAAAAGAGTGGTTAAGCCAGACGCAGTACCGTCATGCAACTTGCCGTGCAGTAGTGTGAATAGCAGTGTGTCAGCTGAAACTCAGGAAAGAAATGCACGAGATACAAAACGCGAAGTTGATAAAAGAGCTCTAGAGACTTCGCAAAAGCTGTCGCCAAGGAAAATGAAAGCTGGTAAGTATTCGTTGACAGAAGTAACTTTGTCTCCCGGAACAGATAAAGCTAAATTGATGAATGCTATAGCGGTATTAGGAAAAAGAAATGCTGTTCTCAAAAACCAGAGCCTGCAACTGAGAGCGCGTAATAAAGAAGTTAGTTGTCAAGGACCCAACGGCTGCTGCGTGACGAACAGCTTAATAATGCGGTACTTGTGTCTAATGATGTCACGCGAGTACTGGCAAGGTATTTTCCCCCAATCAAATTAAAGGCCTACTTAATGATTCAAAACGTGTTAGGTGGAGCAAAGAAGTCATTTGCCGATCTATTGCTCTGTGTGCAATTTCTCAAAAATATTACAATTTTCTGAGAAAAAAATGGATATTCTCTACCAGCATTTTCAACCATGAGGACTTGGATAAACTGTTCTTTTAGCTGCAGTACCCGTATTTTAAATGACATTTTAAGTCTGATGAAAATGCAGGCTGCAACTTTCAATGACTTGTAACGTGTATATGTTTTATCTTTTGATGAAATGAATACTGGCGGTAGGATTTGCTTTGATCAGCAAGAAGATAGTGTGTTGAGACCTCACAGTAATTTTATTGTGGTTATGGTGCGGGGATTGTTCGCAAGTTGGAAACAACCTGTGTATTTCAGTTTCGATATTCGCATGACAGCTGTCCTCTTTAAACAAATTATTGCGTCTTTGGACAATAATTCGTACATGGTTGTTGCTTGTGTTACAGTTGTGAGAGAAAAGAACTGTTCTTTGAGGAATGAGCTTCGGGTCACTTAAATACTTGATTTGCTGATCCTAGTGATATGTGGGTGTTCGCCGATGTCCCACATTTTGAAAGTAGTCGCAGCTATTGGCTGAATATCACTATTATGGATTTTTCTGTGATATTTTTGTGAATTTGGACGTTTATTTGCTTTACGGTTTTATTTTTTATGTAAAATTCATCTATTATATGCTTCGATAATCTCAGTTGATGTTTATAACCACTGAACACCATAATATCTTTGTAACTGCGATGTAGCATCTGCGCTACAGCAGCATCTTTGACCGCTGAGGCGGGCAGTGGACAGTAAGTAGTTGATCTGTCGAGTGGATGCTAGGCTAGAGTATAGTCGTATGGTAGTCACCGTGTAGTACGGTTGGGTTGGTCGGCTACGATTCACGTGCCGAGTTTGGTTAACTGAATTATGTACTTATGAATGTATACCGCCAGAGGGCGATGAAACTTTATTTCATGTATTATGTTGTAAGAGGAATTTTGTATCAAGAGGACGAGAATATTTGTATGGAACTGAAATGTACAAACCCATTGTAATCACAATAACTGACGACTCAACAAAGGTATGTTTCTTTAGCAAAATAAATAACTTAATGATTACTAATTTTCTTATTCCAGCTCAACCTAGTCTCTTATTTTTCCGATTGTGACATTTTTTCTAGTTTTGTTGCCTGGTACTTGCCGAGTTTCTGATTTTTTTAAATGTAAATGTTCACGTGCCAATAGTCAGTTCTTACATGCCACTGAAACCTAATTTCCAGAAATAGTGCTCACAGAAGCACAATTTATTTTATAAGTGTAGAATTAGAGGTGGACTGACGCAGAGACGCAGCTCCCATTGTTTCATTTTTATGTGTGTATAAAATATTATTACAGGGCCTTATTAACTTAGTACGTTCCGCTTATATGTTTAGAGAGACTGGTGATTTTATAGAGAGTTTACAGGGCTATAAGTGTTTAATAACTGTTGGCAGACGGGAAGCAAAGAAATAATTCTGTTCCCACTCTATGGTAGATTTTTATAAGTTCAGTTTATGACAGTCTCTCGCCAGATTCATTCAGGCAGATTTATGCCGGCCGCGGTGGCCGAGGGGACTGAGGCGCTCCAGTCACGGTCTGCACGGCTACTATGGTCGGGGTTCGCATCCCCCCTCGGGCATGGATATTTGTGCCGTCCTCAGTATTAGCTAGTTCATAAGTAGTTTGTAAGTTTAGGGATTGATGACCCCGTAGTTAAGTCCCATAAGCTACACAAACATTTGATTTTTTTGCAGATTTAATTAAAGCTTTTAAATAGCAACTTTAAACTAGAAAATTTCATTAGTTTTCGACTGTGTCTCCCTTGTTTGTTTAAATGGTGGCTTTCAACTAGAAACTTTCAATTTACTTAAGCTTTTGAGGAACCATTTATTCGATGAAGGCATTATCGTTGAAAATAACCAGTGATGAAAGCTGTATTTGAGAAACTTTTATTTCTGGACAGGGGTGAGATGGAGATATACCCCAAACTAACTCAGCAGCTCATTACTGAGACCGGCAACGAATGCGTTTAGCGGCCTAGCTGGTTTTTAAAAACCAATTCTCGGGTCATTCGTTACCTAATGTCCGAATAATGACACGCTAGCAACTTTATACAACTGGTGAATGATACGCTAGATGTCCTCAATTCAAGGGCTTGAGAAAACAAGAAACCGCTGGCATGTGGTTTTGGCATTCATTTTGAAGCCCAAGAACAGTGTGTACAAAAATTTTACAAATGCTGCGAGAGTATGCGCGTTGGCTCATCGACACGTATGCTGCTGTTCCTAAAAGGATTTATGAAAAGCATACGATCACTTTTAGGCTTTTTCAGTGATTTGAGACAATATGATGCGAAATATATATTAACTGCCAGATTGAATCAGGACCGTTTGGAAAACTTCTTTTCTTTTGTAAGGTGCCCCGGTCATTTTAACGACCATCCATCTCCGGTAGACGTGAAAAATAGAATAAGACTATTGATACTAAGTGCAAACGCGTTCGACATTCCGCCTTCTAACGTTTAATTTGTTGGGCCTCATGAAGATGGGAAATTTGTGACTGCAGCAGTCTTTGGAAGCATTCCACCTGATATGTGAGATGTGCTATCCATGGTTGAAGGGCAGAAAGAAATTGCCGAGATAGAATTAACTTCAGCACCCTCTGACAACTCTTCTATAACCGTGTGTTCCAACTGTGGCGTAGAAGGTTTTAAATACGTTGCTGGCTACATTGCACACCGAAGCAGGCAATGTGACAGACCCCTGGTCACACCAACAAAACAGACATCTGTGAATAAATTAATATTGACGACTGATTGCTGAAAAATTTTCTACAAATCAAATAACCATTCGTTAAGAAAGACTGCCACCATGGAGTCGAAGCTGATAAAATTCAGGTCGTATGCAAAAAATACTTGCGGAAAAACACAATACCTTCACTACACCTTCCGAAAGTCCTTCACCAAATAAGTCGAAGTCTATACCTTAGATTTCGAGTCATTAACAGATTCCAGGATGCATAATTTTGAAGCCGATATTCTTTGAGTAGTAAAGCGACTTACATCACTTAACAAAAACAAGTCTTCCAGTCAAGACTATATACCAATTAGGTTCCTTTAAAAGCATGCTGATTGAATGGACCCATACCGAGCTATTTTATACAACCGCACTCTCAACGAAGAATTTGTACCGGAAGCATGCAATGTTGCACATATATTTGGCGTAACTTATGTTTGTGAGCAAACATTTGCAAATATACATGGAGGTTAATTTTTGAGATCGATCAAATTGACTGTTATACGTTTGAAAGCAGTTTTTGTGATTGGATGCAGCAGTACTAGACCATACACTTATCTTGAAAGCCAAACGACACTTTCACAAATATCACTAACGCTTTTAGTTTTCAAACACTGCTGTCTGCCGTCTTCTCTAGGTTTTTTACTTTGTAAATCTACGTTCACTAGACGAACTTTTTTGCTAAACGAGAACCCCTTTCGTTCGGAGGCATGAGAAATAGCATTCATTTCATGTTTTTGAATGTTAGTTTCTGTAATAATGCTGGGATTTTATTATGATAATAATTTGTCATTGTGTTCAAGTTTTTAAATGTTAGTTCTGGAAACAAACTCAAATTATCATATCTCTAATTCCGTTGCACCATAAATGTTCTCACAGCCACCATCGTGAAATGGTTTAGTTCGGGGTGGCTTATATATTATTGATTGTGTGTAATTCTCGTACGCTGCGACGCATGTTGGCCACCGTGTCTTTGTCTTCCTGCTGCTAAAGTAAAGTTTGATTCAGTTCTAAATTCTGGGCCAGGTAACAAGATTCTGATGCAGGAAGTAGTAAGCAGTTTACGCGAATCTCTTAGCTGTCTCTACGGCCAGAATTATATGTTTAAAGTAAGTTTTTAACTGGCCCCTTTCAGCCAGAGTTAATTTTACAATTAACGGTGGTCTTTCAGTTTGTGAGATTCTTATATGCACGCACTACGTCTTATGTAACTATCTTGTTAGCAAATTCGCTCCACTGGTAACTTTGTTTTAATAAATAAAAACTTTTGTCGTCGTCTTTAGTACATTACAATCTGTCACCCATGATTTGCACGGAACGCAGAACTTAGATTATCGTCTCCTTCGCCACAGCCTTTGTTCTCGGTTGCAGGTATTTTACAGAATTACCATTCCCCCACGCTCGTAATTTCGTCAGATATCCCTCTGTGAAGAAGTTTGCTCAAGAGTTACTTATAATGTGTAATTACAGTTTTAAGTTTTCCCGCAGATGATTTTATTACTTCCGGTAGAAGTGGGTCAACTATTAATGTACGGGGCGCAGCACACGCAATATGATGATTAGTGGGTACTGCACAGTTTTAATTCCCTAGTACTACAGATAGTAACGAGGATTATCGAAAAGATAGGGAACAGTGCAGCCAGTTGATGAGAAGTTGATTGCGGAATATAAATACTCGAGTTTAGCATTTAGGAACAATGATACCACGACAAAAATGCGTATCTTATATCACCAATGCATGCATATGATGCAATAAGGATGCTGGTTTATTAAATGTTAGTTTCTGTAATATTGCTGGGATTTATTTATTATTTAATTTATTTATTTATTATTAATTAATTCATTATTTAATTTATCATTGTGTCAATGAATGTGGCAATATGAACGGTTTCTCTGTGACGCCAGTGTCCTTGTGAGAATGTGTACTTGCTTTATTCTGTATGTGCACGTATAAGAACCTTCTAGCATGGGAGCATGTGTGTATGTATGAGAATTTTCGTCGTCGTCTGCTGGATGCTCGCTACTAGGCTTCTCTGGCTTTGTATCGATAGGTAGTCATTATCAGCCTCTGCTTTTGATACTACCAAAGAGGTCCCTTCACAATTTGTTTACAAGTTTGGTTGGCACTGCCCAGTTAGCGAGCCTTAGTTGGACGCGCGAGTTTCAGCCCTTCCCCACCACCCCATTTTCTTGTTTTTCCGAGTTCCGGTGCGATTTCCGGCAGCTGATAGAGGGGAATGGGTGGCCGGATCAGGACATTCTGTGGCTGCACTTCGACCTGGTAAGATGTTCTGACTTTCTTTCCTCCCTTGAGATGGTAGCGATTCATTGTCTGGTTTGTTAGACTTCAGCCATTAAGTTGATTTTTTAGGATAATTTTTTCCGATCATGTGCGGAAATGTATTCAATTTCATTTCGGTGATTTTGCATAGGTAAACGCTTTGAATATGCAAATAATTCGGTTTGATAACAGCTGGGAATTGGTAACCTGTGTGAGACTAGCTGGCAGTGTATGAACTCTGTTTAATTTCTTTCTAGCTTTGTGGAACGCAACTAAAATGTGGGAATACTTTTCTTCTGTGTAGTGCATGTGAAATATTATTTTGCATTTTCTCCTTCTGTGAGTGATATGTAGTCCACGTGGTGTGTTCATAGAAAAAAGCTTTCAGTTACCCCTGTGTCTGTTTCTATGCCCTTCTGGTAAGAAATTAAGCACGTATCTTTCTGATTTCCATTAGTGTCTCACGATCTCCTCTCCGTCCATTTTTAGTTCCTGTTTCGTTTCCAAACTTGTACTTTGCATTTGAACTCCATCAGTAAATTCTCTTCTAGCCTTGTACAACCCCTTTATTAGCTTGCTTATGAAATACTACGTATTTCTAGGAGTTGAATTCCGTATTTCTTAGTTGATTTACTCCGACTTTGAATTTATTCCATTTTTCTGATTTTTGAAGACTGGACTTCGTCCATCCGTGTAAAACCTTTCCAGTCGCGTCTAACTGTATTCCTTTAGCTTCCTTATGAGTGCTCGCCACTGCTCACACACCAGTGCCTTCCTATTGTATATTCTTGCTTCGTAATTTGGGTTTCCCCTAGTTTTTGTTGATATGAATACAATCTTTAAGCACTTCGTCTTCAGTGGGGTGCGAATATGTAATGTAGCAGACACATGCCGTGTGTCTCAATAATTCCGCATGCTCACGGTTTGATTTCAATAGAAATTAATCTCTCTATTATCGCATACCATCTCAAATAAAGGAGGTAGATCAGAGCGACCTACAAAGTTTATTTTTTCTTGTGTTGTGCGGTACATCCTGGTTCGCTGAATTTCGCCTATGCTTCATGGCAGCACGTTGAGTTGGGTGAGTTTTGCTTTGCTTCGCATGTGTGAGTGGCTGAATGCTTGTTGATTGTAAATTCCTCCTCCTACGATGTTCAGTTCAGATTAATTTAAATTTATTTGAAACGGGATGCATTTTTATTCTTTAACAAAATTGGTCCCCCCATTTGCTCATGTTTGAAGTGAATAAATAATTGACAGTGAATTTGATCCTTCTTATAAATATTAGTTAACGAATACCCTCCCTTTTTATTTAATGTTGTTTTTCACCAGTTCTGGAAACAAACTCAAATTATCATATCTTTAATTCCGTTGCACCATAAATGTTCTCACAGCCACCATCGTGAAATGGTTTAGTTCGGGGTGGCTTGTATATTAGTGATTGTGTGTAATTCTCGTGCGCTGCGACGCATGTTGGCCACCGTCTCTTTGTCTTCTTGCTGCTAAAGTAAAGTTTGATTCAGTTCTAAATTCTGGGCCAGGGAACAAGATTCTGTTGCAGGAAGTAGTAAGCAGTTTACGCGAATCCCTTAGCTGGCTCTACGGCCAGAATTATATGTTTAAAGTAAGTTTTTAACTGGCCCCTTTCAGCCAGAGTTAATTTTACAATTAACGGTTGCCTTTCAGTTTGTGCGATTCATATATGCACGCACTACGTCTTTTGTAACTACCTTGTTAGTAAATTCGCCCGACTGGTAACTTTGTTTTAATAAATAAAAACTTTTTTGTCGTCATCTTTAGTACATTACATGTCTGTCACCCATGACTTGCACGGAACGCAGAACTTAGATTATCGTCTCCTCCGCCACAGCCTTTGTTCTCGCTTGCAGGTATTTTACAGAATTACCATACGCCCACGCTCGTCATTTCGTCAGATATCCCTCTGTGAAGGAAGAATTGTGACCTCTGCTATAGAGTTATTGAGAAATTTGCTCAAGAGTTATTATAATGTATAATTGCAGTTTTAAGTTTTCCAGCGGATGATTTTATTACTTCTCGTAGAAGTGGGTCAACTATTAATGTACGGAACGCAGCACACGCAATACGATGATTACTGGGTACTGCACAGTATTAATTCCCTAGTACTACAGACAGTAACGAGGATTATTGAACAGATACTAAACAGTGCAGCCAGTTGATGAGAAATTGATTGCGGAATATAAATACTCTAGTTCAGCATTTAGGACAAAAATGCGTATCTTATATCGTAACTGCATGCATACGACGCAATAAGAATGCTGAAAATTATTCGAGTGGTCTTTACTTATGGGCGTTCAGTAAGCACCAGACACAAACTTAGCTACTGTATAAAGGGTGACTGACAGTGAACTGCGGCATATGTATTGACAGTGAATGGCGAGGCAGAAGGATAAACATCACCCTTCCGCCCGCTTACGTGTTCTCCTTTTAAGCAAATACAGCTCTCAAGATAGCTGATTGCATTCTGATCGACCGTTATAGCATAAAGGGACACAGAATTTTCATATTGATTCTAGACACACGAATAATTCCGCCTATGACACAGAATTTTCATATTGATTCTAGACACACGAATAATTCCGCCTATGTACGAATCACGTAATGATCACGAAGGTAAGATAAGAGAAATTAAGGTTGATATAGATTCAAATACAGTATTTTTCCCATCGCTACATTCGAAAGTGGGAACTACATTGCTCAAAACAGTTAGGAGATATACACACTACGACAACATATTTTATTCATATATCGGAAAAAATGCAATTTTATGTGATACAGTACGACATTTTGCTGTCTCAGCTGTTCATTTGAGGCTTATAGGGCGTTTACTTAGAGCGAGGCACCACAGGGCAACAATAACAGTGAAAAAATCATTCTCCTTGCCCTCTAATAACGTGTGTATGATCACGTCAGACGGCCAGTACAGTTGTACATCTGCGTGGATGGAGAGCAAGAGATTATCACTCAGCTCTTGATGTATATTTGGCCATCCTTCCCTGAGTGGTGCTGATCGGGCTGCAGTGCGTCTGACAAGTGCATCACAGACTTGCCCAATGAGGAACGTCCCGTGAACAAGCTGTCCACTCCAATCGTTCAATTCCGTCAGCATGTTGTCCAACAGTGCAGCTCTAGCTCTGTGGGTACGGGCATTATCGTCCACTACAAGGAACCCATCTCCTATGGTAACAGCGTATGATGGACTATAAGGTCGAAGGATTTCGTCTCTATACTTCTGAGCAGTCAAAGCGCCATTCTGAAAGACAAGAGGTCCGTACGTCCGCCAATACTTATTCCTGCCCCATCCTTCGTCCACCACCATGATATTGCGATTTTTACTGCACATAAGCAGCATTGTCCCGAGTTCCAGGTTCTCTGCAGATGAGGGAACGACGGTTGTCTGGCTGAATACAATTGTTGTTGTGGTATTCAGTCCGCAGACTGGTTTGATGCAGCTCCACACGCCACCCTGTCCTGTTCAAGTCTCTTCATCTGAGAATAAGTTAGGCAACCTACATCCTTTTGAATCTGCTTACTGTATTTGTCCCTCCGTCTTCCTCTACGATTTTTACCCCACACACTTCGTTGATGTCTCAGAATGTGTCCAACCAATCTATCCCTTCTCTTAGTCAGGATATGCCAGAAACTCCTTTTCTCCCCAATTCGGTTAAGCACCTTCTCATTAGTTACATGATCTACCCATCTAATTTTCATCATTCATCTGTAACACCACATTTCAAAAGCTTCTATTATCTTTTTATCTGAACTCCTTACCGTCCACGTTTCACTGCCATACAATGCTACACTCCCGACAAATGCTTTCAAAAAGGACTTCATAACGTTTAAATTAATATTGGATGTTAACAATTTTCGCTTCTTTAGAAAAGCTTTTCTTCCCATAGCCATTACGCATTTTATATCTTCTCTACTTCGGCCATCAGAAGTTATTTTTCTACCCAAATAACTAATCTCATGTACTACTTTTATTGTCTCTGTACCTAATCTAATTCCTTGATCATCACCTGATTTTCTGATATTACATTCCATTACTCTCGTTTTACTCTTGTTAATGTTCATCTTATATCTTCCTTTCAAGACACTGTCAATTACATTCAACTGCTCCTCCAGATCCTTTGAAGTCTCTGACAAAATTGCTGTGTCATCGGCAAACGGCAAAGTTTTTATTTCCTTTCCCTGAACTTTAATTCCTTCTCCACATTTCCCCTTGCATTCCTTCACCGCTTTCTCAATGTACAGAATGAACAACATTGGGGAAAGGCTACAACCTTCTCTTACTCCCTTCCCAACCTCTGCGTCCCTTTCTTCCCCTTCGACTCTAATAACTGCTCTCTGGTTTTTGTATAGGTTTAATAACACTCTTCGCTCCCTATATTTTAACCCTGCTACCATCAGAATTTGAAAGAGTGTATTCCAGTCGACATTGTCAAAAGCTTTCTCCAAATTTACAAACGCTAAAAACGTAGGTTTGTCTTTACTTAGCATATATTGACTCATCTGTGAACAGAACCCGACGCCATTCGTTACGACTCCAATAGTGATGTTCCTCCGCCAGCTGCTACGGGATGAACGATGTCGTTGTATTAATGGTACACACGCCCTACTCCTCCTTGCATAGAGTCCATATTCTCTAAAGCAACTTCGGACTGTTCGTGTTGAAATTGCGCCTCCTGATGCTGCCTGGAGGGTGCGTTGCTGCTGAGTTGCATTCAGCCTCCTGTCTCGACGGCCTGTTAACGGAAAATAACGGTCATCTCCTGCTGATGTTACCCGTGGACGATCTGGGCCTTGCCTTCTTTTAACGGTTGCTGTTGCCTGAAATCGCGTCTTGGTCCAGGAAACTACACTTCGGGACACTCCAATATCTGTAGCTAACTCCCCCTGTGTCTGTCCCGCTTCCAACCTTCCTATTGCTCCCCCATGCCGTAGCTTCGGGCCAGTCACGTCGTTGTTGCATTGCACTACCTGCTCACTACACTATCTGAAGACAACTGCTTGTGTAATTCCCTCGGGGGGGGGGGGGGGGGGACTGATGACCTCCGTAGTTTTGTCCCCCTAAAACATCCAAACAACAACAACAACAACAATTCCCTCGGTAGAGCAAAAACAAGTCAACGTCAACTCTGTCTGCAGCAACGTTCTGTTTGTATCACCATCTACGTTGCCGTAATGTTGTTGTCTCCACTCTGTAGAAATGACAGAAAGAACTCTAATCATTTCAGTTCATTCTCGCCATATCAATACTTCTGAATCTAGATATCGCAGCTGATCGCCTAATTGTTTTGGCAGGGGAATAAATGTGGTGCAAAGTTCACTGGACCAGTCAACAATTGTAGAGGTATACATCGCAATAACGTTTTATTTTCTCTTTATAAAAGTCATTAAAAACAGTAAAGTTTTGACTGAACCACCGTCGACATCCCGGTCATTAGAGACAGGCACACTCTGCGAGTCATCCCGGAACTCGCCTAGAGTGATTTAGGAAAATCACTGAAAACCTGAATCAGGAAGGCCGGAGACGGATTTGGACCGCCAGCCTCCCGAATGAGAGTCCATTGTGTTACTGGTGCGTCATCTTGCTCGGTTTTGCAAGCATCGTCGGTTACGTTCCTTCCAGTGTTATTCCCTCCCCCACAACAACAGCTGCAGAGTCTAACAGAAGAGTATCGCCAAATAATAACACCAACAGGATTGAATCACAACGCACAGGTTTTGGAATACCAGCATATGCCTAAACAATGCTGAACTAGTGATACGAGTCGCGACTGTGATTTCACATTACTTTCTTTTTTATGGGGAATCGTAACACACGCACACACACAGAAAACTTTTCTGAAGAATGTTCTGTCATTTGAGTGTAGCTTTTCGTACATTTTTCACACAGTCAAGATTTTGCTTTTACAGCCATTCTCGAGCGCAAGGTCAGAATTAAAAAAATCCCAGCATATCTAAACGAAATGTCATCGACAAGAAAGGAGGCCCGGCGGTTGAAGTGGGTACCGCGGTAGCTGTACCCAAACAAAAAATGGATATTGGGTAAAACATGGAGTCTTGATTTGAAGGAATATTTATTTGCATTGAGTCGCGCGGGGATGGGTAAAAAGGGAAAGCCACTTTTGCGTTTTTCGAGCCGTAAAAACATTTGACGGTATACAGGACCACCCCACATCGATTTTTCTACTTATTTTATCCTTACATGTTTATCATAGCATATGGAAACCTAAAATGCCTAATTTTCATTTTGCGTGAATTTTTAATTCCATAAAGTTTCTCGCTCTATTTTAAAGAGTTCGTACGGTTTAAAGATCTGATTTTTTGGCACGTGATAGTAAAGCATCTTAGCTTTCTAATAAAACATAAACCTTTTCGCAACTCGTTACAGGTGAATAGCCGACTTCGGTTTACTGGGAGAATTGTGGGAAGATGTACTTCAATGTAAAGGGGACAGCGTACAAGTGTTTGGGACCCGCAGCAGATCAGTTTAAAGGAAGGCATGGAAGCAATTCAGAGGCGAGCAGCTAAGTTAGTTACTGGTAGGTTCGCCCAATGCGCGAATGTCACAGAAATGCTCCGGGAACTCAAATGGGAATAGCTGGAGGAATAACGACGTTCTTTTCGAGAAATTATGCTGAGGAAATTTAGAGGGCCGAAATTTGAAGCAGATTGCCAAAAGCTCTTGCTGCCGCCTACTTACATTACGCATAAAGATCACAAAGACAAGATAAGAGAAATTAGGTCTGGTATAGAGGCATATAGACATTCTTTTTTTCCCTCCTTCTATTTGGAAGTGGTACGGTGTACCCTCCGCCACGCACCTTGCCGTGGATTGCGGACTATAGATGTAGATGTGATTAACGCGAAGAAAGAAAAGGAAGAGGAAAAGAGTGAAAGAAATACATCTCGACGCAACAAATAATGCCTTTCTTATAATGATTTCTACCTCAACTCTTGTATGATTTCCGTGACATTCTCACCCCTATATATCGATAATACAGAACGTGCTGCTCAACTTGCTCTAAATCGTTCGTCTGTCCCACTTGGTGGGGTTCCCACAGTGAGCAGCAATACTCCGAATTAGAACGCACAAGTGTAATGTAGGCAGTTTCTTTAGTAGAACTGTTGCATCTTCTAAGTGTTCCGCCAATGAAAAGTAATCTGTTGTTCGCCATCCCTACGATATTTTCTATGTGTTCTTTCCAATCTGCGTTGCTCGTAATAGTTACTCCTAGGTATTTGGTAGAATTGACGGCCTGTAGGTTTGGCTGATCTGACTGCAGTTTAACGGCTTACTTTTAGTGATCATATGGATGACTTCACACTTCTTACTGTTCAGGTTCAATTGCCATTTTTTCATCGTGCTGATATGTTATCTAAATCATTTTGCAGTTGCTTTTGATCTTCTGGTGACTTGACTAACCGATAAATGTTAGCTTCAACCGTGAACAGTCCTAGAAGGAGATTGTCTCCTAAATCGTATATGAAGTAGGGGCCCTATAACACTGGGGCACACCAGTTATCACTTCTGTTCTACTCGATGACTTTCCGCCAATTAAAAACGTACTGTGTCCTTTCTGAAAGGAAATCACTAATCCAGTCGCACAACTTTGCGATATTTCGTGAGCACACGTTTTGATTAGAATCAAATAGGTTCTGGTTATGTTGGGGTATACCAGTCCATGCTAATTACATCTGTTGACACACCTGATCTTGCCTGATCTTGTGAATCCTGGAGAGGGGTTCCTGTAGCTGGGCCGGCCGCGGTGGCCGAGGGGACAGCGGCGCGCCAGTCACGGTCTGCACGGCCACTACGATCGGGGGTTCGAGTCCCCACTTGGGCATGGATATTTGTGCCGTCCTTAATGTTAGCTAGTTCATAAGTAGTTTGTAAGTTTAGGGACTGACGACCCCGTAGTTAAGTCCCATAAGCTATACAAACATTTGAACATTTTAACCTGTAACCGGCCAGCCGTTGTCATTAGGCGAGAGGGCGGGAGAACTTCGAGGCCAAGGCAGTCTGGTAAACAACGAAGAAGCTTTAAAAACACTGGAGTACAATAGGCTCTCACCAGTTTATCGATGTAACGCTGTCTCGTTAGTGTACAGGAAATGCGAATATTTACTTTGGGCAGTATAAAGATGAAAGAGAAAACGAAAGGGAAACGAAATACTAGTGTCAGGGAGGTAATAAAATTTAGTAGGTTATTTACTCCAGCATTCGAATCGACAACTGCCATCATATGCAATTTAGAAGTAGATACCCTTAGAGTAGTAATGGAACTTAAATCGCTTAACAAAACCTAGCCCTCCTCTCCAGATTGTGTACTGATCACGTTCCTTTCGCAGTATGATGCAATAGCTCTATATAGTAGCTATGATATTCACACAGTAGCTCATCGATAGATCCGTACCAGAAAACTGAAAATTTACTCCAGGATTCAAGAAAGTAAGTGGGTGTTATCCGTAAAGTTACGAGCTGATATCAATGACGTCGTTTTGCAGCAGGATTTTGGAAAATATAATTTTTTCGGACATTGTGAACTACCTCGAAGAGAATGACTATTGACCCATAGTCAACACTTCAGAAAGTATAGTTTTTGTGAATGATATCTAGCTCTTTATTCAGGTTAATAGATGACTGATGTCGACAAAAGACCTAAAGTCGATTCCATATTTCTACATTAAGCGAAGGCTTTCGACACTACCTCAAAAGCGGCCTCTATATGCATGTTTACGAAATCGTCTGAATTGTTACCGTCAGAAAGGACAAAGTAAGTGTTAATAGACGGAAAGTCATAGAGTAAAAGAGAAGTATTATCTGGAGTTCCCCAGGGAGGTCTTAAAGGCCCCCTACTATTCCTTACTTTTATGAACGATTTAGGAGAACATATGAGCCCCTCTACTAGACTTCGCGGATTTTGCTGTTTTATGGGTTAGCAAGTCACCAAAAGATCAAAAGCAGCTGCAAAACTATTTACATCAGACATCATCACTATTCAAAAATTAGAAATTGACTCTATATAATGAATAGCCTGAAGTAATCCGTGTTGTTGTCGTCTTCAGGCCGGGGACTGATTTCATGCAGCTATCTTGCTACCTTACCCCCCTCCATTATGAGCAATAGTATTCGTCTCCTCATAAGAACGGCAAACCACATCAATTTGAAACTGCTTACTGTACTGTACTCCCTCTGCGACTTGTACCCCTATGGGATGTTTGCAGAATCATTCAGGAAACGTCCCCTAGGCTGTGGCTAACCCATGTCTCCACCATATCCGGAGTGTTAGTCCTGAAAGGTACGCAGGATGACGTTTGTGAAGTTCTCCTGCAATGTACGCAGGAGAACGTCTGTGAAGTTTGGAAAGCAAAAGGCGAAGTACTGACAGCAGTAAAGCAGTGAGGACGGACTGTGAAGCGTGCCGGGATAACTCAGTCGGTAGAGCGCTTGTCCGCGAAACGCTCGAATCTGGGTTCCGATACAAAGTTGTAATCTGTTAGGAAGTTTCATATCAGCGCACACTCCGCTGCAGTGTGAAAATATCATTCTGTAAACATCCTCCAGACTGTTGGCTAATCACGTCTCCACCATATCCTTTCTTCCAGGAGTGGTAGTCCTGCAAGTTTCGCATGTGAACTTCTTGTGAAACTTGGAAAGTAAGAGTCGAGGTACCGGCGGAAGTAAAGTTGTGAGGACGGACCGTGAACTGTGTCGGGATAGCTCAGTCGGTAGAGCGCTTGTCCGCGAAACGCAAAGGTCCCAGGTTCGAATCCCGGTTGCCGGCGAGGTGGCTCAGCGCTTTCGTTGAGAAGGCTGAAGCTCTCTCCAATTAAAAAGTTAAGCCAAAAACTCCACGATGAACCGCAATCGTCCGCATCGGACCTAACAACACGAAAATAAAAATAATAATAATAAATAAAAGATATAAAAATATTAAAAAAAATCCGTTCCGTCACATAGTATTAATCCACCAGGAAGTTTCAGCAAGAAGTGTGTTGGTGTGTAATCCTATTTGATGATGAAATCTGAAAAAGGAGTGAACTGATATAATGGCTGAGAGATTTTTAATTAAAAAAAATACAACAATATACTATTTTCCATTTTTCCAAGACGGTTTTAATGTAAGACCTTTTCTTTGTTGCCCACTTCGTGTAATACTTTCTTTTTTTGTCCAGCTCTGATCGGACAATCGACAGATGAGGTTAATTCAATGCGACACGATTATTGAGCGTTATTGATTGTATTACTATGTTCTGAGTCAGACTGAAATAATAAAGAGGGTAATCAAATTTCTTCGTTTTAAAAATATGCAAATTTAAATTTGGACTTTTAGTGGAAAATAAATATAGAAAAACGAAAAACCTTACAAACTGTTGTCTTGTAATTTATTTGTCGTATGGGAGTGGCCGTGTGGTGTAAAGCGCCAAGCTATGAATTCCTCAGCTGCTCCCACCGGAGTTTCGAATACTCCATCTGGCATGGGTGTGTGTGTTGTCCTTAGCATACGTTAGGTTAAGTAGTTTATTTGTCTAGGGACCGATCACTCTATATTTTGGTCCCTTAGATGCACAAACATTTGTAATTTATTTCTTTGTGAATGATTAACTTTTGAACCAAAATAGGCAAAGAAATTCGTCCGTAGCTGTGGATTCGCACTGCACATAAGCGATTCCTGTAGTTAAAAAAAAAAAAAATTGAGCTTGGTTGTAGATTTGACTTCAGTGTCACAAATTCGTGGTTCAGGCCATATGGTAGGCCATAAATGTTTTAAGTAATTTGATTGAAAGCCAGTAACACACTTTCTTTGCAAGAATGCATGCTTCTCACAGTTTAAATAAAAGAATTTGAAATTCAGCTTTGTCCAGCCAACTGCATGTTATTTATGCTGTTCTTCATGATCCGGATTTTTTTCTTTTCTCAGTGTAAAACAAATCTCACGTTACTATTTATGTTAATTTTAATTGTTTTAATTACGTTCAGAGGTTAAGGATGCTCACAGATTCGTATTGCAGGCTGAGTTCTACTATCACACATTTGCACGCAGAGAGAATAATATAATCATGCATTCATTCACCAGTTGTTGTTTATAATATCTTAAGCCTTCTTTCATACGTATCCGTGCGATTCCAGGTCGTGAGGCTTGAAAGATAGTGTAAATACAAGGGGGTGTTCGGAAACAAAAAACCAGTTCTCTATTAGTGAATCTGATAGAGCAGCAAAAGTTTGGTGTGGCGCCCATCACAGACAAACTTAGGGAAGCCCTCTCCGCTGGTACGGCCACGTCAGCAGAAAGGAGGACAACTCGGTTGCGAAGACAGCACTCCACATCAACCCAGGAGGAACAAGACCACGAGGGAGACCGGCAAAGAAATGGACTTACTACATCAGGGCAGACATGGACGCTGTTGGTATAAGGCAAGCAGATGCCAACGACCGAAAGAAATGGAGGAGATGCAGTAAAGTAACAGACCCTGCAAGTCGGGATTAATGCTTGGAAAGAGAGAGAGAGAGAGAGAGAGAGAGAGAGAGAGAGAGAGAGCAGCAAATATTTTATGCACAAAGTTTCCTTCGCAATCCAGTGCAAAATAGACTGACGACCACTGGTGTAGAAAGAGATGTAGAACGTCTATGAAATCAGATCCGATTAAAACAGGGCATGGTATTTTATTATTAGACTAGTGTCCGCTATAATCTGTAAGATTCCACACATACATAAACTCCAGAACACTACTTAATGCTTTCTAGACATTTGTTAACAGTAAATTAGCTTGAATGCGAGTTGCTATAATTTCCGAGAGGTGTCAGCTATAAAGTAGAACGCCATATAAACAGTAACGATAATGCATCTCAGGTGCTTTCAGCTGCCTGGCAACAGCTCGCGCGCTATTTTCGTGATCCTATCCTGTGCGCGACGGCGTCCGCTTTCTCTCAGTACTACAGGAGTAAACGTGTGAAGTCTCGCTTCCTAGCATAAATCTAGCTTTCACCGTATTCCAGCCAGCCTCGCTGCTTTCCCCTGCGATAAACCCAGTGAATGACGTAGACAGATGGAACGGAATAAGCGCTCCCTGCCGGAGACACCTCCGTCTGTCTGTGTCAGCCGCGCAGTCGAGCCATGCAGGCAGGCAACACCACAGAAACACATCTGAAGCGCGCTGCCGAGCACCTCCCAGGCCAGTAGCGAGCAAAACTGACGCGTCCTCGGCAGGCAGCGATTAGCATCAACACAGGAAGAGTGTGGATAACATTTTCTTTAACGTTTCCATCGACGTCTAACATACCGGGTGATCAAAAATTCAGTGTAAATTTGAAAACTTAATAAATCACGGAATAATGTAGAATGAAACTTTCACTCTGCAGCGGAGTGTGCGCTGATATGAAACTACCTGGCAGATTAAAATTGTGTGCTGGAACCGGGACTCGAACCTGGGACCTTTGCCTGTGCTATCCCGACACGACTCACGATGCCGCCTCACATCGTGAGGCGGCATCGTGAGTCGTGTCAGGATAACACAGTCGGTAGTGCGCTTGCCCGCGAAAGGCAAAGGTCCCAGGTTCGAGTCCCGGTTCCGGCACACAATTTTAATCTGCCAGGTACTTTCATATCAGCGCACACTCCGCTGCAGAGTGAAAGTTTCATTTTGGAAACATCCCTTAGGCTGTGGCTAAGCCATGTCTCCACCATATCCTTTCTTCCAGGAGTGCTAGTCTTGCATGGTTCGCAGGAGAATTTCTGTGAAGTTTGGAAAGTAGGAGTCGAGGTACTGGCGGAAGTAAAGTTGTGAGGCGGCATCGTGAGTCGTGTCGGGATAGCACAGTCGGTAGTGCGCTTGCCCGCGAAAGGCAAAGGTCCCAGGTTCGAGTCCCGGTTCCGGCACACAATTTTAATCTGCCAGGTAGTTTCACGGAAGAAAGTAGATAGAGAGGTAAAAATTGACACGCATGCTTGGAATGACATGGTGTTTTATTAGAACCAAAAGAAAATGAAGTTCAAAAAATGTCCGACAGATGGCGCTTCATCTGATCAGAAAAGCAATAATTACCATAACAAATTAAGACAAAACAAAGATGATGTTCTTTACAGGAAATGCGCAATATGTTCACCATCATTCCTCAACAATAGCTGTAGTCGAGGAATAATGCTGTGAACAGCACTGTAAAACATGTACGGAGTTATGGTGAGACATTGGCGTCGGATGTCGTTTTTCAGCATTCCTAGAGATGTCAGTCGATCACGATACACTTGCGACTACAGGTAACCCCAAAGCCAATAATCGCACGGACTGAGGTCTGGGGACCTGGGAGGCCAAGCAAGACGAAAGTGGCTGCTGAGCACGCGATTATCACCAAACGACGCGCGCAAGAGATCTTTCACGCGTATAGCAATGCTTTTCTCTTTTTTTTTCTGTCCTATTAAAACCCTATGTCATTCCAAGCATGTGTGTCAATTTTTACCTCTCTATCTACATTATTCCGTGATTTATTAAGTTTTCAAATTTATAATGACTTTTTGATCACCCGGTACTTTGTGCACCGTTGTCAGTTCCTGCCTTTCCCGCTGCAGTAGCGTCTGGTTCACGGGAAAAATGACTCTCAATAAGCCTCTGTGTGGGCTCGCACATTTCATTACCTTTCTGCGAGAGGTATACAAAGGAGGACTATACTGCTTCAAGTACCGTTTCGAAAATTTGGCATTTGCCTATTCCGTGACGATTATGTAGAATAATGGCACAACCTTGATATGCAAAATGAAGAGTCGATTTGTAAAGTAACTCGAATATCGGAGAGTATTTGAATGAAAATATTTTTCTATCATCATCATTAACCAGCGCTTTGTATTCTACACTGCTCAAAACTATTAGTCGATCTGGTGATATATCATACACAGTATACATATGCTACCGATTTTATTCAGATATTGGTTACAATTGTAAGTTACGTGTCATACAGTACCATATTTTGTTCCTCTATGAGTGCAATATACCAGGTCTTTAACCGTCGTGGGAGGGGCTAAACTGAATGCATTGCTCAATACCACAATAATTATAAATTATTTTTACATTGCTTTAAAACTTTATTATCTCACTATAAGCTTATTTCGGCCTTAGGCCATCATCTGTTGTTATTACTTATAATATTGTTATCGTTTATTTGCTGCATAATTGATTTTAAATGCTGATATTATGCTCATCTATTGCTGCTTATCTGTATATGTGCAGCAGCACTGGTTATATTAATCGATTTTTTATCAGTTTTTGTAGTGGCAGCCTGGCATAGACTGTAGTGGCAGCGACTACAAAATCTGATAAAAAATCGATTAATATAACCAGTGCTGCTGCACATATATAGATAAGCAGCAATAGATAAGCATAACATCAGATTTTAAAATCAATTGTGCAGCAAATAAACGACAACAATGTACATCTACAAGTGATACTCTGCAAATCACATTTAAGTGCCTGGCAGAAGGTTCATCGAACCAGCATTACACTATTTATCTCCCATTCCATTCTTGAATAGCGCCCGGGAAGAAAGAACACCTGAATCTCTCCGTTCGAGCTCTGATTTCTCGTATTTTATTTTGATGGTAATTTCTACCTGTGTAAGTGGGAGTCAAAACTATATTTTCGCATTCGGAGGAGAACGTTGGCGATTGGAGTTTCGCAAGTAGCCCACGCCGCAGCGATAAGCGCCGTTGTTGTAATGATTCCCATCCCAGATCCTGTATCATTTTCGTAACGCTGTCTCCCCTGTATCGTGACAACGCGAAACGAGCTGCCCTTGTCTAGACTCTTTCGATTTCCTCCGTTAAATCCACCTGATAAGGATCCCACACTGGGCAGCAATACTCCAAAAATGGACGGACAAGCGTAGTATATGCAGTTTCTTCTGTTGCATCTTTTAAGGATTCTACCAATACAACGCAGTCTCTAGTTCGCCTTTTCCCACGACATTATCTACGCGTTCTTTCCAGTTTAAATCTGAAATAATATTAATTCGCAGGTATTTTGTGGAGTTTACGGCCTTCACTTTTGATTGATTTATCTTGTAAACAAACTTCTTGTAAACAGACTTCTTTTCGTACTTATGTGGACGACTTCACACTTATCATTATTTAGAGTCAATTGCCAATTTCTACACCATACTGATAACTTATTCAGATCGTTCTGCAGTTGTTTTTGATCTTCAGATAATTTCACTAGACGGTAAATGACGGCGTCATCTGCAAAAAACCTAATATTATAAGTAATAACACCTGATGATGGCCTTAAGGCTGAAATAAGCTTATAATAAGATAATAAAGTTCTAAAGCAGTGTAAAAATAATTGATAATTATTGTGGTATTGAACATGTCGCTCAAAGACATACTCTACACTGCGGGCCCCAGAGAACGGAAACAGAATGTATTGTGTCTGCCAAGTTCATCTCAGACATGCTCAATCGTGAACCGGTGAACAAGCTGGCAACTCCATGGGTTCAGTTCCCTCAACTTCAACCATGTTGTCCACGAGTGCAGCTCTATGGGAATGAGCGTTATCGTCCACCAGAAGGAACCCATCTCCTTTGGCACCAGCGTAGGGCACAACAAAAGGTCGAAGTATCTCTTCTCTATATCTCTGAGAAGTCAAAATGCGATTCTGAACGACACAGAGGTCCATACGTCCTCCAGTACTGACTCTCCCCCCCCCATGATACTGTGATGTTTTCTGGAATAATAAGGATTGTACCGACTTCCACGTCTTGTCCAGATGAGGGAACGATTGTCCGACTGAACGCGAGATCTTGACTCATCTGTGATGAAAACTCGGCGCCATTCGTTACGACTTCAATCCTGATGTTCCTCCGCCCAGTTTCTGCGGGCTAAACGGTGCTGTTGTTTTGATGGGACACACATTGTAGGCCTCCGTGCGTAGAGGTCACGTTCCGCAAGTCGATTTCGAACTGATTGTATTGATTTTGCGCGTCCTATTGGTGCCCGGAGGGTGCGTTGCTGCTGAGTTGCAATCAGTCCCCTGTCTCGAAGGGCAATCATCCCTTTCTGATTTTACCTGTGGACGACCTTGGCCATGACTTGTTTGAACGGTTCCTGTTGTCTGAAATCGCGCTCAGGTTCTGGAAATTACTTTGAGACACTTCAGTAGCTGCAGCCACCTCCCTCTGTGTCTGCCCCGATTCCAACCTTCCCAGGCTCTCCATGCCATAGCTACGGGTACGTCACGTTGTTGTTACACTGAAATACCTGCTCAGTACTCTGTCTGGATACAGCTGCTTGTGTAATTCGTTTTGTAGAGTAAACACCAACCCCCTCTGCAGCAACTTTCTGTTATTGCCAGTATCTTGCTTGCCGTAATCTTAATTAATTTTAGCCATAACGGCTAAGTTCAGAAGCCGTGACTGTGTAAAACAATAAATAAATATTCGTATTTCTGCTACTAGTCACTTTATTTGTTACTGTTTAATTTAACAAAGCACAATGATTTTCGAGCTTGTTTCGTTCATCATGTTACCTATATTTTACTTATCTAAAGCCTATGTGTTATAACTGGTGGTTGTGGGGAGAGAGGGCAGTAAATGAACGTTAACTTATATTTGGTGAAAAGTATTTAAACCGACAAACTGTGGGAGGTTGTAGGGGACACCAAGACAAATATTTTCCCCTAATGTCATTTTTTCCTATGAGGAATATTTAAGCCGATGGAGTCCGTATTAAATGGCAAGCGCTATTAAAATTTTCTGGCCAGAGCATTGGCAGAATTGCTGGAAGACGTCCCGCTCCCTACAAGACAACGCATGTGGTTCCAACATGACGGGGCGCCGACACATTTCATTCGTCGTGAGCGTCGATTCCTGGACCGACGGTTCCCAGAAACGTGGATTGGCAGAGGTGGTCCCGTACCATGGCCTGCTCGATCCCCAGATATGTCCCCTCTGGCCTTTTTTTTTTTTTTTTTTTTTGTGGGGGAAAGATGCACAACCTTGTTTACGAAACTCCTGTTGCATCGGAAGAGGATCAGGTTGCCCGAATAGTAGCAACAGCAGGAACAATTCAGGATAGTCCTGCGGTTTTTGTTCGTGTCAGAAGGAACATGATCCAACGGTGTAACCCTTGTTTACGTGTCAATGGAGGAAATTTTGAAAATCTACTGTAATTGAAATTGGATCGTGTTGATGTATTGTCTCATGATAATAAAAAAATGGAAAAGTGTTTGTTGGTTTAATTAATTTGCCGTCTGATAAATCTTCTTCTACCGGTTTAAATACTCCTCATAGGAAAAAAAAAATGACATTAGGGAAAATATTTGTTTTGATGTCCCCTACAACATTCCAGAGTTTGTCGGTTTAAATACTTTTCACCCTGTATGTAGTGCTGTCTTCTGCTGCTCTTCCTGTGCAGTGCGATTTGTTTCACCACCTGTGGGATGTAGTAAGGAATGCATCACAACACTTAATGCATTCCTATCCGTTCCAGAGGTGATGAAACAAATCTCACTGTACAGGAAGACCAGCATAAGACAGCAATACATCTTAGTTAATGGTCATCCACTGCCCTCCCCTCCCCCCTCCAAATAACCCCAACCAACAATAATAACAAATGAACTTTAGATAAGTAAAATATAGGTAACATATTTCGGTATGTATAAAAAGCGCCAGTTGATGAGCAAAAGATGCTCCAAACGCGTTCTGTTATAGATTAAACACTAACAAATACAGTGATTGGTAGCAGAAACATGAATATTTATTAATTGCCGTAAAGTTGTTGTCTCCACTCCGTAGAACCGACAGACTCGCGTCTAACCATTTCACTTCATTCTGCCGATGATAATACTTTGGAACCTAGATATGTAAACGTATCACCTAATTGTTTTGATCTGGGTTGTTCCCCCACCTCACCCTATGCATGGGTCAAGACAACATCCGCACGTCATAGTTGTCTTGCCTCATCGAAGATTTATCAAAAACAGGTAATATTTGGTAAAATTTCTGATAACTAAAGGTCAAATAAAGGCGCATCGGCGCTAAAAGCTTCCACAATGTCTTAATAATAATAATTTTTATTATAATAATGTTGTTAGTTACAAACTGTGAGAATGGCCGTATGGTTAAAGGTATAATGTTGGAGACGTAGAGGAAGCGCGTCCGGCTACAAGCTATTATTCTTAACTTCTCGTTTATTACAGACTCTGGAGCTAGCAATGAATTTTGTATTGTTACTCGCCACAAACGTTTGTCCTTTTTTTCGAACATGTCGCGATTTTGAGGGTCAATGACATTTAAATTCTTCCTTTTCACAATTTTTTTTCTTTTTTTTTTTTTTTTTACAAGGTGCGACATGGTCGCTAATTTATATCAGTAATCGTTTTTGTAATTACTTTTAATATCTTTATTTACGTCAATGATCACGTAATTTCTCGTTGTTTTGGTCAGAGATGACCATTTTCAAGTCTACAGCAAATCAGAAACAGAAGGACACATTTAGTAATAGACTACCTTATAAAATTACAATCGACAATATATAACGGTATAAGGGTGTTTTATATAACAATGCCTTACTTATGTTTTATAAGATGGTCTATTACTAAATGTGTCCTGTTTCTGATTTGCTGTAGACCGGTCGTCGAAACAACGAGAAATTTTGTGATCCTTTACGTAAATAAAGATATAAAAAATAGTTATTTGTTTGAGAAGAGGTTGTGCAGAACAGCCTCTGCGCATGCTTAAGGTCAGGTGCAAGTGCTTGTTAAACTGTCTCGTAACCCGAAGTTAGCGTGTCTCTTCACTGCAACGGAACAATTTTTATTATTATTATTATTATTTCATTTGCTTAACATTACATTCAGATAGCAAATGTTCAAATGTTTGTATATCTAAGGGACTTAACTGCTGCTGTTAGCAGTCCTTAGACGTACAAACTACTTAAACTAACTTACGTTAAGGACGACACACATTCCCACGCCCGAGAGAGGACTCGAACCTGCAACGGCGAGCTCCGCAGAAAGACGCTTTTAGAGCGCTTGGTCTCTCCACCGCGGCTATTCAGATATTTCTGTGCTTTACTGTTCACATTCATGTGTTCTTCCAGTGAATTTTCAAAGAAGAGTGAACAGTGTTCAGTAACATTTAGAAACATAATTGTCAGTTTATGCTTGGAAGAAAAGTGAACCCAAAAATTCTACTACAATCGACAATGTTATGAACATGGCCAATTGTCATTGTGTCCGCACATAACAAGCACAGTCCCTACTCACCGTTTTGGTAAAAAACAAAAAAAAAACAAAAAAAAACGGAGGAGTCATGGTTTATTGAGAAACAGCAAACACTCCTCTGGAAGAAATAAATTACCGGCTGTGGCATTATTTAAGTTAGGGGACATTCAAAATACAAACAAGGAGAATAAACAAACACAAAAATCTGCTCTGCGAAGTTCTCACTTCACTAAGGTCGCGTACTCCGCCAAGCTCTTAAAACAGAAATTAATTACAAAACAGAAACAGATGTATCAACAGCTATTTTTTCACTGGAAATACAGCTCACACAAAAGGCACTGTCGTACTAAATACGCAGACTCTTAGAAAATGTAAACACTAGCCATTCAGATAAAAACGCAATTAATATTGACTTTCAGCGGCAACCTAAAATAAACAGTACATTCTACGAAACGACAGTTTTCTCATTGTGTTTAAGCTTTACTTGACTGCTGAAAACAGTAGGTTTCATGTTTGTAAACATCCAGAATGCTAATTTACTTTTCGCGTGCTTCTGCGTACCGTCAACTACAAATATTGGAGAGTCGTTCGATGAACAACTGTGACAGAACGCAGGAAAGAAAGACACTGGTCTGTTATTAGTGTGGATAAAGGTCTTTAAACAGAGGCACGGCTGCAGGCAGCTGAGAAGTTTCGATCTTCAGACTCAGCCCCTCCGTTAACGACCTCTACGCTGGCATAAATCACGAGAACTGCCAGGCCGTCTTACTTTGCCGGATTCATTAAGGGCATTTGTAATCAGCGCTGTCTGGTATCCACATTCCACATTTGTGGCTCCGGTAAGCCGATTACTCGTCGTTATGACGTGGAGTAAGTGAACTGTGAAGGAACACAAGAATTTGCAGAAGGAAGTTTCTGGAGCAGTCATGCATCTGCTTTTTAGACGCAGAAGACTCCTCGTCGAACAGTAACCGGACGAGGGCAATTGGTAGAGAAATTCCAAACGTTTTAGCTAAAGGTTACACAGATATATTTCACTCTCATCTTTGCCTGTAAACATGATGTTTGATGAGGAATAGTAACTATTTTATGAGGTGATAATAAAGACGAATTGCAATAAACTGTCATTACCATAGGTACAATTGTTATTGAATACAGAAATAAAGCTGAGTTCAATCCATTTTTGTTCGTGTGTTGGTACACCGGTACACGTAGCAATAGAGTATGAGATAGGCGAAATACCCTCAGACTTTAAGAAAAATGTGACAATTCCCATTCCAAAGAAAGCAGGAACGGACAGATGTGAAAATTACAGAACCATCAATATAATAAATAATGTTTGCAAACTTTTAACACAAATTATTTAGAAAAGGATGGAAAGGCTGTTAGATACTGTCGTCGGAGAAAAACAGTTCGGATTCATGAGAAATTTAGGAACACGGGAGGCAATACTCTCCTTATGACTTATCTTAGAAGAGAGATTAAGAAAAGGCAAACGTACATTTATAATTTTTGTAGATTTGAAGACAGCTTTTGATAATGTTGATTTGGGTACACTCTTTCAAATTTTGAAGTCATCATGGGTAAAATATAGGGAACGGAAGGTTATTTACAACTTGTAGATTAAGAAAAAAAAATAAATAAATAAAATAAAATAAAAAAAGCTGTTATTAGAGTTGAAGTGCATGAAAGAGACGCAGTGGTTGGGAAGAGAGTAAGACAGGTTTGTGACCTTTCTCCAATGTTATTCAATTTGTACTTTGACAAGCTGTGAAAAAAAGAAAAGCGAAATTTGGAGAAGGAATTAGAGTTCGGGGTGAAAAAATAAAAACTTTGCGTTTGGCCGATGACATTGTAATTTTCTCAGAGACAGAAAAGGACTTGGAAGAGCAACTGAACGGAATGGACATTGTGTAACGAAAGATAATACAATAAGCTGTGTTCAATATATTTATTTAGCAACCAGTTTCGACGGTCAATGCCGTCATCTTCAGGCCCGTAAAATAAGAAACTTGCATATTGCTGGATTACAATCAATACAGCTGGTATCGCACATTCGTCCAAAATTACAGCAACAAGTCCCTGTTGTTCCTTGTTGCTGTAGTTTTGGACGAATGTGCGATACCAGCTGTATTGACTGTAATCCAGCAATATGCAAGTTTCTTATTTTAAGCGCCTGAAGATGACGGCATTGACCGTCGAAACTGGTTGCAAAATTAATATATTGAAAATAGCTGGAGGTATTATTTTTCGTTACAAGATATACAGCTGAAGCCCCTGGTCCGTAATTAAGATGGGCGAAGTCAGAATGGACGTTGTGTTGAAAGGAGCGTATAAGGTGAATATTAACAACACCAAAAAAAGGGTAATGGAAAGCAGTATTAGAAGATCGGGCGATGCTGAAGGAATTAGATTAGGTAACGAAACAATAAAGATGGTAGATGAATTTTTTTTTTTTTTTTTTTTTTTTTTTTTTTTTTTTTTTTTTTTTTTTTCTCTATGGGACTTAACTACGGGGTCATCAGTCCCTGAATTTTGTTATTTGCGTAGTAAAATAACATATGACGGTCGTAGTACAGAGGATATAAAATGCAGAATGGGAATGGAAAGAAAAGTGTTTTTCGAAAAGAGAAATTTGCTAAAATCGAATATTATTTTAAGTGTAAGGAAATCTTTTCTGAATCTTTATGTGGAGTTTGCCTTGTATGGAAGTGAAACTTGGAAGATAAATAGTTTAGACCGCAAGAGGATACAGACTTTTGAAATGTGGTACTATATAAGAATGCTGAAGATTAGGTGGGCAGATCGCGTAACTAATAAAGATGTACTGAACAAAATTGGGGAGAAAAGGAATTTTAGGCATACCTTGACTAAAAGATGGAATCGATTGATAGGGCACATTCTTCGACATAAAGGAATTGTGAATTTAGCGTTGGAGGGAAGTGTGTGGGGTAAAAATCGCAGAGGGAGACCAAGAGACGAAGACAGTGAGTAGATTTAGATGGATATCGGTTGCCGTTCTTATAAGGAAATGAAAAGCCTTGCTCAGGATAGAGTAGGGTGGAGAGCTGCATCAAACCAGTCTCAGGACTGAAGGCCACAACAACAACAAACAACATCAGTAGAGTGTTGATGTTAAAATTGTGTAGTCGTGTTTGGTTTACCCTGAATTTTTCATTGTCATTTGAAGCGTATGAATTTTGCGCACTACTTATACATGCTGAGTATACCGATGTGGTATTTGTGTATGGGACTTGCTGCTGCTTGTTCAGATTACAGAATACTATATCGTAAATGCAGGTAATTGGATTCAACAGTGTTTACAGGTGTACTGAAAACACTGCGTGATTGGTACAGAGTCCAGTACTCATTGCATCTGAACATGTAAATGATCAAGCTGTGGAGGAAGAAGAAGATATTGTTCTGTCAGTAGAACGTAGCTTTTCAACAAGTACACGTAGAACTTCTCCATTTATCGTTGTTCCACTACAAGAGCACAGCAGACATAACGTATGCACGAGTTCCATCCGTATTATTTACAGGTCATTAAACATCCAGAGCAGGAGATGAAGAAAGACCATTGGAATTTTCGTCGGGGACTTGAAAATCACCAAGTAATCCCATTTCCACTATTCAGTGATGAAGCCACGTTAATTCATGACTTCATTAGTAACTCTCATTAATTCACTACAGTGTTCCGAATGAAACCCACATGGAAAAACATTTTCGAGGACGCTTATTTTGTAAATTTGCGGTGTGGTTTGATAGACAATAAGTTCTTTGGCCTTTTTGTGTGACCACATAGTCTTACAGGTTTCCTTTGTCTTCACTTGATTGGAAATGAGCACCCAGCTTCAGTCGAAAAGATTGCTTTCGATACAAGATTGCGTAAGTTTTTCCATTATTCCAGCAGGACGGGGTTCCTGCACATTACAGGTGACACATTAGCTGAACCTGACACTCCCCGAAAGATGGATCAGTAGATCTGGACCCTACTCTTGGCCGTCATTGTCCTCGGAGCCTTAGCCTTTAGGACTTTCGTCTATGGGGATGGTTGAGAGTCCAAGACTAAAATGAAAATGTAAACAAAAGTGCCGATTTTAGGGTTCGGATTATTAATCATGCAGCCCTCATAAAGGAACGCGAAGACGACCTGTTAAGTGCTACATGCAATGTTATCCCCATTTGCCTTTCCTTTAAGTTTTTTTAGGTTACACATTAATAACTGTATCTCTGTTACTTCATAAAAATCGTACGAATGTTATATGGCATTTTAAGGCAATTCGTGTACACTACCACATGCTATAATATTAACTATCTCTACTGAAATACCCTGTAATAATAAATTGCAAAACATGAGTGAAAATATAATTACGTAGGCTTCCGCGGCCAGAGTCAGATGACATAAAAGTTTTCTGGGTATTTTACCGCGTCATGATGTAAGGCTATTATCATCATGACGCGGTATAATACCCAGAAAACTTTTATGTCATGAGTGAAAATAGTTTAAGACGCATTGGGTGATGCGAAATAATAATAATAATAATAATAATAATAAACACGCCCACACGCAAATAGTTCACTGATCATTTTAAAAAAAGAAAAAAAAGGTGGATGATAAATTCTCTCTCGGACCACTTCAATGTTACATCGCTTACTTCTTTACACAACATTTATTTAGGTCGCCGTATTTTCTATATGAGTTACACCACCAGATGATAATTAACATGACTGTGGTCGTGATTACCAGTCTTATTCAGAAGAGTGATATCTTTATGTATAACGCTATCTCAAGAGCTGGATCTGTCAAATGGAAGTATCGGACATTAGTTTTCCTTACATCTTTTCATCCACCCCGAACGTAGTTATCCTCTTTTTGGAAATTCGTGGAACTTTCGAAATGGCTTTCTCGCACACATGCGAAGTTTGTTCAAAAAATTCAGAAACTTTCACCATAGTTTTTTTTTCCCTACGATGGTCTCTCTCTAAATAGTCTCCTACGCAATGTATACACCAGTCTCAACGCCGGTTCTACTTCTGGAAGCAGTCTTGGTACGCATCGAGCTCAGTCTTGCGAAACACCGTCTGCGGGCTTCATTTTACTCATCTGTCGTTGCAAAGTTTCGTACTTTCAACGTGATTTGAACTTTACAAAGTCCGCAGAGGAGGGGTCTGAAGAGTTCTGAGGATGAGATACCATAGTGATTTCTTCTTTCTTAATGCCATAGTCACATACCAATGAATGTGCATGATCGTTACCGTGATGCAAGAACCATGAATTGTCCCGACACATTTCAGGCCGTTTTCATCTCACATTTTCTTCCAGGCATCGCAACACGTAGCGTCAGTACCACCAATCTCGCTGTGGCATGAATTCATGATGAACTATTCCATCAAAGTTAAAGAAAACCATCAGCACAGCTTTAACATATCACCTAACCTGACTAGCTTTTATTGTTCTTGGAAAATATTTCCCTACCGATTTTGAAGGCTGAACCTTGGTCTTAACATCGCAACCTTAGACCCATATCTCATCACCAGTTGTGATATTCCTAAGGAAAATCTCGATCTCCTTTGCGCAATCCAAATGCTCTTCACAGATTGCGAGACGGTCTCGTCTCATGAACCGTGAGATTAACCTGGCCATCACGATTCATACCAAGATGCTGTGTCAAGATTTCTGGACGTCATCCAACAGAAATTTTGCATTTTCTCCAATCTCCCGGAAAGTCAGTTTTCGATTGCCACCCACAATTTCGTAAAAGTGGTGTGTGTGTGTGTGTGTGTGTGTGTGTGTGTGTGTGTGTGGAAGATAAAAGCAGTGTGTGTGTGTCGGGACAGTGTCGTCTCAGCCTTTGTGTTAAATGAGAGTGCCCGGAAAATTAACAAATAAATTTTCTGTTGTGGCTTTCACTATAAAATAACTTGTCTAACCAGAGATACTTGGTACCTTCCTTCGCCCTGTTAGAATAAATTACAACTGACATGGAATGCAGTCATCTTACGTTTATGTGGTTTTGTTTTATGCGTAACACTTTAAATTCTACAGTAATTAATAAATCAACTGTAATTAAACTCGTAATTTGTCTCAACATTAATTTCGTGTCTGAGAATCAATGTGAGCAAATTAAATGTTCAGATTTGCTAACGTGCACCAAATACAAGTTGCCAGACTGTGTATGCACAATGCGACTGCGAGAGCTAACAAACTAACGTACTACTACTACTACTGTAATACTTTTGTCACTACATAAATATGATTTCAAATAAAGACATTTAGGATTAATGGAATTCCAAAATCACTGCAATCGATAATGTGCCTATCTGTTCAACAATTACTATACTGATTCAATTATATAAAAATTTCCTAAAATTCTGGTAATTTTTTTTCAAAATATCGCACAGTCCAAATATTTCTTTTCTCACTACGTGATCCAACTGTTTCTCTTCTCATCAGACAAATCACTTCAATTTTAATTGTTACTAACATTAAGTGAATTAAGAACGTCAACTTCATTAACACTGAGAAAATCTCTAACTATGAACTTCACTGAATTTATGAACAAACTAGTTCCTACTCTCTTTGATAGACAAAGTCATCATGTCAAAAATACCTACACTAAACTGTTCTAATTAACACTTAAAATTTAATAACACTATTCTTATGCAACACTACCACAAAAACAATGATCTCAATGATCAGATCGGATTGCAAATTTGCTTTCAAATTCGTGAAAGGAAAGAGGAACTGGTAAAATGATTCATCATTACATGATAAATGCAACACTGGATACGCCACTGCAAGCTGCACTTAACAGTATTCATTGACATCAGCTTCCTTACAAAAATTACAATCTGCAGACTTGGCTGCGACTCTTCAAAACGGCTAAAGCCTTAAACCTCCCGATTTTTATTTCTCGAGTCTTACACACCGACAGACTTACTCAAGAGTTCCACAACGACTTCTACTCATCGAGTGAGCTCTACGACAGTCACATAACGACCACCATTGTCTTAACGCAACAACTGCGAGTGCAAGACACACTCCAAAGATACAACAAAGTCTTTGGTTTAAAGCAGAGATAAGCAAAAAGACTTCAACATATTATATCAACTAATAAAATGATGCAAAACATTACATAAATTTGTTTGCTACAGAATAACAGTTTAAGTTTCTACAACAAAATATGCTCAAGGCTGAATGACAGGTAAAATTAATTAAAATTATATTACGTTCTCCTTTCAAGCTTCGTCGGTAGAAACTTCCTGGCAGATCAAAATTGTGTGCCGGAACCGGTTCCGGCACACAATTTTAATCTGCCAGGAAGTTTCATATCAGCGCACACTCCGCTGCAGAGTGAAAGTTTCATTCCTTCGTCGGTAGACATCGAAAGGCATTCTGAACATCTACTCAAACATGCCATAATCAAAGTTAAACACAGGAATAGTGAGGGTTCCCAACCGCATTAAGCTTCAACACTTCACTGACTTGAAATTACGAATCATCATCATCTTCCTTTAAAGGATTGAGCTGTTGCCTGTTCCGAACTCAAAAATATCAATCAATCCATGTTTTCTCTGGTCTTCCAATATCTCTTTTACCATTCGGTTTGTATTTCAGAATCTTCTGGGGTATTCTGTACTCTGGCATTCCAAGAAGCTGGGCCTCCAGTTTTCTTCGATATTGTTGAATTTTCTCGTTCATGTTGAAAATATTTAATTATTTTCTCATGTCATCGTTGCTGATCATGTCTCTTCCTGTCCAGAGGTCTTTCTGAAAAACATCATGTCTGCACTTCGGATTTTAGTTTCGTATCTTTTTGTAGGAAACCAGTTTTCACCTCTGTGGGATAATAGATTTGTTCTTTATTGCTAAATGTTACTTATAGTACCACAGACATGTTGGAATTTTTTATATTTCACTTTCAATGTCGGAATTAAAATCGAAACAGTCTAAATATGAGATAAGTGTTGTTTAAAGGTGAATTATCGAAAATATTTTTTGATCTTGTTGGGTAATTTTCCTCGGAAAGCCATTATTTTAGTTTTATTTCTAGAAATTTAAAGGTTATATCTTGCATATTTCGTTCAGTTGGTATAATGACCTTTGCAGGTTTTCTTAAATGTCTTTTTATTTGAATAAAAATGATGTCCTCTGAAAATTTAAACACATTCAGGTATTCCTGATCAGATATTTTAATTCCTTTGTTTACTTTTAGTGTCTATTTCCGAAGAATGAAGTAAATGTATATATTAAAAGGGTAGTTGACAGACCACATCCTTACCTTACAACTTGATCAATACTAGTTTTTCCTGTGTTTATTACAATGCGTGTATGGCTGTAGAGAATTTTTTCTACTTCTATTAGGTGATAAGGATACCCGCATTCAGATATAAGATATGATATTTCGGATAAAACGTGTATCAAAAGCCCCAGATATATATATTTTTACCATTGATAAGGTTGGACTATCAATCCGAAGCATGTGCACAGTTGTACAGAGAAAGCCAAAAGTAAATAAACTGGTTTTCTGTATCTTGGCAACACTAAAGACATTTACACTCTAACTACACCTTCGAATTCTCAACATATTTTTCAGCTTAGTAATATTCTAACTTACGAACCTGGGAATGTATATTATTGTAGGACAACACCTATTTCAGGAGATATGGCCACGCGGGAGAAGCCGAGCGGTCTGGAGCGCCACTTTGCGGATCACGCGGCCTCCCGCGTCGGAGGTTCGAATCGTTCCTCGGACATGGATGTGTATGTTGTCCTTAGGTTAGTTTAACTTAGTTTAAGTAGTTTGTAAGACTAGGGACTGATGACCAACGTAGTTTGGTCCCATAGGATTACAAACATTTGAACATTTTCAGAAGATATGGAGTTATACGAATTGAGCAACATGAAACTGAAACTGAAATGGATACAGAGTTTGGCAGAAGACAATGGAAAAAAGGGGGAAGAAGGAGATGGACTGTTGTAGCAAAACAATAAATAAACACGGTAACGCCGGAAAGTTACCTAATACGTTATAAAAAATAAATATAGGTGTGTTTGTGTGTGTGTGTTGCACATATCCTTACCGCCAGTCAACAAGCTCAATTGGGATGACAACACTCTGCGAACATAATTCAGGAGTTACGACGTCGGAAAAAATGTCGGAAAAAATTTCAGTAATATGCGACGCGTGATTGAAGTTGATGATTCATCCACTCTTTAAGACTGAGAGCACTTAGTAATTTTCAACAAATATTACACTTAATTTCAAACCTTTACGAGGGACGCAGAGGTTGGGAAGGAAGTAAGACAGGATTGTAGCCTTTCCACAATATTGTTCAGTCTGTACATTGAGCAAGCAATGAAGGAATCCAAGGAGAAATTCGGAGAGGAAATTAAGTTCAGGGAGAAGAATTAAAAACTTTGCGGTTTGCCGATGACACAGTAATTCTGTCAGAGACCGCAAAGGATCTAGAAGAACAATTGAAATGGAATGAACAGTGTCTTGAAAAGGGGATTTAAGATGAACAGCAACATGAGTAAACAAGGATAATGGAATGTAGCGTCAGAAAATCGGGCAATGTTGAAGGAATTAGAATAGGTAATGAGGCAATAAAAGTAGTTGATGAGTTTTGTTACTTGGGTAGAAAGATAACTTCTGATGACCGAAGTAAAGAAGATATAAAATGCAGAATGACTAAGGGAAGAATAGAGATTCTGGAGAAGCGAAATTTGTTGACATCCAAAATTAGTTTAACAGTTAGGAAGTCCTTTCTGAAAGCATTTGTCTGGAGCGTAGCATTGTATGGAAGGAGTTCAGACAAAAAGATGATAGAAGCTTTTTGAAATGTGGTGCTATAGACGAATGATGAAAATTATATGGGTATATCACGTAACTAATGAGGAGGTGCTCAACGGAAGTGGAGGGAAAAGGAGTTTCTGGAGTATTCTAAGAGAAGGAATAAGTTGGTGGGACACATTCTGAGACATCAACGAATCGCATTAGACGGAAGTGTGTGGGGTAAAAATCGTAGAGGGAGGCCGAGGGACGAATACAGTAAGCAGATGCAAAAGGATGTAGATTGCCGAACGTATTCTCTTATGAAGAGACTTGCACAGGACAGGGTAACATGGAGAGCTGCATAAAACCACTTTGCGGACTGAAGACCACAACAACAACAACACCAACGAGTCTTTAACTTGCTAACAAACCCGAGAAAATGATGAAAGGAAAGAAGTTTTTCAGTTACTACTTTTCAGCTGTCTGTGGAATAATACTACACCCATCGTTATGCGATTAAAATTTATTACTGCTACGAAACATTTTGTGTATGGGGGACGATTTTACAGATAGAGTGCACACATCCCACTGGATATACCTTCTAAATTATATCACAGTGCGACATACAGTTAATGAGATTTGAGGTCGTAAAGAATTAGGTTATTAAAAACAGCTCCAACACGCATGAGGTTGTAATTAATTACGTCTTTACTACCAACTCTATTCGCAGCACATTTCAAATTCAGTTTTTTTAATATCCCCCTTTACGAACCTGGATAATCAATTGCTGTACGACACATAGTTCAGAAGACATGACGTCATACTGATTGAACTGTGTGGAAGCGAAACTGATTTAGATGGAAAGTAGGGTAGAAGGGGATGGGGTGAGGGCGAAGGAGGTGGACTAACATAAGAAAAAAAAGTGTTATACATCCCCTGGCAATGCCGTGAATGACCGCTATTATGTATGTGTAGTGTTGAAACGTTTGTGAACGTATTGAACAAAATTGCAATGGTCAGCAGTAACTAGATGTACAAACTACTTAAACTAATTTACACTAAGGACAACACATAGGCCTACACACACCCATAACCGAGGGAGGACTCGAACCTCCGGCGGGATCAACCTCCCAGTCCGTAGCATCATGCCTTAGAGTACGCGGCCATTCCTCGCGGCTATGTGTAGTATTCAAGTTTAATTTTATATTCTGCAATACCATACTATAGTCACTTTTTGAGTTTATTATTATTATTATTCTTATTTCAATATTAAACAGACGGCTTTTCGAAGCACAGGTGTTAATTCCCTGTGTTATAACCTCTGTACAGAACAATATTGTGAAAGGTGAGTGTTACGAAACGTCGTTAGGCACCGCGGAGGTCGTGTGTGCTGACCGCTGGCAACATCGGCTACTTCCGTGTTTTTGTGTTGGTGAGACATGAAAACCCATCGTTGCTCCGGAAATGCGATGCCTCATGCAAGTGTTCCGCACGCACGCAACGCGCCGTTGCGTGTCAATACCGCTGCTTACTTATTCATCCAGCTAGTTAGTAGGTATTACGAGGCTGATGAACCCCACTCTGGGCTACTACACCACACAAAAAATCTAAAACGGGCATCCAGTACCTTATGTTTTGCATCGATGCTTCTCCTCGGCAACGACTAGTCTTCACAACAGTACGTGACAGAGGGTTTTACAAGATTCTAGATGCGTAGGAGGGACACTGCATGAGAAGAGTCTTCATTGATAATTGCCATTTGCTGAAGATGAAATGAGAATATTCCTTCCAAGGCGGGATCACTACGAGTGATAATATGACTGCTATCAATTTGAAAGGTGGTAATGTTCTAAGATACAATTGAGAGACCCAAGAATTAACGGATGAACTTTATTTATATTGAATATGCATCCCATTACACCAGTTAAGATGACAGGTGGCACACTGATCTAACCACAGAGACAGTTGCACAAGCATGCTGTGATTTCTTTGACAGTTTGAAGAATTCAGGGTTCATAACGAATAAAACTGACATCCGTAAATAGTACAAAAACGTATTTCATTATAAAGGAAAGGCGACGGCTGATGTTTGCGTTTTAACAGAAATAATTAAAACTGGGGATAATGGAATACAAAAAGAAACGTACGTAAAAATGTAGACAACATCTGCAGTGAAGACGGTTCCTTCTAGCTATATTTTTTTCACATGGTAGTATGAAGGTGTAATGGCAGTACAGACAAACCAGACACCGATCCATACTGAACTAACTTCACTGACATAATTACTGACTGCATGAAGGAAAAAATCGCACCGACCTGTTTTACGACCCACTTCATATTTTCCTATAGTTTTATGATTTTTTTGCAAACATTTCGGACAAAAATAATAATAATGAACGGTAGATTTACGACCCCACTATTGATTTAATATCTATGCACTAAATACAAAAAAATTCCCTCTGACGGTATTGTAACAAATATCCAAAATTAATTGATATATGAGTTTAGCTTTGACAAACACACTTTCTATTTTAAACTTTTAACAGTTATTTTCGTATCTCTCCTATATTTTCATTACCTTTTTCCGTTCAAATATTATCACCTGTCTTGTCGCAGTAGTTTGTCCAGTTTTTTTAACTTTATTTTCACATAGAAAATATTGTGGGGAAGGCGAATCAAAGGTTACGTTTCATTGGCACAACGCTTCGAAGATGCACCAGCTCCACCAAAAAGACTACCTACATCACACTTATGCGTCCTCTCCTCTTGTGGGACCCTCACCAGGTGTGACTGACGGAAGATATTGAGAAGGTTCAGAGAAGAGCAGCTCGTTTTGTTTTATCACGTTACGGGGGTAAAGCGTCACGGAAATGTTGCACGAATTGGGGTGGACATCATTAAAAGAAAGACGTTATTCATTACGGCGTGATCTGATTGCGAAGTTTCAATCACCGACTTTTACTTATGAATGTGAAAATATTTTGCTAGCACTCACCTACTTAAGGAGACATGACCATCCCAATAAAATAAGATAAATCAGATCGAAAACGGAACGATTTAGGTGTTCATTCTTTCCGCGCGCTATTAGAGAATGGAACGGTAGAGAAAAGTTATGAAAGTGGTTAATGAACCCTCTGCCAGGCACTTAAATGTGATTTGCAGAGCATCTATGTAGATGTATTTTCTTTGCCTGTCCTGGTTTACGTAAAATCAAGTGACACTGTCAAATCGCCGTTGTTATTGCAAATGTCTGTGCAACGATGCGAGTTATGGAACTAACATGACAGAGCAAAGTTGTTGATAACTTTCTCGTCTAGAAATACGTTTATTCAATTATCGTCTCAGTTAAACGGCTATGGGGTTATTTGCTATTAATTTCCTGCTATCAAAAGTCCTATTTTTAGTGTTACAAACCTGTTTTTGTCCGAAATATTTGAAAAATGTCGGTTCTGGTCGCTGGCGGCCAACAACTACGTCGTAAAATTTTGTGCGTATTGGTTGAGCGCCACGACCCAAAAAGTGAGGACAAGTGCAGGATGGCTGGCTCATGGTCATAGGAATTGAGCTGCTTCGAAATTTCATAGCTAGAAAATCACTACATAGGTGGAATGGGTGGGAAAAAGTAACATATGGTGTAACATACTGCATTTCCTTGAGAAATTGCGCCAATACTGGCCAGACGTATTATGATTCGATGCTCCCAACTCTGTATGAGAACCCCTCTATGATTCTTTACTCCTAAATATTAGATAAACTATTGTGGAGAAGTTACTGTGATCTTGTGTAATTAATGTGTTTACACAATGCTTTATTATGGTATGTTTTATTTATTTTATTATGCTCCAGTTAATACCAACAATAACAATAACAGAAGTTTTCGAAAGTGCACTTCGTACGCGGGACCAGCATTGCCCCAGTTGCAGGCAGTACATCACAGACGGCTCTCGCGTTAATCCCTTTGACAGTCGCGGTCTTAAGATTGCCTGTTAGGCGGTTCAAATTTTATACTATTAACAACTGCAATTAGGAGTCAAGTGTACCAAGATCGTGGACAGTGTCACATATGTCGCTTGTTGTTTCACATGATATATAAGTAAACATTATGAAAAAATTGTCATCCCTTCTTATTCGAAAATTAGCCACCAGTTTGAAAAGTTCAACAGCGCTGCACTTCATGATAGGATAATCCACGATCTGTGCGCTGCTTCTGATTGGGGACAACAACGGAAAAGAAGAAGCCAGGTTAGTCAACAGAAACATTAACTGCGCGCACTGAAGATGCGTGTAGTTCTACGGAACTCACGCGCAGTGCTACGTAATTAAATTTTGGGACATTGGCATGCGTCGAGTGATAACACGTCTGAGGGAGAGTCTCAGAGAAGGTGTTAGAGATACAGATAAATTTTATGACATTTCAATCACTTTTATCGAACTCTCTATACACCTTATGTCTCCGACACCACGGTACAAGTTACAGCAGACAGATAGTGTTAAATCACCGTTAGTTTTGCAAATATCTCAAGAAAGATGGGAAAAAAAGGAGCAAAGCCGTAGAGAATTTTTTCACCTACAAATTCGTTTGAAAGTTGAATGTTTGTACTTTTTATGGGACTTAACTACGGGGTCATCAGTCCCTAAACTTACAAACTACTTATGAACTACTTACGAACTAGGACGGCACAAATATCCATGCCCGAGGGGGGATACGAACACCCGACCGTAGTGGCCGTGCAGACCGTGACTGGAGCGCCTCAGTCACCTCGGCCACCGCGGTCGGCCAAATTCGTTTATTCAATTTTCGCGTCAGATGAACGGTTTATTTGAAATTACAAGTGTATTGAAAACGGTTTTTTTTGTATTACTAACGTATTTCTTGTCCGAAATATTTTAAAGAGCGAGGTTCTGGTCTCTAGTAGCCAACAACTATGTCTGTAAAATTTGGTGCCGATCGGTTGAACTGTTCGACCTAAAAAGTGGGAACACGTTACAGACAGATAGACATTGTCAAATAGCCGTAATTTTTGCAAATATCTCTGCAACGATGCAAGATATGGAAAAAAACATAATAGGGCAAAGTTGTAGAGAATTTTCCCCTCTACCAATTAGGTTATTCAATTTTCGTGTCAGATGAACGGTTCGTTTGCAATTACAATTATATTACAAACGGCTTTTTTTGTATTACTACCGTATTTTTTGTCCGAAAAATTTGAAAATGGAAGGTTCCGGTCTCTGGCGGCCTACAATTACGTCTGTAAAATTTGGTGCTGATTGGTTGAACGGTTAGTCTTAAAAAGTGGAAACACGTTACAGACAGATAGACAATTAGACATCCCAAAATCGCCCTTACTTTTGCAATTATATCTGAAACGATACGAGATATGAAAAAAAACCATAAGGGATCAGAGTTGTAGAGAATTTTCTCCTCTACAAATTCGTTTATGCAATTTTCGTGGCAGATGAATTGTCAATCTGTTATTTTCTTTTAAATTTCTAGCTGTCAGAAGACGATCGCATAGACCAACATTTTGTGTTACTATCGTAACCTAAAGTGGCCATAAAAAGGAAGAAATCAGATTGTGATCACCACTTCGTCTGACAAAAATCATTTCCGAAATGTCTCGCAGGCACTGCTCTCGTGTTTGGTAGGTAGGCATAACCTATCCCCTAGATGGCATGTTGCCATACTGTGAGGAAATGCATTGTAAGTACCTGAAGCTGTACACCTGTTCTAATTTTGTTACTCCGATTTGTCATCCAATCTGTTTAAATCTCTTTCTTACGGACATTACTATCGTTTTGGAGATGCTGATCTTCATACCATGACCGTTACATCTCTGATCTAGACTCATGCTCATAATTTAAGGATAACTGCAGGTTGTGGTACCACACAACGTGGCACTACACAAAACTGTCACTAATAGCATAGGTACATAAGGAACACACACGACACAGATCTGTTAGTCCACAAAATTGGTGATAATTCGAGAAAACCGTCCCAAAACACATGTGCTACAAAACGCCACTGTTTCCTGTGCATGTATCCCGACATAAATATGAGACTTGATCACCACTCACGCGTACACAGGCCGTAAAACGGGTAGGCACACTCTAGATCACGTGATAGAGCATCTACTTGGGTAAAAAAAAAAAAAAAAAAGGTAAAGCAGTCAACAATCCAAAGATTGGTTTGAACACCACCGTGCTTTACTAGGCATGGTCCTGTTTGGAGGTGGTATACCGTTGCCTTCCTCCTATCTTCGAACTGACTTACCCAGCCAGTTATAGGGGAACCTACCAGTTTAACGTGGGTTCCGAACCACGGTGCTACTCCGTATTTTTCACATGAGCAATACTGCCAGAGGTGAAAGAAGTGGAAAGTGAGAGATAAAACTCCTAGGCCCTAGCGGGGATCGCACCTGGGACCTTTGGATTTGTAGTCTAGCAGTCTACCACTGTGCAACCGAGGCGCACTGAAATAACTTCCGATTCTTGCACCAGTGCTTTCGAAGCTCCTGAAGTGTCCTAAGGCTTTGAAGACGTGCAGTGATACGTCGACCGAGAACATCCCAGACATGCTTGATGGGGTTTATGTCTGGAGAAAAGGTAGGCCACTCCATTCGCCTGATATCTTCTGTTTCAAGGTACTCCTCTACGATTGCAGCTCGGTGGGGCCGTGCATTATCATCCAGCGGGAGGACGGTGGGATCCATCGCACCGCTGAAAAGGCAGACATACTGTTACAAAATGACGTCCCGATACACCTGACCTGTTACAGTTCCTCTGTCAAAGGCATGCAGGGATTTTTATTTTTTTTATTTATTTATTATTTAACATGCCCCATTACATAGCAATATTACATGTTTGATGGTTTGATTCAGGCGGTTACATCAAATTTTCTTACAAACACAGGTACAGTATACAAGTTGACAGGGTTTGCAAAGGAACAAACAATTTTATACAATAGAAAATCTTAATTAATTACAAAAATTGTAAAAGTTTTATACATTAGGAAATGTTATTGAATTACAAAAATTGTAAAAGTCAGTAGTGTATTTACTGACGGGCCATCCTCCTCCTTTGGCAGCTATTTTTTTCCTGAGATGGTCCCTCTCTTTCAATAAATTGCAGCAGTCAAAAAGCACGTGGTCAATAGTTTGGACAGCACTGTTACATGTGCACGTTCCGTCTTCAATTATTTTGAACCGCTGATAGTAGGCTTTCAGTTTCCCATGACCTGTTAGCATAGCTGTAAAATTCGGAGTTATTGGAAGTTTAATCATTAAACGTTGTCGGATCGTAGGAAAATACGGTTTAGGACTTCCCCTGTTTTTTGTTCTGTGCCACTCAATGTCCCATTTGTTCCTAAACTCTTCTCGAAGTTTCTTCTTTACGGCACTTGTAGGTATTTTGTTATAGCGTGTTGACTGTCGTGATCGAGCTGCTCTTTTAGCAAGGTTGTCAGCTAGTTCATTTCCCCATATCCCTTGATGTGCCTTAACCCGTTCGAAATGCACCAGCCAGTTGTGTGTCTGCAACCTTCTGATATTACTTCTTATTTCTTCAATCAACAAGTTGTGCTTCTTCGGATTTCGCAAAGATTCCAAAGTAATTCTGCTGTCGGTGTGAATTACTGGTGTTGTATCAGTATTCGAGAGATTATTTATGAACTCAAGAGCATTGACGATGGCAAATTGTTCCGCTTGATTGTTTGAGCATTCATTAGACAGTTTCAGCTGTATCTGGTAAGTAAGCCTCTCATTAGCAAATATTGCTATCCCCGAACCCACTCCGCAGGGATGTACGTGTACCAATTATACTTCCACACCACACCATCAAGCCACTAACTCCATATAGGCCCCTTTCAAGAACAGTAAGGATCTGGTAACTGGTTCCTGCTTCACGCCAGATGAAACCTCTGCGAGATTCACTGTTCAGACTATATCTGGGCTCGTCCATGAACATGAACTGGGACCACTGTTCCAATGACCATGTACTGTGTTTTAACACCAGGCTTTACGGTCCCTCCTGTGACCAGCGGTCAATGGTATGCACCTTCCAGGTCTCTGGGCTAATAAACCAGGTCTGTTCAGTCGCCTGTAGACTGTTTCTGGAGACAACTGTTGCAGTAGCTGCGGAAAGGTCCCGAGCGAGGCTACCTGCAGCACTCCGTGGTCGTCTGCTGGCAATGATGGTGAGATATCGGTCTTCTTGTGGTGTCGTAGACTTGCGCATAATAGTTCGCGATCGGAAGCGCTCATTTTTGTTTCGCGGCTCTGCCGCGAACTAGTTCGTTCTTTTAGTTCCCAGTGACGGCTGAGCGGCGTGGTCTGCGCATGCAGGTGGAGGGAGAAATTCCCCCACCTAGCTGCTTCATGCGCTTGCTGCTTGAGCCGCTAACGATATGAACCAAACCGAAAGAAACAGTTTGTAGATAATTTCTCGCGTTTAAGTTTAGAGTTATCTCTACATCTTGGCATTATGGAATTTATTAGTCAGATATTGCAGAGTGCAGAATACTTCAAAACAGAAATTTTGTAGCACTGAACTATGTAATCTAGCAGGCAGACGCTCACCTCGAAATGGCTCTCATCAGCAGAAGGCAAACACGTGCTTTTTAATTCTGCTGCGCGCCCTCTCGCCATTGCCCGTCGGTCTTCGGAAAAGAATCCAATGAACCAAGAAGCGAGATACGTTTGTCATAATAGTTCGCTACCGGTAACGCACGTTTTAGTTCGCAACCGATCGCACATATTTTAGTTCGCGACCGATCGCCCATATTTTAGTTCGCGCCCGATCGCCCATATTTTAGTTCGCGCCCGATCGCTGATATTTTAGTTCGCGACCGGTAGCTCTCATTTTAGTTCGCTGCTCGGCCGCGAAGTAGGTCGCTCTTTTTAGTTCGTCCGCTCCTTTTGACTTTTGCTACCGTTACTAAAAGAGCTCTTTCTTTTGTTATGACAGCTTTATATTTAATGATCAGTGTTGCCCGTGCGTGTGCTGTTACCCGTATTTTTGGGCAATGTCTATGAAACTACAGCTGAGCTGCATCTCAGCTCGAAATGACGGTGGCTGGCAGAAGGGAATCACGCGATTCCGCGCGCTCTCGCGTCCTCTCGCTGTTCCCCGTCAGTGTTAGGAAAAGGAACGGAGGAACTAAGAGGCGAGGGATTTGCGAACTAGTTCGCGTAGTTCGCTTGTGGGAGCGCTCTTCCGAACTACACAAGACTATGCTGTTGTACACCGTGGACATCCCATACCGTGTCGCCTGGACATGATTCCTGTCTGCTGGAATCATTGCCATAATTATGGGTTCAAACTTTGTGGAACACGGGGGGACGGGGGGGGGGGGGGCAGTGATACGACCTCCAGTCGCCCTAGTATTCTACCCTGCATCGCTTCAATCGAATCTGCCACCACAGTTAAGATGTCAGCTTATGCGAAACTCCTTATTTTGATTATACCTATTTCAACCTCATCCTTCCAGTCTATCGTTTTCAATATATGATCCATAAATAATATGAGTATCAGTGCTTACAGGTTGCGGTCTTGATTTACCCCCGAAATATAGTGAACCATGAACTGGATTTACGCATCAACTCTATAACTGCTTTAAGACCACCTACGTAATGACCTTTAAATGTCTGCAGAAGTTCGCCTTCTATTCCATAATCTCGTAGAACTGATAATAACTTCTAGCTAGGAGCACAGTCATAAGCCTTATCTAGAACTGTAAAAGAGAGGTACAATTCCCTGTTATACCCATAGCATTTCTCCATTATCTACCGTAAGCGAAAGATCTGGTACTAACAGGCTCTAGAAGGCCTAAACTCATTGTGAATTTCATCCAACTTGTCATCTACAAACACTCTCACTCTCCTTTCAACGAAACCTACGAAGAGTTTTCTCACAAAGCTAATTAAAGGGATACCTCTGTCGTTGTAATTTCCGGGTCTGAAAAATTTGTTGATGATCTTAAAATGAGGATATCTGCAACCGAATATTATCATTATGAAAATATGTCCACTTTGGCTGTAATATAATTGATAAAGCACGACCGGTTTCTCGTATTAACAAGTACTTTTTATCATTAAAAAGGAAATCATGTCCGTGGTTTTTAGTACCTCCCCAGCGTTCATGTCAATTGATTAAAATATTGAATGCTGCTAGCGAACGTTAAATATTTTAATCAACTGACTGGACAGTGGCTAAAAGGTAAAGACATGATTTTTTTAAATTTTATATATACCTGCATTTTTAAGATGCCAAATTCTGTGTAGCTAGTCAAGATAGATACGAAGCCAACACCGACCACAGTAGTACAGGTTTATATGCCAACTAGCTCTGCCGATGATGAGGAGATCGAAGAAATATATGAGGAGCTAAAGGAAATTATTCAGACAATTAAGGGAGAGGAAAACTTAATTGTTATGGGAGACTGGAATTCGGTAGTAGGACAAGGAAGGGAAGGGATGATAGTAGGTGAATATGGTCTGGGCAAAAGGAATGAAAGAGGAAGCCGCCTGGTAGAATTTTGCACGGAACATAATTTAGTTATAACAAACACCTGGTTTAAGAATCAAAAAAGAAGGTTGTATACGTGGAAGAGACCAGGAGACACCGGGAGATACCCGATAGATTTTATAATGGTAAGACATAGATTTCGGAACCAGGTTTTAAACTGTAAGACATACCCAGGGGCAGATATAGACTCTGACCATAACTTGTTAGTCATGAACTGTAGGCTGAAACTGAAAAAACTGCAGAAAGGTAGGAAAATAAGGAGATGGGACTTAGATAAATTGAAGGAAAGTGAAGTTCTGGAGAAATTTAGAGAGAGATTTAGGCAACAATTGTCAGAAACAGGGGAAAATAAAACAGTAGAAGAGGAATGGGTAGCATTGAGAAATGAAATAGTGAAGGCAGCAGAGGACAAAATAGGTAGAAAGGCAAGACCTACAAAAATCCTTGGATATCACAGGAAATACTAGATTTAATTGATGAAAGGAGAAAATATAAAAATGCAGTAAATGAAACAGGCAAAATGGAGTACTGACGACTAAGAAATGAGATTGACAGGGAGAGCAAAAGGGCTAAGCAGGAGTGGCTAGAAGGCAAATGCAAGGAAGTAGAAGAATGTATAAATAGGGGAAAAATAAATCCAGCCTACAGGAAAATATAAGAAATATTTGGAGATAAGAAAAACAGATCTATGAATATCAAGAACTCTGATGGAAAACCAGTTCTGAGCAAAGAAGGGAAAGCTAAAAGGTGGAAAGAGTATATAGAGACGCTCTGTGAAGGAAATGAACTCAGCGACAATATTGTAGAAAGGGGAGAAGAAGTAGATGAGGATAAAATAGGAGATACTATACTGAGAGATGAATTTGACAGAGCACTGAAAGACCTAAGTCGAAACAAGGCCCCTGGAGTAGATGATATTCCCTCAGAGCTACTGAAGTCTCTGGAAGAACCAGCCATGACAAAATTGTTTCACCTGGTGTGTAAGATGTATGAGACAGGTGAAGTACCCTCAGATTTTAAGAAAACTGTTATAATCCCCATTCCAAAGAAAACTACAGAACAATTAGTTTAATAAGTCATGGTTGCAAAATATTAACACGAATTATTTACAGAAGGATGGAAAAGCTGGTAGAAGCCGACATCGGGAAAGATCAGTTTGGGTTCAGGAGATATGTAGGAACACGGGAGGCAATACTCACTTTACGGCTTATCCTAGAAGATAGATTAAGAAAAGGCAAACCCACATTTCTAGCTTTTGTACATTTGGAGAAGGCTTTTGACAATGTTGATTGGAATAAACTCTCAAGTTCTGAAGCAAGCAGGAGTAAACTATAGGGAGCGTAAGGTTATTTACAACTTGTACAAAAACCAGACAGCGGTTGTCAGAGTTGAAGGGCATAAAAGGGATACAGTGGTTGGAAAGGGAATAAGACAGGTTGTAGCCTTTCTCCAATGTTATTCAATTTGTTCAATGAGCAAGCTATAAAGGAAAGCAAGGAGAAATTTGGTTAAGGTATTGAAGTTCAGGGGGAAGAATTAAAAACATTGCGTTTTGCCGACGACATAGTAATTCTGTCAGATACAGCAAAGGACCTGGAATAGCAATTGAACGGAATGGACAGTGTGCTGAAAGGTGCATATAAGCCGAACATTAACAAGAGCAAAACTAGTGCAGTCTAAGAAAATCAGGTGATGCTGAAGGAATTAGATTAGGTAACGAAGCAATAAAGGAGGTAGATGAATTTTGTTACTTTGGCAGTAAAATAACAAATGATGGTCGCAGTACAGGGGATATAAAATGCAGAATGGCAATGGCTAGAAAAGCGTTCTTGAAAAACAGAAATTTGTTAACATCGAATATTGATTTAAGCCTAAGGAAGTCCTTTTTGAAGGCATTTGTATGGAGTGTTGCCTTGTATGGGAATGAGACATGGACGATAAACAGTGCGGACAGGAAGAGGATTGAGGCTTTTGAAATGTGGTGCTACAGAAGAATGCTGAAAATTAGGTGTGTGGATGGCGTATCTAATGAAGAGGTACTGAACAGAATTGGGGAGAAAAGAAATTTCTGGCAAACCTTGGCTAAAAGAAGGGATAAATTGGTAGTACACATTCTTAGACACCAACGAATTGTGAATTTAGCGTTGGAGGGAAGTGTGTGGGATCAAAACCGCAGAGGAAGACCAAGAGATGGATACAGTAAGCAGATTCAAGACAGATGAAGGTTGCCATTTTTATGTGGAGATGAAGAGGCTTGCTCAGGATAGGGTATTGTAGAGAGCTGCATCAAACCAGTCTCCGGACTGAAGACCACAACAACAACATATCAATTAAAGTTTATTACTGCAAGAGCAGACTTATTTTTCACAATTTACTGATAACGTACGAAAATTTGTTCCAGGTCGGAAGTCGATTTCGGGTTTCCCGTTACTCGCGAGCAGTCACTGTAACCATTGAGCTATCCCTGCAGGTCTCGCAAATTAACTCGAACTTCCATATTCCACTGTTCGCACAGTGGTTGTGATTCCCACCGAGGGAGAGACATTTAGGAATTGTTGCAGGTCTTGCTTTATCGTGAAATTCAGTTTGCAGTGTCCATGTTTATATTATTTAGAGGACAAATAAGCTAAAACTCCTAAAAATTTCGCATCACATCTATTTCAACAAAAATTGCATCAGCAACAAGGTAATACCTACATATATTTCTGCCTATATTAAAATGCCAAAAAGTGATCATATCAACAAGTGGACATGGACACTGGCGAAGTTCATCATGGGCAACAGGATAAAATCTCTGTTCACAGAGAAAGACAAACTTAACCTCAGTACTTACAATTTATACAACGAAATCACTAGTGCTTTACATAACCTCCAACTAGACAGTGTTTTTTCTTATATTGAAGAATGGCTACACAAAGAAAAGATTCCTATTCAACAGAGACATGAAAAAAAAGTTAAAGTTACTTATATCAAAACAAACCAACTCCAGCTGTGTTAATGTGGTTGCCCCAAGCTTTGAATTTTATAGTAGAACTATCAATAAAACTGACATTGTTTTCAATGACAATGAATCAGATTTGCTAGAAAAAGGGTTAAAATATAATATCAAACCTGCAGTCGATCAAAACAACATTGTAGAACTGATTTCTAGTGTCAAACTAGGGCTTGACTCACTTAAAATCGATAGAAAGGAACAGACAAAAGTAGCATGTAAAATGAATGACATTATAGATAGAAATGTAAACTCTAGAAGTAAGAATTTCTCCCCTGACCAAAAGACTCTTAATGAAATTATTAAGAAACTTAGAAATAATGATGCAATTGTTGTTAAAGCTGATAAAGGAAATACAGCTGTTATCATGTACAAGGGAGATTACATAGCAAAAACTGAAGAATTTTTTGTAACTAATAATATTACACCTGTAAACAGTAACCTGGTAGATACTTATAACAAAGAAATTAAAGATGCGATCAATGCTAGTGATCACATTATCCAGCCTAAAGATAAACAAAAGCTCATCCTTATGAATCCTAGAACCCCCTCACTTAGGGCACAAGTTAAGATACATAAAGAAAATTGGCTTATTAGGCCAATAGTGAACTCAATTGACACAGCATCCTACCATCTTTGTAAAAAACTAAAAATATTCCTAGATCAGTTTTACAAATATGAAAATACTTACACCATCAAAAACCGCAAATAATTTATTGATGCTCTTGTTGACATGAAATGGCCCAATAACTGTATTTTGGTATCATTTGATATTGTAAATTTGTACACGAATGTACCTGTTGTAGAAACTATTCGTATCATCGACGATAACTTCAAAGATCAAAATGTCCTCAATAATGAAGAAATAGATGAATTTGTTAGACTATTACACACTGCACTTAAGTATATTTTCACATTTAACAATAAGCTGTACCAACAGGTAGAGGGATTAGCCATGGGCAACTGCCTAGCAGGTAACATTTTTATTAACACTTTAGAAAATGAATTTTTCAGAAAGTTTCCCGACATCCATAAGAATATTATGTTCTACAAACGATACGTGGATGACATCTTCCTCATATATCAAGGGACACCAGCAGACATTCCTTACATTCAGGGCCTCTTAAACAGTTTACATAATAACATCAGTTTCACCTATGAATTACAAGATGACAATGGTAACATTAATTACTTGGATTTGTCTATCAAAATCGTAGACAATGAAGTGTCCTTTGATATATTTAGGAAACCTACTACCACCGATAGTATTGTTCACTGTTCCTCTTGTCACCCAGTTAGCCAGAAACATAGTTACTTCACATCTATGATTAACAGAATTGTCCAGACTCCACTGTCTGATCAAGCAGTTCAGAGAGAGTTGCAAATCTTAGAGTATGTGGCAAACACCAATGGCTATGACCCTTGTTTAATAAAGAGACTATTTAAACAGAGAACTGACAAGTCAAAACCTTTGACTTCACTATGCAATGTAGAGAAACCCAGTTATATTAAGATGCCTTTCTTTGGCAACATCTCTTACCAACTTGCAAATTTGCTTAAGAAATATGGCATCACAGCAGCTTTCTGTACTAAGAGTAAAATTAGCCAACTGCTCCTACACAATGAGCAACAAACAGGTAGCAGTAATGCACTACTTAAATCTGGGTCTACCAAATAAATTGTGAAAACTGTCCAGCAAGTTATATTGGCCAGACTGGCAGAGCATTTAAAACTAGATTTAGGGAACACCTCCCTAACAAAAAAGGAGAAAATCCCTATAGGTCCACTTTTGCCCAACACCTAATAGATGAAAAACATACAGCTCCAAGTATTGATAAGTTATACTTCTTACACTTTGTAAATAAAGGAGCTAAAATGAACTTTCTTGAAGAGCTAGAAATATATAAGCATTCTAAATCACAAGACTGTAATCTATTAAATGAACAAACTGTGTTAAGAAACAAGGTTTTCCTTGATTGTTTAGCCACACTTTTGGATGATCATTGAAAATGTACTATGTGTTCATACAGTATAATAGTTGCTTCTTAATTGTAATTGTCTCTGTAAAACACTAAGTGCAGATATTATTGTTTGAACTTGTTCACCTTTGCCCAACCCTTCAATTGCTCTACTTTATATAAAAGTCACAAATTAAACTCCATTCCTTCACTATGTTTTCTCCAGTGTGCTGATTACTCACACTGGCTTCACTTATCTGTTGTAGTTGCCTCCAACAACCACCTCCCCTCCCTACTGTTTTGAGTTTTAACTCATCCCAGTACCTTTCATAGTATACCTGCTCCATAGGCTTTCAAGATTGATAAAGATGTAATAAAACAATTAAACTAAAAGTTAATTTCAACAAACCACAAGTAAGATATGCTGTACCCATACAGTTCCTCATTAACTGATTAGCTCTTCTTTGCATAAGTCACTGTAGTATTCATTATGTTGCCTTACATCAGTCCCTTTCACATATTGCACGTGTTTTACAGCCATAACTTTTCTGACCAACCCACCCTAATACTGCACATTAATGCATAACCAGTTCTACACAGACAATGAACTAGTCCCTTATGTTTCTCCCTATCTTAAGATTGAAAGTATTTGCCACCCCACATTACAGTTACAGACCAAATATAACTTTATCAACAGTCACAGATCATACACTTGTGGGGCATTGCATATGGATCTATCTTTGCACAATTTCTGCTACACTCCATCCCCCCCATACCATACAATAATCAGCTATTCCCCTTCTTTTATAAAACTATCCCTAACAAATAACCACAAACTTTGTGCACACACACAGTCACACCTTACATACCCTATGTCCACAATCACACTATCCTATTCATCAATTACACACACACACACACACACACACACACACACACACACACACACACACACACACACACAACACTCTCCACCTGCTACCTGCTATTTACTTATAAACTTAATATATTCCCCCTCCCCCCACATACTACATTAAGTAACTCTCATAATACCCTTCTTCCTCTGCAGTACAATTACATTAAAATTATCCTCTTTGGTATATTCCTAGCAATTTCACTGTTTAACTTTCTTCAGTTGCCTGACTAGATGTTCCAATCGTAACACTAGGTTAATATTACTGTAACCATTCACATTTCTTTGCACATTAGTTCACGCATCTTAAAACTTATAACCCACATCCTTAACTTATTCGTTGTATGATAATCACTTCATCAATCTATCCCCATTAAATTTTGAAGCCAGAGATACAATGACAAATTCTTTATATTGACAGATGCCCTGACAGTGACATTCTAAGCATCCTACTACTGCACAGCTGGTAGTTCTGAAATATTCCACCTATGGCGCCACTTATCATTATACTTCTAGACTACTGAATTTTAATCTGCTAAGCGACTGATTTATCAGTCACCTGCTCCTATCTTTATGTTTTTCTTCAACTACTTTGAGTATTACTGTTTTCCCATAGCCTTCTTCCCCTTTTTTATCGTTACTCCTTTACTATAAGCCTCATCCATAGATACTTTGTTACCAGCTGACTGTTATTCATTCCATAATCTTTGCACTTAGCGTTGATTCCACTAGTAGCATGTTTATCTATTAAGCACCCGTACAAAAATGTAAGTGTTAATTTCATCCCATTATATGAACTTATCTTTATTACATTCTATTTGGTTCGAAACTGCTGCATATTTCTGTAATCGACTTTTATATGTTCTATAGCCTTATTGTATACCAATGCACCTGTTTGTCTGTATAGAGACCAGAAGAAGGGCACTCAAGCGCCCGAAACCGGTCGTTGAAGTTCAAAATAAATAACGACAAGCAACTGGTTGCTGCAATTCATTTATTTATTATTTAGAACGTATAAGGTCATTCCTACTACCACGTATGAGTCAGTCGTAGAGGCGTATATGAGTAGCCTCGTGATTAAGGCAACCAATGGAGAAAAACGTGAAAAATCAGTTCGCCTTCTGGTTAGATGGAATTTTTATATGGCACCAACTAATTGTGCAATTTAGGCATACTTATAGACGCGAAGATCTCGATCTTCCAACAGACTTCACACATAATTTCAGACCTTTACCGAACTTTTTCTTTCTGACAATCACAGCAAAGCTTAACAATTTTCCACCGTTCAAGTAAAAGTTTAGCAGTAAACATTACCTTACAATTTATTATTCCTACACTATTAATTGTAAATTTTACAGACGGTATACGCACATAATTATGATTGAATGTACCTTCAAAATTATGTTACAATACAAAACACAGTTGATGAGATATGACCACAAAAACAATTAAATGAATTGAAATCTGCCCCACTACACTTGAAGTAGTAATTTATTACGTCTTTACTATAAACTCCAATGGCAACACATTTCGTAGACGCTTTCATAATACTCCACTCAGCGAACCTGGAAAATTGTATTGTTGTTTAAGACATAGTTCAGGAAACATGATGTTATAAGGATTGAGCAGCATGAAAGCGAAAATTAAACGGAGAGAGAGTAAAGTAGAAGGTGATAGACAGAGAGAAGAAGGAGATGGGTTACCATAAGAAGGGAATGAATACACACCCGGGCAACTAAATAAGATTCGAGTCCTACGTATAAATTATAGCCCAGCAACACAAAAAATGCGAAAAATACGTTACGTAGGCCAATATTAAGTACTGATTCATGTTAATGAAAAGTTTTCTTTACACAAGACATGCTGGTAACCACCGTCCTTTTCGTACATGATTTCGTGACACTGAGGCTTCTAACGAAATAGCGTGCTTATGGAATATCGCCCCTATTGTGCGATTGGATTCACGATTTCGTATCAGCAAGGAGACAGTTCGTAGTAATTGACGGTAAGTCATCGAGTAAAAAGGAAGTGATATCTGGCGTTCCTCAGGAAAGCGTTATAGGTCCCCTAGTCTTCCTTGTGTTTATAAACCATTTAGGGGACAATCTGAATAGCTCCCTTAGACTGTTCGTGGATGATGCTGTCGTTTATCGGTTAGTGAAGTCAACGAAGGATCAAAAGCAACTGCAAAGCAATTTAGACAAAATTTGTACGTGGTGTGATAATTGGCAATTAACACTAAATAATGAAAAGTATGAAGTAATATATATGACCACTAAAAGAAATCCGCTGAACTTCAATTACACGATAAATCAGTCAAACATTATGGTCATAAATTCTACAAAATACCTAGGAATTACAATATTACGAACAACTTAGACTGGAGAGAAAACATAGAAAATATTGTGGTGAAGGCGAACCAAAAGTTACGTTTCATTGGCAGAACGCTTCGAAGATGCAACAACTCCACCAAAGAGACTGCCTACAATCACACTTGTGCGTTAGAACTCCTGGAGTACTGTTGCTCAGTGTGGGACCCTAATCAGGTGAGACTGGCGGAAGACATTGAGAAGGTTCGGAGAAGGGCAGCTAGTTTTATCACGTAACAGGGGGGAAGCGTCACGGGAATGTTGCACGATTTGGGGTGGAAATCATGAAAAGAACGACGTTATTCGTTGGTGCGTAATCTATTTGCGAAATTTCAGTCATCGACTTTTACTTCTGTATGTGAAAATATTTTGCTAGGAATACATGACCATCCCAATAAAATAAGAGAAATCAGATCGAAAACGGAACGATTTAGGTGTTCTTTCTTCCCGCGCGCTATTAGAGAATGGAACGGTAGAGACAGGTTATGAACGTGGTTAGTGAACCCTCTGCCAGGCCCTTAAATATGATTTTCAATGTATCTATGTAGATGTAGAAGTAGGTTAGAGTCTATCATCCTCGAAAGCTATGTTTCCAATTTTAATTGAATGTCGTTTATATGTTCGCTGCAGCTCCAAAGTCAGGTTTACGATATTTTTAGTTTCTGTATGTGCTGTGAAGTACTTCATTCCAAAGAAACCTAGGGAGGAATGTCGTTATCGCAGTAAACGAAAGCCGTATAAAATATCTGATGAAATTATCTCACGGAATTCAGTTCAGTAACAAGACACCTGCTTGCAGTTCAGATTAATAAAGTGCTTTATAGTCAAGATGGGTACACGCATGCGACGGAATGTGTGTGCAGAAATAGACCAAGCGGAACAATGGTACGAGTTGGGTAGCAGGGACAGCGAGCTAAGTACAGTAATTTATTGCGACGCTGTAACATGTCGGCGAAATAAACGACCGAAGAATCACAGTTCAGCAGTGGCTCAGTAACGTACCAAACACGCCGGGGTCTGAAAACAGAAGAAACGGAGAAGACGGCCGGAGCTGGCCGTAAAACCGGTTCGCGCAGTCGATATGAAGGCGGCGCGCAGATGTAACATTAAAGAGGAATAGTTCGCAACCCGGCGTCCGACACGGCTGCGCCGGACCAATCCCGAGAACTGCTCTTCCGCGCACAACTCTAAGGAGGAGGAATATCGCAGCCACCCGGGTGTTTGTCTCATCTTACATACACATAAAGTAGGCAGACATTTGCTTATTGGTCTCTTCCACGTCCGCAGCTTCGGCTGGACTTGTCGCATGCCTCGAAAGCCTCTATAGCACCACTGAGTCTCCGTCGCCAGTTTCAGACGGTTTTAGAGTCATTCTGTGGCGCGGAAGTCGTGTACACGGATGATCCCGTGGTCGACGGCCGTACTGGATATGCATATGTCCATGGTGAGCATGTCGAACAGCATTCTCTGGCCTGTGGGAGTAGCGTGTTCACTGCGGAATTGGTTGCCATCTATCGGGCACTTGAACATCTCATAGCGTGCCCTGGGGAGTCCTCTGGTCATCTCTTCTGACTCCCTGAATGGCTTGCAAGCTCTCGCCAAGTGTTTCGCAAAACACCCTTTGGTGCGATCCATTCAGGAGTCTGTTTCCAGGCTTGTTCGGTCTGGTCGCTCTGTGGTCTTTGTTTGGACCCCAGGCCATATCGGCATTCTTGTAAACGAACGTGTGGATCAGCTGGCTAAGCAAGCTACTTCCTCCAGTCCATTGGCTATTGGTCTTCCGGAGAGCGATCTCCGACTGGAGTTCCATCGGAAGATCCTGGGCCTGTGGGATTCCGAGTGGGCTAAGTCTGCTCAACCCAACAAGCTTCGTGCAGTGAAGCTATCTACGGTCGCATGCGGTCGTCTCGTAGGGAATCGGTTGTTCTCTGCCGCCTGCGAATCGGCCACACGTGGCTGACGCATGGCCACCTTCTTCGGCGGGAGGACGCACTACAGTGTGACTGTGGCGTCCCCTTGACAGTGGTCCACATTCTGGTGGACTGTCCACTTTTAGTTGCCTTACGACAATCTTTCCAGATGCGCTTTCTTTTATGCTAGGAGACGATGCTGCTATGGTTGAACGTGTTTTAGATTTTATTCGCGCAGCTGGTTTTCATCATGTGATTTAATGGTGGTGTGTTTTCTTCTTCGTTTTTACTTGTATCCTTTTCTCATATTTACCAGTGATTTTTAATCTTTGACTTGTTAACGCATTTCCTTAGTTTTGTGCCTCGTCTCCGCAGGTTGTAGATGTCGGTGGCCGAGTAGAAAGAGACCGACACAGGAATCAAGGATGCATGCTTGTGCAGGTACGGAGGTGACCAGCCAGTGGGACAGCAGAAACTAGAACACTAGGCTAAATTAGAACAAGATATATATTTAGTGGTAATACTTAACTTTTACATAGTTCTTGACTGCAGAATGCTGATACATAGTTTAGATAGAGGCCTGCCTACTGATGATTCCTAAGTGCCTATCCGATAGCCAATTCTTAACTGGTGCCTATCTGATTCCCAAGTCTTAACTGGTGCTCATCTGATTCCCAAGTCTTAACTGGTGCTCATCTGATTCCCAAGTGTTAACTGATGCCTATCTGATTCCCAAGTCTTAACTGGTGCCTATCTGATTTCCAAGTCGTCGATGCAGCAGTCGTGGCCACGAGCGGAGTTGCAGGAGAGGGCGCTCGTGGCTGACGTCGTAAGAACGCCGCGCCATGCGTGCATGGCGGCGCGCGGCGTAAGTAGGTGGCGCGCACTTCATACTTGTGCGACACCACACTTAGGAACTCTTAACACAACGTTTTATCTCTCAAACCGGAACAAGGGTCTGAAAACCGTTGCTGTTTAGTCCCTTCAAAAATCCAACAACAACTTGCCAGTAAATACGGCGCTACGGTAACAGTGGCGACGCTAGACGAAAGCTGGGCGTCGGCGAACTCGTCTTTGCGAGGCCCTTTCATTTTTTCAGTCAGGAAGGAAATGTTAAATAAAATGAGCTGAATTATACACCAATAATCATTAGGCTATACTAAAATTTTATTAGTATAATATACAAGAATCATTGCAGTGACAAAAATTACAATAAACAAACACAAATTAAAATAGACGAACTTTTCGGTTTTTCGCCTCACTGAATTGTTTGAAGATCACATCATAATTACTACTAGCCACTATTTCGGCTTCGAATGACAGTACTGACAACGCAGATAGTGTTTCTTGGCTCCTTGTGCTTCTCGATTAAGTCTTAATCAATTTTAACTTTGAGAAGCTGTACTGACTGGAACTGTGAGCATGAGTCTTATTGTTATATAAACATCTGGATATACTTCTTCCAAATTGTTTTCTAAAATGCACTGAAGAAGTTGTTTTGCAAGAATTTAACTAAAAATTGCATCAATGCTGCACTCATACGGAAATAAATACGGACAACTAAATAGCTGCCGGCCGGGAATAGCCGAGCGCACTAAGGCGTTATACCACGGTGAGCGAGATCGCTCCCGTCGGGGGTCAAATCCCACCCTTTGGTACAGATCTTGTATTCGTCCTATGCTTAAGCTAGATGTAGGTCGTCGCTACATAACCTAGCAAGTGAAAAGCGCCTACTAAAATTTTAACAATGTTTTGCGAGGCCCCCACAGGCGCGAGGCCGTCGGCGGTTGCCGACGTAGCCGACTCCTAGCGCCGCCATTGTACGGTAACGGAAACGAAAGAGAGCGCAGTTAACGGAAAGTAAGCCTGCGTCGCGTATCCTACATCGTCGCTCTTTTTTTTTTCTGTTACTGAGCCTTAGCCACGAGGATGAGAGAGCTGAAGAAGCTATCGAAAGAAATGCGAGCAGTGTCGCGAGGCGGCAGTAGTGGTTGTTGCGCCGCGAAGAGCCCCGGCAAAGCACTCTCTCTCTCTCTCTCTCTCTCATGGCGTCCCCGGAGGAGCGGCCAGAATCGCGCAAACGCGTCGGCGCGTCCGGGGAGACATCTTGCGGGCGGCGCGCGCACTAAGCGGCTCCCCTCCAATGAAGACTTATCGCGATACAGTGGCGCGCTGCGGCGTATTGATTTTGCTAAACATTTACACCGCATAGCGGCGGCGGCGGCGGCGGCCACAACACGCGCCCCAGGGCTGCCGCGCCGACAACAGGTGCCCCACCCCTTCAATCCCCTCTCTACCCCCTCCCCCCACCCTTGCACAGCAGGGGTGGCCTGCGCCAGCGCACGGCGCCAAGAATTTTGTACTCCCCTGAGGGCGGACACGGCGCTGCAGGGCAGAAAGGTTGGGCAGCTCTGTAAAAGGCACAGAGTGCGAGGGTTATCCCTGCCGTCGGATACCGCCAGTGGGAGCCCCAGAGAAGAGTGGACTTGCATTCCGAAGTGCAGTTAAGTGACAATGAGAAATGCACATGTGGGAACAGGGAACCTCAGAACACACACTCCTAAATGGCAACATATACAGAACACAATCACATACCCTACAATATCGACATTAACAACATGATCAGAGGCAAGGACAAATGGGACATTCTAAACCGTATCGCTGATGAGGTGTCCACACTCAAAGAAATCGAATATAATGAAACGCTTAGACACGCCGACGTGTAACCCACAGGCCAGATACCACCTGGCATGAAAGTGACCGAGACACACCAGACACAACATCTACAAATGATGGCACACGCACCACAGATACCGACAGCGACTGAAACAAATACAAACCACAAACATGTAAATAAATTCGGTTACCTCTCAGTTGTAGAATTAAATGTAGGATTGTAAACGTTAATTATTGTAAATGTTAAGTAAAATTCGCAGTTATTGTTGTTGTTGTCCTCAGTCCGCATACTGGTTCGTTGCAGCTCTCCACGCTACCCTGTCATGCGCAAGTCTCTTCATCTGAGAATACGTTCGGTAACCTACATACTTTAGAATCTGCTTACTATATTCGTCCCTCGGTCTCCGTCTACGATTTTTACCCCACAGTTTACCCCTAAGTTGACAATTCCTTGCCGCCGGGGTGGCCGAGGGGACTGAGGCGCTCCAGTCACGGTCTGCACGGCCACTACGGTCGGGGGTTCGAATCCCCCCTCGGGCATGGATATTTGTGCCGTCCTTAGGTGTAAGTAGTTCATAAGTAGTTTGTAAGTAGTTGTAGTTAAGTCCCGTAAGCTCGACAAACATTTGAACATTTTTTGACAATTCCTTGATGTCTCAGAATGTGCCCCTTTTCTCCCCGATTCGGTTAAGCACCTCCTCATTAGTTACGTGATCTAATTTTCATCATTCGTCTGTAGCACATTATCGAAACTCCTAATCGTCCACGTTTCTCTCCCATACAATGCTACACTCCAGAGAAATGCTTTCAGAAAGGACTTCCTAACACTTTAATTAATATTGGATGTTAACAAATTTCGCTTCTTTAGAAACGCTTTTCTTCCATAGCCATTCTGCATTTTATATCTTCTTTACTTCGACCATCAGAAGTTATCCTGATACCCAAATAACAATATTCATCTACTACTTTTATTGTCTCATTACCTAATCTAATTCCTTCAGCATCGTCCGATTTTCTTACAATGCATTCCGTTATTTTCGTTTTACTTTTGTTAATGTTAATCTTATATCTTCCTTTCAAGACACTGTCCATTCCATTCAATTGCTCTTCCAGATCTTTTGCGGTCTCTGACAGAATTACTAGGTCATCAGCAAACCGCAATGTTTTTATTTCTTCTCCCTGCACTTTAATGCCCTCTGCAAATTTCTCCTTCCATTCCTTCATTGCCTGCTCAATGTACAGATTGAACAACATTGGGGAAAGGCTACAACGCTGTCTTACTCCCTTCCCAACCACTGCGTCCCTTTCTTGCCCTTCGACTCTAATAACCGCTGTTTGTTTTTTGTATAGGTTGAATATAACTCTTTGCTCCCTATATTTTATCCCTGATACCTTCAGAATTTGGAAGAGTGTATTCCAGTCAACATTGTCAAAAGCTTTCTTTAAATCGACAAACGCTAAAAACATAGGTTTCCCTTTCCTTAGCCTATCTTCTAAGATAAGTCGTAATGTATTGCCTCAGTGTTCCTACATTTCTCCTAAATCCAAACTGATCTTCCCGGAGGTCGGATTCTACAGGTTTTTCCATTCGTCTGATAATAATTTGTTGCGGTATTTTGCATCCAAATGCAAATGATAAACGGGTATTCACTGGACAAATATATTACACCAGAACTGACATGTGATTACATTTTCACGCAATTAGGGTGCACAGATCCTGAGAAATCAGGACCCAGAACAACCAACTCTGGCCGTAATAACGGCCTTGATACGCCTGGGCATTGAGTCAATCAGAGCCCATGCAGCTTCAACACGATACGACAGCTCATCAACAGTAGTGACTGGCGTATTGTGACGAGCCAGTTGCTTCGCCACCATTGACCAGACGTTTTTAATTAGTGAGGGATCTGGAGAATGTGCTGGCCAGGGCAGCAGTTGAACATTTTCCGTATCCAGAAAGGCCCGTACAGAACCTGCGGTCGTGCATTATCCTGCTGAAATGTTGGGTTTCGCAGGGATCCAATGAAGGGTACAGCCACGGGTCGTAATACATCTGAAATGTAACGGCCACTGTTCAAAGTGCCGTCGATACGAACAAGAGGTGACCAGTGGCACCACATACCATCACGCAGGGTAATACTCCAATGTGGCGATGACGAATACACTTTTCCAATGTGCGTTCACCGCGATGTCGCCAAACACGGATGCAACCATCATGATGCTACAAACAGAACCTGGATTCATCCGAAAAAGTGACTTTTTGCCATTCGTGCACGCAGGTTCGTCGTTGTGTATACCATCGCAGGCGCACCTATCTGTGATGCAGCGTCAAGAGTAACCGCAGCCACCATCTCCGAGCTGACAGTCCATGCTGCTGCAAACGTCGTCGAAATGTTCATGCAGGTAGTTGTTGTCTTGCAAACGTCCCCATCTTTTGACTCGGGGATATTGACGTAGCTGAACGATACGTTATAGCCATGCGGATAAGATGCCTGTCATTTCGACTGCTAGTGATACGAGGCCGTTGGGATCCAGCACGGCGTTCCGTACTGCCCTCCTGAATTCTCCGATTCTATAGTTTTTGCAATACCATTGCTCGTGTTTTTCACAGTATGCAACACTGTACAGAACACATTTTAAACGCTGAGGTACTGATCACGCCCCACCTACCTAGTAGTGCGACTCCATGTGTTCAGCTGTGCACATCATGGTGTCATTTGAGGAAGAGTGAAAACGTCTTAGAATATTGTGAGAGCAAGTTTTTAATGAAGATGAAGATTATGAGATTCCAGAATTTGACGATTCGGATGACAAGAAGAATAGTGGGTAGGAAGCTAGTGATCAATCTGACGACGATAGCGGTGAAGATGCAGCATACTCTTTTTAAACGACACCGGAGAGGTTGCTTTGCTACAAGTGTAACCAAATGATATGTTTAAACCATATGAAAATCTCTGAAGTAAATGAATCAGTTCAGAATCTTCTTCCTCTGATGGTGAAAACGTTTAATGGGGTTAATGTGATTTTTCCCTAGAATTTTGACATGAATGATTTTTTTAAGTAATATAAAAAACGTCTGGCGCTTTGTCTGTTAACATCTATTTATAATTTTAAAATGGTAAAAGGTTTTCTTATTTGATTAATTTGAAAAGTAGTATGTAGACGGACATTTGAAAGCATTTAACACGTGTTATTGATTTATCAGTTACGGATAATTATTCACGTACCTTAGTGGTTAAAATCGTACTTAAATGAACTAAGGAAAGAGTAAATGCAGTGTCTATTGTATAATAAACAATTCAAGAGGGAAATCGAAACCTCTGTATCGTATTTATGTAGGGTGCTGTGAACACCCAACGTCCCTAGTCATGTTATTAATGCTCACCTCCCCAGTTAAGGGTTAAAAAAATCCGGGAAGGGTTCTTTGAAAGGGCATGGCCGATTCCATAGACATCTACATACACACTCCGCAATCCGTCCAAAGGTGTGTGGCGGAGGGTATTCGGTACCACTACTAGTTACTTGCTTTATTGTTCGACTCAAATACAGAACGAAGGAAACACGAATGTTCGTATGCATCTGTACGAGACCTATACTCTCTGATCTTATCTTTGTGGTGTTTGCACGAAATGCAGGCTGGCGGCAGTAGAATCGTTCTGCAGTCCGCCTCATATTCCAGCCCTCTAAATTTCTTCAGCGGTGCATCTCTAAAAGAACGTCGCCTCTCCTCCAGGGCCTCCCATTTGAGTTCCCGAAGCATGTCAGTAATACACGCTTATTCATCGAACCTACCAGTAACAAACCTGGCCGCCCGCCTCTGAACTGCTTCTATGTCTTCCTATAAACTGGTCTGGTAGGCATCCTAAACACTTGAGCAATACTCGAGACGGGGTCGTACAAGCGTTTTGGTTGCGGTCTTCTTTACAGGTGAATCTCATCTTCCAAAAATTATCCCCATAAACCGAAGTCGAACATCCGCCTTCCCCAAGACTGTCCTTAGACGCTTGTTCCATTTTATATCGCTGTTCGCCGCTTGGCCTAGATACTTAATTGACGCGACTGTCAAGCTCCACACTACTAATAACGTATTCGAATACTACAGGTTTGTTTCTCCTACGCGTCTACATCACCATATATTTTGTTTACATGTAGAGCTAGCCGCCATTCCTCAGACCACCTAGAAATATGGCCTAAGTCATCCTGCGTCCTACTACAGACATTCAATGACGACGCATTCTTGTACACCACAGTGTCGTCTGCAAACAACCTCAGACTGCAATTCACTCTGTCAGTCAGATCATTTATATATATAGAAAACAGTTCCCTGAGGAAACCCTGACGATACCCTAGTGTCTGATGAACATTCACCATCGGAGAAAACGTACTGGGTTCTGTTATTTGTCTTCGAACCACTCATTATTCCGGTACCTATTCCATACTCTCCTGCCTACGTTAGAAGTTTGTAGTGCCGTACCATGTCAAAAGCCTTTCGATAATCGAAAAATATGCAGCATACCTGTTGCCCTTCATCCATAGCTCGCCAGATGTCATGAGCAAAAGGGCAAGCTCATACCTGTAATGACCACACTAATCTTCGTTTCTCCGCTTCTGTAAGTGACAATCTGTAACAGAACAGAGAGAAACAGGCCCATACTGGTATACCGTTTCGATATATTTCCTACCATTTTTCTTACTAGAGTACACTCAGTCGAATGAAAACTGAACATTGGAGTTTTCGTCGCGTGCGTTTACACTGCCGTTTGTGAACAGTGCAACACCGAGAAGGAATTATCCGAATAGCGACACACTTGGTGGAAGTGTCGACGGGTGTGCAAATAGTAAGTGATACATTTTTAAGCGAGATGGGGTACATATAGGCCGAGGAGAGTACTCTCGTGTCAGCCTGACAGGGTCGGTATTGCACCTACTGTAGTCGGTGCAAAGCTGTCACACAACATGGAATAATAATTCACTCAGTGCCAGTATGCCTCGTCAACATCAGAGGGAGCCATATCGGCATGTGAGCGAGTTCTAACGGGGCAGAATGATCGGTCACTGAAAAACGGGGTTGTCATACCGTGACGTGTCGACTCTCACAGGGCATGCTGTTACGACAGTGATGCATGTGTGGAAGCAGTGGATAGAGGAAGGTCGTACGCAGCGACGAGCGGGAACTGGACCATGGAACGTGACCACAGCACGGGATGACCGTCATATTGACCGCATGGCCATAACGGACCGTCCAGCGTCATCCACATTACTGTCTACTCACTGCAGCTCTGCCACAGGTGTGCACTTGTGTGCATCGACGGTTCGTCGCCGTCTGTTGTAGGTTGGACTGTTTGTACGTATGCCATTACGTCGGCTTACATTGTCGAGAAACCACGAGCTCTTCCGAATGCAATGGGAACGAGAACACCATCACTGGCGAGCAGAGTGGCAAAATGCAAGGCTCGTTTCACACTGGGACACTTGTGACGGTCACCGGTGACGGTTACTGGTGACTGGAGGACGCTCCTGGGTCACTGGTGTCGCATACTACAGCTGTTGCCAACTGATTAGTTGGTCAAATGGACTCGCGCGAGGAGGATCTGTTATTAGTACTTCTAAAAAGGGGGAGGAGAATGAAGACGAGCCGGCCGCGGTGGCCGAGGGGACTGAGGCGCTCCAGTCACGGTCTGCACGGCCACTACGGTCGGGAGTTCGAATCCCCCGTCGGGCATGGATATTTGTGCCTCCTAGTTCGTAAGTAGTTCATAAGTAGTTTGTAAGTTTAGGGACTGATGGCCCCGTAGTTAAGTCCCATAAGCATTACAAACATTTGATTTTGATTGAATGAAGACGAAACGTTCATTGCACGTGCATCCACTGTTAAGTGATCGGCTGGAGAAAGAATTGTTTTCACCCTTTACGACGATCCGAAACAATCTGAGAAGAAGTTTTTCACTATTTCAGAATGTCAAAAACTCACGATGAACTACTAGAAAATGTGGAAGAAGCGATCACAGGAAAGGACACTGTACTAAGGAAGGCTAGCCCAGCAAAGGAAAAGCTTACTCTTACTTTAAGGTAGGTACTGTAGTATTTTATTGAAAGCATATTTCACATATTTTAAATGGTATTAGTATACATTACAAACTATTGTAAAACTTTTACTGATAGTTTTAAGTTCGTTGTTTCTCTGCCTGTGCTGCTGAAAAGTATATTAAGGATTCATCAATGTACTCGGAGCCGTTGGCGAGCACACAGCTGGTAACTGACCAGTCAACCTAGACTGTCCTCCAGTGTAGCCTTTCTGTAGGCAACTCCGCACTGCAGCGTCTGTGAACGGTGTCCCAGTGTGAACACTGCATTACAGGCTAATGCATGTCCGGCGGTGACCGCAGCGAACACTGTGTCGATGTCCGTCACATATGGGGAGGGTGAGTCACTGCTGGGTCACCGTGACTCGGTGCAGTGCCCCGGTGTGAATGCTCCAACTGAAACGAATGTCAAAGACATTATTGATAGAGCTGAAGCATTGAATTAAAATTTGTGGTGCGGCCGGGAATCGAACCCGGACCTCCATGCTTACTAGGCAGACGTCTTAACCGTTAGACTACCACACCACTAACGATTAATGTCTTTGACATATTTGAGACGTAAATCCGTCTCAGGGATTCTTTCATTGTATTCAAACGAATGTATCTATTTCAGTGACCGCCACAAGTGTCCCAGTGTGAAACGAGCGTAATATTTTCGGACGAGTCCGTGGGACATATGGTTGGTGCGATGTGTTAGTATGTTGCAGTGATCGTTGCAGAATATAAATGTTGTTTACACGCCACCACTGGGTGCGTTGTCGTGAAATCGAAACAATTGTTCCAGACAGCCGCCTCTGGCCCGGCTACAGTGGGAGGTGTTGCTCAGATCAGGTACCGTAGTAGCCTTCCTGCAGTGATACGCCCTGCTTAATTGCTGCACTTCACATTCATATGTAAAGTCTGAGAAACGAACATGAAGCTCTAATATAAGTATTGAAGAGCTCTCACCTTAAAAGAGCAACTGATAATATATGTGTGCAGAAAATGATTGAGTGATCAGTGTCAGATTGAAGCGTGTGATCTGAAAAAAAAAAAAAAAAAATTGTTAAAACACAAAGTGAATAATGAAAATTCCTCTCTCTCTCCCTGTCCACTACCCATAAAATTTGTGCCATGTAATTGGTCATTAACAAGAAAAAAAAAGTCCTGGTTCAATGTGTTTTACAGTAATAGCGCATACGTGTCTGGCGGTGCCGTCGTGACCGCAACTTGGAGGGCTTGCATTGTTGACCAGCGTAGCATACAGAAAACAAGTGTGATGCTTTGGGGCGCCATTGGTAACAACACCTGATCTCGCCTCATACGTATTGAGGGCCCTTTGAACAGCAACCTGTACTTAACGGTGGCTGTGGAGCCTGAGGTACCCTCCCTCCCCCTAATCCTTCAGGCATCTCCTCAAGCCATATTTCGACAGGACAATGCCTGGTCACATATTCCGAGGAATGTACAGGCCTTCTTAGAAGAGCGACGGGTGCAACTGCTTCCCTGGCATTCACGTTCGCCAGACATGTCGCCCATTAAACATGTCTGAGATATGATTGATCGGCAGCTGGTGCGTCACGGTCCTCCAGTGACTAGTGTCAAGGATTTGTGGGTCCGCATACAAACTACTTGGAGGGAAATGCCTCAGGAACTTATTCAGAGCCTTATTGATTCAATGCAATGGCGTATAGCAGCTCCAATTACAGCGCATGGCGGCCCTACGATACACTGAATAGTAGGGCTCAAAGGACAGATTTGAAAAGGTAATCATGTTATTTCTCAGGTACCTAACCTGTAGAATTAGATTCACTGAATTCATCCGTTTCCTTCTTGGTGTTGCAATTTCCACAAACGGTAGTCTAGCTCAAGTAGCAATAAAAGAATGAAGCTTTGCGCGAAGACATTTATTTGTTACAGGTTCTAAATTTTGTTGTCGCATCATACATTGTCAGAAATAAAAATTGGAAGAATTTCTGAATGACAACTGCTTCCACTCAGTAGATGAATTTTCACATAATAATTAGTAATTTTGCGAAAAAAAGTTGTGCGTCATGTAATTTCATCTTTTACGAATCTGACATGATCCTCATTAGTACTAATCTTCATGATCTATGGTACAAGTATTAATCTAATCTAATAAAATCAACCACTTCATCTCTGAATATGAACAGACAACACACATCCATTTGAATCTACTTACTCTATTTATCTCTTGTGATCCCCCTGCGAATTTTTCTTGAATAACACGAAAACCGTAAATTCTGACGAAAATGTTCCACAGAACAAAATTAAAATACATTAATTCGCTTATAATAAATGTCTTATTAGTTTTTTTTTCTAGGGATTACAGTTTTCACGTTACAAGGAATTATTGGAATGTAATTAATATCTAATGCCCAATGAACTTATAAATTACAAATGTATACGGTCGTCATAATGAACAACAAACAACATTTTACGAGGCGTGTTGTTTCTACGCAAAGTACCGTTCTTAAAAAAAAAAAAAAAAAAAAAAAAAAAAAAAAAAAAAAAAAAAAAAAAAAAAACACAATAATTGTATGCACATTGGGTACCTAAATCTGTTGTCTACTTATAGTCTGATTCTTCATTGTTTCTCCGATAATCGTGAGTACCGCCGACTGTGAAGTACGGGCTGTTATAAGATTTCTTAGTGCTAAAGGCGTAAAAGCAATCGATATTCATCGTGAGATCTGTGCAATTGACGGAGAAAACATTATGAGTGATGGAATGGTAAGAAAGTGGGCGAGAGCATTTAAAGATGGCCGTACAAATGTACGTGATGAACAACAGAGTGGGCGTCCTTCGGTCGTTAATGAAAGTTTGGTATAGGAAGTGGACAATAAGGTGAGAGAAAACAGACGCTTTACGATTTCCTCCTTGCGGGATGACTTTCCTACTGTTTCTCGTAGTGTTTAGTATGCCATTGTGACCGAGCAAGATGATGACTAAGTCAAAACAGTTGTGACGCAGTTGTTAACAAGTCAGGCGGCAGACTTATATGCGGAGGGTATTCAAAAACTGGTACAGCGTTATGACAAGTGCCTCAATATTGACGGAAATTATGTAGAAAAGTAGATTAAGGTACAGGCTTTCATGTAAAAATAAAATTATTGAGGTATCTTAGCACGTCTTTTTTTAAATTTCAAAAAGGTCTTACTTAAAAAAATAATAATAAAAAAACGCCTCGTATAATGAATTAGTAAATTTTAATAATGAGTAGTCACATCATCATCGTCATCATCTTGCACAACAATTAAATGTACACCATGCCACTTGCCAAAATCCATTGGCCATCTAATTCCTGCATTTCGGCATTCAGATCGACTCTCACGCCCGTTAGAACAACATTAAAGAACGTTGTTGAATATAACTGTGATGGAGATGTTTGTCCGCCTATGCAACTATAAATAAGAGGCGACTTTTTGTTACCCGACGGGACAAGCAAGTAGCCGAAGAGCCGTCTATTTGAATTACTTGCACCAGGCCAATGACCCTCTCGATTTTTATTTATTTTTGTTACCAGACGCCTTTCGTTTTAATTATAGTAAAACATCTTCAGTGGCCTGTAATCATAGATATTTACAATTTTCTTGGAATGTGGACCGGAAAGAGTTCGTTAGAAAAACATGTAAAGTGCTGTTTGGTTATTTACGGAAATTTTTGGTCTTGATTTTCACCTTACATCATGCAGAGCCGATCTGTTTCCTGTAGTACTACAGATTTTTCCTTCCGAATCACTATTTTTTCCTACTCTCCACTTTAACTGCTGCGCTGTCCATAGTTACATTTTCACACGTCAGATGTATTTGTTTTGAACGTGAGTGAGTATGCACAGTGGGTACTTGTAGCGTTGCCAACCTGCAACTGCAATTTACTTTTTATTGTTTTTTTAATTTTTTTAATTCTTCATATTAAATTATGTTAATGTGTATTTATTTTCGATCTGCCGGCCGCGGTGGCCGAGGGGACTGAGGCGCTCCAGTCACGGTCTGCACGGCCATTACGGTCGGGGGTTCGAATCCCCCCTCGGGCATGGATGTTTGTGCCGTCCTTGGTCTTAGCTAGATCATAAGTAGGGACTGATGACCCCGTAGTTAAGTCCCATAAGTTCTACAAACATTTGAACATTTTCGATCTAAGTGATATGGAGTAATGACGAAATTATAAATCTCTGTGATGATTGTTTATTGGAAGGGGAGTTGCAAAGCAAAGATGACTGAATAGTGGTTGAAAGGAGTAAGTAGTGGAACGTAGAGTGAGATGCAGGAGGCGGGTTTGAGCGAAAGGAAGTTGGGTTTAGCCTTGCTCCTGTCAGACTTAATGAAGTTCATGTCAGTGCCTGTCCGAGAAAAAGCATTGAGTAAAACAACCAAGTTTACATCTTCCCCTGTTATCATCATAGTGGGCTTCTGGGGGGAGTTCTCTAACACACATCTCTTTTACTGTGACGCAGGAAGAGTTACAGGAAACGTCTGATTCGTGAACCTATTACAATCAATAAATGGCAGAAGTAAGTTGTGTAAGGCTACAACCGTACATTGAAAGCCAGAGTGAACCGCTGAACTCGCTCCACTATTTCGAAACAAGCACGGTGAAGTTGTTTTGTCTACTCACATAACAGAACAGGAGGAAACATTCTGGGGAGGGTATAGTTGATTAGTCTGTGCGTAAACTAAAGCGCGAGTTGTTATCATGATGGGAGGTAATGGGCCTTTCCCAGAAGGAAAACAACAGTCTTACACTATGCAGAGTTGTCAACTATTAAGAATTATTCGTAACACGAGTTTCCTTCAATAATCCAGACTTTACTAAAGACATGAGAAAAATTACGAGTTTTGATTTTTTGTTGATTTGTAGTTGTAATCTTACGAGGTGTTAAAAACGATCAATAAGAGAAAATAAAGTTTACAAATTGAATTCTAAAGAATATTTCTTTTCACATTTGTCGTCAACAGTGTACGTGTCGTTTTATGCCCTTCGTAGAACTTTGATTACGCCAAATATCATATAGTATGGTATATGACTTCACTCATCGTAACGTAAAACGATATATGGATTGGGTATCTTGCACAGTGCACAGTTGTTCTTTTGATAGTCACATCTCTTTCTGTTCCTGGCCATCTGCCACGCATGTCTGTTTGATTTGATGTGACGACGAATTCTAATCTAGCACTCTGTAACGAATAATGTGCGTGAGTCGTATAAACATGCGTTGGTTGCATGTTTATAACAGATTCAGGGTATACTAAGCGTGCGTTGAGAAAATATGTAGGAAGAGTTTGTAATAAACAATGAAGTGATTTGTGGTGTAGCAAAATGTGTGTGGTGAGGGCAGTGGTCCAAAAGACACTTAAAAAATAGATATTCAAAAATTTAGGAGGGACTACTCAAAAGAAAGACAAGACTTTTTAACTGCGCTTCTCCAAATGTAACTAACACATGTTTTGTAGTTGTGTATCCGGCATTTTTCAGTTGTGGAATGGACGACTGCCGCACGTGGCTGGAAAAATTAATTCATATACAGTGAATTTGATGGACACGAACTAGAATTTAACACTTTTTACTGTATCTTCAGAAAACGAAAGTTTCGTAACGAATGCAGAATTGTCAGTTACAAATGCTTGTTTAAAAAAAAAATTCCCGATTCGAAAATAGCCTCCAAGTACGGTTGTGCGACGACAAAAACGGGAGCGCTAGTTAAAAGTATGGCTTCTACAATTGAGGGAAAGGTGACAAACTTAATGAAGTCCCATCGCTTTGCCCTGTCAAGAGACAGCAGAAACGACATGAATGACAAAAAGCTCTATTCAATACTTGTGTCGCTTTTTTTATTTCGAAACTATGCAAATTTCAACTGTAATACTCTCAGTTCGAGAACCCAACGACAATTTCGTGCTAATACGAGCACAGAACTGTTACGTGCACTGTTATTGCAGAAGATGCATATGACGTCAAAATAGAAAGCGTGTTAGCAGCGCACTTTTAACAAACACGAACTGTTAGCAGGCAACTAGAGTAGCCCACACAGAAAATGATGACGTCATTGTCTAGCAGGTAAGGAAAAAAGGCTCTTTCTATATGCCTTTGAATATGTTACATTTGTTTGAGTGTTAGTTTTCTTGTAATGTCTTACTATGCGATGTCTCAAAATATCCCCCCCTCCCCCTTAACGTTACCGCCCGTAGCACTATCCGACACGACTAATTATTAATTTGCATTCTTAACCCTTTAATGCATCACTTTTTATTATAAGCTATAATAACTACCACGATTAATGTATAGTGCATATGTACCGAGAAAAATATTGAAAAAAAAATTCCTTAAATTCATTATGTACTTCAAATGTTTGTTAAGCTTATGAGACTTAACTACGGGGTCATCAGTCCCTAAACTTACAAACTACTTACGAACTACCTTATACTAAGGACGGCACAAATATCCATGCCCGAGGGGGGATTCGAACCCCCGACCGTAGTGGCCGTGCAGACCGTGACTGGAGCGCCTCAGTCCCATTATGCACTGCAAGCAACAAAAGTTTCATAGCTGATCAGCAATATAGAGCTTCCATGATGTAGCCGATGCCGCAAATTTCACTATTATGTCTCTAATCTTTCCAGAAAGTAACTCATAATGCAATAGTAGTGTGTGATTGATTACTTTTACATGGCAGAGGAGGAAAACTAATGTATACAAACCCACATATTAGGAGTAACTCAATGCAGGTAACTGTCGAAAGGATTCAGTACCATTCTGCAATTTATAATTTCTAGCATGAGCTACTAGCATTTGTAACACTGTGTATACAAGCAGCTACAAATGAATTTGTGGTAAAACGTTGATCAGTTTGAGAGATAATAGATAATGGAAAGTCGCGGTGGAGTAGCCGAGCGGTCTAAAGCGTCTCGCTGCGGGGCACGCGGTTGCTCGCCGTGGAGGTTCGAGTCCTCTCTGGGGCATGGGGTGTGTGTGTTAGTCCTTAGGTTAGTTTACCTACGTTTAAGTAGTTTGTAAGCTACGGACTGATGGCCACGCAGTTTGGTCCGATAGATTTACAAACATTTGAATTTGATAATGGAAAAATTAGGTATGTAGCAGATCAGCAACACTACTCATTAAAGCAGCAGTGCCCACGGGAGGGGGGGGGGGGTGAAAAATTAGTACTTTTGGCCAGCATGGGGGTGGCGAGGTGCTTTATAGAACAATTTAAAAACGCGAAATAAAAGGTATCAAGGACTTAATATCTCGGGTTTGTTGGGGGTGGGTGGGGGGGGTGGAGGTACTTGGTTGCAGTTTGGAGGAGGGGATGAATCATTGGCCAAGAGGGGGAACCTCTGCATTAAAGGGTTAAAAGTTGGCATCTCTGAGTACGTAAAACAATCAGTTTTCCGCTACCAGCACAAGGCGGTGTGCAGAAAGGTACGTAGATTCTCTTCGTATCTGCATTTCTATTAGCAACTGATATATGCATAGCTTTTAATGGTAATGCATTCCTGGAAAATAAACAATTCCGAGACTAGTCTCTGAACAACGCAATTAGTGGAAAATCAATGCTATGCAGGTGCGACTGCGCAGTGCGTCATCAGTGATTTATTAGGTGTTCTGCGGAAGGGCTGGTATAGCTTTGGGAAATAGACTCTAGTCGCTTCTTGCGACGTAATGGGAAAGACAGAGTGGGGTCTCGCTTGCTAGCTCTTCGTTTTACAAACGCGCGACTAAAGGAGGTACTTGACGCCTAACATTATTCTAGCGACCTGATTTCCTTCAACTTGTACCCGCCATCTCTCGAATCCACCAATCGTACCTGTCACATCTCCAGAACAAAATTAATCCGTCAATTCTGCTCTGCTATACCTAAATGTGGTGTATAGTCATTCACTATTCGACCTGTTACCACTTCACAACTAGAGAAACCCGTGCGAATACTACGCACCGTTAGTAGTATGACAGAAAAGTTACATATTCACGCTTTCTTGAGAATCAATCAATGCAAGTGTTTAAACGCGCAAATGAAAGAGCTTGATCCGCTGACTGTTCTTAGCTCGAAAAGAACTGAATACCTTAATCAGAACCGAAGATACCGCAAAACAAACCGGTTAACATATTGAATGCGTTTGAATAAAAATAAAGGATAGAGAGACTTAAGTTAATTCTGATACTTCATCACAAATTTGCGAATGAATATCTTTCGTTTAAAGCAAAAATGAAGGAAATCTGTCGGATAGAACGACCTCACCGACTGACTTTACAGCAAGGATACCCCATAAGAAATATACAGAAGGAAATCGTGTTTGAGTCGAAAAAAATGAATGAGAGAGTTATGTAAATTCTGATACTTGATAACAAATCTGTTGATGGAAACCTTTCGTCTAAAATAAAAATGAAGGAAATCGGCCGGGTAGTTTGGTCTGGACTACTGACTTTAGTTTTCGTAGATTCTTTTAATACACAAGTACTAATTTTACAACATTAAATCAATGTTATAAACATTTGATATATTGCCACTTCTTGTAACGCGGGAACTATTGGTCCTGTAGAGAAACATTGACAGAAGCTCTTCTGTAGGAAATTTAATGTTCTTCAATTTTGTACTGGGAAACACATTCGCTAGAATCCACGGTTTACGAGTTATTCAAGAGAAAAGTGACCTGAAGGGGTCCTCCAACACAACGATAACACGCTACAGGTGGGGATTTGTCGTGTGTTGTTGCTGACACTCCTCCCTTAGTATAACAGAAAAATTTGCGACAACGTGTATGTTGTCCCTTAATCGCCAAATTTATGTCTTGGTTGACTGGGTTGACTGGGCTGTGTAGGCAGTCACGAACAGACATAGCCAGAAACATTTAGGTCAGATTTGGCCATATGCGGATAATTTTATTTGAGGGAGCACGGCGAGACAGTGGTTTTGACCTTAGTTCAAATGTACAAATGTACAAATGTTTGTAGAACTTATGGGACTTAACTACGGCCGCGGTGGAGTAGCCGAGCGGTCTAAAGCGTCTCGCTGCGGAGCGCGCGGTTGCTCGCCGTGCAGGTTCGAGTCCTCCCTGGGGCATGGGTGTGTGTGTTTGTCCTTAGGTTAGTTTACCTAGGTTTAAGTAGTTTGTAAGCTACGGACTGATGACCACGCAGTTTGGTCCGATAGATTTACAAACATTTGAACATTTGAACTTAACTACGGGGTCATCAGTCCCTAAGCTTACAAACTACTTATGAACTAGCTAAGACTAAGGACGGCACAAATATCCATGCCCGAGGGGGGATTCGAACCCCCGACCGTAGTGGCCGTGCAGACCGTGACTGGAGCGCCTTAGTCCCCTCGGCCACCGCGGCCGGCTTGACCTTAGTTACTCGCCACGTTCAGTAAGACCTATGGGTTTTGATGAATTCGAAATTCGTTTAAACGCGTTCATACACAATAATTTGTATTCGAGAATTGGCACATGTGATTAAGCGTGGCTATTCGAGCATCGTGTGGATTATTATTATTATTATTATTGGTTTTTTGTATTTTTTTAACTTTTTTATTTTTTATTTTATTATTATTATTATTATCGTTATTATTATTATTTTTTATTATTATTTTTTTGTGCAATCGGGAAAGTTTAGAAATCTGGTGTATGGATTCCGTATGTTCTAAGCCGAAAATCCAAAATTCGGCTGGTGGCCATAATTTCCATCTCTGCTTGCTAGTTTTCAACTGACTCCTGAATAACGCCGACCATCTCTAGCTTATGTCGTTACTGGCGACGAGAAATGGTATCTTTATGCAAACATAAAGAAATGAAAAGAATGGGTAAGCCTAAACTAAGCATCAACTCCGCTTACAAAAACTTCCTTTCATTCACGAAGGATAATGTTAGGCATCTAATGGAACAGGGACGACGTGACGTGCTACGTATTCCTTTCCCGAGGTGTAACCGTCACTGCTGACATTTATTCTCAACTACCGAGACGTCTTACAGACGGAATCCAGGAATAACGCCAGGAAGACTTCGCGAGTCGATGTTACTCCACGATAACGTCCTCCCGTGTTCTGTTAGACCAACAAAAACGCTGTATTTGCGAAGTAATTTTACAACTGTCTTATTCATCTCATATTACTCCATCAGATTTTCACTGCTCACTATCGAACAACTTCAAGGAACTTGCTTTCCAGATCAAAATCCGCTCCACACGACGCTCTATGAGTTCGCGTCAAAACTAGGACAGTCGATATTTTTAAAAATACCAGGAATCTGATATATCGATATTTAAAAAATATAATTATCGATTCTCGACGTACCGAAAAAAGGTCTAGATATATCTATATTTAGGCGCTTAAAATATCGGCTTCATATAGTAAATATACAGCAGATTTTAGTGTTTTATATTTATGTACTGATATATTATTAAATTTTTTGTATATTAACAAGCTAGCAAAGAACGTTTTCCACTTACAGCAAGAATTTCAAGAAAAACATTGTTAACATTTACAAGATAATAATGGATGTGTTTCGTACGTATAAAGCTGGCATTACAATACATTTGGTTGACTGTTGTGTACATGGCGAAGTGTCATGAAATATTTAACTGCAATTACTCTGTCGTACCTATCTTTAATTTACAACTACATCGCGAAAGAAATATTAATTCAAGTCGATGAAGGACATTTCAAATTATTTAACACAGAGGAATCGTTTTAAGAAGAAACTTTCGAGTGCTCTGTCGAATATCTTCATGTCTGGCATCTGACGAATAAGTCTGTCGTTTCGGTAAAGCGTTAAGAGGTTTCAGACACACATCTGTCATTTGTTAACGGTGTCATTTTCAGCATCTGTTTTTGTAGAATGTCCATGTGAAGGAATACCACACTGCTGGCGTTAAAAATTGTTATTATTATTATTATTATTTTTACGCAACCGGCCCGCTATTTCTTCCCATCTGAAATCTCATTCGATTCACACTGCCATCCGCCAGTGCAGATAGACTTCCTTGTGCCACCTAGTCTTCACACTGACATAGAGAAATACTGTACGTGGCGAAAGCTGAAATATTGTAAGACTGGTGGAGGTGTATTACCGTCTTTAGCAACTAAACGAAATGCGTTTCTCGTGAGCCATACGCGTTTCGCTTCTTTATTTATGAAGCATCGTCAGTGGCCTGTAATACATGTTATTTTTGTATAATATTGTAGTACACTCATAATATTATAGGTATTTTTCACAGTATGACAGTTAACAGTCTCGTTACAATTACTAAAGTTCGGATCTACTAGGTTAGAAACAACTTCTGTAGCACTAGCTTTTGCAAAGTTAATTTAATTATACAGTTTTTGGCCCTACTTACGGTTTTCTGTTTTATTCCATGTGTGTCTTGATGGAGATGTTTGTGAGGTCTTCAGTTGGAAGTGACAGTTGGCAACACTAAACATTGTAAAAAACGTTCAAAAACGAGTACACAGTGAAGTGGTGATGCAAGGGTTTTCATCAAGACCGAAAATACCATATCCAACTGAAGACCTCACAAACATCTCCATGAAGACACACATGGAAAACCGTAAGTAGGGCCAAAAACTGTATAATTAAATTAACTTTGCAAAAGCTAGTGCTACAGAAGTTGTTTCTAACCTAGTAGATCCGAACTTTAGTAATTGTAACAAGACTGTTAACTGTCATACTGTGAAAAATACCTATAATATTATGACTGTACTAAAATATAATACAAAAAATTACATGTATTACAGGCCACTGATGATGCATCATAAATAAAGAAGCGTAACGCGTATGGCACACACAAAAAAACACCTTTCATTTAGTTGCTAAAGACTGTAATACACCTCCACCAATTTCATATGCAACTAAGGACGACGGAAATCGAAAAAATGATGATATTGTAAGACTGTTTGACACGGTGAAAGTAAAATTATGTTCTACTATAATTTTAAAAGAAAAAAAAATGCAAATATTTATCGAAGCTTGCGTGAAACGAATATCAGCACTCGACACTGGTATTTTCATATCGATAAATATATTTTATCAACAGCACTGCTCAAAACCATGTGATTTCTACGAACGAGGAATCCAAAGGTTACCATAGCGCGGGGCAAACTGCTGCCGTTAGTGAAGAACAATATATTATTGATGAGTGAAGTATCTAAAATGCCACGAACGAATACATCGTCGTAAAAGAATGATAGATAAATGATGTTACTTGAGTGAAGGCGCAAATCGCGCTGCAGAGGTGGTGGTACGAGTGACGGAGTCTCCTCGCGCTGCTGTGTCGCTCCATTATCTGGCCTCCCGTTGCTGAGCGACGGTTTGCTTCACGCTGTAACAATATAGTGCACTCCACTTTTAAGGCGGCGTATCCTCTGAAAGCTATGATTAGAATAAGTATTTTAAGGGGCTGTATTTTTATCACATTACAGCATTTACAAAGTCAGTCGAAACAGGGCACTGATGTTAACGAAAGATGGAATTTATGTGTAATTTTAATAGGGTAAGGTGGTACAATTTTGATAATTTCGGACAAATGTTGTTGTAACTGGAAATATATTGAGAAAAGATGTAATTTTAATTATAGCACTTGTTCTTGGATGTTTAACTAATATGTAACACAAATATTAGACAATTAGAAATGTCGGAATAGACACACAAAAAAGTTCCAGAATTGAGAAAAATCGCTCGAAAATGTACCACACTAGGTACAATTGTGATCACTTACTAGTAGAATTTTGACTAAGGGCATCTTCCACATATAAAGCACTTTTTCCGTCAGGCACCAACGCATACTTCGTTGTACCAAACATTGCATTTTGGGTAGAGAATCTAGTCACCCTTAAATAGAAAATTTATAAGAGCTCGTTAGACTAAGTAGCTTCAGTTAGCTCCTAACGGGAAAAAAATGTATCTCTCCTTAGCACAAAGTGGTATATTCTTGGGAGAGACAGGAGGAGCTGTAGAAAACTACTACGCTACAATGCCACTCAACGAGACTCTACGAGAGTGACAAATGGCGCGAAAATTTATGTTGATCAGAATTGCACCTATATCGAATTTATACCACCTTACCCTATATAAATAATCATGTTTGTTTGCTTGCAGTTTTGTTCGTATTTTATGCACATCCATACCGAACATCCGAGTGCAATAAAACTTCGTCAACTCACTGCTTGCACAAAATCGCGCGAAGGTTATAGACATACTAAAATTAACCTGGAATGGCGCATGGCGGAGGGTGTTTTACATATAGTTAATTCATTTCTTACGTCTTCACGCTGAAATGGCTGGACGAATATACATTAAATTTGTAACAGGGGTAGTTTATATCTTGATTGATAGACATGGGCTACCTTTCGTAAGCCATCGTATGGTGTGTGGCGGTGGGTACCTTACAATGGGTTAATACGTTTGTTTCTCTTCGCGCTGAAACAGCTGGATGGACTTGAATGACATTTGGAATGCAGACAGCTTATACCCTGAATTACCGCATGAGCTACCGTTAGGAAGTCATCGTACGGCGCATGGCGGAGGGTACCTTACAGTTAGTTAACACGTTTGTTACTCTTCACCCTTCAACGTCTGGACGTAACTGAATGAAATGTGGAATGAAGATAGCTTATGCCGCGAATTAATACTTGGGCTACCTTTCGTAAGTCTCCGTAGGTGCATGGCTCAAGGAACGTTGAAAAAAAAAATCCAAATTGTCTGACTGGTCACCATGAAAGTCAGCACATAGATGTATGTTTTCATGAAGGAGATTTTTATAATCTGCAAGCTGGTGAATTTAGGATGGAGGAAGGTACCTTGCGACTTAGAACCCGTTTGACCAGTCAACATGAAATTTGGTGCATATAAGTATGTTTTCATATACAGGACAGGAGAAGTTGGAGGAGAAGACATAGAGAGGGGAGAGGAGGAGAATGGGAGAGAGGACATAGTGACAGACAGGAGAAAGAAGATGAACATAGGGCGGGGGGAGGACGTAGGCACAGAAAGGGGCAGGAGTACCAACATGCCAACACTTTCAAATAACTAACGTTATTTTCAAAATTATTTCTACAGCGGCAGCAACGCGCCGGGTACCAGCTACTTACAAATTCAGACAATACTGAAGGTGAAGTCCGACTCCCTATGCCGAAAGTGTTAATTTCTCCTCACACTTAACACATTATTTCTAAAACCATTGAAGGTACCACCACCAATTCTTTACCAATTGTTCATCAGACTGTATTTACTTCATTGATCTAGAATGGAACAGGTGCACTTATTGGAAACTGACATACAATTTTTTATTAATATTTTATTTTATGCAACACAGCATCAGTTATACAACTCCCAAAAAACTGACTGTAGAGTCATATAGTCACCTCCTCTATACCAAATTTTTCTACAGTGTTTTATGTTTATTGGTTCATGAGAAAATGAGGCTTTTGCAATAAAATTTATAGTTTTGAGAAAACCGAAGTTTAAGAAAGAAGTCTATGGAAACACAAACATCATTCTTCCCCCTAGCCCCACCAATATCACAAAAAAAAAAAAAAAAAAAAAAAAAAAAAAAAAAAAAAAAAAAAAAAAACCTAACTTCTTCCTTCTTCTGTTCTTTCTTGCCTACTTGGTTATTTGTTGAGCTGAAATTTCCACCTTTCGCACTCTTATGGTCAATGGCTTCTAATGTAGTTATGTAGTTACTGCATTCTGCACTATATTTACTCCCAGCTGATCTAAGACTTTTAATCTCCCACTATTCCCACGATTGAAAGAAATAACTGCATCAGACACATCTAATCTGATGGTTTTTTTTAGCCTACAAAGACTTTTTTGTAATCTAACTCAATACAGTATTGATAATTGCCTCATTAACATCCTCTGTCTCAGCGTGGAGGTATTTCTTTAGCAAATATGGATGTGCTAAGCCCAAAAAAATGTTCAAATGTTTGTTAAGCTTATGGGACTTAAGTGCGAGATCATCAATTTCTAAATTTACAAACTACTTCTGAACTAACTTACACCAGAGACAGCACAAACATCCAGGGGATTCGAAACCCCGACGGGGAGCGGCCTCGCGCATCGGAGCACAGCGCCGCAATGCGCTCGGCCACTGCCGCGGCTAAAATTAATCTTTGTTCTTTAATGGTCTGACCCTTTTGCGAATAAACATTAACCTTGATGAAACCCGTTGTCCTGACGGTCCAAGTACGCCAAATATTGCCACCCAAACATTCAATATGGTTAATTGGTTGTTGTTCTATCAAAAGAGTTTGCTTTGCATTACACCAGTAAGTACAGTTATATCTGTTAACTTGTCCACATTACTTAAAATTTGCCTCGTCAGGCCACACAATTTTACTGTATAGGTTAGGATCATGTTTCTGTTGGTCAAGCATAATTCACAAAACTAATGAAGTCTGTGTGGATCGTCTTCAGGTAACCAAGTCTTAAACTTGGAATATACACTTCTGTTTCCGTAACAGTCTTTGCACTCACCTTCATGAACAAGGCAGTTCAGCTGACAATCTTCTGATTTATTTTCGCTGTCTTTGGGTGAAAGCTAAACATAACCACTGCTTTTTTCCTCAGTTGTGCCTGTTTTTTTAGGTGGTGAGAAATTGGTGCGCCCATAACACATCGTACGTTGCTTGTCTAGACGGTGCTTTCGATCTAACATGTATCGCCCATTCATTAACAAATGGAGTAGCTCCACTTTCAACATACTGCCCATTCCGTTCATTTGCTTTTCCAGGTCCTTTGCTGCCTCTCACAGAATTACAATATCGTCGACAGAACGTAATGTTTATATTTCTTCACCCTCAACCTGAATTCCTTCTCCCAATTTTTCCTTGGTTTCCTTCACAGCTTCCTAGGTGTACAATTTTAATAACATCGGAGAAAGGCTACAAACTTGGTTTATTGTTTTACCAACCGATCCTTCCCTTTCATGTCCTTCGACTCTATTAACTGCTGTCTTCTTTTTGGATAAGTTGTAAATAGCACTTTATATTTTACTCCTGCTTGTATTGGATGTTTTAAACATAGAACATTTACAACAACAAAATCTGAGGGTCTTCAGTTCTCAGTTACAGTGACTTAGTGGCTCAGATCGAAAATAAGGTATCGGAACAAAATACATTTTTGGCACTAATTTATTCGTACGTATTTAAAATTTTAAGAGTATAAATCCGTTAGCATTATTTATACTAAGCATAAATTTATGTTATGGTGAAATACACTTATCCAACAGATAGAATAAAATTTAATTTGTAGATGCAATAATTACTAGGGCCACGTGTATAATTTTCGTACCTCCTCCTTTTTCCTGCTTATTATTCGAAATTAAGGTTAACAGATGACACAGAAGTAGGATTTTGGCAGAATAGAATGAAATGAAATAAAATCTTTAATTTTGGACCATTGATTACAGAAGTAAGTGCCACAATTACATATTTGTTCAAAAACTCAAGAAAAAAGAATTAAGGAAAAGTTACAGAGACAGAGACTAGAAAGAAATCACTGACTAGAGTAAACTGAACTAGCCCAACGTACCATACATACAATAATAACAAACAACTTTGTGTGCAAAATAATACTACCAACCAGACTAACGACACTCCCAGTTAATATAAAAATATAATAATGCCAATCTAGTACTGAGTAACAATTTTGAGATGTAGAAGTATTCAATTAAATTAAGTAATTAAATGTATGAGAGGGAAAATAATTAAATGGAATGGCGGGGAGAATCCTAAACTCACGAAATTAATGTAATGACACGCCCTGTATATTTAAATTACGTTTAATTTTACATTTTGTGATTAATTTCTACGCACACTTATTCGAAGTAAGTACAGAAACATTTCAAACTCCTCTTACACCGTTTTACTGTAACTGTTATACATAACTACTCTCTTATGCCAATGTAACATTACCCTTCATTGTAAACACAATTATTGTTAAAAAATCAGTACTTGACATACATTAGCCAGACTTTTACAATCTGTAACAATGGAAGTAAGGCAAAGCAGTCAACAATCCGAAGATTGGTTTGAACACCACAGTGCTTTACTAGGCATGGTCCTGTTTGGAGGTGGTATGCCGTTGCCTTCCTCCGACCTTCGAACTGACTTACCCAGCCAGTTATAGGGGGACCTACAGTTTAACGTGGGTTCCGAACCACGGTGCTACTCGGTATTGTTCACATGAGCAATACTGCCAGAGATGAAAGAAGTGGAAATTGCCAGGAAAAAAATCCCAGGACTTGGCGTGGATCGAACCCGCGGCCTTTGAATTTGTAGTCTGGCACTCTTCCACTGTGCAACCTAGGCGCACAACAATAGCAGTATCATCTGACAAATATAATTAGTAACTTATGTGGTACGTCGTAGTGGGTTACGTCGTACATAATTTTGTTACTAACTACATTTTATTGTAATTTTTACCTCTTGCTTTAGTGTACGTCTTGTTTAAACTAAATGATTTTCAAACGTAATTCCGGACAGAAATTATCTTAGCATAATATTTGACCTTGATGGTCTCTTGTCTACGCTTAAGCTATCTACCGTCGTTGTTTATTTCTGTGATTGATTGTTTACACACCGCTGTCAGTTTGGCATTTTTATTCAACTATAAACATTACAAGTTACAAAGATCGTACAAAATTAAAATTGTACTATTACATGCTGTGTGTGTGCTTAATACATTGAGATTTTTACTGAAGTTGTATGTTACCCAAAAGCAAGAAAAGAGAAATAAAGTTCAGGGCGAAGGAGTAGAAATCTAGCCATTTTCTGATTGCATTGTAATTGTGTTGGAGACACAAAAACGACCTCGAAGAGCAACTAAATGGAATGAACGGTCTTCTAAAATGAGGGAATAAGATGAAATTAACTAGAGGAAAATATGAATAATGGAGTATAGATGAAATAAATCAGGCGACCCAGAGGGAATTACATTAGGAATTGAGACAGTAGTGGTGATAGATTATTTTTATTTGCACAGTAAAATAATTTCTAATGTCTGGATTACACAAGATATAAAACGAGAAATGGCAACGGGAAGAAATCATTTCAAAAGAAGAGAAATATGATAAAATGGTTTAAGGAAAAGTATTAAAGAATTTAGTTTCGACATTTAAAACAAAAGAACACTATAAAATATATGCTTACATAAGTAGATAGTTGAGAATTTCAACCTGTATTTGCTACCACGCGATACTTATCCTTTACTTTCATCGAAAATGAGATTATACTTGAGTCTCCAATGAAGAATCACACGATAGTTCCAACAGGAAATCTTCCCCAGCGCAGACTTTTAATATAGTATAAAGATCAAACCGCCACAATAAACAAGCCCATCTAAACTAAAAAAGAACTAATAATGTATCATTGCACAGTTAGAGTAGTCTGATTACTCACGTGACACTTGTCGCAAATGGAAGGATATATCGCGTGGCGTTTGCATATAACAATTACGAACTACTATGGCGGCGGTTTTCTCATAGTGCACTGAACTCGTTATTAGAAAAATGTTCAAATGTTTGTTAAGCTTATGGGACTTAACTAGGGGTCATCAGTCCCTAAACTTACAAACTACTAATCAACTACCTTATACTAAGGACGGCACAAATATCCATGCCCGAGGGGGGATTCGAACCCCCGACCGTAGTGGCCGTGCAGACCGTGACTGGAGCGCCTCAGTCCCCTCGGTCACCGCGGCCGGCTCTCGTTATTAGAGATATTGTTATGTTTTTATAGCAGATACTATACATAACTTCTGACGTTATGAAATTTTCCACTTGCAATAAACTTTCATATTTTCCTATCCTAAGGTGTTTCACTTAAATATTTTAAAAATCATCCGGCGACGTCAATGATCCACCTGAGGGTCACGCTCCACAGATTAAGGGTCCGGTGGTCTGGAGTGCAGCCCCGTACGGGAGTGTGGAGTGGACGATACAAGTTCAGACAAGAAGAGGACAGAAACTTTTTAAATTTGGTGCTACAGAAGAGTACTTAAGATTAGATGGGATAGTCGCGTAACTAATGAGGTGGTACTGAACAGAATTGGGAGAAAAGAAAGTTCTGGCGTATTTTGGCTAAAAGAAGGGATCGATATGTAGGACACCCTGTGTCAGGCACTTAAATGTCACTTAAATCGAAATCGCCTCCTGAAGAGATTATGTGGGAGCAAATGGGGAGCGAGCCGGAAAACTTTAAGAACTACATCACAAGTCCTCTGTTTCTCAATCGGAGAATTTTCAGCTCCTGTGTGGTGCAGATCAGTCCATGCAAAGGAAGTCAAAACTACTCTAAAAGAAACCTGCAGAATTATTACAGCTGCATGAAATCCCCGCCCCTCTAAATAAAGTTTACAAAGCAGCAGGTTTTGAAACACCCGCAACACGGCGATGTGAACTTGAATATGCTGAAACGTTCGAACAAAGTTTCGATGACAGACATCCGCTTCTTGGAGAAAAATCTCCAGTCAGTCGAATTAAATCTAGAAGAAGCTTTCTGAACACAATGAGGACTGAACCGCCAGAAAATTTCCCTCTCCAACAATAGCAACGAAGAGGAAAGCACCTGGATTGGAAAACCCGGAAGTCGCTGAACAGAATTAGAACTGGTGTGGTTCCCGTCAAGTCAAACCTAGCGAAATGGGGATTCACTAACAATCCAGACGTATCATGTGAATGTGGAGAGACAAAGACGATGGAGCGCATTACAAACTGCTCTGATTGCCCGTCTACACCCAATTTCAAAGATTTATGACTCGCAAGAGAAAATGCTATCAACGTTGTTCAGTACTGGGCTGAAATATGTTAGTTCTGAATTTGAAACCCGGTCACGAGAAAGTAACTCGTATTTACTATCAAAATACTTAATGTCCGCAAAGTAAATCCGTTCGGTTGTATAAAACAAACGTGTACAGACACAGGAGAAATATTTATTGTACAAAAATCAAAAACTGTTTAACTACTTTTGTACACTGATTCTGAAATTTTGTAGGCACTTGTCATAGCGTGGTACAAGATTTTTTATGGTTTCTTCATAGAAGGTTGCAGACTGTGTGCCGGCCGCAGTGGCCGAAGGGACTGAGGCGCTCCAGTCGCGGTCAGCACGGCCACTACGGTCGGGGGTTCGAATCCCCCCTCAGGTATGGATATTTGTGCCGTCCTTAGAATAAGCTAGTTGATAAGTAGTTTATAAGTTTAGGGTCTGATGACCACGTAGTTAAGTCCCATAAGCTTTACAAACATTTGAACATTTGAGCAGACTGTGTAATCAACCATGTGTTCTTGACCACCAAGGACAGATTTTAGGTGTAAAAAGCGATGAAAGTCGCAAGGAAATTTTGCTCAATCTTCTCCTCAACTTTGTGACCCAGTTCACCAGTGACCACAGACGGGCGTCTACTTCATTCATCATCATGCATTTGATCGACGTCCTGGCCCATGTTCTGTCCATTGAATCACTCATAGGATTTTGTCCTCAAACCTCCCAGATTTGCCGAAGAATTTCCTTTGGTTTAACTTTCTTTGCATTTAGAAAACGAATCACATATCTGGTTTCATACGCGGCGGCATTTCCAATTACGGCTGACATTATAAAGAAGGACTACGAAGCACACGTCGGCAGCAGCGATCTGAAAATGGCGTACATGACTTTGCCTTGAGTCAGAGTAACTGCCACGCATGCTCGGAACTGATATCGTAGCGCTGCCGCAGAAAGAAATAGAGACGGAACTTACTTTGTAAACGACCCTCGTATGCAGATGTAGAATAGACACACATTGAGATATCAAGGAATCGTCAACTTAGTAATCGAGAGATGGAGACATGAATGTGTGTATATTTGTAGGTTTGGTGGGGAGTAAGAATATTTATTTATTTACCCTTGTTGCCGACTAGCTGCCTTTGGGTATATAGCTGGTCGTGATTACAGAAACTATGTGATACATTTATGCGACTGTGATACATTATTTTCTTCATAGATTTACAGCAATTAGATAAAAAATACAAAGAAAAATGTAAAAACTTATCATAAGGAAAATGAAAAGGCAATTTAAAAACATCAACTAATTTAAGAAGAGAATAGAAGAAGATAGGAAAGATTGGTTTAAGTGATAGTGTGAAGAATAAGAGTGGAAAGTTCAGAGTGGGAGGCCTCGGAATTTACTTCGAGCCCTGCCATTCTGGAGTTTTCTCATTTGGAGACTCCTATGATGAGCTATATCTGCAAGTTACATTTCGCATGTGTTTATATCGTCCTCTGTGTCGGGGCTGACATCTGTCGTGTAATTTGCACTGTTTGCGCTTTCAGTGACACATTCATCACCAGTGTTTTGTCTTCTGTTGTGGGCGTTTCGTGTTGCATTACGTCTTACGTTCTGCGTGTACTCGTCTTTTTTTTCGTAGTGAGACTTCGTCCGTCAGCCTGTTCATTATGTCCCATCCGTTCTTATCTCGTATTAGTTCGTTAGGTCTTTAGTCGTGTCAAACATAGTGTGAGTGTGTGTTTTGTAGAGCTGACAGTGTATGAAAGTGTGTTCTGGGGTCCAAATTTCTCCACACGTACAGCATGGATTGTCACTGAGACCCAACGTGTGAGGTGTGTGGAGTAGGGGCCGTGTCCCGTTAGAAAGTGGATCATACCCCGGCTGGGATTGATATGACCCATTCGAAGACGTTCCCTTATATTCGGGAAAAAGTCACAGACACGTCGTCCTTTCTCGCAGTTATCCCATTCCCTTTGCCATGTGTCTATTCTCCATGTAATTAGTTGGCTCCGTTCTGTTCTCTCTTGTCCAACAGCTTCGTGGACCTTGTCGTATTTCCCCGCCTTCAGCCACTACATAGCAGCTCTTAGTCGTATGATAAGGCCTTTTGGTGGTATCCCCAGTACCACGCAGAGTGCTTCGTCTGAGGTAGTGTTGAAGGCTCCAGTTAGCCTCGATAGGACACTTCTTTGACCTTTCCTAACATTGGCAATGTTGGTCTGTAGTGCCAGACGCTGTCCCCGAGGGGACTGAGGCGCTCCAGTCACGGTCTGCACACTCGCCACTACGGTCGGGGGGTTCGAATCCCCATCGGGCATGGATATTTGTGCCGTCCTTAGTATAAGCTAGTTCATAAGTAGTTTGTAAGTTTAGGGACTGATGACCCCGTAGTTAAATCCCATAAGCTGTACAAACATTTGATTTTGAACTGGCCGCGAAGCAGATTACTGACTCGAAGAGGGAGATCAATAGACGAATACAGTAGGCAGCTGCAAATGGATGTGGGCTGACGATGCTGAGGTTTACATAGAATAGAGTAGCGAGGAGAGCAGTATCAAAGCAGGTTTCGGGCTGAGGGACACAAAACACAGGACAATGATTGTATTCTGCGACTCATCTTGATCATGTGCACTTGCCTAGACACGATTCTAACTACACCTTTTTCACTACAGCTTTTATGTAATGATGTGGATTTGAAACGAGTAACTGATAATAGTGACTTTTCCGACGATGGTCTCTGTACTTATGATTTGTGATAACAACAAAACCTTGAAGAAATAGTACCCTCGAACTTCGAAATGATACTTACTCACTACTAAACTGTTCGATACGTAAGGTAAACGACCGCTAAAACGCGTTTTTTTCTGAAGTTTAATATCCCAGAAAAAGAAGGCCCGCAGAGGCAGAAATGATTTATGTCCGCTAGATGTTTACATCAGTTGCAAATGGCTAGCGACGCCAATAAACATGTCACCACCGCGATTTATTCTCCGGGGGGCAAAATTCGTGGCGGAGCGAAAGGATAACTTGACGAAAAATACAGTTGACGGATTGAAAAAGGCCGCGGCGTCGTCGGCAGCGCCGCGGATCGGCCACGGATCTAGAATGAATTAACGCCGGCCACATAAATTATGCCTAATTTATTCGGCCGAGCACGGGGCGCACCACTTTAAAACGGCGGACGGCTTTCGTAAATCTCCCCGCGGGGCAGTCTATTGTCTGTGGCTAAAATAACATTAATTCAGACGTCCTGTGTGGCCGCCAGATCAGCTATCGGCGCGCTCGGCTTCTGAAACCGACGTAACGGCCCATTGTCTCGCCAGCGGGCCATCTTTCCCTTTATCGGTAGCGTGTTCACGTCACCCGTATACATGCCTGTTCCGATGACACCTCAAGCACGATACCACTTGAACGCACATCTTGACACATTTCGTTTCTTCAGATTGAAATTCATTTCACAGAACACTAGGTGACCCGTGCAAATAGCGGTATAATGACACGGTTTCCCATCCCCGCTATTATCAAAAGAAATTTTTAATTTTTTTTAACCTCAGTATGTATCTATGAATAATAAAACTTCACTTTCAATATTTTTTCAAAAATGTTTCAAATGTTTGTATAGTCTATGGGACTTAACTACGGCGTCATCAGTCCCTAAACTTACAAACTACTTACGAACTACTTACGAACTAGGATGGGCCGACCGCGGTGGCCGAGGAGACTGAGGCGCTCCAGTCACGGTCTGCGCGGCCACTGCGGTCGGGGGTTCGAATCCCCCCTCGGGCATGGGTACTTGTGCCGTCCTAGTTCGTAAGTAGTTCATAAGTAGTTTGTAAGTTTATGGACTGATGACACCTAGTTAAATCCCATAAGCTATACAAACATTTCAACATTTGAACTAGGATGGCACAAATATCCATGCCCGAGGGGGGATTCGAACCCCCGACCGTAGTGGCCATGCAGACCGTGACTGGAACGCCTTAGTCCCCTCGGCCACCGAGGCCGGCTCAATATTTATTTATTTATTTATTTATTTTTTTTTTAAGACAGAAAATAGTACTACTCTTGGATTGTACTCCGTAGCGATAGCATCTTTCAGATGGGCGCTGTTCTTTATCATTTTATGTGGCCGCTGCTATATGGATTTTTGTTAGCAAAGTGCTGTGCGCGGATCTTCCTTTTATCAATAAACCTCACCTCTCGCTTAAATTTGCATTTGTGAATTTTTATTAATAATTTTGCCATCCTCCCTTCGCCCATTATGTCTTTTTCAGTCTTGTTGCATCACCACAACACTGTCCGCCGTCGTAGCTCAGCGGTAGCGTCGCTGACTACCACGCACGAGGCCCGGGTTCAATTCCCGGCGGGGGACTGGATGTTGTTTGTTGTCGTAATCACCATCTTCTCATCATCATTGGCACATAAGTCGGCCACGTTGTGTCAAATGAAAAGACTTATTCTAAAGCGTCCGAACAATCCCGCAAGGGATCTCCCGGCCAAGAAAGCCATACGCTTATTTCCATTAACAAGAGTAAAACGAAGGTTATGGAATGCAATGTCAGAAAATCAGGCGATGCTGAAGGAATTAGATTAGGTAATGAGACAATAAAAGTAGTAGATGAATTTTGTTATTTGGGTAGCAAGATAACTTATGATGGCCGAAGTAAAGAAGATATAAAATGTAGAATGACTTTGGGAAGAAAAGCTTTTCTAAAGCAGCGAAACTTGTTAATATTCAATGTTAATTTAAATATTATCTACATCAACATCTACATACATACTCCGCAATTCACCGTAAGGTGCGTGGCGGAGGGTACACTGTACCACTACTAGGCATTTCCTTTCCTATTCCACTCCCAAACTGAACGAGGAAAAAAAGAATGCCTATATGCCTCCGTACGAGCCCTAATTTCTCTTATCTTGTCTTTGTGATCTTTACGCGAAATGTAAGTAGGCGGCAGCAAGATCGTTCTACACTCAGCTTCAAATTCCGGCCCTCTCAATTTACTTAACAGAAATTCACGAAAAAAACGTCGTCTTTCTTCCAGCGATCCCCAATTGAGTTGCCGGAGCATTTCCGTGACACTCGCGCATTGGTCGAACCTACCGGTAACAAATCTAGCTGCTCGCCTCTGAACCGCCTCTATGTCTTCCTTCAAACCGATCTGCTGCGGGTCCCAAATACTTGAGCAATACTCAAGACGTGGTCGTACAAGCGTTTTATACGCGGTCTCCTTTACAGGTGAAGTACATCTCCCCAAAATTCTCCCAATAAACCGAAGTCGGCTGTCTGCCTTACTCACAACTGTCCTTACATGCTCGTTCCATTTCATATCGCTCTGCAATGTTACGCCTAGATATTTGAACGACGCGACCGCATCAAGAAGCTCACTACTGATGCTGTATTCGAACATTATAGGATTGTTTTTTCTACTCATGCGCATCACCTTACATTTTTCTGCATTGAGAGCTAGCTGCCATTCTTCGCACCAACTAGAAATTTTGTCTAAGTCAACCTGTATGCTATTACAGTCAGTTACAGACGACACCTTCCCATACACCACAGCATCATCAGCAAAAAGCCGCAAATTACAACTTACTCTGTCCATCAGATTATTTATATAGATAGAAAATAATAGCGGTCCTATCACACTCCCCTGGGGCACGCCTGACGATACACTCGTCTCTGATTGAACACTCGCCGTCGAGAACAACGTACTGCGTTCTATTACTTAGGAAGTCTTCCAGCCAGTCACAAATCTGTGAACCTATTCCATAAGCTCGTATCTTCGTTAGCAGTCTGCAGTGTGGCACCGTGTCGAACGCCTTTTTGAAGTCGAGAAAAACACAATCCGCCTGTTGCCCTTCGTCCATAGCTCGCAAGATGTCATGTGAGAAAAGGGCAAGCTGAGTTTCACATGAACGATGTTTCCTAAACCCGTGCTGATTCATGGAAAGAAGCTTTTCCGTTTCAAGGAAATGTACTATATTCGAACTGAGAATATGTTCTAAAATTCTACATGATACTGATGTCAACGATATTGGCCTGTAATTGTGTGGGTCAGTTCTCTTTCCTTTCTTATAGACGGGAGTCACCTGCGCTTTTTTTCAATCACTAGGAACTTTGCGCTGAATTAAAGATTCGCTATAAATGCAAGCTAAGTAGGGGGCCAATGCCGCGGAATAGTCTTTGTAATACCGAACTGGTATTCCATCCGGACCAGCAGACGTTTTCGTATATAGCTCTCTCAGCTGCTTCTCTACACCGGAAATACCTATTGCTATGTCCCCCATTTCGGAATTAGTACGTTGATCAAATGATGGTATATTTGTGCGGTCCTCCTGCGTGAAAGATTTCTTAAAGGTTAAATTTAGAACATCAGCTTTCCGTTTGCTTTCTTCTCCTACTGCCCCGGAATGATCAACTAGTGACCGGACAGTGGGCTTTGACCCGCTTATCGATTTTACATAGGACCAGAATTTTTTCGGGTTCTCGGAAAGATCTTTTGCTAAGGTATGGCTGTGATAATTATTGTATGCTTCACGCATCGATCTTTTTATAGACGCACGAATCTCTACTAACTTTTGCCTGTCATCATTTGCGTGTTCTTTTTTGAATCGAGAGTGCAACAGCCTTTGCTTTCTCAGCAGCTTTCTAACATTATTATTATACAATGGTGGATCTTTTCCATCGTTAATCGTCTTTACTGGCACATATTTCTCTAACCCTTCATTAACAATGCATTTAAATTTAGTCCACAATTCCTCTACATCCATAGTCCCAGAATTAAACGATGCCCATTCATTTTCTAAGTGCGATCGTAACATTTGCTTGTCGGCTTTTCCCAACAAAAACACGCTCCTAGCCTTCTTGACTGGTTTATGAACTTTGGTCACCATCGACGCTATGACGATATCATGATCACTAATTCCTGTCTCTACACAGACATCGTTAATAAGGTCAGGCCTGTTTGTGGCTATAAGGTCTAGAATATTTCCATTGCGCATGGGTTGACGGTTTAACTGCTCAAGACAGTTTTCGGAGAATGTGTCCAAAAGTAGCTCGCAAGACTGCTTGTCTGTACCGCCTGAAATGTAACTAGCGAGGTCCCAATCTATACTCTTAAGGTTGAAGTCACTTCCGACTAATATTGCATGGCCCGGATACCTATGCACTACCTGGTGTAGACTTTCCTTGAATGATTCTAAAACTGCTACAGCAGCACTGGGGGGCCGGTAAAAACACCCAACTATTAACTTTACTTCTTTTAGACCTGTTATGCGTGCCCAGATAACTTCACAGTTACTTTCAACCTCGATCTCAGTAGAAACAATATCTTTGTCCACAGCGATGAACACTCCTCCTCCAGTTGTATCAGACCTATCTTTCCGATATACATTCCACGCTTCGCTAAATATTTCTGAACTTGCCACATCATCATTTAGCCAGCTTTCGGTGCCTATAACTATCTGAGCGCAATAACTTCCATGCAGCGCTGCAAATTCGGGATCTTTGTTTCTAATACTCTGTAAGTTCGCGGCTAATATTTTTATATTCGAATTTTTGTTCCGAACGTGGCCTGAATTCGCTGTTTGAATGCTGACAGGCGAGTGCTCATCAGAGTTAGCGCGTAGCCTAAAAAACCCCCATGTGCACTCCACAAGTACTCTGCTACCCGAGTAGCCGCTTCCTTAGTGTAGTGCACTATGAAGTCCTTTCTGAAAGCATTTGTCTGGAGTGTAGCATTATATGGGAGTGAAACGTGGACAATAAAGAGTTCAGATAAGAAGATGTAGAAGCTTTTGAAATGTGGTGCTACAGACGAATGATGAAAATTAGATGGGTAGATCAAGTAACTAATGAGGTGCTTAACCGAATCTGGGAGAAAAGGAGTTTCTGGCATACCCTAAGAGAAGGGATAGATTGGTTGGACACATTCTGAGACATCAAGTAATTGTCAAATTAGCATTAGAAGGAAGCGTGTGGGGTAGAAATCGTAGAGGGTGACCGAGGGACGAATACAGTAAGCAAATTGAAAAGGATGTAGATTGGCGAACGTATTCTCAGATGATGAGACTTGCAGAGGACAGGGTAGCGTGGAGAGCTGCATCAAACCAGTCTGCGGACTGAAGTATATCAACAACAACATGTGAAACGATTATCTATGGGTAATCGAAGTTCACTTTCAATTTTTTAAAGACAGAAGATTGTAACTACTCTTGGCCTTGTATTCCGTAGCGATAGCATCTTGCAGCCGAGAGCTGTTCTTTATCATTTTATGTGCCCGCTGTTACATGGATTTTTATTAGCGAAGGTAAATGTATGTTCTGTGCGCGGATCTTTCTTTTATCAATAAACCTCACGTCTCACTTACATTTGCATTTGTGAATTTTTATTAATAATTTTGCCTTTTCCTCCCTTTGCCCATGACGTCTTTTTCAGTCTTGTTGCATCACCGCAACATTGGATGGCAATGTTTTAGTTAATATTGAATGCTGATATTTCATGTAACCTGCCACTCTTTTTCAAAATATACTCCATATTATCATCATTTACCGGCAATGGAATCTGCAGTATATTTTCTTGTAAATTTTTGTAAGTCCGATGTATTTGACTTACGTAATGTTGCTATCCGAATTTTATCATGTAACTTATCTTACTTCACGGTCTGCTACATCGCTCGTAGTTTGATATTGACGAACTGCCATCCACTGTTCGGCGAGTGGTTATTAAATTATGAAAATTTCCTTTACAGTCAAATTTCAACCACCGATGAATCTCTTGTGAAAGGTAACCGCTCATCGATTCTTTTTGTAATGTTCTGCCTGCACAACACTCCACCGTTAATTAGTTTGCCATTTCATTTAAATGCATGTAATAATTTTTTCAACATTTTTTTCCAAATTTTTCTGATTGGGATCTTTCATAGTTTCTAACTTCGAACCTCTTCCTTCCGTAAATTTGTTAATCTCAAACATTAATATCCAGGCTGGAACATTATAGCGGCCAGATTAATATTTAGAAAAATGTACAACAATATTATAGATTTAGGAGTTGTAATTTACAAAAAAGTAAAGGGAATCGTTTGGACAGAGTGGCGTGGCCGACTGATTTTATAACTTTTGTTTGTTTGTTCACTCCTAACGTTATTCCAAATCAACCATTGAATGTGTTTAAGGACTCAAATGAAAGGGCTTGATCCATAGAATGTTGTTTGGCTAATACCTAAGTTATACCTTAATTAGAACCGAAAATATGCTGGATAGAGAGAGGAAATATATGAGTTATGTGAATTCTATCGTTTGATGACAATTGAGTGGATGAATATAATTCCATTAAAAAAAAATTAAGGAAATCTGACCGACTGGCTTACGTTTTCGTAGATCCTTTTAATATACAAGATTTGGCACAACGACCTAATGTTTCCACTCCATTTTTGTTTTTATTTTACCCATCAAGTTCTGCAGAATTTCCCTGTTGTCAACTCGACCATAGCTCTTATGTCCCTAATTTTTTCGTTTCAGTACAAATAAATGGTTACAGAGACAGTGATTCGAAAGAACTCACTAGCTAAATCAATTTGAAACCGTTACAAAAATCGTAATCACTTGCAATGTATAATATTAAAGCACGGAAAACAATAAAGTAACTTTGCTATGCAATAACAAATGGTACTTCCAGGTAATCAGAGCTTTAATGATGCCTATTTATTAATGAGTAACTATTTTGAGATGCTGAAGTATTCACTAAAATGAAATAATTAAATAATGAGGGAGGAAAATCATGAAATGGAAAGCGGTTAGCATGATAAACTCACGAAATTCATAAATGGAGACACCCTGTAGGTGGTGTATTCCGATAAATATTATATTTTATGATTCACTTCAATCTATATACGTGGTTGAGTCAGTAAATAAGTGGCAAACGGAGGTAGCACGCCAGTACTGCGTTTACAAGCCTGAAAAGTTCTTTACTTTTCAGCTGATTCCACCTGTACATTTAAACACTCGTCCTGGCGTTCGAGAAGGCTTTAAAAGCCTGGCGCTTGGAAATTTTTATGAGAGTGTTTGCATCGTATAACGTGACGCTCTTAAGCTGGAACTTTATTTGGTTCCTGTAACTGCTGCAACCCACAAGACGGATGTTTCGTAATGGTAGAGAAATACCCCTACAAAGCGTATCGTGTTACCCAACACCGTATAGAAACAAGGCCTTAGAAGACGCGTGTGTCACGTCACACCGATAGGCTTCCATTGCAATCTCAAAGGGATGGCGCTACGAGGCAGTTGGCCGTGCCCCAGCGGCCGGCCACTCAGCTAAAGACGACAGTCTATCGGTGTGACGTGACTCGTACTTGTTGTGACGCCCTGTATCTAGACGGTATTGGTCTACCTCAGTTCGCCGGCCGCGGTGGCCGTGGGGACTGAGGCGCTCCAGTCACCGTCTGCACGGCCACTGCAGTCGGGGGTTCGAATCCCCCCTCGGGCATGGATATTTGTGCCGTCCTTAGTATAAGGTATTTCGTAAGTAGTTTGTAAGTTTAGGGACTGATGACCCCGTAGTTAAGTCCCATAAGCTTAACAAACATTGGAACATTTTTTTTCTACCTCAGTTTCCGTCTTATTTCCTAACTCATCCATGTAATTACGAAATAAGTACAAGTAATTTCTTATTTATCTTTTTCTCATATAACAAGCAATAATGTTTTGTTATTTCTAATGTAGATAATGACGTTCTTATAGTAATGTAGCATTACAGATCATTGTAAACAAAATTCTAGTTAAAAATTATTATGTAACATACATGTTTATGCTTATCCAGCATTTTACTTTCTGTAACAATGAAAATATAATCAGTCAAAAATGGTTATTAACTGGTGTGTCACTTTCACTTTTTTCAACGCACATATTTATGCTATTACAAACTTTTTACTGCAATGTAATCTCTACCATTTGTTTATAAAGTACTCTTCTGTAAACAGAAAAATGTGTCAATCATTATCTACACCCTCATCTACTTCGAAAATCACACTGAAGAGCTGCCTGATGGTTCAACGAACTGATTTTATGATATTTCTCCAACTTTGGATTCTCTAATAGTACGCGGGCAAAAGAGAAAAAAAGAGAATCACCTAAATATTTACGTTTTCGATCTGATGTCTCTTATTTTATTATGATGATAATGTCTCCATATGTAGTAGGTTGGTGCTAACAAAATATGTTCGTATTCAGAAGAGATTTACACCACCGCTCATAAATTTCAGTACACCCAATAATTAGCATCTAGTTCTCCGTAGATGAGATCTAATACCGTGGGTATCGTTGAGGAAGCAAAGGAATAGTACAACAGTTGTCCACATATCATGGTTTTAGTGTACATAAACGTTATGTAGCTATCTCATACGTTTGTTTACCGATTTGCGGAGGGATGCCGCCTTTGATGCACCTGTGTTGTTTCCTGTAATGATGTGTTATCCGCAGCGAACGTCAAACACTGCTACGATACATAACATGTGGTTCCTGCATGTCAGTTCCTTCGTGACAGTTGAAGTGTAGGCATTGCTAGTATGGCTCTACGAGATATCCATAGAAAAACGTGCTGCGATTATAGTACTTAGCCAAGGTTTAACTATTCGCCAAATTGCGAACCAGAGCAGTGTGCCTATAGGGGGAGTGCAGTAGACCTTTCGCCGCCAGAAGACAACAGGTAGCAATACGGCCATACTACGACTAGGACGACCTCGTAGAACAACTTAAAGTGATGATAAATATATCAGAATTACCAGTAAAAGAAATAGATTCAAAACAGCGCCCTAAATTCGTGCAGAATTGTGGAAAGCCTCGGCGGAGCGGCCGAGCGCATTGAGGCTCAATGCTACGATGCGCAAGGCCGTTCCCCGTCGGGGGTTCGAACCCTCCCTCGGGCATGGATGTTTTTGTCCAGTATAAGGTAGTGCATAAATAGTTTGTAAGTTTATGGACTGGTAACCCCGCAGTTAAGTCCCATACAGAAAGATAACCCTTCTAAGGCCCATAAATAAACAGAAGAGCCTTTAATGGGCTAGAATACATCGTAATTGGACGTCGGAAGAGTGGACAAAGGTGTTATTCACCGACGAATCGAAGCTCGAGATTTTTGGTACCAGAAGGAGAACATTTGTTCGCCGATTTGTAGGGGAAAGGGTAACCCAGCAGTGTGTTCTACCTACAGTTAAACACGGTGGAGGTTCTGTTATGGTTTGGGGATGTTTTGCCGGAGTTGGCTTCATTGTGATAACAGAAGGATGTATGGATCATAAGCAGTACCACCGCATATTTCAACATCATGCAATACCAAGTGGATTGCGCTTAATGGAGAAAGGTTTCACCTTACAACAGGGTAATGGCCCAAAACATCGGTCGGCATACTGTAGGAAGTACATTGCATGAAAGTACTGAAAGATGTGATCTGGCCGTCACAAATTCCATTGAAATGGTGTGGAATGAAGTGGACAGACGTATCAGGAAAGTTTAAATATCCAGCAAGGAACATTTCTGGGGTATTGTTAAAGATGTGTGGAAACATATAAATTCACGATACCTACAAAAACTGATTGACCGCATGCCTCGAGTTTGTGAGGCAGTCATTAAATCCAAAGTATACTTTGATGAAAGTAAAATATAATGATTGTGACTGTATTATATATGTGTAAGTTAATTTAATTATATTTTATGAGAAATAACGTTTGATTTGTTTTGTAAATAAGAAGTATCAGGGTGTACTGAAATTAATGCGGCTCCGTAGCACAGTGGTAGAGTGTCAGACTATCAATCCAAAGGTCGCGGTTTCGGTCCCTGCCATATCCAAGGATTTTTATCTATCACTTTCCACTTCATTCAATTCTGGCGCTATTGCTCATGTGAAAAATGAAGAGTAGCACTGTAGGTTCCCCTAGAACTGGCTGGGTAAGTAAGGTCGAAGGAAGGCAACGGCATACCGCCTCCAAACAGGATCATGCCTAGTAAAGCACTGTGGTGTTCTTTTTTTTTTTTTTTTTTTTTTTTTTTTTTTTTTTTTTTTTTTTTTTTTTTTTTTTTTTTAATGAGTGGTAGTGTATGGTAAAAGGAATTTCACAAAGAGATCTTGCCCCTATGAATAACTCATTTTTTTAATTATATGTTTGACCCAACTAGTGCATCATTTCCGTGACACTCTCTCCCGTACACGGCTATAATAGGAATCTAGCAGCCCTTCACTGAACTTTCTCTGTATCCTTCGCCGTTTTCACTTCGTGGGGATCCCACAATGTGCATTAATACTCCAGAGTAAGGCGCACAAGTTTGTTCAGTAGTACTGTTGTATCTGCTAAGTGTTCTGCCAATGCAACGTAGCCTTTAGTTCGCCTTCCGTATTTTCTGCGTGTTATTTCCAATTTAAGTTGAATTTACTACATGTAGATTTGACTGATTTATCGTGTAAATTAAGTTTAACGGATTTCTTTTAGTGCTCGTGTGGATGACTTCACACTTATCATTACTAAGTGTGAATTGTCAATTTTAGAACCATCCAGATACATTATCTAAATCGCTTGCAGCTGCTTTACATCTTTAAGTGACTTCACTAACCGATAAACGACAGCATCATCCACGAACAGTTTAAGAGAACTGAGCTGCTCACGTGGTCTCCTAAATCGTTTATAAAGATAAGGAACAGTAGAGACCCTATAAAACTTCCAGTGGGAACGCCAGATATCACTTCTGTTTTACAACGTACTGCTTCCTTTATGACAGGAAGTCACGAATTGTCTCAAAATGTGGCGATATTGCCGCGAGAGACCACGTACACCGACTGCCGGTGTGGTGCAGGGGATAGCGTCACGGACTGAGGTACAGAAGGTCACCGGTCCAGTCCCCCCCCCCTCCCCCGCAAAATTTATTTCTTTGTAATTAACAATTCCAGAAGTTTCTACATCTTTCTTATGTTCACTTGTAAATTCTACTTGATTCTTATGTTAACTGTTCTTCTAATTTCTGGTAAATTCTGTCTGTGTATAAATAGCAGAGCACTCTGCCCGAGAGACAGTCAGTGCTGCGTGTATCTTGAGTTCGTAATAAACGTGCTTTCAGTATAAGTGCTGTGTTCAGTTGCCTTCGAAGTCAAGCCTACTTCCATTGCAACGCGACAATATTACATAGGTACGCATTTTGATAAGAAGCCGCTTGTGATGTAGGTCTTAAGTGTCAAAAGTCTTTCGTAAATCTAAGAGTATGGAATCGATTTGACATCTCTTAGCGGCATCACTCATCACATCATGTGAGTAAGGAACTAGCTCCACAGCAAGGCGCCTTAGAGCACACGGACATTCCCATGAATCTTAATACAGAAGTTCGACGACTGGACTGTAGCTGAAGTATATGCCACGCAATCCCTATTGATTAAGCAGCTTTCACGATACAGATTAAGAACTGGTAGGCGGCGCAGTAATCGCTGCACGGCACGGGGCGCAGTGTTTCGGATTGCGCCGTCGCTCCCTTCGGACGTTCGAGTTCTCCATCGGGCATGATTGTGTGTGTTATCTCAAGTAATTTGTAAGTCTAGGACATCGGCAGTTGGGTCCCAAACGTTTGAACTTTTTTTGAACAAACGGTTGAGAAATTTTATGGTTAACCAAATCGTCTAATGGGTTGTTTGTCGAGAGTTTCCATCAAAATGAGTTGCGACTTAACTTCCAGTTATATCTATAGTTAGAAAGATAGGACTAATCAAAAATCAGTTCCAACGGGCACCTTTGAGTTTCGTTTGTTCGCAATATTATGTTTCTAATGTTGTGAATGGTTATAGAAGTAACCCCATTTGTAGGAGCGACGATTTGTCCTCTCATCTTCAAACTACGCGTGTATTATTGTCAACACTCACTGGCTAGTAATTTATGACAGTCTGAAACATTTCGAGGCCTTCATCTAGTACGTTACTGCAGCTTCACTATCTCCGACTCTCTGAAATTTTTCATGTAGATTTCTAACGAGACACTTCTGTTTCAAGTGCTATTTGGGACGGGTTATAGCCTACACTATCTTATATGCCAAATAAATTATGGAAGACGATGCACTATTAGCACTGTACGCTATTGCCGGGAATAATAAGAGTAGAGTTATAAAGATTCATGGCAGGTTAAAAGTGCGTGACGGACCGGAAATCGAACTAAGGATCTTTGCCTTTCTTGGGCAAAGTCTCTACCGACTTAGCTTTGCCTAAAGGTCCATCCTTCCTCCTCTACTTTCACCATTACCTCGTCTCCTACCTTCCAGACTAAACACACTTACTCCTGCGAACCTTCAAAGGTTCGTGGAAGAAAGGATACTGTGGAGATACGGCTTAGCCACAGCCTACGGGATGTTTCTCGAAAGCGAGTGAAAGGCAAAGTCTCTGTCTGACACACAGTTTTAATCTGATAGGACGTTTTCATCTGCGCACACTCCGCTGCAGAGTGAAAATTTGATTCTGGAGTAGAGTAAAAGTTTAACAGTGTCGAATGAACTTCGCACTCCTGCACAGAGTGAAAAAGATACAGTACAGCAATATCGGCTTCACTACTATGCAATTCACTGATAAGTGGCGGATGGAGAGTTCATGGAACCAATGTTACACCATAAAATGAGAGAAAAACGAGTATTTAAATCTTTGCATGCTATCTCTTATGATTTCACTAATTTAAACCATTTAACGCTTTCTTCCTAGGTGTTTACGTTAAGCCAAATATTTTTTCATACAAGGGAGAAAGCTGAAGGTAGATATTTAATTAAAAGATCTTGTCGAAACGGCAATACAAAAGAGATGTCCTGGGTGTATAGCAAGGATACCATATCGCACAGCAGTACTCTATGAGACGACTCGCAAGATGAGTATTCCAGACTGCCTACAGAAGAATCTCTTAACCTGTGGTGAAAGTCTTCTTCTATAACACAATCCTCGTTTTCCATCACATGGTATGAAATAAGAACTTTTCTTCAGTGCCATAAACGCCAATAAGCCATCATCCCACGAAAGCAATAAAACTAACGTAGCGAAAAGCGAAAAAGTAGGCATGTAGGTAACTCCAGTTTTCAAAAACATCCAGAAATATATGGCGTTCATTAATTGCGAGAACTAAATATTGTACAGACATCATACATATGTCATTTTGGAGAGAAACCTGTAAGTTATTTACAGGTATTGCACCGCAGCCTAGTTTGGTAATTTGCTAATAGTTCTAGCTGCAAACATGGTGAGGCCTCTTTTGTGTCCCAGCCTCGTCGCCGCTTTTGTGTCTCGTTTCCGTCGTAGGTGTCGGTGGCCGAGTAGAAAGACCGACACAGGAATGGATGCACGCTTGTGCAGGTAGGAGGTGACCAGCCAGTGGGACAGCAGAAACTAGAAACACTAGAGTAAATTAGAACGAGATATATATTTCTTAGAGACTTAGTAATACTTAACTTTTACATAGCTCAGTACTGCAGAATGCTGATACATAGTTGAGCTAGAGGCCTGACTAGTGCCTATCCGATAGCCAAGTCTTAACTGCTGCCTATTTGATTCCGAAGTGTTAACTGGTTCCTATCTCAGTCCCCAGTGAACGATGTCGTTCAGTGGTGGCCACGAGCAGAGTTGTAGCAGAGGGCGCTCGTGGCTGACGTAAGAACGCCGCGCCGTGCGTGCATGGCGGCGCGCGACGAAAGTAGGTGGCGGGCACTTTAGACTTGCGCGACACCACAGTCTCGTGCAGAGCGAGCTTCCTGTGTGTTGGAGTTCGAATAAAATAAGTGTGCTACAGCTGTTCAACGGATCTTTAGCACCAAGTACGGTAAGAAACCACCAAAAAAGATGAGCATTTACCACTGGCACAACTAATTCGTTACGACGGGTTGCTTGTGCCCGGCAAAGAGAAGCGGACGTCCCAGTGTGAGTGAAATGAGTGTCGAGCGCGTACGAGAGACATGCATAGAGAGCCCAAAGAAATTTGTACGTCATGCATCCCGTGCACTCGAAATGGCTCCAGTGAGAGTGTGGAAAGTCCTGCGACAGAAACTCTCTATGAAACCATTCAAATTGGAACTAGTGCAGAAGCTCAGTATCGATGACAAAAACAAGAGTTTTGAGTTTTGTTCGCAGTTGAAACTATTGAATGAGGACGCGGATGGCATTTCTGATCGCTTAACTTTTAGCGACGGAGCCACTTTTCACACTAATGGGAAAGTGGACAGGCATAACTGTCGAATCTGGGCATCAAAGCATCTACACGAATGCATTTCATTTGAGTGTGATTTACCAAAGATTTTTATGTGCCTTGTCACGTCGAAAACCTTAGGGCCATTCTTCATCGCCGAGAGCACTGTCTCTGAATATTCCTACTTGGACATGTTGCAGCCATTGCTGATGCCTAAAATGCAGTCGGACTCTCCGTTCGTCTTTCAGCAGGATTGGGCTCCAGCCAATTTTCATAGTGAAGATCGTAGCTACCTGAACACGGAGATGCCGCATCGATGAATCGGCTGTGCTACAGAAGGGGACAGCTGTTTCACGAGATGGCTTCCCCGATCACTAGATTTCATTCCGTGTGACTTTTTTCTGTGTGGGCACTTTGAAGATCCGGTGCATGTACGGCCTCTACCACGTGATGTTGCAGAGCTCTGGGAGAGAATAGGGGAAGCGATGCCACAGTCGACAATGCCATGCTGGGTCGGGTATGGCAAGAATTCGATTACCCTATTGACGTCTGCCGGTCACTCATAGTTCGCATATCGAATGTTTGTAAAAAAATAGAATAAAAATAACTTTAAGAGTTTCATTCAAGATGCTTTATGTATTACATCTGTACAATGTTTAGTTCTTCTGCAATAAATAATTGAAAGCATTCTCGTGCTTCATGTACGCACTGTAAATGTATATGCAGAAAAAACAGGTAGGATGACTAGAAGGAAGATTCCGGCTTAGCTGAGACGTCTCGTATTTTTCAGGATCGTCCCTTATTTGGCCTAAGTGTCCCGTTGTCCCGGCAAAACACATACGGAACGTAGTTGGTCCCTTTTTTGTTAAGCTTCCTGTATTTTTGAAACGTTATGTTTTAATAAACATGTACCATACTAAAACGGACGACTCGATACGTGAGGATAAAGAAAAGCACACTTTTTGATTAAAGCAAAATGTAGGAGCAACGACTTATGAAGTTCCGCGTTTGGTACTATACAAAAAAATGTCAAATGTTTGTAGGCTTAAGGGACTTAACTGTGGAGTCATCAGTCCCTACACTTAAAAACTATTTACGAACTACATTAAAGACGACACAAACATCCATGCCCGAGGGGGGATTCGAACCCCCGACGGCGGACTGCCGCTCGCACGTAACATGGCGCTTCAGCACGCACGGCTAATCCGCCGCGGCCCAATGCTTTACATGCCGAGCAGTTGTGCACTGGTTATTGCTCCAGGACATATAATTTAGATCTGTCGTGTTGAACCATTAGGAGACACCAGTTGCATTACCTTTCGCATGGATACCAAAAGCAATATGTATTTCTAATGAGAGAATTAAGGTTAATTTTCGTTTCCGAAATTATAACGGCAAAGCGAGAAATTATTTTCACGTTGAATAAAAATAGCCTAATTTCAGTTGATAGTGGAGGCCGGTTTGACAGTGTTCAACACAGAAAGCCTAGCTCTTTACAGCAAAACTTAGTCATAAAGTATGCTGTCTTTTATTGCAAAACGTGAGAACAGTGTCATCGTAAATGATGAAGTAAGCGTCTTGCTGTCAAGGAAGGCTTCCTTGCTGTCCATGCAAGAAATCGACTTTTTCCTCAAGTCAATGGAGAGCACTAAGTGTACAATGTTAAAAATGTTTGTGAAGCGGTAAAGCACTCATGTAGAAATAGTGACACGGTGAAAAATATCTGTTTCAATTTATTTCATATCGTGATATCTGCTGAAAAAGTATGCAACCTATGTATAAAATAATAGCTGTCAGCCCTAATGAAAAAATGTCGTTATATAAATTAAAATACTGAGTTTGCATGTGACAACCAGAAAGCATTTACGTCATTAGTAATGCAACGTGTCTTTACGCTTCTTAAAGTACGAGTCTAACCAAAAACGTATATAGTGATGTATGCAGCCTTAGTATTTGAACTCAATTCTATTTTACTGATTCAGTATTTACAAAACGTTTCAAAAATGCGGCTTCATTTCGACTTCTAATTTGTGTGCCGTAGTTTGATTTTTGACAGATGTTCACCCTAGTTTATCTCCCTGTCGACAGCGTGGTCATTAGATTCGGAGGAAAAAAAAAGAAAAAAAATAATAATAAAAAAAATAAAACACAGAACGTCCAGAGTGTGGTCAGTTCCCTACTATAGGCACAGGGTACACCATGGGCCCTGACAAGGTGTTCCATGCGTAATGACGTAATGCGAATGGCGTCCTACGGCATAGCCACGCATGCTGCTTTCACCTGGTTCCGTAGTTCAACTACGGTGACTGGCATTGGGTTATGGTGTTCCAACCATCGCTTCACCATAGCGAGCACATTTTCTTCTGACGACAAATCTGATGCTCTGGTGGGTCAGGGCAAGGGTTGGCATTCTGTGACACCGAGAAGTCAAGCAAGCGGTCGTGCATTATCTTGCTGAAAAATGGCGTCAGGGGTGAAGCCTGAGCCCTGGACACACTCCAAATGTGCAACGTAGCTGTACCCATTAGCACCCCAAGCCATAAGGATTTGAGTTGTGGGCTGTATATCTGGTTGGAATGCAGTCACTGTTCTGGAGAAGTGTACGGGACAAGGAAAAGTTTAGACATTTAATGTAATGTAATAAATCGAAGAAGTGGTGAGTGGACTTCGGCGGTCGAACAGGGAAGTGTCAAGATGGCGTAAGCCGGCAGTGTCACGAAGCAGAGTGGGTCGGGCGCTCAGCAAAATTAAGTAGATCAAAGCAAACTTCAAGTGTCGCAAGTGTGTCGGCATCCAGCGTGCTACACAACAACTCCGAACAGCGGTGTTGCTTAAGGGAATGATAAGAAATAGTTACCAAAAACAGCAGATGCCTCATGTAAACACCCTTACAATCACAAATAACACTTTACACTGTGGCAACGCTCGCCCCGTCTGCGGCGATCCAAAATGCGGACATCATTTTCAAGCAAACGGAAGTTTCACTCGTCCGCAAACACTACCTGATGCCATTGGTGTCGCTAGTGACGTAGTTCCATACATCGTTGCTCTTACCGTTAGTGAAACGTAGGCGGAGATGTGGGCGATGTGTCATATGTTAAATATTCTAGGGGCAAGACACAAACAAACCATCACTACGTGATAGTAATGGCGATCCTGCCGATGATAGCGCTACTGAAACACAGTTACTAAACACAGCTTTTCGAACCCAATTCACCAAAGAAGATGAAACCAATATTCCAGATTTCTATTTACAGAGGACAGAATGAGTAACGTTGTAACAGATATGATACGAGTAGTGAAGCAACTTAAATCACTTAACAAGAACAAGTCTTCTGGTCCGAACTGTATACCCATTAGATTTATTTTCGATTACACTGAAGCGATAGCTCCTTACTTAACAGCCATATACATCCGTTCGCTCAAAGAAGGATCCGTACCAAGTCACATCAGAATTCAAGAAAGGCAGTAGGAGTAACCCATTAAACTACAGGTCTATTTACTTGACGTCAATTTGCAGAAGGGTTTTGGAACATATCCTGTATTCAAATATTATGAATTATCTCGAACAGAATGATCTAATGACCCAAGATCATCACGGATTTAGAAAACATCGCACACGCGAAACACAACTAGCTTTTTACTCATACGAAGAGATGAGTGATATCAACAACGGATTTTAATTGATTCCGTATTTCTTTATCCCAGAAGGCTTTTGACACCTACCAAACAAACAGCATTTAATCAAACTGCGTGGTTGTGGTATATCGCCCCAAATTTGCGACTGGATAGGGGACACAGTTTGTAGTAATCGAAGGTAAGGCTTCGCTTAAAACAGAGGTGATATCGGGCGTTCCATAGGGTAGTGTTATTGATCCTCTGCTGTTCCTTATTTACATAAACGATTTGGGAGAAAATCTAAGCAGCTCTCTTAGGTTGTTTGCAGATGACTTCGTCATTTACCGTCTAGTAAAATCATCTGAAGATCAAAACCAACTGCAGAATAACCTAAATAAGATATCACTATGTTGTAAAAATTGGCAATTGACTCTAAATAATGAGAAGTGTGAAGTCGTCCACATGAGTACGAAAAGAAATCCGTTAAACTTTGTTTACATGATAAATCAATCAAATGTGAAGGCCGTAAACTCCACAAAATACCTAGGAATTACAATTACTTCTGACTAAAATTGGAAAGAACACGCAGATAGTGTCGTGGGAAAGGCGATCAGAGACCGCGTTTTATTGGCAGAACCCTTGAAAGATGCAACAGAACTACTAAGGAGACTGCATACACCACGTTGTACGTCTTTATATATATATATATATATATATATATATATATATTATTTCTGCCCAGTGTGCGATGTTTGTCAGGTGAGTTTGACGGAGGACACCGAAAGAGTCCAAAGAAGGGCAACTCGTTTTATATTTTCGCGATACTGGGGAGACAGCGTCACGAAAATGATATAGGATCTAGGATGGAAGTCATTACAACGACGCTTATTGCTGCGGCGTGGGCTACTTACGAGACTGCAATCGCCAACATTCTCCTCCGAATGCGAAAATATATTGTTGACTCCCACTTACATAGGTAGAAAAAATCATCAGAATAAAATACGGGAAATCAGAGCTCGAACGGAGATATTCAGGTGTTCTTTCTTCCCGCGCGCTATTCGAGAATGGAATGGAAGATAAATGGTATAAAGGTGGTTCGATGAATCCTCTGCCAGGCACTTAAATCTGATATTCATGGTATCGCATGTAGATGTAGATTTCGATTATCCCTGCAGTAATTAAAAGGCGACGGACTGTCACCCCTCGTAGTGTAAAACGTGTTCCACTGTTGCACCAGAGACGATGAGGTTGCAGATCTGCTGTACACATTCGCATGATGTGTCGATCTTCTCGCGCGGAGAAATGGGGAGGGGTGTGGAAGGCGCAACCTGACCCGTCTCGTACTGCTCTACGGCAGTGATTTTTTTCAACCTTTTCCTATATGCAACCCCTCCTCCCCCCCTCCCCCCAAAAAATTTCTGTCAACCCCACCCCCTTCCGTAACAAACCTGTTATCCCAAAAGGAAACAAACGTAATATTTTGCTACAGTTTCCTTTTGTATCGTTCGTTTTGTCTATTTTTCGGAATGGAGCACAATATCACATTCTTACAAGATTTCCGACAGAAAAATATATTTTTCTTAACCAGTGTTTCTCATTTCAAGCAAGACTTAGACACTAATTATACTCATTAAGAAGGACCCACTGTATAGACAATTTGTAAAGAAGTAGCATTATTTCGAATTTTACAGAATTACGTAGTCTGTCAAGTTCTTTTGCCTATCCATTGGTTCCTGAAACTGATTTTAGCCTTTGACTTTATTCATCATTGACTCACTGAATTATAAAACAACTTACGATCTACTTAATTGATAATCAATGTAACACCAGGAAGAGGTAACTTTAACATTAATTAAATTTCACCTAGGCATGCGTTTTCGTATTACTGAACCCCTAGTTAATTTACGGTGCAAGTAGTTCCTCCTGTGACGGCCTTGCGACACCCTGGGGGTCGCGACCCCCTGGTCGAAGAACACTGCTCTAAGGTGCTCCGCGAATCGTTCCACAGTCGAAACTCTTCGTCCCACACGAGCGGCAATGTACCGTGACTACATTCTCTCAAGCCAATAATTCACCATCTTTCGAACTCATTGACTTTACGGCGAGGTTCGCATCCTGCATGTCTGTTCACGTTACACTGATGTATTACCTTTTGTTGACAGAGACAACCGCAGCCTCAGGCGCATTTTACGAATTTTGCGTCGCGTATCGATGTTGACCTTGAACCCGTGGGTCGACATGATTCAGATGCTAAATCGTTTCTGCAGAACACACTCAGGAACATGCCCTGTGAATAAGAACTACCGCTCTACAGTCTTTCAAGGTTTTTCAAAACACGAGCATAGTTCAAGGCACGGAGGTCCAGTGTATAATTTCAACTAAATGAGAGACAGTTTCTTTTGCCTTGGACTTTTCGTTTCTGTATTTTGTAAAGCACTTTCAGTGGTGATTTAACATATTGATACTCAAAGTGTGTTGAACTGGATTCATATTCGGGTATAGTCGCAGTAAATTAAATCATCTTTCTCAAAGTCACAATGCAATTTTTGAGTTAGAAGACCACAAAGAAGCACATCGTAGATTCAGTGAATTATACATAAGTTATGTTTTCATTTACTTGCATGTATTTCAGAAATCACTCGGTCTTTCTAGGTAAGCAAATCGACAAGGAATTACTTGTAAAATATATATATATATATGATGCAGAGCCTATGTCATAGTGTAATGCCCCTCTGTTTGGATTACTTTGTGACAATAAAACGGTGTATGTAATAGTAATGTGCCACTTGTGTAAATATGAGATGCCACCTAGAACATTTATGTTCATTAACACGCAACGACCATTGTGTAACTATAATAAAAATAATAATATCTCCGTTATAACTAGTATATAAATGTATGTTGCCCAATAAATTGTTCTGTTGTTCTTGTACTTCTAGTCTGATTGTCTCATTGTCGATGTGGTAGGGCGTATGAGAGTAAGTGTAATTTTACATCAGGCATCATTAGACTGTTTTTTGACATTAATGGAATCACGTATAAAAAGGAGTGTTATAACGAAAAATAAAATAGAGGTATTAAAACAATAGGTGTGTCAACATCAATTACTGTTGGAACATTTTAATTCATTTGCAATAGGTTTTTAGAAATGATGTTACGGGTGTCGCAGTGAGCAGCCATCAACCTGGATTGCAGCATCCTGCCGCCATTACGTTGCAAACACAGAAACAGCAGTTCATATAAATCGGGGTCGGGTGGTAACCAAACTAGTAATGGTTTATTAATTTTATTTCAGCTCATCTGGACGCGACAGTGAACATATATGATTTTTAAATAAAAAAAAAGTGGTAAATATAATTTTAGGACAAATGTATGGCATGAAGAATTGCAGATTGTGACGTGTTATTAATCCTTAACAGTTACTTATATTTCAGACTAGATGTAAAAGATGAAATAATTATCTCATTTAATAATTTTCTGAGTAGGGAGATTTTAGAAAGAAATTGTAGTATATCAGTTTTTATGTCAGGGGACTTTCATCTATTTTTCATTGTGGTGTGTAGATATCAAACCGTGGCCAGTGAATAAAATTTTTAAGATCTTTTTTAAACAAAACTACCATAGGTTCGTTGTAGGTGTTTTGTTCCACATAGCATTTTAAGTAACTACTATCAAATCACACTTAGTTATGTGGCACTGTGTTGTGAAAATACTCGTACAAGTCAGAGACCTTTAAGTAAAATTTAACCCATACTGAGCTAGCCGAGAATCAAAAAGAATAAAATATAATAATAAAATATATAATAACCTATTGAAATAAAATAATAAGTACTATCTATTATCGAGTATTTTTATAATAGAGAGCCTATGTGATACGTAGAACACACACCTACGTTCATCCTGCTCCCTTCTGGAATTAAATAATATCAACATCAGTCGGCTACCAAAATTTAGAAATTGTATCACACGTAAAGGCCCAACAAATAACAGCCAACGATAAATTTCGTGTGTTTTGTACTGCATTCTTTCACCCTGGCGCGGTAAAGCTGATTTTAATACGTCCTACAAATGGTACCGAACACCTTTTACATAACATACTGCAGGAGCACTGTCTACCAATAAACGGTTATTTATAACGGCACTTGTGAATTAATTGAGTTCAACTACAATGTAAAGCGGCACCCTTTTGTATTCACTTTCGTCATCGCTACACTACACAAAATTATTATTTCTAACAATATCTTTTTCTCCGTTACACAACGTTCATATGTTAGTTGACATTGACATACCAATGAGGGGCTATCTAAGGCGAAAGTAGGTGTCGGAATGTCCATTTCAGAAATAGAGCCTTCGTCAGGCCAAGTTTAGAAGTAATCGGATTTCGCCATTCAATTTTACGCAGTTAGTTTCACAATTATCCCGAGGTTTCAACGAATACGCAGATAATTAATCCACTCTGCTATAACAAACTTCCATCTCATAATTAACACAGTTGAGATTGCAGTCATTAATTTGGAACCCAGAAACTCAAATTAAACTATATAACTTTATAATCACAAATTTCACTCACAGAATTTTATTATCAGATTAGTAAAAGAATTTCAAGTTGCTTCCTTCAATGCCGGTCATATTAGTATTACAGAATGTTCTTGAAACACTAAATAATAAACCGCCTGAGCCCATTTAAGACATCCCTGCACATTATCATCACTAAATGTCATCGAAAATCAACAACAAGTTTACGAAGTCTCTCACAGTTAATAAGTAGTTAAATATTCAGGGAGACTAATTACTTTCTAACATTATGTCATGGTTATCAAAATTAGACATCTTCGTCTTTAGGGAAAATCCGCAATCCTGATTTGAATTAAATACTTCCGTGTCAATCTTCATATTACTTTTATTTCCTAAATGGCCAGTTTCGACCAACTGCCCATCTTGAGATCTGTTAACAACTAAAACACAGCTCACTATAAGCAACTGTTTAACAATAATCAAAATTATAAATACCAAAATATTAAAAACGTTCATAAAGCATACCAATTTTTACAGTCTGAGAGTAACTTATCATATTCTGAACAAGATGTTCACTGTCGTACCTAAATACAGAAGCATCTTGGGACACTATAGTAAATTATATGTTCTTCTGACTGGAGGATTAAAATACCTCTATAAGAAATAATAATCGAAATTAATTTGCAAAGTCAACGTATAAAATTGGGGTAAATAAATTAAACCAGGTAACTTTTAAAAAAATTAACAGTACATTTAAAAACAAATGTGTCTTACATATTTATTTATACACAACAGTTTGCTGAGTTGACTTTTGAAACTACTTCGATTATTGGTTTCTTATATACGGATTTTCAACGATCAGACGTCCACCAATCGGAGTGATGTCTAATATAATATTAGGTTCCAAGACGCTACTGTATGTAGTTACGACAGTGATCATCATCTTCAGAAAGAGACTCTCTAACTCTAATAACTGTTCTTTTTTATACGTTTTTAATATTTTATAATTTTAACTCTTTTTAAATAGTAGCTTACCATCAGTTGTTATTTAATTGTTGTTAACAGATCTGAACATGGGCAACTGGCTAGAAACCGCTCAGTTGGGGAATATAAACGATATAAAGACTAACATTAACGTTTTATGTCAAGACCTTATCGTAAACATTAAGCGCAATAATATTCGTTGGTTGTCTCCACTGAGAGGCACACCTCACCCTACACATAAGCGATTACACGTATGCTGGTGAACAGGGACATCTCAGGAGTTCTTGTTCTACAGTCTTCAGCTAGGTGTACCCTTGTCCCTCCAGCTGTTTTCCATTCACATTTAATCCCATCTTATTCAAATGCCTATAGATGATTTGTTCTCTTAGAATTACTTATGTTCCTCCCCTCGAATTCATTATCATTACTCATAATAATTACTATTTCGTCTACCATTTAATTTCCCATGTGCTTGCTTTCTCCTGTTCGATTTCAATTCTCCATATGTGTCTCACCGTTCCTCGCCATACAACCGTTAGTTTTTGGACGTTTCTCTTTTCCATAAGCCGAAACTAAAGATGCACATTGATTTTGAAATTGCCAATCCAGTCACATTGAACACTGTGTGTGAACATTCTGTTTAATTAAGAAAGAACTTACCAAGACATTTCTATCCTTACTTTATTTTTCCTTTGCTACACATCCAGTCGTTGTTTCCTGCTCCCTTAAATATTGACATTCGTAAAAACGGTGTACTGTTGCATTGTTAGTTTGCACAATTTTCTTTTCGATATGTTGATAATGCATTACTTAAATCGTATTGTAACAGGCTCGCAGGTGTAAATTTGTAATTGTGCTTTTAAGTTGCACTGTTGATTGATATCAGTACCTATGATAAGCACTTTAAAGTCATCTACTACACAAAGGTGTTTCAGTTACGTTATTTTATTGTGTATTCCTTCTTCTTCACTCTTCAACTACACTGTAATAATGGACAGACATTTGATATGATTTGACAAATAACGTTCAAATGAAACTTGACGGATTTTTTATAGTACACCTGTGGATAAATGTATAGTTTTCTTTACTTATGGTGAATTGCCTATTTTCGCCCCATACGTATTACTTATCTAGATAATTTTATAATTGGTGTTGTCTTTTTTTGTATGTCTTCACTACACAACTACGAGGTATCATCTGCAGATAACCTAAAATGGCTGCTCAGATTACATCCTGGAACACTTTTACTGCTAAAGAACAGCAAAGCGTTTATGACACTTGCTTTCGGGAAAGACAGATATCACTTTTGTTTTACTGGATTATTTTTCGTCTATTTCTACGAAATCTCACTAATAACTCGAAAATTCGAAATTTTTCATAACGGCAAATGTTAATTACAGCGACAATTTGACGTATAGTTATTATAGTGAAGTTAATTTATTCGTGAAAAGTTGTTGCATGCCTTGGTGCACAGCAATAGTGACGGAATCCTACAAGAGCGATTGAAAAAGTATGTACCGTTCAATTGTTCCTATATTTAAAAATAGTCCGGTCTTCTACGTCACGTCTTCATTTGTGCGGCTTCGTTCAGTACGCTCCCGGGGGTTTAACGGTTAGGATGTTTCGGGAAATTCTCTCATCAATACACAAGCTTAAGATGTGTGCACCAATCTACGATCCCAGCAACTGGGAGGTTTCTGAGAGAAAAATAATGACACCAGCAGTAATTAGTCGTGGGATTACGAAATTGTACGGGAACATTATGAATGTGTTGCCCGATTTTGGGGTCGTGCATTTATTAACGGACGATTTGTTGTGAATGTTGATGAAATCGGTATCCAGGATCGTCGTAACACCATTCACAGCATTTTCCACACACCGAAATATGTAAAGTAGTGTGACAAATATTTGAATGAGTGTGAAAATTCTGATGAAAAGTAGTTAAAAGGGTGTATTGGTATGTAATAAATGGTCCACAATAAACTGTTATATGAAAAAAAATCGGAACTTAATTTTACGGACAGTTCTCATAGATGCTGTCTAGGATGGAAAATTTAACCTGTGATGGGCTACATCACGAGGCCCATTCAGTTTACGTGATATGCGAGAGGACAGAATTACGAAAAATTTAATCAGCAGAAAAATGACCACATACACTGTGACCTAAGCTGGATACTTGTAATATATTATTACACGCTACTTTTACGTCAGTTAAGGGTGAAACAAATAAAAAAATTCTTGTAGGAAACATTCCTTAAAGGATGGTTAAACACTTCCGAGCAACCATTTCGTACGAGACATTGTCAAGTGAAGTACACTTGTTCTGTCTCATTGTCTGCAATTGCGATACAGATTCGGTGCGTATACACCTGTAAATTTCTGCGACGGTCAGCGAATGACAGATATATGAATTGTGATAGGACAACAGCGAACGTAGGATCCGAAAAGATAAAGACTTTCCTAGAATAATGTTCACTACGCCATTCAGCATACCACAATAAATTGCGAGTAGGCACGGAATGTAGTAAAGAAGTATATAGCAAGTTGTTTCATCAAGACCATATTATTCCTCTTTCCACTAGGTAGTGTTCGGTAGATGGGAGAAACTTATTTCAGTGCAGCCAGAACATTAAATTAACAACCCGCCCACTACTCGACGAATAAGACTCGCATCGTCTTTTTTCGTCTAAGTTTTGTGTTCAAGAAAATAATGAGGCTTCTTTGTTCCAATTCTTCTGCAGGATAGTTTCTCCTCTTTGCTCGTGAACACGGTGCATTCATTTTGCCCCCTACACGTCCATCTGATATTCAAAAGTTTCTCTCAAGTTGGTAATTCAAATCCTCCCACGTACCTCCCTCCCTGACTGCGTGTTTTCTGCTTCCGCGGGGCGAAATACGCGGAACTTTTCCTCTTCTCTTAGTTTCCATTTTCTGATAACTCTCCTTTAGTCCAAAACTTTCTTCCTCTGTCGGATATTTTTCCCCCTCCACATTTCTGTTCTCCTTACATTCGCTGCAATTACCTCCACTTCTTATTACATTGTTTTTGTTTTATTTTGTTGCGCGTAACGGCTTAATGCCGTGTACTTTAAGAACAGCCGAGGAAACGTTCTGCTTATCACAGGCGTATCGCACTTGTTTTCTCTCTTATGTAATTACATCCACTCTTTTGATCATATCTTCGAGGCGCTCGCTCTGAGATGGCAATTTAAATCAGAACTGTAATCGACACAAAATCTGAGTCCACTTCTTCTGAGACGCAGCTGTGGTCTTGCAGGTGAACAAATATTAGCTCCACGATATAGAATAACTCTAAAACGCAGCAAGACACCACGTTTAAGTGCCTGATAATAGAAATAAAGTATGCCAATAATCATAAGCAATATTACGTCTGTCTCTATTCTATAGTTTCACACTTTTCGAACTTCGTTTCCTCTCGTATTCCAAGACACTTATTTTGCCATTTAGTGCAGTTTTGTTTTAGAATCATATATTTTCGTCTTTTGTTGTTACTTGAGCTGTTCAATTGTGCAGTGAATTTTCTGTGATTTTTCAATATTCTAAGTCTTTTCAGTTTCTTTAAACCAATGGGATTTTGTTTTTACCTTTACATAAGAAGGCAATTAGTTGTTTCTTTACACTATTCGATTATTCAGAGAGGATTATTACAGAAATTTATCCTACACTCTCCAATATTATCCGAGAGCTTTCCAATTTTGTTGTGGAGAGTTTATTCTTGACGTATATTATCTTATTATTCTGAAATTTTGGTCCTATGCTATTTCTTAAAATTTGTCCATTCTTTTAGCTCTTGTTTCTCTGTCTAGTCTTTAAAATGCATGTTTAGTGTTTATGTTGCGTATAGTGGCACAGGTTTAATTACTGTTTAACGTTTAATTTTGGAACCCCATGAAATGGGTTTCTTATTATATGTTTCTTTAGTTGGTTAGAAGGCCTGTTCTATTTAATTTTTCCTGCCCTTGGCAGCATTCCAGCTAATCCTTTCTCAGAGGAACTTGAACTCTTTTATTATTTCAATCTTGTTTTCTTGGCCTTTGACGTATTTACGTAGGAGTTTGTTGTTTGTCATAATTTTAGTTTTAGGGATGAAGATACAAAGACCTATTTAGATGTTTGTTTCCCAATATTAAATATTTGCTCCACTACGTCCACCACTGTTTCAACATACAAAGCCATATCATCTGCAAAAGAAACATATTGAATGTATAATTTTCTTTTTTGCAATCCAATCTAATACCACTCTTCTCATTTTTGTTCTATTCTCTACTTTCTCAAGGGCACAACTGAACTGCAACGGTGAAAGTACATTTCCCTGTCGAACGCCTTTTCTTATTTCGATTGTATTTAGCAATTCAACCACTAATTTATCTTTCGAAAACGTATTTGTGATAGTCGCTTTTATGATATTAGTTATTTTCTTGTGCACACCCATTTCATTCAGGACTGATAAAAGGGATTCTCTGTCAATCGAATCATATGCCTTTTTAAAATCAATGGAGGAGATTACATACATTTTTCCCTTGAGATTTGGTATGCCGTAATATTAGTATTTGGCCTGAGTATAGTTTGCCCTTTCTAAAACCTCCTTGGTTTACCCAAAGTTGTGGGCCAAATTGTGGCTCTGCACTGTTTAAAAGGACTTCATAAAGAATATATTACATCCAGTATTTTTTGTTAGCGTTTTTACACAATTCAGCCACAATTTGGGTTTCTCCAGAAGCTATGTTGTTTCTTAGTGACGACTTGATTTTTATTAATTATTCAATTCTGGGTTTGATCCTGGGATGTCAGAATTATTCGGCACTGATTCGAGTTGTTCAAGGATCGTTTCACATTACAAGAGTTTCGCAAAATATTCTGCTAGAATTTTGCAATTTTCTATGTTATGTAATAAACATACAAAGTGAGGCGTACATAATGTTGCTGGGAGAGCCAGTTGGAATCTCTACCCCGAACCAAATGGAGCGAATTTATTCACCATGATAAATTAGGAATTTTTCTTAGATTTATTTATCCTTTTTCTGCTTAATGTGTTTGCGTTTGGCTTGTAAATGAACAGTGCAACCAGTCGTCCCAGAAAAAAATTTCTTTACGTGCTCACCTATGCAGTGCGAATTCAGATTAATTCGAGTGTGTAAATTAATGAAGCGCACCTGTCACTTTTCGCAAGCGATTTTGCACATTTTTCGTGCTGTTTGGTTACAAAGACATTTGTCAGATAAAATATAATCTTGACAGGATGAAAGAGGCAGAAAATAAGAGGAATACACATTATTCTCAGATAAATAAACATACGAATTAATGTATATCTGAAACCATTATCACGGTGTCTACTACTGTACAAAGTGTCATCTACCATCAATGCAATAAAATCGACCTCGTCTGTCCAAGTGTACTTTTTTCCGGTCGTGTGTTTACGCTTTTTGTGCTACGACAGGACGATATACTGCTCCATAAAATATTGTTATGTAAAAGTCTTAGTAATAAATTAAAAAAAAATTTAATCAAATTTTCAGAAGCTGCATCTCATGTTGAACAAAACTCTTGCCCCTCCATTACTGCAAGGTACATTATTCCAGCAAAACCAACAAGGAAATGTTTACTTTGTAATATATATATATATATATATATATATATATATATAAGTCTAGCTCACAGAGGGTTATTTTATTTAACCGGTTTCGACCTATTGCAGGTCATCTTCAGAAACATTAATACAGTCCATGTGGCCGGGTATGACGTCTGCAGGGTTGCCGTGGCTGCACTCTGGATGCACGCTGGTGACTGCACACGTCAGCACCGGCCAGTGGGACTGTATGAATGTTTCTTTATACTAGCTTAATTCGCGATGCTTTGCACCCGTAAATTGGATGGTCTACAATGGTTGTTTCTACTTCTAAACACAAATTTTCTTTGATTTAGCTTTAAAAATGCTTTCCTAATCAAGTATTTTGATACAACTTGCCACCTCCTATTGCACCATTGATGGCAGAATTAAAAACGTTTGGAAACACATTTTTTTCTTCATTCTAACGGTGGTTCAAAATCAAAATTTTGCATTTCTAGCATCAAAATAGTAGTAGTAGTATCCTTAAAAGATTTTGCCCTTATTTCACACGCTTAATGGTTGAATTTTCAAAATTATCGAAACACGTTTTTAAAATTCCAATAAAATTCTAAATCCGAAGATTTGTATTTCTTGCTTCAAAATTGCGTTAATAGCAACGTATATTCAAAAAACCGTTCATTTCCTATTTCATCCTTTTATGGATGAGAATATCAAAAAATTGCTGCTGCCTGCAGTGTAAGATAAACGACGTCTACAAATTTCAAGTTTCTATCGTCTGTACATTCACTTTTCAGCGCCGTTTTCTGTCTTTTGGAAACGGATCGAGAAAGCGTAATTTCTTTCTTGCGCTTTGGCATCTTTCTTGGTAGTTTTAGCTTTCAAACTGCAATATTCGTACGCTTGTTGCAGAAGAACACTGAAGAATGTGCATCACGTTTCGCAGTATATAACCTCATTGCTATTATATTGTCAAAATTCATCACTGGTCTTCAGTTCGAATTTTATATAAGTTGACGTCTTTCAGCCACTATGTCTTCTACCCTCTTATAGCTATCGACATGGAACTGCTATGGTGTACAACGGGAGAATTTGTAATACAACAACATAGATTGTACGTCTCCATTGTGTAGTGTTTGCTTAAGAGAGAAATATTAACACCCACTCGTAGACTTTTATACAAGTTAGTAACTTTCAACTCCCATATCTTAAACCCCATTATCGTTATGAACCGTCTATCACCATAGCGCAAAATGTGAGAGTGATATACCTACTACCACATTAAAACACTATTCGTTTGCGATGTGTAGTTTTGGCTGAAGAGTGAAATATAGGCACAAACACCTCAATTTTTATATTTATTATGAAGATAATATATCTCCAAGGAAGATCGCTGTTACTCCTGTGTCAATGTTGTCCAAATTAACAAGGCAATGTCTTAGCACGGCCTTCAAGTGACGCAGGAGGTGTATCCCTTGCGATACCATGGTGTTTGACACTTGTACGGAGGTCCTGCACGTGCGAGGGCTGGCTCTCGGACAGGACGCCTTGGCGGCACGTGCGCGGGTGGTCCCCGCGGGCATCGACTTGCAGATGTCTCCAACAGACCACACACCACCCTCCACCGCCACAGCCCCCCTCCCCCCCCCCCGTTCCACCACAACTGACTGGCTGACCTCCAACTGACTGCTCGCTTAATCGCTCGTCGAGACTCGTTCATCAACGAGCACCGCGGAAAAAGCCAGATAGCTCCGTTTCGCTGTACGGCACTGATAAATCTCGCAAATGGCCCCAACGATCATGACGACTTCAAAGTCTTACGGAGTACCGCGACTCAGTAAATGTCTTGGGATAGTGTGGCACACTGGTGCACGTATTTTTGCTCCTCACACTGTGGCAGCTTCAACTGTATGGGAGACCATCTCAGCAAGTGATCTGTGTAACGTCGTCGTGAGACAACGTCCTCATAACTGTGTGGGGTGAGCGGAGCTCAACGAATGAGAAATTCGCAGCAGTGCAGGAAAACAACTTCACGCGTTCGTCGTGTCGGGGGTGTATTGCGAATGGCTGAATGAGGAAGGCGTGGTCCATATTAGACGAACTAGCGGACGTCCAGCCTCGGTCTCTGACCGTGACCGCCGACACCTGAGTCGGATCTTAGATAGTAGAGGGATAGTCCAACAAATCAAGGCTCAGCTCAACAAAGAACGCACTAGACACGTCTACCAGTGGACAATCCATAGTAACATGGGTTCCGTGGGGTGACATTGCTGAATCGACGTCACCAGACTCAAAGACTGGCATTTGTCGCCAATCACCCGGGGATATTTATTGTGTTGACATGGAAGGATAATTAACAATAAAAACTAATGATGGAGAGAATTTCTTTTGAAAAACTCTGATAGGCCTAAATTTAATCTTTAAAAATAATTTAAAATTTAATTCAGTGTTCTGATATAACAAAATTAAAGGATATGTTTGTCAATTCTTCAATTATGATTTTTACAATCATAAAGTACAATTTTAACATATTTTGTTTTAAAAAATTGTAAATTTCAACAATATCATCATGCGAAATGTCACCCATAAGGGCGCGGCATCTCACCCAAAGCCTAAGATTATCTGAATGGTCAAATATCACGACCAATAAGTGCAAGTAAAATTCTCAAAAGTTTAAATTTTAAGGAAAACTGGTGTTTACCTGTAAAAGAAATTATTTTGAGTTAATTGTATTGTGGGAATTTTTATGAATAATTTTGAAAATGGGCGCCATCTCTCCCGGATTTACCCCATCTCACATTCCACATTAATGGCAATGATTTTCGAATCTTGTGTAGTTTTCATTTGTGCCGCAGTGCAGTGGCCGAGGGTTGTAAAGCGCCTTTCTGCGGAGCTATGGTGTTGTCATTAGAATAAGTTAAGTAGTTTGTAAGCCTAGGAATTGATGTCCAACGTAGTTAAGTCCCTTAGATTTATAAACATTTGAACATTTGAGTTTTCTTGTGTCCAGTGAGAGCATGACACACACACTTTATGCAAACGTCAACTCGTTTTGTTTGACAGTAGTTCTCTTTAGACTACACCATACCAAACAATCTCCATCCCAGTCATTGCCATAAACATTATTCAGATTCTGAGGCTGATTTAACTTTTTCCTTATGCATGTTGTTTGTTTCTTACTCTTATTTTTGCCCCCTAATTTCTTTTCCTCCCTCACTTTTTTCTTTTCCGCCTTTTCCTCCCTGTCTTTCTTCTTTTCTTCGCTTTCTTTCTTCTTGTGTTCTTTAATTTTTGACTCACTTTCGTCTTTTTCCTTTTTAAGGGCAGTAATATGTTCTGGACAACTTGAAACTATTAATATCGTTTCCAACTTTTTTTTTTTTTTTTTTTTTTTTTTTTTTTTTTTAGGGTCTTGCAAAACCAACATTATTACAATTACCTAAACTACTTTCAACAGCAACAGCGACAGCATTTGTTGAACTATCGCAGATTTTTTTAAGTGGGCAACGATCCCAAATACCAAATTTCACTGGTCCATCAATCCCAATTGTCACGGATAGATGGGCCAGCTTCCCGTTCAGACATACAATAATACAAGCACACCATTTTGAGTTTAGCGTTAATATTACGTCGAATATATTTGAACTATCTTATGACATAAACAAATCTAGAACAGAATATTTTTCAACTTCCCAAAAGAAATAAGCGAAGTTTTCTTCTAAAATACATAGGAAACTCAAGAGCAAACCTAAACGTGAGCCCCTCAACACAAAACAATGCAGCGCTACTGTGGCAAACTGGCGGATTATTTGACTGGTTCTTGTTACCGGTTGTTCTTCTAACCCGGACTTACTATATCTGGATTCGGATATGCAACCATCAGAGGAGTACCAGGGATTTGCATAGTCACTCAAAAGGAGCCTCAATGTAGTCTGCAGGGCGGAAGAGGCGCATACGATAGTAGGTCTGTTTCTCACGACATTGCATATGTCGGCGTGTGTATTACCTGGGTAAGTTGCTGTACAATTTCTGTATCACTGAGATGCGAATGAAATAATTATAATCGCAGCTCATGTGTCGTGTGTATCACACATCCTTCGGATCTTAACTGGTTTGACTTTATAAGTTATTTTACCTATCTGATGTCTGTATTAATTGAGCCGCGTATGGCAGTTATTCTACAAAGGAAGTTCCATTCACGGAAGAAAATACAAAATGTATACTTCGTTGCTCTCTAGCGAAAATTACCAGGAGCTAATTTCCATAAAAATGATGCTTGTTCTGGTATTCAGCCCAAAGACCGGTTTGATGTGACTCTCTACACCGTTCCATCATTTACAAGCCTCTTCAATCGCCATTAACTACCGGAAAATACAGCCATTAACCTGATTGCTGTACTCGTCTCTTGAGCTGTTTGACTGCAATTTTAACCACATTTCTACTCCAACCGGGACCTTCCCCTCCTCCTCCCCCCCCCCCCCCCTCACACACACATACACTTCACTGCAATAGCGAACTGGCGATTCGTTATCTCAGAATATGTGCTATTAACTGATGCTCCAGTATTGTTTTAAACACCCCCATTAGCAGCGTGAGCTACCTTTTTATACTGGTCAAAACAATTACAGGAACAGCTGAGAAACCTAGACTCTGAAGTACTGTCACTGACAGAATGAACTGAATTATGTCGGTACTAAGCAGTGGAAACAAACACATTACGGGAACCGAGAACAGTTGCTGCAGAGGGGGTTGGTGCTGACTTTTGTTTAAGGTAAGGTAAAGTAGTCAACAATCGGAAGATTGGTTTGTACACCACAGTGCTTTACTAGGCATGGTCCTGTTTGGAGGTGGTATGCCGTTGTCTTGCTCCGACCTTCGAACTGACTTAACCCAGCCAGTTATATGGGTACCTACAGTTTAACGTGGGTTCCGAACCACGGTGCTACTCGATATTTTTCATATCAGCAACACTACTAAAGGTGAAAGAAGTGAAAAGGGACCGATAAATGTCCTAGGACCTGGCAGGGATCGAACCGCGACCTTTGGATTTGTAGAGTGGCACTCTACCACTGTGCCACCGAGCCGCTTTCGTTTACCCAACGAAATATCCAAGCAGTTGATTCAGATAGTGTAGTGAGCACGTAGTGCAGTGCTTCATCGTATTGGAGAGCCATAGAAATGTTGGTAGTGGGAAAGACGAAGAGGGAGGTGGCAGCATCTGTTAGAGTGTCCCAGAGTGTAATTTCTAGTATCTGGACAATAGCAACTGTCAAATGTAGGCAAGACCAACGTCGTCAACGAGTAAATCAGCAAGAGATGAGCGTTATCTGTGGTTAACAGCCCGTCGATACATGAAGCTGAATGCAACTCAGCTGCAACGCACCCTCTAGGCAGCAACAGGACGCTTAATATCAAAACAAACAGTCCGAAATCGCCTTAGGGAATGTGGCCTCTACGCATGGATTCGTGTGGTGTGTGTCACATCAAAACCACGACACAGGTTAGTCCGCAGAAACTGGGCAAAGGAACATTAGGATTGGAGTCGTTACGAATGACTCCGTGTTCTGTTCACAGATGAGTCAAGATTTCGTGTTCAGCCGGAGAATCGTCGTTCCCTCATGTAGAGAAAACGTGGAACATTCCTGATTACGTGCAGGAAACATCTGTATATCGAGGTATTAGACGAATGGTGTGGGCAGCAGTCAGTATTGGCGAACGTACGGAGCTCTAGTCGTTCAGAATGGCCCTTTAACTGCTCGGAGGTTTCGAGAAGAGATCCTTCGACCTGTTGTGTCATACGCTGCTGCCATAGGAGACGAGTTCCTTCTGCTGCACAATAACGCTCGTCCCCACAGATACCTGTCATTTATCATGCAATGCTACGTTTATGCCCATTAACGGAGAAACAAAATCCAAAGATATTTTGGTCGTATGTTATACTAGGGGCAAAACACAAATAATACCCTCACTAAGTGATAGTAATGGTGATCCTGCGGATGATAGCGCTACTAAAGCAAAGTTACTAAACACACCTTTCAGGAACTCATTCACCAAAGAAGATGAAACAAATATTCCGGATTTAGAATTACAAACAAGGGCCAGAATGAGTAACGTTGAAGTAGATATCCTCGGAGTAGTGAAGCAACTTAAACCACTTAACAAGAACAAGTCTTCTGGTCCGAACTGTATACCCATTAGATTTCTTTCTGATTATGCTGAAGCGATAGCTCCTTACTTAATAGCCACATACAACCGCTCTCTCAAAGAAGGATTTGTACCAAACGACTGGAAAGTTGCACAGGTCTCACCTATATTCATGAAAGGCAGTAGGAGTAACCCACTAAATTACAAGCCTATTTCATTGACGTCAATTTGCAGCAGGGTTTTGGAACATATCATGTATGAATTATATCGAACAGAATGATCTATTGACCTAAGGTGTAGATGGATTTAGAAAATATCGTTCATGCGAAACACAACTAGCTCTTTACTCACACGAAGTGATGAGTCCTATCGACAAGGGTTCGCAAATTGATTCCGTAGTGAATGAAACTTTCACTCTGCACCGGAGTGTGCGCTGATATGAAACTTCCTGGTAGGTTAAAATTTCGTGGCAGAAGTGCGACTCTAACCTGGGACCTTTGCCTTTCGAGGGCAAGTGCTCTACCGACTGAGCTATCCCGACACGACTCACGGTGCCGCCCCACAACTTCAGTTCTGCCTGTACCTAATTCATTCCGTATTTCTTGATTTCCAGAAGGCTTTTGACGCCGTACCTCACAAACGGCTCTTAATCAAATTGCGTGGTTATGGTATATCACCCCAAATTTGCGACTGGATAGGGGATTTTCTGTCAGAGAGGACACAGTGTGTAGTAATTGATGGGAAGGCATCGACTAAAACAGAGGTGATATCGGACGTTCCACAGGTTAGTGTTATTGATGCTCTGCTGTTCCTTATATACGTAAATGATGTGGGAGAAAATCTAAGCAGCTCTTAGGTTGTTTGCAGACGACGCCGTTAAGACCGAAACCAACTGCGGAACGATCTAAATAAAATATCACTATGGTGTAAAACTTGGCAATTGAGAAGTGTGAAGTCGTCCACATGAATACGAAAAGAAATCCGTTAAACTTTGTTTACAAGATAAATTAATCAAGTGTAAAGGCCGTAAACTCCAGTAATAATGTCATAGGAAAGGCGAACCAGAGACTTCGTTTTATTGGCAGAACCTTCATAAGATGCAACAGAACTACTAAAGAGACTGCATACACTACGCTTGTCCATCGTTTTTTGGAGTATTGTTGCCCATTGTGGAATCCTTATCAAGTGGGTTTGACGGACATCGAAAGAGTCCAAAGAAGGGCAGTTGCGGACTAAAGAAGTTAAAATATATTCATGTGTCTGAACGTCTGCAATTACGATACGTTTTCAGGAGCGTATATTCGTGTAAATTACGGAGGAGATCAGCGAATTGCGGAAATAAATCTGAAATATAAAAGGAAAAAACGTCAACATAGGATACGAAAAGGATAAATTGAATACTGTAGGAGAAAATGTTATTATTGTGGATCGACTGCAAGACACTAGTAGTGAAAGGAAAGCTTAAGAAACGTACATAAAGATATAGTGAAATGTATCATCCAGATATGGAAGAAAGGAAACTTGGAGTTTAACGTCCCGTCGACAACGTGGTCATTAGAGACGGAGCTTGCGCTCGAAATGTTTGAGTTAGGCTATGGAAGGAAATCGGCCGTCCCCTTTCAAAGAAACCATCCCGACATTCGCCTGGAGTGATTTAAGGAAATCACGGAAAACCTAAATCAGGATAGACGCAGGTGGATTTGAACCACCGTACTTCCGAATACGAGTCCAGCGTGTTACCATCGAGATATACTGGCTCAGAAGTGACCGTTGCTAATCCACGAAAATTGTGGATCAGGACCGGTTCCTCGTGTCATAGCATCGGTGCGTTAACTCGCTTTTCTCTCATTCTTCCGCTCAGTTGTTGAAGCTCGAGTACGTCTCTGTGGAGTGGCGCCTGTTGGGTTCACACTGAGCCTGATGGCGGCAAACATTACCTGTTGGGGGACACACATCGAAAGCGCTCTCGCAGCTATGTCTCCACGTGGACGACGTTGAAACCATTACAGTACGTCTGCTCTCCCGCAAGTGCCATGTGCCGTCAGCGCATCAAAACTGACGTCGTCATACCCAAACGAAGGATTGACAATTAATGAAATAAAAAACTGGTAATTTTGTATGGCGTCGTCGCTTGTGATTAGATTCGGACTTCATCGCTGCCATACAACTAAATAGCTTAGAAAGGTAATAGCGGAAACATTTTGTAGACAGTGATACCACAGTCTAATATATACAGTCGCGGCACTACCGCTGATTTTTGTTATACTAGGCGACTGCAACGCTCCTTGCGGACGTAAAGCCACGTCGCTCTGTATCGTATACGAGACGTGTGTTTGTTGTGTGTTTTCGTGTACGAAATGGTTTTTACGAAGGGAAGCGCGTGTAGTGCAATAAATTGCAGCAACAACAACGACAAGAATACGTCTCATTTATCATTCTTTAGGTTTCCTACAGAGCCTGAGAGGTATGTGACATCAAGTTTCGGTAATGCTTATTTACAATTATCTTGTGAGCAACAGACACAAATTGAAGATTATTTCTTTTTAGGACCAAGAAATGGCTTATAAATAGCAGACAAGATCTTTTGGATAAAGTTGCCGCGTACTTACATGATAAGGTGAAGTTCTGCTCGCTACACATCGATGCAAACCAGTTCATGAATGATGAACGGAAGAAGCTGGTGTGGAATGCTGTGCCTTCATTGTTCGATGTTCCAAAGAAACCACCGAAACTGGGAATGAAGAGGAAACTACCACAAAGACGTGATACTATAAAGGCGGAAGAAATTAAACTGTGTTCTGAAAAATTATTAAGACTGTGGTTGCTGCTACATCACAGCTAGAAACATTTTTGTGTGGGCATTCGTAAGTAATTCACTATTGAGGCAAATTTATAAGAAATGTATGAAAAAGAAGTGTTCATTGTTACCATTATTAATGTTTGAAAGGTTAAATGTTTTCTGCTTTATCTAATGGAAACCAAGGTGTAACATATTAACCTATTTATCTGAAACCACAGAGCCGTCTTATGTTACAGACGATTGTCGCCCCGCTCCCTCTCACTCCTCCCTCATCAACGAAGCATATAATGGCAGACTGTGATAATGACTGCGGATGATTCATATAATATGACATTTAGACTGTCGTGTAATCGACGTAATATTATCTTAAAATATCATTTAATTGATATAACCTCGTAGCAAAATTATATTAGATGAAAGTTTGATAGCCAGTGGGTGTTCTCATAACTAAAAAGTAGGGGAAAACCATTGTTTCGCACATTTTAACACCGGGAAGGCCAATTACATGCTTCTCATCTGCGAAATACTGTGTTTACCAGCAAAGTAAGGTGCAATGTCTGAAGAATTTCGTCATAAGTATGTTGCAGTTAGCGTCACGAGTTTTTACTAAATTTACATTGGTTGATATTTAACTGTCCCTTAGAAGTTCTATTATAGGCTTGTCTGCACAAAATACTATGTTTATCTATCACTACCGGCAAGGAAAGCTGCAAGCAATTTCTAAAGAATTATTTCGCACCGTATTGCACAATTGCAGTTTGTGTCCGATCACAACGAGTTTTTGCTCGTGTCTCAAGATACTTACGTAAAGCTTGGAATGAAGAATATATATCATATTTAGTAAATCACACAGAAATGTAATTACAAGCGGGCATTATTAATGTGTCGTATACGACGTTAAGGGACAGCCGGCTTTACGACCGCTTGGAGCGCTAGTGTCGCTCCAAGTGCCCGTCGGTAACAGCTTTCACAGCAGTGAGTGTCGCGACTGTTAGACTGTGGTGATACTCTTGTGGTTTTCAATGTGAAGCCTGCAAAATATCATCACGATCGGAAAAAGAAACTGTAGACCTCGTTTAAGTCAATAAGTAATGCACCATCCGCCATCCACCGTATGAAGATTTATACGGACAAATCTGTTTTTCTGAACGTCGGGTGTGCAAATTTTCATCAAAATCGAAATAAAACTTTAGATGAAGTCGAGATCCGTAAGCAAGGTTGCAAAGTTCTCTACACCAAGCACTATATGCATCAGATCTCTTGAATTGTGTGCAGTATGTGGCTCTTACCCGTACAGCAGTTTTACCTCAACTATGTGTTATACGTGATACTTACAGCCACGACGAACTTCCTCTTCGTTTGAAGGTCATGTATTTAAAATTTTATCAAGATTGGAACAAGAGTGAAGATTTGTATGGAATACAAACAAACGGCCTCCCTACTGCATATGTAAAGAACAATATTATTGATATACTGAGGACAAAGAAGACTGGTGGTGGTTGGCAGAGAGCGTTTGAGGTAATGATGGCAGAGAGCGGGTGTTCAACTCGCAGCGGTGCGCGGGAACGCCGAGTGTATGTGTGTGTGTTGTTCTTGTTGTGGTCTTCAGTCCGGAGACTGGTTTGATGCAGCTCTCCACCCTACTCTATCCTGAACAAGCCTCCTCATTTCCTCATAAGAAAGGAAACCCATATTCATCTCAATCTGATTACTATATTCGTCTCTTGGTCTCTCTTTTACCCCACACACTTGCCTCCAATGCTAAATTTACGATTTCGAGGTGTCTAAGAATGTATCCAACCAATCTATCCCTTCTTTTAGGCAAGGTATGCCAAAAATTCCTTTCCTTCCCAGTTCTGTTCAGTACATCTTCATTAGTTACGCGATCTATCCACCTAATCAAAAAAATGTTCAAATGTTTATTAAGCTTATGGGACTTAACGACGGGGTCATCAGTCCCTAAACTTACAAACTACTGATGAACTACCTTATACTAAAGACGGCACAAATATCCATGCCCGAGGGGGGATTCGAACCCCCGACCGTAGTGGCCGTGCAGACCGTGTAGACCGTGACTGAAGCGCCTCAGTCTCCTCGGCCACCGCGGCCGGCTCCATCTAATCTTCAGCATTCTTATGTAGCACCACATTTCAAAAGCCTCTATCCTCTTCCTGTCTACACTATTTATCGTCCAAGTTTCACTTCCGTGCGAGGCACACTCCATACAAATGCCTTCAGAAACGACTACCTTAGACTTTAATTAACATTTGATGTTAGTAAATTACTTCTTTTTCAAAAACGCATTTCTTCCCTGTGGTGTCGCACAAGTCCAATGTGCGCGCCACCTACTTTCGCCGCGCGCAGCCATGCATGCACGGCGCGGCGTTCTTACGAGGACAGCCACGTGCGCCCTATGCTGCAACTCTGCTCGTGGCCACCACTGAACGACATCGTTCACTTGGGACTGAGATAGGAACCAGTAAAGACTTCGGAATCAGATAGGCACCAGTGAAGACTTGGCTATCAGTTAGGCACTAGGCAGGCCTCTAGCTCAACTAAGTATCAGCATTCTGCCATATTGAACTATCTAAAAGTTAAGTATTGTATAAATACTGTGCAATATATATATCGTTCTAATTTACTCTAGTGTTTCTAGTTTTTGGCTGCTCCCCTCCGTAACTGCACCAGCGTGCTATCTTTATTCCTGTGTCGTTCTCATTCCACTCGGCCACCGACACCTACAACGGAAACGAGACACAAAAACGGCGACGAGGCTGGGACACAAAAGTAGCGACGAGGAGTGATAGACGAACCGTGGACCAGCCCGCTTGCAGCAGCCAGACAGCAGCAGTCGGAGCACGCAGAAATTGCTCCCGCCCACCCACCCTTATAATAAGATTTTTGGGGGAACTCATTCTATTACGTGTTTTGTGGACTTTTTTGTTGCAGAGCGTCCTTTTTCATATTGCATTTGTGTTTTGTTATAATTTACTTGTCAGCGCGGCGCCTAATCGGTCAGCATGGCCACTACCCCGAACCCAAACTTAATGGAAATTATTCAGTTAGAGACGGCGCAAATCCCTCAACTCCTGCAGGCGATGTCGCAGTTAACGGCACAGGCTGCTCACCAACAACAACAGCCGTCGCATCAGCAGCCCACACCTGCCGCTGCACCGCTTCCTACATTTCGCCAGTACGACGAACGTGAGGAAGAATGGAGCGACTACTTCGCACAGTTTCAAGAACTCGTCGCGGCTCATCAAATTACAGGTCAGAAAGTGAAGCATCTGTTATTATCTGTGGTGGACACCAACACCTTCGTGTTATTGAAAAAACTTTTCCCCGACGCATCTCCTCGTGATCTAGAATTCGATCAAATTGTAGATGCACTGAATGCTCATTATGAGACAAAAGTTCTTGTAGCCGCTGCACGGTACCGATTTTTCAGACTTAAAAAATTACCGCAGCAGTCACACCAAGAGTGGATTACGGAATTGAAGGGCTTAACCCGCAAATGTAAATTTACTTGCTCTTGTGGACTTTCGTATAGTGACGTGATGTTGAGGGATGCGATTACGCAGAACATTCAGGACCCCAGAATTAGGGCAGCAATTCTAAAACAGTCCGACCCCTCATTACACAATGTACTGCATCTTATTGAAGCGCATGATACTTTTGACTTAGCTGATGTAGAAATGCAAAGCCACAGTGTTAATTCACTGTCCCGCAACGGACGCTTTCCTAGCCGTAGTTCTCAGTCTAGCCCTAGTGATTCTTATTTTTCTACCGGCCGTGCTGCACAGACAGTGAACAGTAGCCAGTGTAAAAGTGCGACACAAAAGTCGCCCCGTCGTGTTAGGAGCAGTAATGTGAATAACGGGCGCCAACGCTCATTTCAGAAAAATGTTCGTAAATCTTGCCCTCAGTGTGTGTCTCGCCACAAGCGTGCTCATTGCCCTAGTCGCAACGCAACCTGTTATGAATATAGCAAATCGGGACATGTACAGTCTGTGTGTATGCAAATTAAAAACTCAAAGAACGGTAACGTTCGAAACAGTGCTTCGCAAATTGCGGGGACAGTGCATGTACTAAATGTTGTACGCACTGTGGACTTGAACAGTGGTTTGCTTGAATCTAGAATGCAAGATATTTCTTCTGCGCCTACTTCTAAACTATGTAGTGAGCCACGTCGCAAGCGCCGTCGAGAGCGTAAATCTGTGCAATGGAAAAGGGTTCGGGACAAGCAACATTACTTTGTACAGTGCAATCCTGTAGTGAACCTAGTGCCTTATGCAACTTCTCATTGTAAAAGTGCCCAGTACTGTGTAGATAGTGACAGTAAACTTGTTGTAGCTACTCAAAAGTTTAGGGCAGTAGTTAGTGAATCTGCAGTCGCCTCGCATTGCGCGGACGCCGATCCGGCGGTAGTGCCATCTAGTGACACTGATATTAATCAGTGCGCCGATTCTGCGCCGCTTCCTTCACTTCGCGGCCCGCGCATGCGCTAGCGTAGTAAACAAGTTCTATCAGACGTTGCCCACTTTCGCGCACCTGTCGAGCGCCACACGCAAAAACTTTTTGTGAATCTTTGCATAGAAAATAAGACTGTGTAATTTCAGCTTGATACTGGTTCCTCTGTCACATTAATGAATAAAGAGACTTATGAACTTCTGGGTTCGCCAAAATTGTCGCCGTGTCAACAAGTGCTAACAGCGTACACAGGACAAAATAGTCCCGTGCTAGGAACGTGTAGCCTGCCCGCCTCTTTTCAAGGTGTAACAAAAACAGTTGCTTTTGTTGTTCTTCAGGCCAAATCTACACAGAACATTTTTGGACTCGATGCGTTTGACTTGTTTGGTTTATCAATTCAAAGAGATGTGCTTCAAATTTCGTCAGTAGTGTCTCAGGACAAAATCAATGCATTATGTGAGAAATATAGTGACTTGTTTTCGCCGGAACTAGGTTGTGCAAAAGACTTCGTGGCACATGTAACTTTAAAAGAATCTGCAGTTCCAAAATTTCGGAAAGCTAGACCAGTGCCTATCGCAATTCGTGATAAAGTTGCAGACGAACTTAAACGTTGGCAAGATAGTGGGGTGATTTCTCCTGTTTCTGCGAGTAGGTGGGCCTCGCCTTTACTAATTATACCCAAGCCGTCAGGAAAACTTCGTCTCTGTGCGGACTTCAAGTCAACAGTGAACAGTCAAACAATTATAGACACTTATCCCCTGCCCAGACCTGAGGAACTGATGGACAAGTTAGGACAGTCTCGCTTCTTTTCTAAGATTGATTTAGCAGAGGCATACTTACAGATTCCACTTGATGACGAGTCAAAAAAATTTTTCGTCATTATTACTCACATGGGCCTTTTTCAATTTCAACGCCTACCCTTTGGCAGTTCTTCCGCCCCCGCTATTTTTCAGCGATTTTTGGAACAGTTGACAGTTTCTGTACCGTGTTGCTCGAACTATTTAGATGATATTGTGGTATCCGGACGTACAGTTGAAGAACATTTATCAAACCTGGAGTGCCTTTTCAAAGTGTTGACTGCAGCAGGTCTACGTTGTAATAAAGCAAAGTGTTCGTTTTTTCAAACTGAAATAGAGTACCTAGGCCATGTGATTAATGCCCAAGGAATTCATCCCTTACAGTCACGTCTTCGAGCAATCAAAGACTTGCCTCCTCCTAAGAATGTGTATGAGTTGCAAGCAATAATGGGAAAGCTTAACTATTATTTCAGATTTATTCCCAATGCCTCTCAGATTGCAGCTCCACTGCATCACTTACGTAGGAAGAATGTTCCTTTTGTATGGTCTAAAGATTGCCAGGTTGCCTTTGACAAATTAAAATCTGCACTCTCAGTGATGCATGTTTGCTTCCCTTTGACCCACAGAAGCCTGTAGTGCTAGCAGTTGATGCCTCGTCGTACGGTGAGGGTGCAATTTGTCACATCGTATTGGATGTCACGATCGTCCTATTGCCTTTGCATCCAAGCTACTGACGCCGACGCAACAGAATTACAGCCAGATAGAAAAGGAGCCTTAGCAATAATTTACGGCGTCACAAAGTTTCATCATTATCTCTATGGCAGAAAGTTCTATTTGTTGACAGACCACAAGCCTCTCACGTCGTTGTTCTCAACCACAAAGCCAATTCCGCCACGAACGGCACAAAAGCTTCATAGATGGTCCTTAATACTGTCTAATTATCAGTATGAGATTTTGTACCGACCTACCACTAAACACGCCAACGCGGACAGACTTTCCCGACTTCCGGTTGGCCAGGATGTGTCGTTTGATTCTTCAGAAATGGCATGTTGTCAGATTGACTCCAGAGATGCTTCAGCTGTCGCAGATTTCCCTTTGAACTCTCGTCGGGTTGCACAGGAAACAGCTGCGGATGCAGACGTAAGTGTGGTAGCACGTTTTGTTCGCTCAGGGTGGCCTGCCAGAGCCAAAGACATTGATCGGCCTCTGGTTCGACGTTATTTTGCACAACGTCATGATTTGTCTTTAAGTCAGGGTGTTCTGTTGTTACATACCGACAACGACCAAACAAGAGTGATTGTTCCTCGTTCCCTGCAACGAGAAGTGTTACGCCTCCTGCATCAAGGACATTGGAGTATTGTTAGGACAAAGCAACTGGCCAGACGTCATTGTACCTGGGTTGGTATGGACGCTCAGATAGAGAGCATGACGTCACAGTGTACTGTTTGTGCGGAGCATCAGGCGGCTCCTCCGTAACGTTTCTGACTGGCCACGCCCCAAGGGACCATGGCAACGTTTACATATTGACTTTGCCGGACCTTTCTGGAATACGCGCTGGTTAATTATTGTAGACGCTTTCAGCAAGTTTCCTTTCGTGATTGCCATGAACTCAACGACTGCGTGTAGTACAATCAGTGCCTTAACATCAGTGTTTTGCATCGAAGGCTTGCCTGAAACTATCGTCAGTGACAATGGACCTCAGTTTGTTAGTGCGGAATTTCAACAGTTTTGTCGTGTGAATGGCATTCAGCATATCACCACCGCACCTTTTCACCCTCAGTCCAATGGTGAAGCATGGAAAAGATGAAAGGTCAGCACTCCAGGCGGCAAGCTCTTCAAATTTTCCTGTCTACGTATCGGTGCATGCCACGTGACGGCCCGTCTCCTGCCGAGCTGCTACACGGCCGCCGTCACCGCACTCTCCTTCACCTGCTGCAGCCTCCCACGCACCAAGTCGGTTCGTATGGCTCTACGCGTTTTCGGGTTTCTACGCCGGTGCTGTACAGGGTGTTTGCTGGAAACAAGAAGAAACTATGGATGCCGGGCACCATTCAGCGCGTGCTCGGTCACAATATGTATGTTGTACGTTCTTCCACAGGGTCGGAGCTGCGGCGCCACGCAAATCACTTGCGCTTGCACATGCCGGGCGATCCTGTCTCCGGTTTCTTGATTCCAGACCCAGTTCACCGCCAGGGAGCACAGCCACATCGTTCGTCCCCGGACTACGAGATCGTACCCATGGAGGTGGACGCACCTCCGACGCAGTCGTCGCCGCCGCTGTCGCCGCCGCAGATGAAAGCGTCACCGAGAGGGACTCAGGGACCGTGCGTGCCCCCGCCGCCTGGGCTACGCACCTCAGAAGAAGATGACCTGCTCCATCTGGGCGGAGGGGTGCGCCCTTCCCCCCGTTTTGGCGGGTTTTCCGGGGGATCGCAAGGCGGATGCCGGGGCGCGGACGGCGTCTCGATCCCAGCCTCTGCTACGACGCCCGTCCCACCAGTAACGCCCCCGCCCAGGCCCTCCTCCCAGTGCCGTCGCCGTGGACCTCAGCCCTACGCCACGACGGCGCGGCGGTTTGGGGGGGAGGGGTATGGTGTCGCACAAGTCCAATGTGCGCGCCACCTACTTTCGCCGCGCGCCGCCATGCACGCACGGCGCGGCGTTCTTACGACGACAGCCACCTGCGCCCTATGCTGCAACTCCGCTCGTGGCCACCGCTGAACGACATCGTTCACTTGGGACTGAGATAGGAACCAGTAAAGACTTCGGAATCAGATAGGCACCAGTGAAGACTTGGCTATCAGTTAGGCATTAGGCAGGCCTCTAGCTCAACTAAGTATCAGCATTCTGCCATATTGAACTATCTAAAAGTTAAGTATTGTATAAATACTGTGCAATATATATATCGTTCTAATTTACTCTAGTGTTTCTAGTTTTTGGCTGCTCCCCTCCGTACCTGCACCAGCGTGCTATCTTTATTCCTGTGTCGGTCTCATTCCACTCGGTCACCGACACCTACGACGGAAACGAGACACAAAAGCGGCGACGAGGCTGGGACACAAAATTCCCATTGTCATTAAGCATTTTATATCCTCTGTACTGCGACCATCACATGTTATTTTACTACCCATGTAACAAAACTCATCTAGCACCTTTATTGTTTCGTTACGTAATCTAATTCCTTCAGCATCGCCTGATTTTCTAAGATTGCATTCCATTACCCTTGTTTTCCCCTTGTTAGTATTCATCTTATACGCTTCTTTCATCACACTGACCATTCCGTTCAATTTTAGTAACTGCGTAGCACTGCCGGTTTGGGTACTCGATTGATAATGCATACTTCCCATGCAACCTAAGGCAGAATATCATACATGTCTCCATGTCTACAATGGTGGTTTTCAGTGATCATACTGCCCATACACATACTGCACGATCCGACGGACATCTCTTAGTGCATGACCTTCGGTAGCCAACAAAAACACACCCTCACGTAGGTCCTCTTTGGACGTCTTTGCTAATAACGCAGCTATAGTCCATGTTTCTACGTTTATTGTACGCACATCAGAAAGACATGAACGCCAAATATTCATATTTTCAAATGTTTGTAAACCTAAGGGACAAAATGCTGCGTTTATCGGTCCCAAGGCTTACAGAACACTTAAACTAAGTTATGCTAAGGACAACACACACACCCATACGCGAGTGTGGACCCGTACATCCGTCGGACGTAATACATGAATTGGCGCCTAAGACCGCGCGGCTATTTCGGAACGGCCAGAAAATAGCCTACCCGCACAGGAGTAGCACTACTTTGCACATAAACTGTACCAACCCCCTGAAGATGAAACTTTTTATCGCATTTTATGCATTTCAACTTATCTAAGATCTTACAAACGAAGGGCTGTTTTGTGGCACTACCTTCATATCATCACGGTTTCACTGACGTAACAATTACACTATGGGGAACAAATGTACTCACTTTTTTCTCCCTATTGGATTTTCCTTATTCTCTTTTTACTTCTCGCAGCCCTGTACTAAAACGAATAAAAAGTAATTATTCAAATCGGCCGAGGCATACTGAGCTCCCGATGTGACACGGAGACCGATTGGCCGATTTCCATGCACGATATCACTTCTTTGTTGCGGCCGCGTCCCTGCAGTTGGGAGGAGGAATGGCTTTCCGTTACGAATGACAGGCTGAACTTGCTGGAACCCACTGTCCGTCCGTGGCGATCCTCCCGCCCATCTCTCAGGCGGGATGAAGTCGCCATTACCCGCCTCCTAACCTGGCACTGTCCGTTTACCTATGACTCCCTACTCAGACGCGAGGGGCCCCCGATCTTTGATGCCTGTAGATTACTGAACGCCACATTTACATCACATTGAGAGTGTAGACGCGAATCTTTGTGATGATCTGCCCTCTATATTAGGTAATGACGAGGCTAATTTGAGCAAGGTATTAAATTTTTGTGACATGTCTCAAAAGGTTTTAGGCTGGAGGTGGCTGGCTTTCCCTTTTTTATCTCTGTAGTCAACAAGCCATGGTGACCTACTTAGTTGTTTTTACTACCTCTCCAATATCTCTCTAAGCTTCACTTGTAACATTTGTTTTAAATATTTTAGTCCAGCTGCACACATATTTGCTGAATTGCTCTTTTATTTTCGTTGCTTTTTTAACACCGTTTATTGTTCGCAATTGTGACTTATTTGTTCGGGGCGCTAAAGACCTAATTATCATGCGCTCGAAACACCCGATCCATCCATTTATTATCAAATCGGTCAAGCCTTTTCTGAATTTTAGCGCGACTAACGGACAGATATTCATTTTTAGATTTTGAGTGCATTTATTTGCACACTGCCTTAAGTATAAATTCGTCATAATACGATTATTATTACAATTACAGCAAAACCCTGACGATGTACCTGCAGTGTCTCTAAACTACATCTACACCGATACTCCATAAGCCACCTGACGGTGTGTGAATCTCAGTCTGGCATCTGCTTTACCGACCATTGATTTTATATAGTCGTTCCATTTTAAATCACTCCTAATTCCTACTCCAAGATAATTTATGGAATTAACTACTTCCAGTTGCTGACCTGCTATAGTGTAGCTAAATGATAAAGAATCTTTTTTTTATGTATTCGTGACACATTACACTTGTCTACATTGAGATTCAATGGCCATTCCCTACACTATGCGTCAATTCGTTGCATATCCTCCTGCATTTCAATACAATTTTACAGCGTTACAATCTCTCGATATACTATAGCATTATCCACGAAAAGCCTCAGTGAACTTCCTATGTTATCCACGTCATTTATATATATTATGAATCGCAACTACGAGACTGCCCTGTGGCACAGCTGACTTCACTCTTACTTCGGAAGACCTCTCTCCATTGAGAATGACATGCTGCATTTTGTTATTTAGGAACTCCTCAATCCAATCACACAATTGGTCTGATAGACCATATGCTCTTACTTTTGTTCATTAAACAACTGTGGAAACTGAATTAAACGCCTTGCGGAAGTCAAGGAACACGGCGTCTATCTGAGACCCTCTGAGTCTCCTGAGTTTCACATGATCGCCTTTTTCGAAATCCAAGCTGATTCCTGCAGAGCAGATTTCTAATCTCCGGAAAAGTCATTATACTCGAACGTAATACGTGTTCCAAAATTCTACAACTGAGCGAAGTTAGAGATATAGGCCTATAGTTCTGCACATCTGTTCGATGTCCCTTACTGATGACCTGAGGCTTTGGCTATGTTTATATTTGCAGTGAAGTTCCCTTTGCTTCCGTAGCAGTTTTCTAACTCGGTTACTCTATTACGGTGGCTCCTATCCATCTCTTACGATCTTGTTTGGTACATACTCATCTAATGCATACTGTACAATGGTTTTGAACTTTGCCCACTGTTCCTCAACACTATCTGTATTTGAGACAAAACTTGTGTGTTGAGCCGTCAAGTACTCTGAAATCTGCTTGTTGTCACTATTTGATAAAATTAAAGAAAAAAGGTATCATGGAGCTGAAGTGGCCACCAACTATATGACACAAGTTTCGGATGACTGAAATACAAAACATTTTTGTTCAAACTGTTCAAATGTTTGTAAATCTATCGGACCAAACTACGTGGTCATCAGTCCGTTTCTTACAAACAACTTAAACTAAGTTAAAGTAACCTAAGGACAAACAAACACACACACACACATTTCCCGGGGAGGACTCGAACCTCCGACGGTGAGCAACCGCGCGCTCCGAAGTGAGGCGCCTTACACCGCTCGGCTACTCCACCACGGCCCCTAAATTTTTTTTGGGTTATATATTTATTATATTTATTGCAACAAGATGGGCACAGCAGAAAAATTTAATCTACAGGATGAGGCAGATAACGCACGTGTTATGACGTATTGTCTTAAATTGCCGTGGTGGAGTAGCCGAGCGGTCTAAGGCGCCTCGCTGCGGAGCGCGCGGTTGCTCGCCGTCGGAGGTTCGAGTCCTCCCTAGGGCATGGGCGTGCTTGTGTGTTTGTCCTTAGGTCAGTTTACCTTAGTTTAAGTAGTTTGGAAGCTGCGGACTGATGACCACGCGGTTTGGTCCGATAGATTTACAGACAGTTATCTTAAATTGCGACGGCGGCAAATACGTAACAATTTCAAAGGTTGTGCAGCTTCAGACGTAGAAGTGAACAAATCGAACAGGGGTAGCGGTGCTCAGTACACGATATCGGGTACCGACAGAGATCACGCTATTCCGTACACATTTATTTTCGTGGAAACGCTTCGCAATGGCTGAATGCTCCTCATAAATGGAGAAATGGGAGAAAAAAAAGTAACCTGAGCCCTCCGCGAGGTGACAGAAAATTCACAACGAAGATTGCGGCAAAGCGTTGGGTGCGGTTAATGCCTACAGAAAATGGGGGCGGTGTAGTTTTATCTGTCGGCCGATCCGCCGCGAGAATGGCCGTAATGACAGCGGCAGTGGGATACCGCGGAGATCGGCGATCGGCTCCACTGTTCTGCGAAATTGCGCCGCCCGTCGTAATGCGAACCACATCGCGATACGAATGGGCGGCGTCGAGCAAGAGACAACAAACCGTTATCTGTCACGCCGCCGACAACCAACTTTGCACCGCTGCAGTCAAACGTCTGTTTTCTAAAGACAACGTTATAAAAATATTCCTGTGTTTTTTTATTGTTTACTTCCAGAGTGTACTTGAAGGGGCCCGTATGCGCTCAATATTTATTTCCCAATACTCATTATTGTACAGTATTAACGGAGTAAAACGGTTCTCTCAATACTTTGAACGACACTGCCGAGCTAAAAAGGTACTCACGAAGTGAAATAGTTTTTTTTTTTTACCTATGATTAAGAAATTTAAAAGTAGTATAAATTACAGAGACAGTATGAAACATCAAATCTTAAGATGATCTAATGAAATTGCGTGTTTATGGAATATCTTCCCAATTGTGCGATTGGATTCACGATTTCCTATCAGAAAGGACACAGTTCGTTGTAATTGACGGTAAGTCAGCGAGTAAAACTGAAGTGATATCTGGCGTTCCACAGGGAAGCGTTGTAGGTCCCCTACTCTTCCTCGTGTTTATAAACGATTTAAGAGACAATCTGAATAGCTACCTTAGACTGTTCTCGGATGATGCTGTCGTTTATCGGTTAGTGAAGTCAACAGAGGATCAATAGCAACTGCAAAGCGATTTAGACAAAATTTCTACTTGGTGCGAAAATTGGCAATTGACACTAAATAAAGAAAAGTGTGAAGTAATACACATGACCACTAAAAGAAATCCACTGAACTTCAATTACGCGATAAATCAGTCAAACCTTAAGGTCGTAAATTCTACCAAATACCTAGGAGTTACAATTACGAACAACTTTGACTGGAGAGAACACATAGAAAATATTGTGCGGAAGGCGAATCAAAGGTTACGTTTCATTGGCAGAACGCTTAGAAGATGCACCAGCTCCACCAAAGAGACTGCCTACATCACAGTTGTGCGTCCTCTCCTGGAGTACTGTTGCCCCTTGTGGGAACCTCACCAGGTGGGACTGACGGAAGATATTGAGAAGGTTCAGAGAAGGGCAGCTCGTTTTATCACGTTACGGGGGGGAAAGCGTCACGGAAATGTTGCACGAATTGGGGTGGAAATCATTAAAAGAAAGACGTTATTCATTGCCGGGTGATCTGTTTGCGAGGTTTCAATCACCTAGTTTTACTTATGAATGTGAACATATTTTGCTAGCACCCACCTACTTAGGGAGACATGACCATCCCAATAAAATAAGAGAAATCAGATCGAAAACGGAACGATTTAGGTGTTCTTTCTTCCCGCTCGCTATTAGAGAATGGAACGGTAGAGAAAAGTTATGAAAGTGGTTAATGAACCCTCTGCCAGGCACTTAAATATGATTTGCAGAGTATCTATGTAGATGTAAATCTCACAAATTACTTAGATATGAATGTATAGTCAGCAGTTGGCCTTGAACGATAGGGCTCACGTTAAAAATTATAAAAGTTAAAGTACTTTATCCATTTCAGCAACTGTTCAGGTTATAAATTAATAAAATTCAGCAACCAGTTGCTTGTAATTGTCTATTTGAGACGACCGGTTTCGGACGCTTGAGTGCCCTTCTTCTGTTCTCTATACAGACAAACAAGTGCATTGGTATACAGTAATGGCTATGAAACGTACAAAAGTCGGTTACAGAAATTTGAAGCAGTTTGGAACCAAATCGATTTTAATAAAAGATATGTTCATATAATGGGATAAAATTAATACTTACATTTTAGTATTGTTGCTTAATGAATGTACATGCTATTAGGAGAATCAACAGTAAGTGCAGAGATTATGCAATGAATAACAATCAGCTGCTAACAAAGTTTGCATAATCTCTGCACTCAGTGTTGATTCTCTTAATAGCATGTAGCTACATTCATTAAGCAACAATACTAAAATGTAAGTGTTAATTTTATCCCATTATATGAACATATCTTTTATTACAATCGATTTGGTTCCAAACTGCTTCAAATTTCTGTAACCGACTTTTGTACGTTTTAAGCCTTTACTGCATACCAATCCACTTGTTTGTCTGTATAGAGACCAGTAGAAGGGCACTCAAGCGTCCGACACCGGTCGTCTAAAATAAATAATTACAAGCAACTGGTCGCCGAATGTTATTAATTTATAAAAGTCTGCACATTAAAAATTAAAAAGAAAAAGAAAGACAAGTAAGACAACGCGCCGGTAAGGGTCTCGTGTGCGGCCAGCACTGCAGGTGGCATCAGACTGACAGTCGAAAACGCCGTCGAAGCCATCACGTGGCCACGATATATCGCGCCATCTGTTATTCGACAGTAGCACTTTATATGCAAAGTGAACTGATATCGTTACTTATTAGAATTGACAAAAGCACATGGCATGTTAAAAAGTATGTTACAAGATGACAAAATAGTGAGTGTACAATAAGTGAAAAGAGAAAAACAATATTTGAGGCTACAGACGGGAAACTAGGTACAATTTTCACATTACGTGATTCTGAGTAAGGGCTTTACGTCTTCAAAAAGGTTTTTATTGTTATTGTTGTTGTTGCTGTCACGTTCTTCAGTACGCAGACTTGTTTGATGAAGCTTTCCACGCTACCCTATCCTGTGCAAGTCTCTTCATCTAAGAATACGTTCGGCAACCTACATCCTTTTGAATCTGCTTACTGTATTCGTCCCTCGGTCTCCCCCTACGATTATTACCCCACACACTTCCTTCTAATGCTAAGTTCACAATTCCTTGATGTCTCAGAATGTGTCCCATCAATCTATCCCTTCTCTTAGTCAGGATATACCTAACACTTCTTTTCTCCCCAATTCGGTTAAGCACCTCCTCATTAGTTACGTGATTGACCCATCTAATTCATTCGTCTGTAGCACCACATTTCAAAAGCTTTTATCATCTTTTTCTCTGTACTCCTTATTGTCCACGTTTCACTCCCATACAATGCTACACTCCAGACATATGCTTCCAGAAAGGACTTCCTAACATTTAAATTAATATTGGATGTTAACAAGTTTCGCTTCTTTGAAATACTTTTCTTTCCCATAGCCATTCTGCATTTTCTATCTTCTCTTCGGTCATCAGAAGTTATTTTGCTATCCAAATAACAAAACTCACTTACTGCTTTTATTGTCTCATTACCTAATCTAATTCCTTCAGCAACGCCTGCTTTTCTCACATTCCATTCCATTGTCTTTGTTTTACTCTAGTTGATGTTCATCTTATAACCTCTTTTCAAAACATTGTCCATCCCATTCAATTGCTCTTCCAGACCATTTGCGGTCTCTGACAGGATTACTATGTCATCGGCAAACCGCAAAGTTTTTATTTCTTTTCCCTGAACTTTAATTCCCTCTCCAAATTTCTCCTTGCATTCCTTCACTACAATTGGTAAAAACATAGGTTTGCCTTTCCTTAGCCTATCTTTAAAGATAAGTCATAATGTGAGTATTGCCTCCCATGTTCCAAACTGATCTTCCCCAATGTCGGATTCCACAAGTTTACCATTCGTATGTAAATAATTCGTGTTTGTATTTTGCAACCACGCCTTATTAATCTGATAGTTCTGTAATTTTCACATTTGCTTGCACTTGCTTTCGCAAGCAGCAATGTCGCGATATGATAAACTGCAATTGTGATAGGCTACAATCCGACCTTTATCAAAGTCGGAAACGTCATGGTACGCATTTCTGCTCCTTTTGCGAGTCATCACAACAACCATTCACCAATGAACGCCAGTCAACTGCTGTTTGTGTGTGAAAAATCGTCAGGAAACTTTCCTCATGTTAGCACGTTGTATGTGTGTATGTGTCGCCACCGGCGCCAACCTTGTGTGAATGCTCTGAAAAACTAATCATTTGCATATCACAGCACCTTCTTCCTGTCAGTTAAATTTTGCGTCTTTAGCACGTCATCTTCATGGTGTAGCAATTTTGATGGTCAGGAGTGTATATATTATTAAGATATATTAGTAGAAGAAAATCGCCATTGTATCTAGTGTTAAGTCCAAAAATTTCGAGGTGGATCCCGTGCACTGTGTGCGCCCCCTGCATGGGGGCGTGACAACAACATATTATGTGGGTAGGTTTACTTATGTGAGGGGGGTCCCGAAACAGGTTGGTTGCTCCCCTCTTCTTGAACCCCTAGCCTCTGCCACGCCAATACCAACAAATAGAGTGCACGTAAGATAAATTGGCTGGCAGATGCGCAGAACACTGGGCAAGAGTGGGGAGAGCGGTAGTGGCGGGGGTAGTGGCCGAGCAGTGAGCGAGTGCTGTAGGGGAAGTGTCTAACTCTCTCACCAACAGGCGGAAGTGGACTGACGCGGCCTTCCATTCTGAACGAAGGAATGAACTCGGCCAGCGCTACGGACGAAAACTCGTCCACCTTATCATGCATGGACTCTACCTCCCTTCCTCCACCGTCATATGTTCCATGTCCTGTCCGAGGGAACTTTCCCCATCTCCCCTTCCCATATGATGACCTCCGACCTCACATCTATCCCTCCTACCAGCCCTGATCCTCCCCTTCCGCCTCATTGACGTGCCCCCAAACTCTCACTCCCCCTCTCTTCCCTCCCCCACTTGGCTTCCCCTTCCCGACACCCCACGCCTCGTTTCTTGTCTTTCCCGTAGGGGCCTGCCCACACTATTACAAGTTTTTTCCGAAGTGCAACGTCTAGTGTTCTTTCTAGTGATATGCTTACCATTTTTAACTTCACAACCGCTTAACAGAAAGGACAGAGGTTGTGTCCACGTATTTTAACTGTGTGTCCATCAGCGCCGTCGACCGGTTTTAACATGTTCGCTGCGGCTGACGCTTATAAGCGTTTCTTCGATCAACACTCCAGTGCGGGTAACACTTATAACCGCCGCGCTAGCCGAGTAGTCAGTTTAGTTTCTTTGGCTGTGCACTCGTGTTAACACAAGCCACCAAAAAAAGCACCTAACGTTTTCCTGTCTGCAGTCGTGAGTTTTCGTCTTTACTGGTTTGCTATAAAAACATCGCCTGTACACCTTGCAAATTTGTTATATAGCACCACATTGCAGATGAGACCTGTTTCATTTCCTCCGTTTGGAGCTGGCCGCTGTGACCAAGCGGTCTGCGGTGCGCCAGTCACGGTCTGCACGGCCTCTACGGTCGGGGGTTCGAATTCCCTCTCGGGCATGGATATTTGTGCCATTTTTAGTAATAGCTAGTTTATAAGTAGTTTGGAAGTTTTGTGACTGATGAGACCGTAGTTAAGTCCCATAAGCTCTAGGAACATTTGAAACCTTTTGGTGTTTTCAGACCAATTCTTTCTCAATGAAGCGGATTTATCGCTTGTTTGAATTTCATTTTCGTTTTCGTCCCAGTTTGCAATAAAATCAATAAATCAGGGGCGTTGTTAGAATTGTTTGCAGTAAATACATATGACGCTTATAAGCGTCAGACAGCTTGCAGCATTTATCACATAATCGGCATGCAGCTAAAGCGTACTGGTATTTCTGTATCCAGCACCACCTCTTGTGCAGACGTTTTATTCGCTTTCAATATTACAGGTTTCGCAGGGGACTGATTTCAGCTCTCGGCGCACGTGCGCTTACAGGCGTCCGTCTAGAGAGTTAGCGGCCCGCACTGGTGAACGAGTTAAAGTCTCACAACAGTGTTTTAGTAGCCACCTTGGCATGGTTTTAATCTGACTATATATTTTATACTCCATTTGATTTTTATTAATTCTTCCAGTAAACTCGCCATTATTTTTATCATGTTTGTCTTCATTTCAATGAGTGCAACTAATCTCGGCTGCAGAGCGGCGCATGCGCTGCTGACGCCTTTAATAATATAAAAAATAAAAATATTCTTTTCATTCTCCACTTCTCGGAGTGGAGCGAGCTGTTAGAGATCCGGCCCATAAAGAGTCGCGGTTCTATTCAGCCAATTATCAGATAAGCTGATAGTGGAGCAAAGGGGGATCCCAACTGGGACTAAGTGGGAGGGGCTTACCAGTTCCGGCATGCGCCTTACAACCAAGGGAAACCCCCCGTAAACCTTGGTCGGAACCGGGGGATTGGGACCAATTTAATTTATTTAATGAAAGTCCAGCTCCAGTCGCATTTATTGGTGCTTCATTTAAGCCCACACTACCGGTTTTGGCCTCTATTTTAGGCCATTTTCAAGTGTGACAAAGCTGCATATAATGTGTAGCAATAAGTTTACAAAAATTAAAAACAATAGAACTCAGAGAATTTGGGCGTCAAAAGTTTTAAATTCGCTGAGTTCTATTATTTTAATTACTTGACGTTGCTTTCTCTACGGCACAATGTAAGTTTCATTCTGCTTTTGTGTAGTACATTTTTATATATGTAACATTGTATCCTGTACCATGTAATTTTTGGAAACTTATTGCTACACATTATATGCAGCTTTGTCACACTTGAAAATGGCCTAACATAGAGGCAAGAACTGGTAGTGTGGGCTTAAACAAAGTACCAATAAATGCAACTGGAGCTGGATTTTCATTAAATTGAACCTCAGTTGCGGAAACAGCAAGCATCCAGTCATGGAGAAACTAATAATTTATTTTATCTCTGGGACGTTGCCCAAAGGATGGATTAGCGGGGGAGCTCGAGTGCACTCCCGGGCGCCCGAGTTGCTCTCGTAACTCGTGGAGATCAGCTCGACGAACAGTGGACCGCACCCGGAAGCGCAGCATCCTCTGCGTTTCGTCCGGTGACAGCTTTCCGCCCTGGTGCATTAAACAACAACAAAGAGAATATTTACCTGTGAGACAGGCCGTGCTAAAGACATAGTGCAACGTGGAACGGCTCCTCAGCGCACGTTGCGAAGTAGGTAGTGTGCTGCACAGTAGTTCCCGGTAGTGATGGGACGACCGACTGTTTTTAACAACCGATTGGTCAATCGGTTTTTTTCCTTCAGTCGGTTTTTTCAGTCGAATGAAACAACCGAATGAAAATAGTCGCTGTGGGCGTATGAATGTTTTAACTCACTTGCGGGGTTTGAGTGGTTTCAGTCGTTGCGAAACAATCGAATGAAACCAGTCTCTGTCGGCTGCAGCCGCTATATGAATGTTTTCACTCATTCAGTGTGTTTGAGTGGTTTCAGTCGATGTGCGAGCACCGAATGAAACAAGTCTCTGTCCTTTATATGAATGTTCTCGGCATTGAGTGGTTTCACTTGATGCGATACAACCGATTGGAAAAAGTCTTTGTCGGTTTCTGTAGTTATATGGATGTTTTTATTAATTCATCGACTTTGTGTGACTTTATTTGCATACTCCTTCTGCCTTTTCGGGTATAAATGAACCGTGATTCAGCAAGAAACATGCTTAGAGACAAATCTTACAAATATAGCAGTGTGTCCATGTGTGTGTTTCTATTGCATGCAAATCTGCAGTTTTGTTCCAATCTTGATGAAATTTTGCACACTTGACCTTCAAAGGAAGAGAAACGTCACTGTCTACATCAAATTTCATTCGGTGCATGTCGGAGGGTACTTTACATACTAACTACGACAAAAACCACATTTTGGCTGCGATCTTGTTAACATTTTGCACACTTGACCTTTAAAACAAGGCGAAGGTAACTGTGTACAATAAATTTCGTAGGTGCATGGCGGAGGGTACTTTACCTACTAACTTCGACAAATTCCGTTTGTATTCGAATTTTAATGATATATTTCACTCTTCACCTTCAAAGAAAGAGAATGGTCACGGTCTACATCTACTTTAGTTTGATGCATGAAAGAAGGTATTCCAGACTTTGACGCCAATATAGAGTTTTATTCCGATCTTGATGAAATTTTGCACACTTGACTTTCAAAACAAGTGGCAGTTCACTGTTCATCTAAGATTTTGTATGGTACATGGCGGAGAGATGGAATAAACCTCCAAACCGTTTCAACGATAACTATAGAAATATCTGTGACAAGAGTGAATAATTATGAAACTTGAGATGAATGTTTTCATACGCTGTTGACGAGTACAGACGCGATGAAGAAAATTTACAGCACTGATAAATGTTGTATGTCTTCTCGTACTCCTTCAAATTAGATGGAATTAACAAAAATATTTTTATAAGAAATATTTTATACTAAATACTTTAATAAACTTTTTTTTACAATACCTAATGTTTTAGTGATCTTCGAATTTGGATCTAGCAAATATGCTCAAAGTTAAAATACTTAACTCTGTCCTACTAGTACCTTAGATATGTATGAACAATAAGCCGCAAACCGCACGTTTCTACCTGTTCCCACTTCGGAGATACAGTATGCGAGATTAAACTTGTAGCGATCATTTTGGAACACCCTGTAGTTCCCACGCTTCTTTATTGAGACGGTAAGAAACCGACAACAATCGGCGATGGCACGCTCCGCCCGCCAGACACTGTTGTGTGGAGTTTGGCGCGCGCCTGCTGGCGCTGTCAGCAGTGAAAACGCAAGCGAGGCAGCACCCCCTTTCGTGTCCCCGCTCCCCGCGGTACTTCGTGGTCATCGGCCACTTACCTTCTACAGATTGTGGATGTCTGCGAAAGTAATCTGATCGGGCCCAGATGATCGGTGTTTTTGAGGTCTGTGGTGGGCAATGAAAGTGATCGTAGGCCTGCTCCAGCCTTATGACATCCATAACAAAATATGAAAAAAAAAAAACTAATATTAATCCAACATAGTACAACTACGACCGCCTGACTCTTTCATTCGGTTGCTCCCACTGACTGGTTTCACTCAAAAGGACTAATGATGAGGCCAACGTACTGTGTCAATTTTTTCATTCGGTTGGTCCCATCGACTGATTTAACTCAAAAGAAAAGGACTGAGTGGTCCAACCGACAGTGTCGATTTTTTTATTCGGTTGCTCCGAGCGACTGATTTCACTCAAAAGAAGGAATGAGTAGTCCAACCGACTGCGTCGATTTTTTCATTCGGTTGATCCCACCGACTGGTTTCACTCAATAGGACGAATGAATAGTCCTACCGACTGAATCGGTTGTTTCATTCGGTTGGACCCACCGACTGGTTTCACTCAGAAGAATGAATGAATAATTCAACCGATAGGAGAAACTACAACCGAATGATCGATTTTTTTCCAACAACCGAATGAATCGATTGTTTTCATTCGATTGTTCCCATCACTAGTTCCCGGCGACGTGTCTACGGTCGGCGCTTCCGCATTTTTAAGCGGCCCCAGGGCGCAACAGGAAACGCTAATAAATTGCACCCTCTTAAGCGGGGCGGGAAAGAAACGCCTACACGGGCTGCATGTTGTTGGCAGCGGCGGGCTCTTTTCCGGGTGCAAAAATTACGTTTAACGGTGTAAATTAGCGGCAGGAAGTGGAGTGATTAAGGCAGGGATAGTTAGGCCGGCGGCGCGTGCGGCCACTGGCGGGGCGTGGCAGGGCGGCACAGCAGGCGGGGGTGGGGGGCGGGGCAGCGCCACGCCGCAGGGCTGCACAAAGCCAAGGCGCCACGCGCGGCCCAGCGCAAACGCCGAGTGTCCCGCAGGGCTCCGTGCTCTCACCGCTCTTATTTGTCATCTCGTATGTCAATGATGTACTGATTCCACCTCTTTCAGTTTGCAGATGACACAGTCTACTGTTGCCACGTCTCCGGCGTTTCCAGATTTACAAGTATTTAAACGAGTTTGTGACACTTATGAGGAGACACATTAGTGAGAATATGCAGTGTGTAAACAGTTGTGAGAAATTCGGGACACTCAGGTAAAGGCACGGGCTGCCTCGTAAGTTGTTATACTGGCCCTTACACCGTTCCTGCCACAGGGGCGAATCGAGGGTTCGATTCTGGAGGCGGTCTCAGATCTATTTGTGTTTTCAAAAAAATGTTCAAATGTTTCTATCGCTTATGGGACTTAACTACGGGGTCATCAGTCCCTAAACTTACAAACTACTTATGAACTAGCTAAGACTAAGGACGGCACAAATATCCATGCCCGAGGGGGGATCCGAACCCCCAACCGTAGTGGCCGTGGCCGCTGACCCCTCGGCCACCGCAGCCGGCGTTTGTGTTTTCGGACGTTGTCATCTCCCTCCCACTATCTCCAACCAACTCCACCTGAAAATGTACCTTGTTGTCACCGTTACTTTCAATGTATCACGTGGGTGTACGATTTTAATACCTATAAAATATTTAATATTCATTTTAAATATTTTTAAATGGACTTTTCCGTAATATATGCGAAGTTTTAATCCACTTATCACAGTAGTCACTATTTACTTACGTCATTAAATAGCACAATCCATCAGAGTAATAGCCTAGTAAATTAACTGAAATTCCGTAAAATACTGTTTACAAAAATATGTGTCCAAAAACTTTTAAACTACATCTATGACATGGCTAATTTAAGAACAATGGTAGGATCTTCAATAACTTCATAATTTACACAGTGTGAAATCGAAGTGTGCCCTCAGTGTTACACGTAGCACCACGACTGTGCTGTGTACGCAAACAGTGTCTATATGAATGTGTTAAGGAGAGGTATGCTTCTTATTCCAGGCACCTATGTGGGGAGGGCGGGGGGTTGTTCGGAAAGGAGTTGGTCTAAGTGAATAATATCTAATTAGGATATCTGATGTGGCTAATGTGAAAGGTTCTGCAACGGTTGCAGCACACTAGGGAAATCGGCGCAGATTGATTGCCCTGAACATGCCGTATCTACTCCAGTGCAGTCAGCATCGCGTAAAGCTCTGCTTAAGTACCGGTATGCTGGTTCGGAAGCCAAATTCTGAGGTCATGAGGACGTAGTCGGGAAACACTACGGAACAGCCGACGGAGTCCCCTTGTTTGGAACCAACAGTTTAAACCACTGTAAAACTGTGATGCCTTTCATAAACAGCAAGAAACACAGAGTGAAATGTAAAATCTGAGGATCGGTCTTTATTAAAAATCGTCACGTGTGAAACAAACCTAGGTCTCTGGAGAAGCCGTTCTGGGACTGTTATGTGGTAGGGCGCGCGTTGGCGTACACCATATCAGAGAGATCCTAAACTTTAATAACACATGAGAAATTTATTACAATTAAATGAATACTCAACTGAACAACGGAAAATCCGATTGGAATGCCAATAATAGAGCATAGATAACAACTCACCGTAAAGGCATTCGCCGAGCCGTTGACAAGCTTGTAAAATGGACTGTCACATTCAAACAAGTTAAATTTTCGGCCATGGCCTTCATCATATAACACAACTTCCTGTGGTTCAATTTTTTTTCTAAGTATATTTCTGTCAAAATTATTTACATTTTTTGTGAAATTGAAATTGCTTTGTATCATACAAATAATTTTAAAAAATAAATTGTAAGAGCTCTAAACGTGATATTAAGAACTGTTCCACACGTTTGCACTAAGAATTACCTACCACAATATGAAAGTTGTAAGTAAAGTAATTTTTGAAAAAAAGTTCCTTGTGACAGCATGTGTTGCGAAAATTTCCAACAATGCCATGATCAAATTTTTTGAGAAAAAAAATTGAAAAAAATTCCAGAATGTAGCCCATAATTACCTCAGGTGCAAAATTTGGTTCTATTATCTTTCAAACACCGAAAACTGTGTTAGATTATGTAATCACGTCCATTTTCTCCTACGTCCTCCCTTAAGATTCAAAGTTCTTTTCTGCCCACCAGAATATCTAACAAGGGACAACTTTGATCTCGAACGCTTGTAACCTCACGAAACCATGCTTGGAATAAACAGGAAAGTGGTGTGCGTCATTTTCATGCAAAACGTTGCATTGTACCTCAAGTAACATTTTAACAGAGAGAAAAAAAGTAACAACCTCTCCATACCATAAGAAGGAAATTATATGTAATTTAACGGCCTAAGTGCATCATTACATATTCAATCAGCAGCGCTAAACCTCTCTGCTTAAAGTACTTATAATAGCGAAAGAAACACGCATACAGTAGTATCACACACCTGAAAATGCAGATGCGGGACCGATGAAGTGATTGATACAAAGTGGGAGAGGACAATCTGCACGTATCACTAAAAGCACGTTACCACATTCGGAATCAGTTTCTCCTTCACGCCGTCTAATGCAAAAAACCGCACGAAAAACATTTTTGAATGACGATGTTGGTACATCAATGTCATACCGTGGCCTTCGCCTAGCATATTGGTTGGGGAAAATCAGTTTTGATTTAGGAGAAATGTGAGAACAAGAAAGCAATACTCTCATTACGATTTATCCCAGAAAATGGGTTAAGGAAATGAAAACCTAGGTTTTTACGCATTTGTAGATCAGGATAAAGCTTCTGAAATGTTTACTGGAATACTCTCTGTCAAATTCTGCAGGTGGCAGAAGTAATTTATAGCGAGCGAAAATATATATTCAACTTTTACTAAAAACAGACAGCAGTTATAGAGTCAAAGGGCATAAAAGGAATGAAGTGATTTGCAAGGGAGCAGGACAAGATTGTAGCCTTTCCCCAATATTGTTCAATCTGTATATTGAGCAAGCTGTAAAGGAATGCAAGGAGAGATTTCGGGAGTCTATTAAAGTTCAGGGACAAGAAATAAAAAACTTCGCGCTTTGCCATTGACATAGTAATAATGTCAGAAACGGGAAAGGACCTGGAAGAGTAATTGAAAGGGATGGACAGTGTCTTGAAAGGAGGGTGGAAGATGAACATTAACAAGAGTAAAACAAGGGTAATGGAATGTAATGTCAAAAAATCAGTCGATGCTGAAGAAATTAGATTAGGTAATGAGACAATAAAAGTAGTAGACAAGTTTTGTTATTTGGGTAGCAAAATAACTTCTGATGGCAGAAGTAAAGAAGATATAAAATGCACAGTGGGTATGGGAATAAATGCGTTCATGAAGAAGCGAAATTTTCTGACATCCAATATTAATTTAAAAGGTTGGATGTCCTCACTGAAAGCATTTGTCTAGAGCGTAGTATTGTATACAATTGAAACGTGGATGATTGCGAGTTCAGACAAAAAGATGATAGAAGCTTTTGAAAAGTGATGTTACGGAAGACTGCTGAAGTTATGGTGTGTAGAGCGCGTAACTGATGAGAGGTGCTCAACGGAATCGGTCAGAAAAGGAGTTTGTGATGTATCTTGACCACATGGATATAGGATTTTATAATTTTTTTATACTTACGGTACGTGAACTTCAGAACTCAAATAATAATCCGCCAAAGCCATTCGACGCAACTCTCAAAATCATCAAGAAACTCTACTTTGAATTTTTGCAAGTACATGTAAGTACCAATAATTAAAACAGCTGCACTATGTGTGTGTGTAGGTCAGGTGATAGCGTTCTAGCCTTCATAGGGACGATGGTTTGAATCATGCTATAATGTTTCCCTCTTTTTTTTTTTTTCATTGTGTTCCAATACTTACACAATTTTAATATCTGAAAGTAATTTTTACAAAAAATACACGTGTTTTTGTATATTGCTGCGATGCTGTTTTTTGAAAGTCATCTCCGTAGCAACTAATGGCTTTCCAAGCATCTAATCTACTCTACTATCGGTTTAGGAGAAGATAAGTGTTCAGCTCATTTACATAAACACAAAGAAAACCTGACACAACACGTGAAATTAAAGATGCCAAAATGTTTTATATAACTGAATTGGAAAACGAAAATTAAAAAAAAAAATGTTCTCAGCGGGATTCGAATCATTGACCCTAGGGTTGGGAGGCCAAAACTCTGCCACCTCAGCTACACCGACAGGTGCGGTAGCTGTTTTAATTACTGATATTTACGGCTACTTTGAAAGACGAAAAAGTCGATTTTCTCGAGAATTTTTGAGAGTTCCCTCGAATGGCTTTGACAGTTTCTTATTTAAGTTATGAACTTCAAGTATCATAAATATAAAGAAATTCTGAAATCCGATACCCATGTGATCTCCTTGTTAGAGAAGGTTGGCGGAACACTCGAAGACATGAGGGAATCGTCAAGTTACCATTAGAACGAAGTGTGTGGGGTAAAAAACTGTAGAGGGGACCGCTGGATGTATACAGTAAGCAGACTGAAAACGATGTAGGTTGCCGTTCTTATTTTGAGATGAAGAGACTTACACAGTACAGGGTAGGGTGGAGAGTTGCAGCAAATGAGTCTGTGGAATGAAGTCCACAACAACAAAAATGCAATATAGTCTTATACGTAGTTGCAGCAAACTGACTGAAATTTCACTATGAAATAACGATCGTGTATCTTCACGTGTGGTTTGGTACGTTGTAGTCACAAAATCCGCAATCCTTCGGATATAGAGTTAATATTGTCGAAAGATGTAAACATCAAGGAGTTGGCAATATTTTCTATCCGGTGGCAAGAACTTCAGCGTGACATCTTTGTTTGGAAAACTTGCATCTAGAAAGGTACGATCTGTATGACACGCCCAGGAATCACACAACAATAGGCACCATCTAATGGCGCTAGCACACTATTTTGTTTATGATTGCCTGTTATTCTAATAAAGGTTTCGTGCACTTCCGAGAGTTAGAGGTTAGAGGTGTCCCTAATGTCAGTACAGAGACAAAACGTGAAACAATGTTCCGCATAGCGGGTGCAGTTTGACCTAAATGGTAGCAGTACATCTGGTGGTTCGTAGCACTGCTGAACCGAAGCACACACTTGATGAAAAAATTGTACCGTGAAACCTTAACTTTTCCCGGCGTAATGAATGTTTAAACAACTTACGTGTATGCTGCCGGGTGACGTCGTCGACAACCGCTCGGAGTCTGATTCTAATTTTATCTTGCGACGGTCTGTGATCAATCTCACGGATAAAACTTATGACGCCGGCCGCGGTGGCCGAGGGGACTGAGGCGCTCCAATCACGGTCTGCACGGCCACTACGGTCGGGGGTTCGAATCCCCCCTCGGGCATGGATATTTGTGCTGTCCTTAGTATTAGCTAGTTCGTAAGTAATTTGTAAGTTTAGGGACTGATGACCCCGTAGTTAAGTCCCATAAGCAAACATTTGAACATTTGAAAACTTATGACGATGCAGCTTTATCTGTGTTGGGGGAAGGTTTGAATTTCGCACCGACGCCTAAGCGTTTACCGGTCGTTGATTTCATAAGTTCTATTGAACAAGCTTTTTCTAGGATCCCGATATTGTCATCTTGCCTGCGGACAAGCGAATCGCCACAGTTTTGTTGAATAAGGACGATTACATTCAAAAGATACAATGTCTACTTTCTGATTCGGCATCTCGTAGAATCGGTGCTGACCCCACAAAGAGTGTTGAGAGAAAGACTAATAACCTCCTGAAGTAAAGTCCTTTCTCACAGGAGACCATCAAGAGTCTTAACTCTTACTGTGCTGTACCACCTAGATTGTATGGCCTTCCTAAGGTCCACAAAGAGAACATTCCTTTCAGGCCTGTAGTATCTAACACTGGTGCTCTGACATATCGTGTAGCAAAACATCTTGCTAGTTTGTCGAGTTCAATAGTGGATAGGTGTGAAAACCACAATAAGAACTCGGCGGATTTCTTACGTCGATTGAAGGATTGCGTTTAAATGATTCTGATATTTTAGTGAGTTTTGAAGTTGCGTCTTTCTTCACTCGCGTTCCTCTGTCAGATTCGTTGCAGCTAATTGAGGTTAAGTTTGCTGTCGTGTAAACAAATCTTTTTCGACATGTGCTGACTTCCACTTACTTTTCATTCAATCGTCATTACTACTAAAAAACTGATGGAGTTCCAATGGGAAGCCCGTTGTCATCTATTGTGGCCAATTTGTTCATGTAGCATTTCGAGGAACGTGCTTTAGAGTCAGCGACTCTGCATGCTTTTTTTTCAGTCATGTAAACGACACTATTATTGTTTGGCCTCATGGTAGTAAGAATTTAAACGGTTTTTTGGAGCACCTAAATTCAATCCACCCGAATATTCAGTTCACTATGGAGGTGGAAAAGAATCGCTGTCTTCCTTTACTTGATGTGTTGGTGAGACGGTAGGTTGATGGTACATTGGGACAATCTGTTTATAGGAAGCCTACTCACACTGATTTGTATCTGCGAGCTGATAGTTGTCACCATGCAGCTCAGCGTGAAGGAGTACTTCGTACCTTGGTTCACAAGGCACATGCCATTTCAGACCCTGAACGTTTTTCAGCTGAGTTGTATGATCTCGAGGTCACCTTTCGTCAGAATGATTATAGTGAGAGAGAGATAAAACGTGCGTTGCGCTATCACCCTACTGTACAACGGGTGAGTGACGATAGTAACGAAGTGGCACCTACATCTATGGCCATTTTGCCTTACGCAGAAAGCATTTCCAACAGGATTGGTCGTATTTTGCGCAAATATGTTGTGAAATGTGTTTTTCGAGCAACTTCTAAGATAAAGGCCCTGTTGGGGTCCGTAAAGGATGATCTTGGTTTGCATAACACAGGTGTATTCGTTGCAGTTGTGGCATGTCGTAGATCGGTCAGACAATCAGGACTGTGGAAGACCGGTGTATTGAACACAAACGGTACACGCGATTACAACAGCCAAACAAATCCGCTGTTGCAGAATACTGTCTTGCCACCGGTCATCGTATGGAATAAAAAAACACAAAGATTCTGGCCTGCACTTCCACCTATTGAATTTAAATTACACTACTGACCATTAAAATTGCTACATCAAGAATAAATGCAGATGATAAACATCAAGAATAAATGCAGATGATAAACGGGTATTCATTGGACAAATATTTTATACTAGAACTGACATGTGATTACATTTGCATGCACTTTCGGTGCATAGATTCTGAGAAATCAGTACCCAGAACAACCACCTATGGCCGTAATAACGGCCTTGATACGCCTGGGCATTGAGTCAAACAGAGCTTGGATGGCGTGTACAGATACAGATATCCATGCAGCTTCAACACGATTCCACAGTTCATCAACGGTAGTGACTGGTGTATTGTGACGAGCCATTTGTTCGGCCACCATTGACCAGACGTTTTCAAATGGTGAGAGATCTGGAGAACGTGCTGGCCAGAGCAGCAATCGAACATTTTCCGTATCCAGAAAGGCACGTACAGGTCCTGCAACATGCGGTCGTGCATAATCCTGCTTAAATGTAGGGTTTTTCAGGGGTCTAATGAAGGGTAGACCCACGGGTCGTAACACATCTGAAATGTAACGGCCACTGTTCAAAGTGCCGTTGATGCGAACAACATGTGACCGAGACGTGTAACCAATGGCACCCCATACCATCACACCGGGTGATACACCAGTATGGCGATGACGAATACACGTTTACAATGTGCGTTCACCGCGATGTCGACAACACTGATGCGACCATCATTATGCTGTAAACTGAACTGGAGTCATCCGAAAAAATTACGTTTTGCCATTCGTGCACCCAGGTTCGTCGTTGCGTACACCATCGCAGGCGCTCCTCTCTGTGATACAGCGTCAAGGGTAACCACAGCTATGGTCTCCGAGCATGATAGTCCATGCTGCTGCAAACGTCGTCGAACTATTCGTGCAGATGGTTGTTGTCTTGCAAACCAGGACTCTTGATTCAGGGATCGAGTCGTGGCTGCATGTCCGTTACAGCAATGCGGATAAGATTCCTATCATCTCGACTGCTAGTTGTACGAGGCCTTTGGGATCCAGCACGGCGTTCCGTATTGAGCCGACAGATTCCATATTCTGCTAACAGTCATTGGATCGCGACCATCGCGAGCAGCAGTGTCGCGAGACGATAAATTGCAACCGCGATAGGCTACAATCCGACCTTTATCAAAGTCGGAAACGTGATGGTACGCAATTCTCCTCCTTACACGAGGCATCACAATATCTTTTCACCAGGCAACACCGTTCAACTGCTGTTTGTGTATAAGAAATCGGTTGGAAACTTTCCTCATGGCAGCACGTTGTAGATGACACCACCGGCGCCATCCTTGTGTGAATGCTCTGAAAAGCTTATCATTTGCATATCACAGCATCTTCTTCCTGTCGGTTAAATGTCGCGTCTGTAGCATGTCATCTTCGTGGTGTAGCAATTTTAATGGACAGGAGTGTATTAATGATTGAAACGTCATAGTAATATTATGGCGAGTGTTCGGATGGATGCGTGGTGCAATGATTAGCGTCGCATATTGCTGTGTTGGGTAGCAGAAATAAATTATTTGTTTGCATTTGCTATTTTTAGAATGTTCTACGTCTTTCTTATGATTGATGTAAGGGCCAGAAAAATTCTTTCTGTGTATGAATAGCGGTGTACTCCCATCAGGAGGCTGTCTGTTCTGAGTGTACGCTGTTGTGTTCTATTAACGACCCAGCCGTCGAATTTTGACCCACTTGCAGTTCCAAACGTGACAATATTGTAATGGTCATTAAATTTTCTCAGCCGTCTTTGAAAGTACTATTTGTTCTGTATTACATAATTTTGTTACATTCTCAATAAAAATTTACGTTCTGTGCAAGGAGACCTAATGAGCAGTGAACGTTGCGTGGGGCTGGGGAATCTGAATTTTTTGGATTTTAGACGTTCACAATGCAACGTGAATTCGCACTTCATTTTAAACTTTGTAACTGCTTGAAGTTCAGCTACAGATATCTATATATAATCCAATTAAGGACAGTTTATAACTCACCGCAAAGACGTGGCGACGAGCTGCGACAGACACACACAAAAGACACACACACAGAACACTTTCAGCTATCGGCCATGGCCTTCTTCAGAAAATAGAATACTCACGCAATCGCAAAGGCACACAACACAGTCATACACTCATCACCTCCGGCTGTCCTTACTATATTATTAATTCCAACCTGGATTTTCTATTTTTATATAATCTAATTAATAATGATTATTTATTAATTCTATTTCTACTATTATATTAACATGTGGAAGCTAACATCCAAGTTCCACTGAAACAAAATAGTACAATATCAAGGGATTTTATTACAGATTCTCTTTAGGTGGCCCAACTATCGCAATCTTTCCCTAATTCAACTTTCCCTCAGGCCCTTCCTCCATCCCTGCGCTCTAACATTAGCCCGTCAGACCTGCCACTCAGCGGTTAAGTTCGTTTTCTTCTCCTGTCCAAGTCCTACAACTCACGTCCTTAGGTTTAGGCGGTAAACTCTATTGCCCTTTAAGCTCCAACGTTATTTGATAACGAACTGTCATATTAAATCCTGTTACAGTTTTCTTTTATTATTGTTTGTGAACCGCACAAATATTTGAAGAGAAAACCTGTTCTTATTTAAGACCTTAAGATGGCCACATATCGCAATAATTATTTTTAAATCTCTGGCTTCGCTTGTTTATCATGATTATCGCCAGGAACTGTCGAAATTGCGAAGTGTTATAAATCAAATCTTAAATTGACTTAACAATTGCGTAACCACGCAATCAGCTTACGGTATGATAAGTTATAATCATGATAGTTGACTGATCACTCTTGCAACGTCATTCATGAATTTGCTTATATGACCGTAATTATAAGGACTATGGTCAAGTATATCCAGAGATAACAATAGGAATATTTTAATTTAACTATTATCAACATATCCAAAACAAAAGCAGTGTCTGCCAAAAAGGAGGAACGAAGTTTGAAGAGGTAGATAGTTTCAAGTGCCTAGGATATATTTTCTCACAGGATGGCAACATAGTAAAAGAACTAGAATCCAGGTGTAGTAAAGCTGATGCAGAGAGTGCTCAGCTAAGATCTACTTTCTTCCGCAAGAAGAAAGTCATCGCCAAGACTAAGTTAGCAGGGCACAGCTCTATCTTTCGACCAACTTTGTTGTATGGGAGTGAAAGTTGGATGGTTACAAACTACCTTATGAATAAGGTTCAGGCTACGGATATGAAAGTAGCAGAACAGATGGCAACACTGGCAGGAGGGTGTTCATAATGAATGAAATTAAATAAAAACCGGAAATGAACACCATAGAGACTTAGATGAAGCAGGTAGAGCGAACAGGCTTAGATGGTAGGCCATGTTACACGCAGGGGAGAAGCAAGGTTACCTAAGACACTCATGAGCTCGGCAGCGGAGGGTAAGAGGAGTCGAGGTAGACCAAGGAGAGAGTACTTAGATTTGGTTAAGAATGCATTTCACTCCATTCCATGATGGTGGTGGTGGCGGCTGGTGCAGCAACAGTGTTGAATATTAAAAAATGCTCAGTCTCTGTTGCAGTATTTTATTTTCCAATTACGCGTTTCGCGCTGTTAGCGCATCGTCAGATTGGGCGGAGATGGAGCCACAGAACTATCTATTGCTGTCTAGGAGGTATCTTAACAATTTGTGTTATTGGGCGCCATAGCAGCAGAGGAGTCGCTGTCGCGGCAGGTCCACGTTTACACGTTGCTCCATACAGGTACACGTTGTAAACGTGGACCTGCCGCGACAGCGACTCCTCTGCTGCTATGGCGCCCAATAACACAAATTGTTAAGATACCTCCTAGACAGCAATAGATAGTTCTGTGGCTCCATCTCCGCCCAATCTGACGATGCGCTAACAGCGCGAAACGCGTAATTGGAAAATAAAATACTGCAACAGAGACTGAGCATTTTTTAATGGTTAAGAATGATTTTGAAGGCTTAACATCAGACGAGGCATCAGTGTTAGCATTGAATAGGGGATAAAGCAGAAATTTTATTAGGCGTACTATGCTCCATACTGAAGGCTGAAAGCTATAACCAGTCTCTAATGATGATGATAATGATGATGATGATAATGATGTTATTATTTTTAAGTATAGTACCTGTTAGGATCTCCACATCTAAACATAGTACCCAGTTGTGAATGCTTCTTTATTACTTAGCACAAGAGAATTGTTAAATCATTCCATTCTTAGTTTCTAGTTGTTGAATAAGAATTTGATTTTACATCTCTCTAGTGCTACTACTTATGAGCGTTGTCACAAACATTTTTGGTGAAAATACCTGGTAAACACCTATCTTAACGCTGGTACCAGTAAATGTCTTTTACAGACGGAAAGTGACTGCCATGTCATGCCAACGGAAAGTGCCACATGTCTCACCTGTACTTCCGGATCGGACCGTCTATTGTCCATAATAATTTGGAACACCTCTGTTCTGCTATCACCAACATGGTGATCGGTTGTTCGCAGAAATATCTTGGACTTTCGACGATAGGATCCGGCAATACACCCGAAAAACTTGGAAGCCTCAGTTATGCTGAGAAAACATCAGATTGCACTTATTAAAAGTTGTTTATAATATCGAATCCAATACACTCTCTCCAATTCTCAACGCCAGAAGGACTTTGAAAGTTATTTCACAATTTATATAAAACGGCAATAGCAGTTATAAGAGTCAAAGGGTTTGAAAGGAAAGCAGTGGCCTAGAAGAAAGTGAGATACGTTTGTATCTTATCCCCGATGGTATTCAGTCTGCACATTGAGAAAGCAATAAAGGAAAACGAAAATAAATCAGAGAAGGCATTAAAGTAAAAGGGCAAGGAAAAACTTTGGGTTTTCCGATGACATTGTAACTCTGGCAGTACAGCAAGACACGTAAAAGAGCAGTTGATCAGAAGAGCGTGTCTTGAATGAAAGATGTAAGACGGTTATTAATAAACGGGGAAAATAAAGAAATAAAGTCGAATTAAATCAGATGATAGTCACGCAATGTGATTATGACATGAGGCACTAAAAGTAGTATATTAGTTTCGCTGGTTGGCCAATAACATGAGGGCTGAATTACAGACATTGTGAAATGTAGACTGACAGTGGATAAAGAAGTGTTTCATCAGAAGACAAATTTGTTACCAATTATTAATTTATAGAGGTAGTAAGTCTGTTCTTAAGGAATTTGTCTGGAGTGTAGCACTGTATGGATGAGAAACGTGGACGATAAAGAGGATAGAAGAGGATAGAAGATTTCGAAATTTGGTGCTATAGATGAACACTGAATATTACACGGATAGTGCGTGTAATTTAACTAATGAAGCGTTACTGAACAGACCACAGGACAGAAGAAATTTGTGTAACACTTATATAATGGGTTGGTTATTACGACACATTCTGACCCATCAAGGAGTCTAAAATTTAGTAATGAAGTGAAACGGGTTAGGGAGGCGAATGTTGTAGCGAGAAACCAAGAAATGAATTCATTAAGCAGTTTCATATGAATGTGAGTAACAGTAGTAATTCGGGGTTGAAGAACAGAGTAGCATGAAGAGCTGTTTCAAGCCAGACTGAAATCCACAATAACCACATTAGAAAGAATTATGTCAAAGGCGTAGTATCCAGCACACGGCCATTACTTCACTGTATACTACGACGTCGAGATATACTAGGGTTGGTACTTAAATAGTGGTAACACTGCTTTGGAGACACTATGCAATGCAATCTACTATTGACGCTGATAGCACTCGCTGTTGACATACCTACATTACCTCCGAGCAAATGGCCTGTCCCACGTCACCGGCGTGTGCACATCCAGGGGAACACAATCACTTGTGAGCGAGCGGTCTAATGTAACGGTGGCGCTATGTTTCCGAAACAGGAACAACGGAGTTGGATCAAGGCTGAATGTGCCAGAGGTCGTACAGCACGACAGTGTCATCAAAGTCTTCAAGAGGCGTGTGTGGTATTGGCATTGCCGCACGGAACAGATGTACGTTGGGTAAAAGCCTGAAACGAAGGTCGGCTAACAGTGGCAGACATGTATCGGGCAGGTCTCCTAGCCTCTGAAGAAGAAGTACATACTGTTGGCGCGTTAGTGGACAGCGTTCGACGCCATATGATTCGTGAAGGCGCCCAATAATACGACTGTGCTTCGCATCCTAGAGGAACGTCTGGGCATGCGAAAAATAGCATCAGGATGAGTTCTGAATGAATGACGGAAATCAGAAATGGATGCATCACGAAGCTGCTCAGACGCACTTGGAGCGCTATGAGACACTGAATGAGACATGGACCACATCGTACGAGTCAAAACTGAAACGCCAATACAACGAATGGCGTCATTATAAGTTGCCGTTAAAGTCGAAGATGCGTCGGAGCCACAGCATGGTGAAAGTTATGATATTTGTCGTGTACCACTGTGATGGTGTTATCCTAACGCATTACGTTCCTCCACGGCACACCGTCAATACACAGTATTAATTTTCGTGTTTGGAGCATTACCTGCGACCAGCTTTGCGAAAGGAGCGGCAATACTTTCTCCGCAACCCACCCATCATTTTGCACGACATTGCACGGGCGCATACAACTCAAGCTGTGGCTGCTCTGTTCGATCTATGGGACTGGGAAGTACTGCACTATACCTCATACTCCCCGGTTATTAGTCCTTGTGACTTTGATTCCGAAGATGACGGAACCACTTCGTGTCATTCACTTCAGAACTGTTCCAGAGATTCGACACCGTCAACAGAATAGGCTCTGCTAACGGTAAACTACGCCTTCCATATCGCTGGCAATGGGTTCTACACGACGCAGGTAACTAATTTGAAGGACAGTAACAGGTGCAGACATGTAATACTTTTGTATCGGTTGTGAATAAATAGTTGCCACTATTTAAGTTCCAACCCTTATAACAAGTCAAGCAATAATATTGTGCCAAATACAGTTAATTTGTATCGCACATATGTGGTCTGCCAAAATAAAACTGGTCGAGCTTTGAAAATAAGAAACAAAACAAAATCTTTTACGAGATTAAATGGTTTGTAGTCTCGTGTTTCGTAATCAGATAGTTGCTCGCTGCTCAAACCTTATTTCGTAATCAGATAGTTGCTCGCTGCTCAAACCTTAACCACACTGCTGACCATCCAAAATTAAAAGTCAAGAAGGCCCGTAAATATCAGAGACGAATTTATTTTGGATATAACATATTGTATATAGTTCACTTGATTGAAAATGCAGCCCCACGTGTAGTGAGGAAAATGATGAAAACAGTACTGAGTGTTGCCACCAGTGGTAGCTATAACCGCTGTTCAACGCCTCTACAATGAATGAAAAGAGGCAATGGAAGTGTTTTTGAGGTGCAGTAGTCCATGCTGATTCCACATGTTCCCAAAGGTAACCTGGCATATCAGCGAGTGTTGTACCCTCACCATTAGTTTCGCTGTTATCGACATTTCCGATACGTGAAAGATAAGAAGGCAGCAAAGCAAACGTACGGTGGTTGCTTGGTTGTTCGTTTGTTTGGGACAGGGGGACCAAACCGACAAGATCATCAGTCTCCCGGTGGTTGGTTGGTTGTTGTTGGTTGCTTTTAGGGGACTAAATAGCTAGGTCATCAGTCCCTCTCCCGATGGGAAGGGGGAAAGAGTGAGGATAGGAAAGGAGGGGAAGGGAAAGGAAATGCAATCTTGGGAGGAAAGAAGGAAGAAATACTGCACTAGCTCGGGGCCCCGTGCTCGCCACGCACGTAATCACGAAAGAATCGTGGACCGAAGGTGGAGGAAACCGTCTTGAACATTGTGTACTTGGTGATACCACGCATTATCCTGTTGCAGTGTAGCTGTGGGGAGCTCCAAAGGTGTGATAAGGGGCCCCAACACTTCACAGATGGAAAGCTGGCTGGTGAGAGTACCGGCGATGCGTACCAGAGGAGTGTGGGCATGGAATCTAATACCACAGCAAACCATAATACCGAATGCGGAAGCAGCAGCATCGCGCCATTGCCGGCCAGAAACGACTGTGGTTTTGACTATGGCGTTGACCTGTCAAAAAGGACAAAGTACGTTGTAATTGACGGAAAGTAGTCGCATACAACAGAAGTAAAGTCGTATGGCATGAATGCGTGGGAGACCCCAAAGTGTAGGTCCAGCCGCCTAATTGGATAACTGGAAAAGTTTTCCCTGTCCTTCACTCCCGCAGGCAACTTTCTTTCACAAAGTGTGAGACCTGTGAGCTGTAGTGTCTATGTTAAGTTAGGTGAGTGCAATGGGTGCGTGTGTAGTGTAGTGTCGTGGTCGTGTTGGAGATGGTGAGAAGGGAGAGGGTGAAACGCGGTGCCGGCACGTAGCCTACTCACCTCCAAAAGCACCAAGGGGGCCGCCGATTTTAACGCCCCCATCCGATGGACGGATCACCATCAACAGTGTACCATGCCCTCAGTCCATGAGGCACTGGGGAGAGTTTTGGAATTGAATCCAGGACACTGGTGTAAAGACTGGTGGTCAGGGACTTTGCACCACCACCACTCCTATCCCCTCTGCCGTAAAGCAAAGGGAAAACTGTCAACAGTGCGTGACATACCCGGACGGTTACTCATCCAAGTACTGAACACGCCCGACGATGCGTAACTTCGGTGATATGGCGGCAACCGATGTATCTACCGCGGCCCTGGCGTGAAATCTGACGTTTCTCAGGCATGTGTTGTAGGAACCATGCAGTTTCTTGATAAACGATTTAGGACAGAATATGAGCAGCCGTCTTGGACTGTTCCGGGATGATGCTGCCGTTTATCGTTTAGTAACGTCACCAGAACATCACAAGCAACTGCAAAATATTTTAAATGAGATACACGCAAGGTGAAAAATTTGGCAGTTGACCATTAATAATGATAAGTGTGAAGTAATCCGCTTGAGCACTAAAAGAAATCCGTTAAACTGCATTTACATATATAAATCTGTCAAAACTACAGGCCGTAAATTCAACTAAATATGTACGAATAACATTTATGAATAACTTAGAATGGAAGGAATATGTAGAAAACACAATAGGAAAAGCGAAACGTTTCATTGGCAGAACACTTCGAAGCTGCAACATTTCTACTAAAAAAAATGCATACACTACACTTGTCCGTCCTATTTTGGAGTACTGTTGGACAAAGCGGGATCCACACAAGGTGGCAGTGATGGAGGATATAAAGTTAAGAGAAGGGCAGCTCGTTTTGCACTGTTGCAATATAGAGGAGAGAATGTCTCAGGAATAATGCGCGAGTTGGGGTGGAAATCGTTATAAGTAAGGCGTTATTCATTGCGGCGAGATCTCTTCGCGAAATTTCTTTCACCAACTTTCTCCTCCGACTACAAATATATTTTGCTAGCACCAGCCTACATAGGGAGACTTCGGTGTTCTTTTTTCCCGTGCGCTGCTGGAGAATGGAACAGTAGAGAAATATCATAAAAGCGGTTCGATGAATCCTCTGCTATGCACTTAAATGTCAAGTGCAGATTATTTATATAGATGTAGATGTGATAAACGCAAGAGGGTGCATTGCGAACAGTACACTCTACTGCAAACTGTATGATGTATGCAGAACCACTGCCGTTTTGCAGCAGACAGAATTGTTCTGATACGGTTCGTGATGTGGCACAGTATCTCATCATTGCCATGCACACGATGTGCGTACGAGGGGGGTTAAAATTGAAAGGTACAAACGTCATAAAAAAAATCCAAACAGGCTGCAATTTGAATATGCCGCTTTATTATGACGTAGTGTGACATCTATAGCTACGAAGCATGCATCGTCACCTGCCCCTAAGAAACTAAAGGCTGCGCCCTCAGCAGGCAAGGTGATGCCCACCGTCTTTTACGGTGTCCGAGGTCCGACATCGAATTCCTCGAGCACGGAAAAAGCACTAACAGTGACGTGTACTGTAGGACACTCCGTAGCCTACGCAAGTCGGTCCAAGAGCAAACGGCCTGGGCTGCTCACGGAGGCAGTGATTTTGCTCCATGATAAAGCTCATCCGCACGTCTACAGGGCCGCACAAAGTGTACTGGCCAAGCTCAAGTGGGAGCAGTTTGAGCATCCGCACTACAGTCCGAACATGTCGCACTGTGACTTCCATCTGTCCGGTCCGCTAAAAAAATATGTCAGAGACAAGCGCTTCAACTCGGTCTACGAACTGGAGGACACAGTACAGAACTAGCTCTTGTCACAGCCACAGGAATTCTGTGAGCAGGGAATCCTTCGGATCGTTAAACAGTGGGATAGTTGTGCTTGTGCTCAGGCCTCTGAAGATTACTTCTGAATAAATACTTCCATTTGAGCACCCCTCATTATTACCAAATGTAGTAGTGCAACGAAGTATGTGAAATAGTTCGTGTCGGTACGTCGTTCCCTCCTGCATTCAGCGATTACACATATGCATCACAGTTGCTTGGTTTCTTCTGACACAATCACATATCTCTATGAATGATAATACCCAATCCCTGCAACTGTTTGTCCTCGGTCGAACTCCGAAATTTCCTCGGATGACTCTCGCTGTAATGTTCGAGACATGCGGAAGCTGCTTACGCAAAACATATGCACGAAAGAACAAATCAAGTACGTCCACACGGCCGTCTGTACCTTCTTCTATACAACGCTTGCAGATGGCCCTAACGCCATCCTTGGTGTGATCCTGCGCTGAAACGCTGTTATGTGCAACTCTAGTCCCTATAAAGGTGTTCTGGTACTTTCACTTGATTACAATGCTTCCTTCACGATGTTGCACTTTTGGTGACCAGCAGTGTCGTTGATAACTGAACTCCTGTTTTTCAGCCAATCATGTACATTGTAGGAGGTACTTCCCATGTATGTCTTTTTATGAGCAATGCCACATCAAGGTCAGTGACGTTACACATCCAAGTGGATTCCCACGGCAAGGAAGGTCAAAAAAGGAAAAAAGCAGCATTTGCACTTAGTGGTTCAAAATACGCAGTAGCAGTAAGTTTTGCTTACGAATCAAAACGGTAAACATTAAATTCAGTTTTGAAGCACTAGTTATGACTTGCAGTTGCCTTCAATCACGAGAGAGCTGAAATTCTCGTACGGCAAGCAAAACAAATATAGCTAAAGAAAGTGCTTTTGAAGAGAATATATGGAGGCGATTTTCATACTCTGTACACATAACTTTAAGACCACATTTTACAAGAGGATTCTAATGGCGAAAACAAGCTTTTTGAATTAACTGTGACAAGTCTGAGGATCAATAAAACTACACAAATATGCGCCGAGCAATGTCTCCACAAGTAAAACCGTTGGTGTGTTTGAGCTGAGTGTGATGTTTCAGCTTTACCAATTCCTTTACGGTTTTCTTTTCCGTATTTTTACGTATTTTATAGAATAGAATATTCATTCTGATACAGCAGACCTTCAAAAACTGATTTATAAAGATTGGCGTTTAGTGAAATGTAAGTTTAAAGCCCAAACTAGGTTTGATTTTGTAATTAGCTATTTATATTGTTCAGAAAACTGTAAATACTAATGAAACACAACAGTAAGTAGTAATGATATGTAAGCCTGTATCTGCTACAGTTTGTCCTGAATAAACACGTTTCTACTAAACTAGTTCAGTCTGCTATATTTTTGCTGTTCACATCATGAAGTTCCACATGCTGGTGAACAGGCTCATTTCCTAATACAAGTATAACCCAGTGCTCAGTAAGAACAATGCTGTGAATCAAAGGCAACCATGTGAGCACCCGTAATACAAACAAATCCGTAACAACATTTCGCCGGCCGCGGTGGCCGAGGGGACTGAGGCGCTCCAGTCACGGTCTGCACGGCCACTACGGTCGGGGGTTCGAATTTCCCCTCGGGCATGGATATTTGTGCCGTCCTTAGGATTAGCTAGTTCATAAGTAGTTTGTAAGTTTAGGGACTGATCACCCGTAGTTAAGTCCCATAAGCTATACAAACATTTGAACATTTGAACAACCTTTCGTAAGCAACTGATCCACCACGTGACCTCCACCGTCAACGTCAAACTATTCTTTCGAAGCATACTGACCGGCAAGCAAATTGGCGCCTACTGTTAATGTAGTGATAATGTTTCGACATTATGTGACCCGACTTGAAGTTGACATGACGTTGCCTATCGTGTGAATCGGACATCAGTCTAGGGATTGTCTGTCCATGAAATTCTCACAACAATTTTCCAGGAATGCTGGAGTGTTCACGTTGCTTGCATATTTTTCTTTTAAAACAACAGCACAAAGCCCCTGCCTATCGGTCCCCTTGTTTACGTCGCATCGACCGTGAGCTTTTCACGCTGGTGGCGAGATTACCTTCTGCGCTGTCGCGGTTTCCTCGCCACCTGCTACGGCATCTGAGTTCCCAGGACTCATTAAGCTGCGGCACAATACCAGCAGTAGCGTAATCAAGCCCTCCAGCTCAACTTATCTCCCTTCGGAGTTCCAGAGATACCAATCATTACGTCTCCCATAGAATCAAATGAGATATTACGTTTTTCATTTTGATACTTCGTTCCATGACGTAGCTGATTATTCTGTACGCAAAGCTCTGTGTTCAATGTAACATCGAATCCTTAGGATATCCTTGTCTTTACCTTTCTCGAATTAATTTTTATCTTTATTTAATTTCCTTATATCTTTTTTTCCGTAATTCTGATTATCGACGAAAATACCCAAAAGTGGCTCCCCAATCTGTTTCTTCTCAGACAAAATGGTATTTTAAAAACATGTAATAATTATAACGTTATCCATCGCTTACGTTTTATTTGCGAGAATTATGTTTTTATGAAAAAATATAGTTTCAGAAACCCAGCATTTAGCTAGCTTCAAGAAAAGGCGCCAGAAGTGGACCCCATGTAAAAATAATCAAAATAACACGAAATATAATTAGAAAAGTGTATTTAGAGAGGAAAAAAGTTATCTAGTTACAAAGTATGAATGTAATACAATAATTACAGTTTTTACTTTCACAAATAAATTATTTAGTGACGAAACTCGTCCTAACGGAATCCACATGGACCCACAGAGAAGATATGACACATATGATATAGAGCTACCCTGCTGAATCTTCTAAAAACCTCCTTTCGTGGAACATACACGTAGCATCATCAACTTTCGATGAGGAAACTTCGGAAGAAGCTCCGAATCAGTTGTTTCAGAAGATACAATGCTTTCATTTCCTCTGCTTTAGTCACTGATACTTTACGCAAACCTAGACTTTTTTTCGCGAGTTCTTTTCCTGTTCTAGATGGTGCTATTGCTGAGTCACTTTCCTAAATTACTATTGGTTTTGAGTATTTGCAGTTCAACTTTCTTGGCATCTTCTGCTTTCTTAGTTTCCATCAGTTGAGCATTAAAAGGTGTAGATGTTAAATGATTCTTCCGTCGCTTCCTGGTAGAATAAATTCATTATGAAAATTAACATACACAATTATGTGTTTGTTCTACAGGTTTCTTTATTTTGTTAATCGATTTTCGGCTTTTAGGCCATCATCAGATATTTGCTGAAGTTCGGTCAAAGAACTTGCGTTGGCAATAAACCAGAAGAGATGTTACACACAGAAAAGTAAATTAATATCTTTGATGCAGCAGTTACAGCCTAAATAAATATTTGAATGAAATCTGTAAGTTAATAGTACTGCGAAAAGGAAACATAAATACTATACATACAGAAACAGTGCAAACATAAATTCTTACAACATGATTACAGCGATTAAAAATAAAATTAAACAAGAATCTAATATTTTAAGGGTTTTTCAAAACACAAGGTAACACAGATATTCGAAATATTAGAAACCTGACACACTGTTATAACTAAATAAACAAATAGAAAGTAATGTAGGGGTGGGATAGGAGGGTATAGGTGGGGTGCATTGGAGAATTGTGAAGCTTAACAAATCGGAGGTATGCACTCGAACTGAAAAACAGTAAAAATAAATTAAATTATATTTTTCACAATTAAAAAAGAACTACTCTAAGGACAGAGTATAGAATAATTTGGAAAATTAGTACTAACAAAGAATGTACCACATCAGCTTTGTATCTTTCTGCATGTAACATCTCTTCTGGTCTATTGATAACACAAGTTGTTTGACTAAACGTCAGTAAATGTCTGAAGATGGCCTAGTAGGCCGAAAATCGATTAACATAATAAAGAAACCTGTAGAACAAACACAAAATTGTGTATTTTAATTTTAATAGGTGTAGATGTGATTGTTGGAGGCCTTCCGCCCATCATTCGAGATCGTGTTTTTGCCTTTTGGAATGAGAGAGATAAATAGGCTTATCTTAGAAGGGATGACAGAGGGGCACCCAGAGCAGTCGAAGACGTTCTTGGCTGATTTGGATAAAACTCTGAAATTACTTGTGGTTCGCCGGCACCACAGTTTTGTATATGTTTGTAGAGATACGATTTTATGTTTGTTTGTTTGCCTCTTCAATGTGTTCGGCATCTGAGAACAAGTTGTTGTTCAGGAGGTATACCTGTATGCTTGTTACCTTAAATTCATTAATTTCTCTCTGGGCTGTTTGGCATCTTATGCTAAATTTGCCAAATGGGTCCGTTACATCGAAAGCAGTGATAGTAGGTGCATTTTGTGTTAACCACTTCGTCATGTACTAAATGTTTAGATATTCCATGAAACTTTTATCCAAAGATTGTACTTCGTGTGTGTGAGAGAACTGAGGTGGCAGCGAAGCAATAGTAATGTGATTTGCTTGTGTGAAGTCGATCTGTCCAATAATGTGTTTGATACTACAGTGACAATCGAAGAGTAACAGAAGAAGCTTTTCCTCTATAGGATTGGTAAACTCGATGAAATGACTCAACCACTGTGTTGATCTGCATCCACCCAGAAGGGTGACTTGAAATGATTGCTACCGTTGGTGCCCCTTCTTTCAACTGCTCGTTCATATTTTTCTTCCGAAAAACTATTAAGGGAGCTCGTTTCCGCCGGTTGTCTTAGATGTCGGTAGCCGAGTGGAGAGAGACCGACACAGGGGAATAGGATGCACGCCTGTGCAGGTACGGAGGTGACCAGCCAGTAGGACAGCAGAAACTAGAAACACTAGGCCAAATTGGAACAAGTTGTGTATTTCGTAGAAATAAGATAATACTTATCTTTTACAAAGTTCAAGACTGCAGAATGATGATACGTAGTTGAACTAGAGAGAGAGGCCTGGCTACTGATGAGTCCTAGTGCCTATCCGATAGCCAAGTCTTAACTGGTGCCTATCTGATTCGCAAGTCCTAACTGGTGCCTATGTGATTCCCAAGTGGCCGATCGAGTTCAGTGGTGGCCACGAGCGGAGTTGCAGCAGAGGGCGCTCGTGGCTGACGTCGTAAGAAAGCCGCGCCGTGCGTGCATGGCGGCGCGCGGCGAAATTACGTGGCGCGCACTTTAGACTTGTGCGACACCACACTAGCATGCAGACAAGTGACACTCGTTAAAAGCTCCCCAACTTCTCTTGATATCAAATCAGATACTGTTTTATATCCTTAAGGCAAATTACGTTTGCTACTTTAGTGTGTACGACAGTAACGCCGCTGCCAACTCCATTGTAAACTCTATCGAACCTACCAGGTTTAAATACTAATCATCCCTTCAGGATAAGCTAACGTAAATGTTCTGTGAAAATGAACTTCATATGTCCAGGGTTTGGAAGTCATTCGTTTTCCTTTCCAACGTGAGTATATTTATAGCTTTCTCAGGAGCAGCATTTTCTTCTGAATGAAGTACAATATAATTTTTCTTATCCTGAACTTCCTGACCGTTTGCTGTACACTTTGCTCTTCCGAACGTTTCCTCCAACAACACTCAACAATTTCATCTCCTCGTGTGACCAATGCTACCTCAATGGCAGCAAAACCAGGCAATAATTATGGTCAGTTCACCTGATTAGTCCACTATCGTCCCTTCACCAAGTCTGACACACAAAAATACGTTGGACTTACTCTCGATCTAAAAATAATTTGGAAACTACAGCTATCAACCATTAAAATAAATGCCAAATGTCGACTACACCTACTACAACTACTATCAGGTCAAACATGGGAACTCAACCCCCACTAATGACCTCCATAAGTACAACACTCCTATGTGTTCTACCCTCACGTATTTCAATGTCGCTTGGACTTCTGCTTCTCCAACATTCAGCGTCTACCTCGAAATTGTAGATCGCTATGCCCCCCGTCTTGCCTTCAGTATCCGCCTTTCCATTCCCAATCGTTTCCTTAACGAATTAATGAATTCCCTACATCTCCTCAACCATCTAGAACACCTACGCCTATGTCTCTCGTAAACTTGATTCGCAACATTCCCTCGTCTCCCAAATTTTGAAATATACTAGACCGTTGCTGCGCCTGTAAAAATAGTCCCTCCATCTCCACGTCCCCTATATACTTTCAACCACCTTCTCCTCGTGTCTGTGAACTCATTCCCTTTCCAGCCATATACTGTTCCCCCAAAATAATGTTTAAAGGTTTGTTAAGCTTATGGGACTTAACTGCGGGGTCATCAGTCGCTAAACTTACAAACTACTTGTGAACTAACTTAAACTAAAGAGAATAAAAAAATCCATGCCCTAGGGAGGATTCGAACCGCCGACGGGGAACGGCCTCGCACATTGAAGCATAGCTCCGTTCCCCGATGAAGGCTCTGCCTCACCCCATGTTGTGACTGAAGAACACCGAAGTTCACCCAGAAAAGTTATTAACACAAGGTAATCTTAAAAATTCAGGTAAAAAGTAGGCCTCATCACGCAGTAACATTTTGACGAGACTACGCACAGAAACATACGATAAATCAAGTTCCTATTGGCGTTAACAGAACAAAAATTTGAAAATAGTGATACGAAGCACTGCTGTCTTGCAGTGCTCTCTGTTTACTTCTAGCTGCATCTGGAAGAAATAGTGCACGTTAGATATGTTGTTGTTGAGGTTGTCACTGCCGCGCGGGCGTATCCGATCGGTCTGGAGCGCCACGTTGCAGATCGCACAGCCTCCCGCGTTTGAGGTTCGTATGCTCCCCCGGGCATGGATATTTCTGTTGTCTTTAGTGTAAGTTACTTCATAAGTAAGTTTAGGGACTGATGACCCCGTAGTTAAGTCCCATAAGCTTTACAAACATTTGGTCATTTGATGAGGTACGCCTTGAATGTAGGCTGCCTTGAACACATAGAGGGTATGTGGTTTGCCGCCCTATAGGTGACATGCAAGCTGGCATTAGAAACATCCCTCCCTATTTCCCTGCGTGTCTCCTGCCACTAAAACGGCTCGCACGAACTCCGCGACTTCCAACTGTTTGACACATGCATTGCGCAGGTTGGTCAAAACGGTCCTGACCGCCAGTACACCAACTCTGCAACTGACGTGCAGACTCGTAATCAGTAACCCATATGGAACGGGTGTAGCAATGTTATTACATTTTCCTACGAAATGTACAAAACGGTAAATTAAGTATGAATGTACGAAATCTTAAATTTGGGAACTGAATGTAAGGTGATGGAATAAAGTATATAATCACAAGGTTCAGTTACTAATACTTTTATTTACAAAGTATTTTTAAGCTAAAGGAAACGTGTAAATTTTGTCTGAAACGCACTTTAAAAAATGGAAACACCCAATTTTACCATTTTGCAATTGCAGAATATTTCTAGATAAATATTTGTCCGTCTTTCATATCTTTGTCTGGTTTTGGTAATGAACCACACCTAACACTATTTTGTCGAATGTAAGACTGTTCTTTTCTCAAGGTATTCACAAAGAAATAAATGTTGGGTTAAGTGGCTTAAAAATAATGTTCCGAGAATGAAAGCTCTCGAATGCGTTTTTAGTTCTCCAAAGAGTGGCGGACTCGTCTGCATTTTCCTCATATACATAATTGTCCGGCAGGTCGTTTGCGAACTGTATGATTGGTGGATCCTCTGCATTTCCGGTTATTGGATCACATAACGCATTTACAACTTCTTCGTGTTCAAATAATTAAAAGAGAAACAGGGGTTGACACCACTTTGCTTTTTTTTTCAGTTATTATCCTCTTAACTGATCCAAGTCTTAATGCCTGAATTTTCCGCCACCTATATAAACAAAAAATATATCAACAACAAGCATTGTTGCCTCTTGAGTCATAAGGTAGGTTTTGATTATTCCCGATTTTTTTTAAATTTATAAAATTTTATTTTCTACCTCAATTTTATGTGGGTGCTCAACACCCCCCAAAAATTCTTGGGGGTGCGCGAGCCCCGGATCATCTACGGAGTCGGCGCCCCTGGGTCAGGGTCAGTAGTGCTGCTTTCACGGTCACCGTGTCCGGCGTTTAAAAGCGCTGCAGTGGCGTGGCGTAGCGCGGCGCGGCGCGCTGTGCAGCCCTGGCACAGCTACAGGTGGTTGAATTAGGGCGGTTTACCGGCCCCGGGGGCGCAAGCCGCCGCCCGGCCCGCAGAGGCCGCGCCGCGCGAGCGCAGCCGAGCCAAGCCAGCCGCGCCGACCGCACCGCCGCCGCCGCCGCCGCCGCCGCCTCCGCACCGCAGGCGCCGCCGCCGATAAAGATGAGCCGCCCCCGCTGCCGCCGCCCCCGCCACCCCCGCCCCCGCCTCCTGAGCCCATTACGCGCCTGCGGCCGGCGCCGCGTCGCCACCTGTGGACTGCCGATTGCCGCCTCTACAGCACAGCACGCCGCTCCCCGCCAGGCGACCGAGGCGCCGCAAATTACACACCCCTGGCTGCAAGTCCGCCGCCGTCCTACCCCCTACAGTATTCTACAAACAGTAATTTATTCCCGGCCACGGTGGCCGAGGAGACTGAGGCGCTTCAGTCACGGTCTCCACGGCCACTACTGTCGGGGGTTCGAATCCCCCCTCGGGCATGGATATTTGTGCCGTCTTTAGTTGTAGCTAGTTCATAAGTAGTTTGTAAGTTTAGGGACTGATGACTCCGTAGTTAAGTCCCATAAGCTCTACAAACATTTGAACATTTGAGTAATTTATTGTCCAGAATGAACCTTCACTCTGCAGCGGAGTGTGCGCTGAAATGAAACTTCCTGGCAAATTAAAATTTTGTGCCGGAACCGGGACCTTTGCCTTTCGTGGGCAAGTGCACTACCGACTGTGCTATCCCGACACGACTCACGATGCCGCCTCACAACTTTACTTCCGCCAGTACCTCTCCTCCTACTTTCCAAACTTCACAGAAGTTCTCCTGCGAAACTTGCAAGACTAGCTCTCCGGGAAGAAAGGATATGGTGGAGACATGGCTTAGCCACAGCCTAAGGGATGTTTCCAGAATGAAACTTTCACTCTGCAACGGAGAGTTGCTGATATGAAACTTCCTGGCAGATTAAAATTGTGTGCCGGAACCGGGACTCCCTTAGACTGTGGCTAAGCCATGTCTCCACCATATCCTTTCTTCCAGGAGTGCTAGTCTTGCATGGTTCGCAGGAGAGTTTCTGTGATGTTTGGAAAGTAGGGGGCGATGTACTGGCGGAGGTAAAGTTGTGAGGCGGCATCGTGAGTCGTGTCGGGATAGCACAGTCGGTAGTGCGTTCGCCCGCGAAAGGCAAAGGTCCCAGGTTCGCGTCCCGGTTCCGGAACACAATTTTAATCTGCCAGGAAGTTTCAGTAATTTATTGTGATTCCCAGCAGTTGTCACCATCCAAGGACGTAGCCAAATGGGGGGGGGGGGGGGGATCAGGGGCTCCGCCACCCCCCAATCACCTAAACGATAAAATACTACTCAAACTTATGCTAAGGACTGTGTGTGCGTTCATGGAAATGAGGTACCAAACAACGAGGTCATCAGTCCTTTTAACTCCGAATTGTACATGCCACAGACACCAACGAAAAATGGGGGAAAGCTAAAAGAACATTCCACTAGGAAAAAAAGAAGGAATTAAAATCATCTCACCGACAAGACTAGAATCAACTTAGTGTAGCGAAAGCTACAGTGTCCGCACCCACAGCTCCGGAAGCGACCACAACCTTCTAAACCACAAGTTACTAACGGTACAGTGATCAGCAGATCACAACTTCAAAATGGTCAAATGTTTGTAAATCTATCGGACCAAACTGCGTGGCCATTAGTCCGTAGCTTACAAACTACCTAAACCTAGGTAAACTAACCTAAGAACAACACACACACACACCTTTGCCCCAGGGCTCCAGGGAGGACTCGAACCTCAACGGCGAGCAACCGTGCGCTCCGCAGAGAGACGCTTTAGACCGCTCGGCTACTCCACCGCGGCGATCACAGCTTCAGAGTAGGGAAAAAATAAACGTTAAAAAGTAAAAGAGATATTGGGGTACTGGAGAGGGGGGGGGAAGACTCTAAACCCCGCAAACAGCAAAGAGTCACAAACCCACTCACCCGGACCAAGCGAGTCCTAGAGCTGAGAATAAACCTACCTTCACGGAGGAAGGCATGGACACGATCAATCATCCGTAGGCCATAGTCGCCACGAAGTGTCAAATGAAGAGGACATTCAACCAGAATTTGAAACACGGATTGTACGGCTCCACAATCACAATGCGGTGGATTGTCATTGCGTAAAAGAAATCCATGGGTAAGCCTGCAACGTCCAATACGGAGGCGACAGAGGACAGTCGATTCTCTCCGGGAAGGGCGTAAAGATGAACTCCAAGCTGCAATCGTATCTTTGACGGTGCAGAGTTTATTGGAAGGGGCAGTAGCTTTCCAGCTGCTATCCCATGAGGAGTGAAGCAAAGATCTGATTTGCTCCCGCAGATCCGCACCCGGAATTAGAAAGGGAGGTGGGCAGCGATTAATTGCCGATCGAGCCAACCGGCCAGCCTCTTCATTCCCTGTAATACCAACATGGCTTGGCACCCAGATAAAGGTAACGGAGCACGCAGCACGATGGAGGTCACCAAGGAGATCGTGGATGGAAATAACCAAAGGATGGGAGGGGAAACATCGATCAATGGCCTGCAGACTGCTCATGGAGTCAACACAGATTAAACCATGTTCCATGGCAGTCTGTTTAAATAAAACAGAGAGCTCTATAAATCGCCATCAGCTCTGCCGTGAACACTCTGCATGCCTCTGGCAGAGAATGGCATTCCGCCCCAACGGGAGATGTAAACGCATATCTGGAGTGGCCCACAGTTTTCGAGCCATCAGTGTAGAAAATAGAGGCTCCCTGAAACTCTTCTAGTATTGGGTGCACCAAAAGCCGAAAGACCATGAAGGAAATTAAAGCTTATGGGCCCTGGAAGAGATCCGCCCGAATTAGTGGTCGCGGTACCATCCACGGGGGTGTGCGAGCAGGGAAACGGGGGGCGCAATGCTAAGGACAACGCACACACCCATTCTCGATGGTAGGCTCGAACCTCCGAAGGGACTAAATGAAATAAGACACGACCTAGCTACCGTGTAGTGAAACTGAATGATATTGTTTATCAGTGAAACGTCGAAAAAGGGATACGCACTATCGACAGTCAACAAAGCCATCCATACATTTTAATTATCGATACATCGATAACAGCATCGGCTATTGCCCAGTCCTCCTTTCGCCGTTGACCATTGTTGGCCTTACTCCATTATTGATATGTTAAGCACTACAGTGGAATAGAGTTGGGCAACACGATTCTTTTTTTAGGACTCGATTCTTGCGATTCAGTCCCACATTGTGAATCGATTCCTACGATTCGTTCGCGATTCTTTAGTCTGCATTGGCACGATTCTTACTTCTACATCTTGCTCATAGATGGCAATACATGTCTGTGTCATGGATGTTGGAAACTTAACCTTTTGTATCTGTTCCAACGATTCGTTCACGATTCTTTCTGGACTGCGACGGCACGAATCTTACAGAATGCTGAAAAGGTGACAATATGGATATCGGATTTTTAATATTTATGGCGCGTAAAGTTCAGAATTAAAATAATAATGAGGCAAAGCCATTCGATTCAGCTCTCAAAAGTTCTCGAGAAAATACTCTTTGAAGTTTTGCTAGCGGTTATAAATACATGTTACACTACCAAATATTTCTGCTGTCATCATAGCTCATTTAGTAGCGTTGTAGGTTTAGTGAACGTAGGTCACTTATTTCGAATCCTGCTGTAACTTTATAATTTTTTTTTCGTTCTGTTTGAATACTTCAGCCATTTAAATATATATTTAATGAAATCTATGGTAATTAACACACATCTAATCATTATAAAATACTTATTATGTAAATCAATTGTTTAAGGAAACACGTCTATATAAATAAACATTAAAAATAAAAATCCGTCTCTAAATATTAAATTTCTTTCAAGATGCAAGAAATTCACGTTTATTAAAATTTTTCTTTTTTGTAAAATCGGTTTCTTTCAGGAAAGCTGATAACGTAAAAACCAAAATGATAAAAAAGATTTTTGAGGTGGCTTTAAAAACATTTAAAGTCGCGTTTTTATATAAAAAGAATATTTTTGTAAAATTGAGTTTTTACAAAAACTACAACAACGTAGATGAACTCGAAAAGCTTAAACCTCTCAAAACACAAAATATAATCCAAATCGTTGCAGCCATTTCCAGGATACGCGAAATATAAATGTGTAAGGATTGCTCGTTTAAATACATAATATATAAACTGTATAAAAGACGTATATTCGTATGTATTGGCAGCTGTGTATTTCGCTGCGTTTTGTTTCTGTCATTTGTAATTCGTGAATAGGCTAATAATTAACAGCTCACGATCTATGTTCTGTGTTTCCTTTGTTCACACGCTTTTGGCTTTCGTAATTATTCGGCACGATTCGCCACTTGCTTTCGAATCATAAATCGTTGGATCTTGGAATCGTCACGAGACAGACGATTATTTTGAGCGACGATTCGTCCCCCCTCTTCTCTCCGGCATTCGGCACGATTCGCCTTCGAATCGTGAATCGTTGGAAGTTAGAATCGTCACGAGTCACGATTCTTTTGAACGACGATTCGTCCGGATCACGATTCGATTCTTACGATTCTTTATGTGTATTCGTTCAAATGAACGACTCATTGACGAATCGCCACAACTCTATTGCCCATTCCTCCTTTGGCCTTGCTCCATTATTGCTATGTTAAGCACTACAGTGGAATTCTGCCGCTGCCATTTATTTCTTTTGTGTTGTTAAGATAAGTTTCCAATTATGAGTAAGTTCATAACAAGAAAAAAGATACTTTCATTTGTCCACTAGCGTTATGGTAATTTAAAATGCGTATTACTGTAATAGCTTATTTATCTATTTACAGCAGTGGAGTCGTTATTTGGAGTGACAATATTTCAGTATATCATAAGGCACCTCACTCAGTATGTATAATACTTTTTAAAGTTAGGTTTAAGAGCAATATTGCATCTGGAGGATGGATACGTTTCAATACCAACAAGAGTAAAAGAACCAATAATCTTGCAAATAAAATTATAGACTTATGATTCCTAAATTAATATACAAGCTATTTATACTAATGCAAATTTTGCGAAACACCGAGCTACAGTCGTGGCTAACAGGCAGCGATCTTGGTGACATGCAACCGTGTCGTTGCCAGTGTTCAAGTATAAAGAAACACATCTCATTCTGATAATCTGACTTCGTTTGGAATAACAACTGAAGGTTCTGCTGGCTTGTATTGAAACAATTTTTAAGAAATGTTTTCCTCAATTTTGTATATAAAATATTGCAGTATTTGCATGAAGTTCTTACAAACGCAAACTATGTGCATGAAATATAAAAAAATATGTTAGACTAAGTTTGTTTTTTAGAATAAATGAAAAACAAGAGCCTTTGTAAATTTCTCTTTAACCCCTTTAACCCCTTCGACAATATCCTGGCTACGTCACTGCACCATCCGGTTCAGTGTTAAGACCCGTTTACGATGAAGTTCAGAACATGTTTTGGTTCGCAATATTGTTTCCAACTTGTTCCCAAACAATGTTGACAACATTATTCATTGTTTGTGATCCCGCCAAGATTGGCGACGAACATTTGTATTCATATCGTCTGATACGGTGAGCTTCTACGTCTATTTTCGTTGCGGAATTCTCAGACCTAAGCTATGTCAAGTGAGGAGGAAAAAACATTAGCATATGGAGCTGCGTTATTATTGACAGATCAATAAAGAAGGCGCATAGAATGACGTACAGATCACGCACTTAAACGTGGCCCCTGAGCGGAGAATGTTGGAAGCTGAAGCTTGCATTCAGCTCGTAGTAGTCTTATGTAGTTCGCGAGCGAAATAGTTCGGAAGAGCGCTCCCACAGGCGAACTACGCGAACTAGTTCGCAGATCCCTCGCCTCTTAGTTAGTCCACTCGTTTTCCGAAGACTGACAGGTAACAGCGAGAGGACGCGAGAGCGCGCAGAATGGCGTGATTCCCTTGTGCCAGTTGCCATCATTTCGAGCTGAGATGCAGCAGCGGTAGCGAAAGCCAAAACGAGCGGACGAACTAAAAGGAGAGCTACCGGTCGCGAACTAAAATATGCGCGATAGGTCGCGAACAGAATTAAAAATCACACGTTTGTTTTCCGCTGATGAGAGCCATTTCGAGGTTAGCGTCTGCCTGCTAGATTTCATAGTTCAGTGCTACAAACTTTTTGCTTTGATGTATTCTGCACTCTGCAATATCTGACTAATAAATTCCATAATGCCAAGATATAGAGATAACTCTAAATTTAAACGCGAGAAATTGTCCACAAACTGCTTCTTTTGGTTTGCGTGATATTGTTAGCGGCTCAAGCAGCAAACGCATGAAGCATCTAGGTGGGGGAACTTCTCCTTCCACCTGCATGCGCAGACCACGCCGGTTAGCCGTCACTGGGAGCGGACGAACTAAAAGAACGAACTAGTTCGCGGCTCAAGTGAGCGCTCCAGATCGCAAACTGTTATGCGCAAGTCTAGCTCGTAGCGCATTGGCTGTTAGAACAAGCCCCGCCTCTTTCTCCCAGTGCCGGCAGCTTACGGCGTATAGATTACAGGTTTTAAAAGAAACAACATGTCACAGATGAAACACGAAATTAACTATCACTTTCATGTTTGAGTAATAGAAAACTAGAATGTATATCTACTACATATTAATATTTTAAAGGGACTTATTAAGCGGGTGTAGCAACGCTTTCTGGCCCTTTTTATTGTGGTAACTGAATAACAGTCAGAATTAACATTCTTCAAACCACTCTCAAGGACAGCCTTCGTTTTTCTAAAAGAAGTCGTCGGGTATGTGGACGTATTTTAGCAAATAACAAAGTGAAAGGCAATAATCATTACCAAGCACAAATAAGCAATACATTGACGAGGTCTACAGTGTACAGTGCTGTTACGAGGTAAGGTTGTTATAGAGCATAAACTTTCTGTACACACCCGAAATTAGCCGACTTCCGCCGATCAGAGAAGGGCCACGAAAAAGTGCGTGACCTATAGTCATCGCTGGTGAACCAAAACATGCTATAAAAGTCGTGGTGGGAAGAACAAGCTTTGACTTTCTTGCAATAGGACATTCACACCAAAGTATAGCATGTTTATTTCATATTTCGGAGGCTGCTAAAGATATCTAAAATAGTTCCTCTGGTTTGTCAAGGTTTGTTTGAAGAATTGTGTAAGAGTAATTCATCTACTTTAATATCAGTGAAACAACGCGCATCCACTGCAATAAATGACATCCTAGTTGAACGATCGCAGTGCTATGTCTATTAACTTTAAAATTTATATCCAAATCACTTTGTATTGTACCTAGTTCCTCCCCCCCACTTCCTGATTTTTTACTCTCTTCTATTTAACTTTTCTCACAAGACATTTTATTCTCTTAACAATGTCACTCCTGTTGCTACCCAGTTCCACAGCATCTTTTATTATTATTATTATTATTGTTATTTTTTATTTATTTTGAAAGAATCATATACCTATCTCATGTTCTCGTATCTTACACTGCCCGTCCTCATTGATATAAGATGGTGAATTTTCTCTCTGCTACGCTCCATCTCACAGAACGCCGAAAACCACGACAGACGACACAATACTCGGATAAATAGCAAAATAAAAACAAACACTAGCGCTGCGTAGCGGCAGTTCGTAGTAACAGGACACAGAACAATGTTCCTTTGATTTTTACGGACATAGCCCTGGAACACTGTTTCTGAGTTGGCAACATGTTGCGAACATCGGCTAGTAGCATCCACGAACAATGTTGCGAACAATGTTGTGAACAATGTTTCGAACTCAGTGTAAATGGGCCTTTAAGCTGTGCTTACAAGGCAAACTCCCCATACGTGCAATTTTAGAATTACTGATTAGACGGCTCAGTGGTTGTGCAAAACTTTACACCTATATCTCTGACATCGGTCAGTTGCAGATATATGGAACACGTTCTATGTTCGAGTATTATTTCTGGACAGCGGATGTATCCTCCATAAGGATAACATAGCAACATAGCAGTGGCGGACTAAGGGGGGAGGGGGGCGGCTCGTCTTGGAGGTCCTCCAAATACCTAGAAAGCAAGTAATCAAGATAATTTAATTTTTTTTTCTTTTGCCTCTCATTCCAGGTCCTCCAAATATTTTTTAGACTGTCCCGTGCCTCTCGTTCTGGAGAGCCTCCAAATCTCAAAAGTTACCTTTTCTTATACTAATACATGTATTTCTAAGTGGTGGGGGGGGGGGGGTGGCTCACTTTGTTTTTTCCGCCGCCCCGGGCCTCCAACAGACCACCACCACTGCAACATGGCTTCCGAAAGCAAAGATCATGTGAAATCCAGCTCGCGCTATTCATCCACGAGAACCAGAGAGCAGTGGTAGATGCCATGTCTCTTGACTTCCGAAAGGCGTTCGACACGGTTCCGCACCGATGCCTTACGAACAAAGTGCGACCATATGGAATATCAGACCAAAAGGAAAAAGAAAGATACAGAGGTCAAGAAAGGTTTTTACACGTTCTCAACCCAAAACCGAGCTACGACGATAACGTCTGGTTGTGCCGACATTAAGTCCTCGAAGGTACAGTATAACAGGGAGAGGGGGCAGCTATCCATACCGGTAGTCGTTTGAGGGGCTCCACACTCACAAAGGGGCGAATCAGTTTGATATCCCCATTCGTTTGGGTTTATTTTTGACACTGCTATACTGCTATGCTACTCCATAGTCGATTTGGAGACTTCCCCACTGTCCACCTTTCGTTGTGACCAGCAGCTAAGGCTTCGGAGGGTTCCTACCAAATCCTTTCAGCGTTCTGCTGTTGTTCTGTAGTCACTCTGGTTCTCAGCTGGTGTGAAACAGATTTTTCTAGACTTAAGCCTCTTTGCTCCTGGCTCCATGCCATATAATGTTTGCCCCTGGACACAATAGATTTATGTCTCTCTTTGTAGACTGTCGGCTCTTGTTCAATTGCTGGAGATGCAATAGTGGCCAGAGGACAGACCTTATTTACAGGGTTTGGCTGCAAATATCCTGTAACGATTCTGGCAGATTACTTTAGGAGAACATCTACATGTTTGACACCTATACCAAACTGGGCTATGGTACTCGCCAGCAGAGTAGCATTATTACATCCTTTGGTCCTGTTCCTCAGGCTGAACATGTCAGTCGCCACAGAATATTGTTTTGACATCACTCCTTAAATTTGGAGATTAGATGTCAAAGCTCAGTCTAGAATAACGCTCAAGTATTTAGGGTTTTTGCAGTGTTCCAAGTCAACACCCCCACCTCACTTGCAGCTGATGACATCCTTCTTCCTGTACAGATGGAAAACGCATACCTGGGTTTTCATTGGGTCGGTTTACATGTGATAATGGAAGTAATGCGAGTCAAGTTCCACCAGCGCTTCAATCAGCCTCATCTCCACATCCTCAAACGATGGTCCCTGAGCAGCTACGACCTGGTTGTCAGCACATATGAAACTGCTGGTGTTGACAGGAAGTGGTTGATTACTCGTGTATACATGAAAGGTACCTCCTAGTAGAATTTGCCGTTAAGCTAGCTTTGCATTTGGGCGGCCTCTGGGCAACGATTTTTGCTTGCCAGCCAATCCTTTCAAATTGAGAGACATCAAGGTAAAGTATCTGGCTAAGAGAACACTGCATGTCATTCTCAACGGAGAGAAGTCTTCGGAAGTGAAAGTGATTTCTGGCGTGCCCCAAGGGACTGTTACAGAACAGTTGCATTTTACAATATATGTCCTCATAGATAACACCAGAAGTTCAATTACGTTTTTTCGAATATGCTGTAGTATACTGAGAAGTCGCAACACGGGAACAGTGTAGTGAAATGCAGTAGCATGTGTAGCTCATCAAAACATAATGCACAGAATAGTCACTGAACTACAACAGAAGCAAATGAGGAATCAAGTATTTCTGACTTCCAAACCTGCCATTTTTATGTACACGAACAGAAGCATCTCGTTTTTCTGATCAATTTGATACCATACACAAGATATTTGTGTCGGTAATTACATACATTAATTATTGTACTTGCTAATGCCATTGCATCTAAGTATGCTGTATATATTACGAGAATGCCGCCCTACAGACATTTTAAAACTGTGTGGCATGGTATGGAAGTCCCGAGTTTGTTTTTCAAAGGTGGGGTCGCTTGCTGGGAAGATACTGCGTTTGGAGTCTCGCAGCACGTGGTGACATGAAAACAAGGTTTATAACATAACAATGGAGACATTGCAGTCAATACGGCGTGTGTGGTCACAGAACACCACGGAGATTCACTCAACCTTCCCCCCCCCCCCCCCACCCAACCACCAGATCCAGGAGGAGAAACGTGGGACACATGATAGCGACATGCCAAGGAAGGGTGCATCCGCTTTCAAAATATGCGTTTAAGGAGGCCACCAGCATTTTGCTACGGAGCTTCTGATTGGTGGTCTACAGCAGGTGCACTGGCCCAAAAACTGGGTAGGCTTCACCTGTAATCACAGCACTGTCACAGAGTGAGCAGTCGACATTTTTTACCTCTCCACAATAATCAGTTAACGTCTGCGGACAAAGGGAAACGGCATGTCGGTGGGGTGGTTTACTGAATCAGTCTACCCTGCCATATTAGATGTTGACTACGGAGGTTAGTGCGTCTTCATCAAGATTAATAGGAAGTTTTGGCTGATTCAGTTCAGCTACATATTTAGTCAGCTCGTTTCAGAGTAGCATCTCACACCCCATTCAGCAAACGGTAAACATGCACTACGCTATACTAATTTTGTTTCGGCAAAATCGATTTCAAGCAATAGCCCCAACACCAGCATAACATTATACTGAATTTACCGCAACAGCCTCTGTTAAATCATTTTTCCAGCTGTAAAGTCAAGTGTATGTGTAGCCTGAGCCACTTTCTGATAGCTGTTTTCCTGATGATTACATTAAGTAAATAATTAATTCTGATCCTGTTCTGTAGTTGACAGGTTTTTGTATGCACCTCTCATAAAGCGAACAGTTCGTTGCCAACATTTCATCTGCATAGATACTCTGCAAATCACATTCAAGTGTCTGGCAGAGGGTTCATTAACCACTTTCATAACTTTTCTCTACCGTTCAATTCTCTAATAGCGCGCGGGAAGAAAGAACACCTAAATCGTTCCGTTTTCGATCTGATTTCTCTTATTTTATTGGGATGGTCATGTCTCCCTAAGTAGGTGGGTGCTAGCAAAATATTTTCACATTCAGAACTAAAAGTCGGTGATTGAAACTTCGCAAACAGATCACGCCGCAATGAATTAATGATTTCAACACCAATTCGTGCAACATTTCCGTGACGCTTTCCCCCCGTAACCTTTTCAATGTCTTCCGTCAATCCCACCTGGTGAGGGTCCCACAAGGGGCAACAGTACTCCAGGAGAGGACGCACAAGTATGATGTAGCCAGTCTCTTTGGTGGAGCTGGTACATCTTCGATCTTCGAAGCGTTCTGCCGATGAAACGTAACCTTTGGTCCGCCTTCCCCACAATATTTTCTATGTGTTCTCTCCAGTCAAAGTTGTTTGTAACTCCTAGGTATTTGGTAGAATCTACGACCTTAAGGTTTGACTGATTTATCGCGTAATTAAAGTTCAGCGGATTTCTTTTAGTGGTCATGTGTATTACTTCACACTTTTCTTTATTTAGTGTCAATTGCCAATTTTCGCACCAAGCAGAAATTTTGTCTAAATCGCTTTGCAGTTGCTTTTGATCCTCTGTTGACTTCACTAACCGATAAACGACAGCGTCATCCGCGAACAATCTAGGGAGCTATTCAGATTGTCTCCTAAATCGTTTATAAACAAGAGGAAGAGTAGAGGACCTATAACGCTTCCCTGTGGAACGCCAGATATCACTTCTGTTTTACTCGATGACTTACCGTCAATTACAACGAACTGCGTTCTTTCTGATAGGAAATCGTGAATCCAACCGCACAATTGGGGAGATATTCCATAAGCACGCAATTTCATAAGAAGCCGCTTGTGGGGTACAGTGTCAAAATCCTTCCTGAAATCTAGAAATATGGAATCGATTTGAGATCCCTTGTCGATGGCACTTAACACTTCATGTGAATAAAGGGCAAGCTGTGTTTCGCAAGAGTGATACTTTCTGAATCCGTGTTGACTACTGGTTAATAGATCATTCTCTTCGAGGTAGTTCACAATATTCGAACAAAGTATATGTTCCAAAATCCTACTGCAAATCGATGAGATAGGCCTGTAATTTTGAGGATCACTCCTATTGCCTTTCTTGAATATTGGAGTAACTTGGGCAACTTTCCAGTCTTTGGGTACGGATCTTTCGCTGTGTGATCGGTTGTAAATTATAGCTAAGTACGGAGCTATTGCATACTCTGAGAGGTATCTAGTTGGTATACAATCTGGCCCGGAAGATTTATTTTTGTTTAGTGACTTAAGTTGTTTTACTACTCCAGGTACATCTACTTTTTGCATGCTGGCAGCTGTTCTTGGATTGAATACTGGAGTGTTCACTTCGTCTTCTTTGGTGAACGAATTTCGGAAAGCTGTGTTTAGTAATTCTGCCTTATCAGTACTGTCATCGGTAGTATTACCATTGCTATCGCGTAGTGAAGTTTTGCCGCTAGTGTACTTCACATATGACCAGAATTTCTTTGGATTTTCTGCAAGATGACGAGACAGGTTTTCGTTGTGGTAACTACTATAGGCTTCTCGCATTGAAGTCCGCGCTAGGTAGCGAGTTTTAGTAAAAGATTGCCAGTCTTGTGGATTCTGTGTCTTTTTAAATTTTACGTGCGTTTTTCTTTGTTCTGCAACAGTGATCTGACTTGTTTTGTGTACCACGGGGGTCAGCCCCCTCTTTTATTAATTTATTTTGTATAAATCTCTCGATTGCTACTGATATTATGTCTTTGAAAGTAAGCCACAACTGATATACACTCGCATTTTTAGTTTTGAAAGACTGGAGACTATCACTCAGGAAAGCGTGAAGCGAATTTTAATCTGCTTTATTGAATAGATATATTTTTCGTTTATTTTTGGAACATTTGGGCATTTCGACATTCAGTCTCGCTACTACAACTCGATGTTCGCTAATCCCTGTATCTGTTTTGATGCTCTTTACTAGCTCCGGATTATTTGTTGCTAGGAGATCAAGGGTATTTTCGCAACCACTTACTATTCTAGTGGGTTCATGAACTAAATGTTCGAAATAGTTTTCAGAAAAAGCATTCAGAACTAGTTCGGACGATGTTTTATATTTGCCGCCGGTTTTGAATACGTAATTATGCCAACATATCGAGGGTAAATAAAAGTCGCCACCGATTATAACAGTATGCTTCGGATACCTATTTGAAATGTGATTCAAGCTTTCTTTCAACATTTCGGCAACCGCATCGTCTGAGTCAGGGGGCCGATAAAATGATCCAATTATTAATTTATTCCGGTTGTCAGGTATAACCTCTACCCAGACCAACTCACAGGAAGTATCTGTCTCAATTTCGCTGCAGGATAGACCGTTAGTAACAGCAATAAACACGCCACCCCCCTTTTTTATTTATTCTTTCCTTTCTGAAGACCATTTGGCCCTTTGAAAAAGCCGAACTTATCTCAGGCGTCAGCCAGCTTTCAGAACCTATAACGATTTGTGCCCCAGTGCTTTCTATCAGCGCTTGGAGCTGTAAGTGAAATTTAGCCTTTACGTCAAAACTCTAAAAGTGGTGAAATCTCTATTGCTTACGACTGTTAAATGCGTACACAAATAATTGTTGATACATTGTTTCAAGTGACAGGGAGACCAATAGTACTGTATTAAATATTGCCTGTCTAGTATTTGTCAATGGTTATGCTGAGGATTGTTTGTTTTTGCACCCAAAACATTGATATTCTCGGACTTTGATGTTTCTCTTTCGATGTTGATCGTACATCGATTCCTTTGAATTGATGTTAACATTGATGTTAGTTACCATCAATGGTTTCTTAATATCGATTATCTCTAGGGCAGTAGTTGGTAGAACTTCAGTTTTTGACGTTCACTTTCTGTTACAGTAGGAGAATTTGAATCATGATCCGAGCTATAGATTTGAAAACATCTACTTTGTTTTACCACTACGGCTACGTGCATCGTGTTTATTGTATTGTACACATCTACAGCAAACCAGCTTTTCATTGGCCTCCTGATAAAATTATCATAGAAAATCGGTACTTCAGTTTTCAAGTTCGCATATTTAATCACGTGATAATCCCAGCTCAAGCCCCCACTATCGCGTAAGCGGCCGACTGCCAACAGCGTACATTGTTGTGGCAAACTTACGCGGGTAAGAATCTTTTGATTAGAGAGAGTATTCATTTGAGTGAAAACTATGTCTAATTGAAATATATAACCACAAAACAGCTTCAGACTCCTTGAATATACAGCAACTATCGGTTATGTGTAAATTTATTACACATACGCTGTAGAAATCGGCCAACAGCATTTCCTCTTCCTAACGAAACCGAAATATAACATGTAATTTTTTAGCGTTCTAAGTGCAGCATATGAACGGAATTTATCGTCAGACACGATTGTTTTGGCATTTTCTCAGTATAGTCTACGATTGTGAAACTTTTGTACAAACATTAATTTCGGAAGAGTTTCACACTTTACGTCTTTGCTTTAGTGCTGTATTCTCCAATATTTAGATATTTTATAGCATCAAAAAATGAAACAGGGCTGCCAAAAAAAAGCTAATGTTAAAAATCGATTCTGAAAGTGAAATATGCCATCATATACATAACTGAAAAATAGCTTTTTACCTTGTGAATACAGCAACCAGCCACTACCAAATTCTTTTAAGAACACGAATTATGCCATAACTTTTTCTTAACTAATGCATCTAACATTAGCATTAGGGTATCTAGCAAGAATATTAGCAATTTTAATGCTGTAAGCCAAATACCTTACAGTAGCGTGAACTGCTCAAAAGTCAACAACTATTGTCATAGAGTTCATCTTCACAAAGTGCATCCAGTGTGGCTATGTATCATTCATGTACGGAACTATATACAGTTCTGCAAACCCCTTTCAGTTTTTATACCTATATGTAAAGCAGATTACCTTTAAACTGCATTACATGTTGCTAATATTAATTTCATAAACAAGAATTCGAACTGCAGTGAGGCAACTAATTTCATGACCCCAATAGTTATTTTACACAATCATAAAATTAATCTTTTTGAACTTTCTGTCCACCAGTACGGCCTAAAGAGCTACGGCCTAAAGAGCTACCAATTTTGTAAAAGCCTGTTATTTCTTTCATTCAATCCTATATTGTAAGCAAGAGTACCTATCTCTGAACGCAAGTAGTAGGGCTACTTGTATTCCTGAGAAATATAAATTGGAAGACAGTATTCGATCTTTTTATTCCTTTCTTAAACTGGTTTATGAACTTAAACGCTCAGCAGCTCCTCACCATCGTGCTTCATATACACTGTAATAGTCAAAAAATACAGACGTGACTATCAACTGTGTATATAACCTGCAGTAGCTATTTAATGCACGATTTACCTGCTAACAACACTCGTAGTCATATGACTCTTGCCACTACCATGGCGGCCGGGCAAAAGTTCAAATTATCCCACGACAGCAGCGCCGTTAGGAAGTCTAGTTACTTTTACAAGGTATTTGTCCCAGCTTAATGTTGATAACATGAGCACAACCAGCACCTCGTAGAGAAGAGAGAACGCAATGCTCACTCCAGAGAGTTTCTACTCTATGGCACAGACCACGGATAACAGAGACTGCGCCGTGTTGCAGTGCGCGCGGCCGTCCGCCGTCGGGGGTTCGATTCCCCCATCAGGCATGGGTGTTTGTGTTGTCCTTAGTTTAGTTTACCTTAGGTTAAGTAGTTTGTAAGCTAGGGACTTTTAACCAAGCTGTTGAGTCCCATAGATTTACAAACATTTAAACATTTGAACAGAGACTGCACGTCAAGGAGGTTAGAATCTCTGGATATGCTCTAACATTGAAACAGTGAAGGCAGGAAACTGGGCACTCCAGCATTTTTTTTTGTCCAAAAAATCTGTTGTAGTGCGTATATATAGTAGTTCTATACTCGAGTCGAAAGACGATGATCCCTGGTTCTTGCGCCAATCGGCTTTGAGCGCCAGCTGCGGCAGCAGACCATTGGAGTAAGTCAAACGCGAACGTCGCTCTGCGCATGCGCGCGTCCGGCTGCGCTGTGCACTTCTGTCAGTTCTGTCAGACAACAGCGACCGGTAGCTATACTGTCCGGCAGCTAACTAACTATTTGGCAACACGGGTGAATTCCGTTTCTCCGACTGGGGCGGTCTCCCAGCCAAGTAGGCGGAGACATGGATCATCGTGTTTCGGCCCGACTGTAGTGGTCTTATCTAAGTAAATACTCCGAGGAGAAGTCAATTGTGGCCGAGGGAACTGAGGCGCTCCAGTCACGGTCTGCACGGCCACTACGGTCGGGGGTTCGAATCCCCCCTCGGGCATGGATATTTGTGCCGTCCTTAGTATAAGGTAGTTGATAAGTAGTTTGTAAGTTTAGGGACTGATGACCCCGTAGTTAAGTCCCATAAGCTTATCAAACATTTGAACATTTTTTTTAGAAGTAAATTTAGTGACATTATGTAAAGAGGGCAATATTCACACAGGATTTAAGTGAGAAATCTTTGTTTTGGGCACAAAAGCATGTTTCTTCTGGCTTCAACCAATCCTGTTCTCATCATAGCTAAGGTCACCTGCCTTTATTCTAACCTCCTTGCTGTGCGTCACCCCGATCAATGGCGTCTTTCTATCTCTGCTGGTTTGAAACCAACGTCTAACGTTTTCGCTCCCGGTCTAAAGTTTTCGTCCCGCATCATGTGACGACATTTTCGATATAACGAGCAACAGTTTTCTCATTTATAGCTGAAATCAAGCTAGAATGTAGATGTCATTGGTACTGTATTCATTTGCAGTAATTTAATCTACCAGTTATTCTTCATTCTCTAATGCCTGTCATTTCTGACAGCTCTTCACTTAATAGAAAGGTGACGGCTACGTTAAAATGAAAGGTAAAACAAAGTTGCGGCATCAGGTAACCCGTGACCTCCTGGACGTGAAGCCATCGATCTACCACGAGACCATTAGCAAGATATTCCTCATAATGCCCAGGTAGCACATACTGTTCCATCAGGCGAAAATGTGTTCGAGAACGGAATTAATATTTACAGACGTTTGAATTTTTCCTTACATTACAGGCTAAACAATACGTAAATACAAAATTTGACGTTTCTTTGTTTACTAGAAGTTCCTTAGAATTTTTATGATAGGTGAGTCAGTGAGTGACAGAATTAGTGATTTTCGAATGCTGACATTTCGTAAGCACTAAGGTGTAGAATAGTGTAATGTGAAAATATAGCTAGTTATACTATATACTCTTGGTAACCGAAAATTCTGGCTCCTAGATTTATCTACAACGGAGATACAGGGGGGTTCGAAAGTGCTGTGAACTACTTCGAGGAAAGGATGGTACGACCGTGCGCTTGACTTGCCGGGCCAAGGCAGTGCCCCCACATTATGATATGGTTATACTCTCGAGAAAGTTGTTTGCAAATAGCCATGGACGCGATCAGAAATTGGGCTCTAGAAAACTCAATGGAAATAAACAGCATAAGAATGAAAGCAGTGAAGTTCAGAAGGGAAGGAAGGATATCCGAGACAGATCATCTGACGTGTGGCGGAATAATGCTAGAATTCGTGTCAAGTTTCAAATACTTGGGAGAGACAGTACAAACAACTGGAACCACGTTCTCCCTGTATATAAAAGAAAGAGCGGCAATCACAACAAAATTCACTTATGATATCCAAAAATTTCAAAACCTGTCCCTGCCAACAGCGATAAAGCTCTTCAAGATGAAGGTTATGCCTGCAGCAACTTATAGTATTCAGCCCTATTTGACGGCAAAAAATCTGTCGAGATAGGAGAATTTAAAAGCCAGGTTCCTAAAAAAGAGCCTTGTCACTTTGGGAGTTTACGGAAAGTAGCTACACGTACGTACTATCACAGGAACGTTTCTTCATAGAAGATATCAAGCAACGCTTCAATCTCCCAGAGACGCAAGCTTACAAATGCGTCATCGAGGAGAGAGAAAACAAAGCAACAAAGTTAACGAAGAAATTAATGGAATCAGAAGCGGTGAAATCAAATGTATGGAAAGGTCCTAACTTCCAATTCCAGCACCTCTACACGCTTTTTGCTGTCCTTGGTTTCCAAGGAAAGATATGCCAGAATGGAGCACAACAAGGAGAACTTTATCTGCAAACTTTGCAACGAGCTATGTCCCAGATACCATCTAGTGAACTGTAAGAGCAGACCCCAACCACTGACCGTTCTCGCAAAAGACTAGTGGAAGGCAATAGTTACCCTAATTACTGTAACTTAAACATAACTCACTTGTACACATTGTCTAAGTACGTAGACATTCCAAAAGATATCACCTCTTTATAATTAAATTGTTAATTTCTGTGTGTAGTCATGGATATATACAGTGATAATCCAATATATAATATATAATGATATATACAATCGTCGATTTTATATATATACAGTACTTTGAAACTAAGAATTATTAAACTGATAGTTCTGTAATTTTCACACTTCTGTAATATGAGTTTCTTTGAAATTTTTATAAAGAAATTACAGAGCTATCAGTATAATAACTCTTAGTTGCGAAGTATTAATTCCAATTCTTTGGAGTCGAAACGAAAAACTGATATACTGTGACCTCGTGGAAGATCAGTTTCAACTTATGAGAAACACTGGAGGTATTACATTACGACTTATTTTAGAAGATATGTTAATGAATTGCAAACCTACGTTTTTAGCATTTGTAGATCTTGAGAAAGCTTTTGCTAATGTTGACTGGAATACATTATTTCAAATTCTGAATATAGATGGGGTAAAACATAGGGAACAAAAAGGTACATATAAGTGGTAGGAAAACCAGACAGCTGTTATAAGAATCGAATGGCAGGAAAGGCACACAGTGATTGGGAAGGGTGCTACACATGGTTGTTGCTTTTCGTCAATGTTATTCAATCTGTAGACAAAGCAAGATGTGAAGGAATGAAAGGCGAAAGTTGGGGAAGGAATGAAAGTTCAGGGAGATTGACGATGACACTATGAGTCTGTCAGGGACCGCAAAGGACCTGGAAGAGCAATTGAACGGAATAGACAATGTTTTGAAAGGAGGTTATAATCTCAATATTAATAAGAACAAAACAAGGGTAATGAAATGCACCTTAAGAAAATCAGGCGACTCTATTGTTGGTGTTGTGGTCTGCAATCCGCAGACTGGTTTGATGCAGGTCTCCACGATACCCTGTCCAGTGCAGGTCTCTTCATCTGAGAACAGTTTCGGCAACCTACTTCCTTTTGAATCTGCCTACTGTATTCGTCCTTCGGTCTCCCTCTACGATTTTTACCCCACACACTTCCTTCTAATGCTAAGTTGACGATTCGTTGATGCCTCAGAATGTGTCCCACCAACATATCCCTTCTCTTAGTCAGGAGTCCTTTTCTCCCCAATTCGGATAAGCATCTCCTCATTAGTTACGTGATCTACCCATCTAATTTTCATCATACTTCTGTAGCACCACAATTCAAAAGCTTCTATTATCTTTTTGTTTCAGCTCCTTATCATCCACGTTTCACTCGCAACAACACTACAATCTAGACAAATGCTTTCAGAAAGGACTTCCTAACATTTAAATTAATATTGGATATTAACAAGTTTCGCTTCTTCAGGGATGCTTTTCTTCCCACAGCCATTGTGCATTTTATATCTTCTCTACTTCGGCCATCGGAAGTTATTTTGCTAGCCAAATAACAAAACTCATCTACTACTTTTATTGTCTCATTACCTAATCTAATCCCTTCAGCAGAGCCTGATTTTCTGACATTCCATTCCATTACCCTCGTTTTACTCTTGTTAATGTTCATCTTGTATCTTCCTTTAAAGACACTGTCCATTCCATTCAAATACTCTCCCAGATCTTCTGCAGTCTCTGACAAAATTACTATGTCATCTGCAAACCGCAAAGTTTTCATTTGTTCTCCCTGAACTATAATTCCCTCTAAAAATTTCTCCTTGCATTTCTTCACTGCTTGCTCAAAGTACATATTGATCAACATTGGGGAAAGGATACAGCCCTGTCTTATTCTCTTCCCAACCTCTGCTTCCCTTTCTTGCCCTCGGACTCTATTAACTGCTACCTTCAGAATTTGAAAGAGTGTATTCCAGTCGACATTGTCAAAAGCTTTTCTCCAAATATAAAAATGCTAAAAAACGTAGGTTTGCCTTTCCTTAGACTATCTTCTAAGATAAGTCGTAACGTATTGCCTCCTGTGTTCCTACATTTCTCCTACATCCAAATTGATATTCCCCGAGGTCGTGTTCCTTAAGTTTTTCCATTCGTTTGTAAATAATTCGTGTTAGTATTTTGAAACCATGGCTTATTAAACTGATAGTTCTGTAATTTTCATATTTGTCTGCACTGCTTTCTTTTGAATTGGAATTACAATATCCTTCTTGAAGTCGGAGGGTATTTCCCCTGTCCATACATCTTGTATACCAGTGGAACAATTTCTTCATGGCTGGCTGTCCTAACGATATCAAAAGTTCGGACGGATTATCATCTACTCCTGGCGTGTTGTTTCGACTCAAATCCTTCAGCGCTCTGTGAAATTCTTATCGCAGAATCATATCTCCCATCTCATCTTCCTTCACCTCGTCTTTACAGTCACAAAAAACTGACGCCGGCCGCGGTGGCCGAGGGGACTGAGGCGCTCCAGTCACGGTCTGCACGCCCACTACGGTCGGGAGTTCGAATCCCCCCTCGGGCATGGATATTTGTGCCGTCCTTAGTGTTAGCTAGTTGATAAGTATTTTGTAAGTTTAGGGACTGATGACTCCGTAGTTAAGTCCCATAAGTTGTACAAACATTTGAACATTTTTGAAAAAACTGACATAACGGCCGGGAGTGTGGGGCGCTGACCACGCCCCCCTCCATACCGCATCCGATGACGCCTTCGGGCAGAGGATGACACGGCGGCCGGTCAGTACCCAGTGGGCCTCTCGAGGCCTGTCGGACGGAGTTTAGTTTAGTGTTGTTGGTGTAATGAAGAATGAAGAATTATTAATTGATTAGTGGATAAATCTGGGTTTGCTTTCAGTTTACTCGGAATTGGAAATAAAGTGTTATTTACGTAACTGTCTCTTTCTTTGGCTAAGGATTGGTGTGGACAAATGCTACGGTGTCGCTACGTACCTTTGATGCTTCACCAAGTTACAGCGTAAAAAGTAGATTCCCGACATGTAAATAGCGACCTTGCGTCTGCTACTGCAACATTGCTTTCATCGATTACAAAACGAACAACCACAGTGGGTGGCTGTCGCTAGACAGTTGGGAACATTTTCCCAGTTAGAGGAAAATGGTGATCAAGTTTCCTTCAGACAGTGCACGAGAATACATTGATGACACCAAAGGCTGCCTCTGTAAGAACGGATCATACCGATACTGGACCGGGAAACAAAGATCAAAAACAAATTTCCAATTTAATCGTTGCCAAGAGGCGTATTAAGTCTAAAATACTGCTCAAATATAGCCATACTGTGAACTGATTCAGTTATAAATTACCATATTGATAAACTACACAGAACCACACATTTATTTAGCAGTTACGAAAATAGCGAATACAGCCTAAAAGCGGTAAGCAGAAACAGTGGTGTGAAGTTTACTGCGCGGATTGTGTATATTCAAACAGAGCAGTGTAATGGCCGGTATAATTGGGAAACGCCAAGAGCAATTATACAACCCCTATAAATATTAATTAAATTAGAACATCGATATTTCATTACGTTTACTACAGTACACCCGAGAATCAAATACCATCGATAAATAACGGAACGTTTCATGCAGAATGCAAGCAGCTGAAAGTGATCTGTGCTACTCATTAACTTAGCTAATAACCCTCTATTACCAATATCACGTTTTAGCAAATTATTTGTGCTATCGGTAACATTTAATTTATTCTTATACATAATTAATTGGCAGCTGATCAGCGGTATTTCTACCCCAGAGAACTGCGTGGTAATTATTACGCTCCATTTTATCAAATATTGCAGCGCGCTGTTCAATAGAAGTGCGGCGTCGCTTCCCCTGGCGAATACTGCAGCGAGAGTGAAATGCGAGTGAGTTCACCGTGGAGCAAAGACGTCACACTTAGCCGCGTAATAGCCACTATGATTCCCACTAATGACGTGAGTACTTCATTACTGTATGTGTTAACAAAGAAAGTTACACACATTTAACATCACTACAGATGGACTGCGAATTATTCGACATTGTCGCTTAGGTGAGACATCGAAAACACATCATTTTACTTTAAGAAAGGAAGCTATGAGAAAATGATCTATCTGAAGAAATACAAAAGAGAGTGGAATTAAAAAAATATTGTTTAAGGGCTCTGAAAGATAGTAGACTGTAGGAGAAAGGGCTTTGTTTATTCCTTTATTGACATTTTGTGCCCATACTGGACAGACTAGCGGCAGTATCCTACGCCGCTCTTCAGCCTACAGAAAGAGGACAGTGCATATGGAGATGTTTAAAAACACAATGGAGATTAAAACGGAGAATTTTAACATAGACATAGGTGATAAAATACAATCTTTAAATGTTGGCCAGTGGCATAAAATCACAGTGATGGACTCGAGCACTGGTAGCGACGAATAAACAGAGACACAAAACACACTAGAGACACTTGTACTTCATGTGGAGGTTAAAAATGTTTGTATAGCTCATGGAACTTAACTACGGGGTCATCAGTCCCTAAACTTACAAACTACTTATGAACTAACTAAGACTAAGGACGGCGCAAATATCCGTGCCCGAGGGGGGATTCGAACCCCCGACCGTAGTGGCCGTGCAGACCGTGACTGGAGCGCCTCAGTCCCCTCGGCCACCGCGACCGGCCATGTGGAGGTTACGACTAGTTAAAACACACTGAGTAGACGATGATGCACACATTTAAACTGTCAGCTTCGTCAATCCAGACAGTTGCCCTGTAACTACTGAAAAGGCTGCTGCCCCTCTTCGCCGGCCGCGGTGGCCGAGGTGACTGAGGCGCTTCAGTCACGGTCAGCACGGCCACTACGGTCGGGGGTTCGAATCCCCCCTCGGGCATGGATATTTGTGCCGTCCTAGTTCGTAAGTAGATCATAAGTAGTTTGTAAGTTTAGGGACTGATGACCCCGTAGTTCAGTCCCATAAGCTTAACAAACATTTGAACATTTTGCCCCTCTTCGGGAACCACACGTTTGTCCGGCCTCTCCTCAGATACCCCTTCCGCTGTGGTTGCACCTACGGTACGGCTATCTGTATCGTTGATGTACGGAAGGCACTCCATCTCGGCAATACCTGTGGTTCATGTGGGTAGTCCGAGCCCGTATAACATTTTCGTTTTTTTTTCCCCTCATGACTGGCGACTGACAGAAACATGTGGTTGATTTTAAAATATGCGGACACGCATTGTGAATGCGTGATAGAGTTGGCACCACTATACGGCACATAGAACTCCGTTGGGAGCGGAGAGGATTAGGTCTGTTATCGATAGTTGAAATGACGACGATCTCACTACAAGAACAGCATGTAAAAATTATTTTTCTCTAGTTGTGTGGTGTGGCAACGAATAAAATTCATCGCTAGCTACGTGAAACAGTTGGTGATGGTGCCATGGATGTGTCCAATGTGCATTCGTCGGTGCAACAGTTGAGAGAAGATAGAACTTGGCGCGACAACACACCAATACAATCTCTCTTATCCCGTGCGGGGTTCCAGTTTTAATTCTGCGCCGTCCAGTGTTGTGTGGAATGTTCAGAGCTTCGTGTATTTTAAGACTGGAGCAACCGTCGAGCAGGCATAACAGTGAGTTGCCACGTGTTTTAACCAGTGTCTCCGTCTTTAAATTTGTTTCAACTTAAATAAGTTTTTAGCCACCGTGGCAGTTATAACTCTGAATATGTGTCTTTTTAAAAATCTCCACTTAATGTTTTTTATTTCACCAGTTTAATTACCTAGTATTTTAAAATTACTGCGTTTATTTCCTCCTTTTATGTTTCAAATTCCAGCTGTCAAGAGCACATGTACATACGGCTGAAGAGCAGCGATGATGCTACTGACAGCCTACTGCCAGTGGTGGTGGCTTCAAAGTTTCAACCGGTCTGACGACAGAGCGAATTGAGAAGATTGCTTTGGAGGACCGCCAGAGGTATTTGTTGGCATTTCCACGCACTTAGTCACTATATAAAAATAATGCAATGTTTTATACCCAATTTTTTAAAACAAATTGACCAGATTATAATATATATGTGACCAGATGATGGTGACACAGTGCACCGAAACCGGTATTCATTTACTAAATTATTAATGTTCGATCTTGGCTTGTCATTTTGAAAACTATAAAAGCCATGGCGCTAGTCTGTTCGTATTAATTTATATGCCGAAAATAAACGTTCCAACACCAATGGATGTGATAGAGGCCTACATCATTTACGGCAAATTTTGGATAGGAATGCTGCTATCTGTGGAACTGGATTTTCCGTTAAGTACTAAATGCTGCCACGCAAAGGCCCTTCAAGCCGGTGTTCTTCTGGAACTTTTTACCACATTAGCGCTTCATTAATTTTTTTCTCTAGTTCCTCAGCAGAGCAATGTTCTCGGAGACATGTGTACTCGATCCCTCTAATTCGGAAATAACTATCGCCATAAATGTGAAGTTGACTGTGATACAAGCCAAGTCCCATTGAACTGAAGGATCTTGGAGTAGCTGCGTCGCGTAACTTACAGAAATGGCATCCTCCGGTATATTTTCAGCTACCTTCATGACAGCTGCGAGATGCTTACTGTAGTGTTCTGCTGCTGCTATTAATCGCGTGTCAAGTGAATGTTTGTTCGTTAGTCTTTGGGAGTTGTATCGAGCAAATTAAATTACCTCTAGATGGCGTTCCTGGGTCAAACTTGCGTACAATCAGATTAGATTAGATCAGATTAATACTTGTCCCATAGATCACATATAAGACATTTCGTAAAGATGTGGAACGAGTCAGTTTAGTAAATGTTTACTATTATGTCTGACAAGCTTACGGTGGTAGAATTGTCTCTCTCTCTCTCTTGCGGGACTCTCACTACAACGTGTGCGAGCATGTGAGGGAAAAAGGCAAGTGCAACATATGGAAGTTTGGGTCTGGCCGGGAAGCGTGCACACGTGGGCGAGTGCTAAAGCAATTGCTCGCGAAAAGCGGGAGACCCGGGTTCGAGTCCCGGTCCGGCACAAATTTTCATATGTTGCAGAACGTTTGTCCATCTTACAGGAGCAGCAGATGTCGGCAAATTTCGCGATTCGCGAAGCATATATATAGATAAGTTTAGTAAATGTTGTCTACATATGACAATCAAAATTTTAAGGATTTTTAATTTTATTTTATTTTTATTTTTTAATATTATTTATATTTTTTAATTTAAATTTTATTTTAAATTTTAAGTTTATTAAAAATTCATCTAAAGAGTAGAAGGAGTTTCCATTCAGAAATTCCTTTTATTTCTTTTTAAATACCAGTTGGCTATCTGTCAGACTTTTGATGCTACTTGGTAAGTGACCGAAGACTTTCGTGGCAACATATTTTTCCCCTTTTTGTGCCAAAGTTAGATTTAACCTTGAATAGTGAATATCACCCTTTCTCCTAGTGTTATAGCTATGCACACTGGTATTACTTTTGAACTGGGTCGGATTGTTAATAACGAATTTCATGAGTGAATACATATATATATTGTGAAACTACAGTGAAGGTCCGTCGATCCCTAAATAAATGTCTGCAGGATGATCTAGGGTTGCCTCCAACAATGCATACTTTTTTACTCAATGATGAATTGCTCCATAATATGATCCCATATGAAAGCAGTGAATGAAAGGCATAGTAAGCTAATTTACTAAGATGTATATTACAAAATTTTGCAATGACTCTGAACTATTTTCACTGTGTCGCACTTTCTCTACAGAAATCCGAATGGAAGACTCCGCTATATATTTTCGGTTTCTTTGCAGTACATCCGTGTAGGCTGAGTCGAGATAATCTCTATGAAAGGTTGACTGTGCCAGTGGAGTACAGACCTTTTTTTTAAATTATATATAGACTTCAGTGCTACTGTCTTAGATCTGCGAAGCAAGTAAAATCTTTTGAAAACAGAAGAGAAATATGACTTAGAGTTTTAAAGCTGTAATAAGCAACACTAGCAGGACGAAATCAGAATATTTAGCACTGAAGGATGGGCAGATAAGGTTTTTCAAGATCCAGGAGGAGGAACTGAAGCGCCGCGGTGGCCGAGGGGACTGAGGCGCTCCAGTCACGGTAAGCACGGCCACTACGGTCGGGAGTTCGAATCCCCTCTCGGGCATGGATATTTGTGCCGTCCTTAGTATAAGGTAGTTGATAAGTAGTTTGTAAGTTTCGGGACTGATGACCCCGTAGTTAAGTCCCATAAGCTATACAAACATTTGATTTTTTTTTTTTTTTTTTTTTTTTTTTTTTTTTTTTTTTTTTTTTTTTTGAGGAACTGAAATCGGTTTGTAAATTTAAATACCTGGGGTCGTACATAAAGAGGGACGGAGGACTGGAAAGCAAGGTATAGCGCCAAATAAACTGTGGATGGATCAACTGGAGGAGAATGAGCGGAGTGTTGTGTGAGCAATGGGTTGAAAGGGAAAGTGTACACGTCGGTGGTAAGGCCTGCTATGATATACGGGGCAGAGACATGGCCAATCACAGTAGCCCAGGAAAGGAAGATGGAAGTAGTATAAATTAGGATGCTGAGGATAGAATTAGAAATGAATTTGTTAGAGGAGTTCTGAAAGTGGGACCCATGGGGAAAAAGATACAAGAGAGTAGACTAAGGTGGTAAGGACACTTGCAGAGAAAAGGGAAAGAATATTTCGGAAACAGAGTTGAAGATATAAAGATTGAAAGAGTGAGAAGGAAAGGAAGACCGAGCCAAAGTTAGATTTAACCTTGAATAGTGAATATCATCCTTTCTCCTAGTGTCGTAGCTATGCACACTGCTATTACTTTTGAATTGGGTCGGATTGTTAATAACAAATTTCATGATTGAATATATATATATTGTGAAGTTACAGTGAGTATCTCTAGATCCCTAAATAAATGTCTGCAGGATGCTCTTGGGTGGGCGCCAGCAATTATTCTGATTACACGCTTTTGTGCAATGAATACTTTTTTACTTAATGTTGATTTGCCCCAGAATATGATCCCTTATGAAAACAGTGAATGAAAATAGGCGTAGTAAGGTAATTTACTGAGATTTATATCACCAAATTTTGCAATGACTCTGATAGCATAAGTAACTGAACTCAGACGTTTCAGGAGATCTTCAACATGTTTCTTCCAATTCAGTCCCTCGTCAATGCAAAGACCTAAAAATTTTGAATATTCTACCTTAGCTACAGATTTATGTTCAAAGTCTAAATTTATTAATGGTGTCATGCCATTTACTGTATGAAACTGTATATACTGGGTTTTATCAAAGTTTAATGAGAGTCCATTTGTAGAGAACCACTTAATGAATTTCTGGAAGATATCATTTACAATTTCATCAGTTAATTCCTGTTTGTCAGGTGTGATAGCTATACTTGTATCATCAGCAAAAAGTACTAGCTTAGCATCTTCGTGTATGTAGAATGGCAACTCATTAATATATATTAAGAACAGCAGAGGACCCAAGACCGAACCTTGTGGGACCCCATTTTTGATAACTCCCCAGTTAGAAGAATTAATTGTCTCATCTAGATCATGTGAACTGCTTATTTCAACTTTCTGCACTCTTCCAGTTAAGTATGATTTAAACCATTTGTGCACTGTCCCACTCATACCACAATACTTGATTGATTGATTGATTGATTTTTGCAGGGAAGCCAAAACAGTCTTGGTCCAAACCGCCACTGCCCGCACCGAAACTAAGTTTATTGTGCGGTATCGCTCCCTGTATATCTATTAAAGCCAACCAATGCCCTTGAACAGTGCAAGGAGTCCTTTTACCAGTTCTTTATTAGACTCAATTTCTTCGGGTCTGGTTGTCCCAAATAGTCTGTGCCTTTTATTCTCCAATGCAATGCATTCGAAGATTAGATGTGATGCAGTTTCATCACCGTCATCAGAGATCCTACATTTAGGGTCCTCTTCTGTTATTCCCATTGTACGTAGGTGTTTTTTGAAATTCCCATGGCCTGTCAGCAATCCAACCATGAGTCTAATCTCTTTCCTGTTCAGACCCAGGATTGCAGAGCTTCTTTTAAAACATGGCTTTGGCATCATTACCTTGCCATGTTTTTGTTGATGGACTTTGGTCCAATATTCTGTGCCAGTTACGTAGCTCCAATTTGATCATTGCCTTGGTGATTGTCAGGACAGGTTCCGGTCCAATAAATGGAGTCTCTGCCCCAATCCTGGCTAATCTGTCGGCATGTTCGTTGCAACTGATCCCCGAGTGGCCAGGGACCCACAATAGGTTTACTCTATTGCTTTCCCCTAGCTCCACCAGAACCCTGTGACATTCTGCAACAATTTTAGACCTTGTTGCAGGAGCTGCCAGTGATATCAGGGCTGCCTGGCTGTCTGAAACCACAATACTTAAGCTTATCTAGAAGAAACCCATGATTTACACAATCAAAACCAGCCGGATGAGACCACCGAGTCTCAACCACTTGTACCATTGCCGAACTGATGGGTGGTTAAGATGTGGCCGCTGCTGTGTGGTACAGCACGGTAGTGGCGTGCGTGTGTGTGTGTGTGTGTGTGTGTGTGTGTGTGGCCCGGCGTCGCTGCATCAGTAAGCAGCGCCAGGACCGCCTGGCGGCGCTTTTTGCCAGTCCTAATGACGGCCGCGAATAAAGTCGTCCTCGCCCGATCGGCTTCTTGCAGGCGCGGACCAGTCGGCTGGTATTTAGCTTTTTCCCGCCCGATCGCCGAGGAAATTAATGGCCCCGCCCAGGTATGTACGTCTCAATCCGAGGGCGCGACTGCCGCTGGCCTCGGCCCAGGAACGCGAGGGGCCGTTCTCGTCACGGTGGGTCTGCCCGGCAAAAGGCCAAATACGGAAGCAAAGCGAACGAGCCGTAGGATGTGACTGCGTAGGCTTTCCCGGCGTAATGCTTCATAATATTCTTCTCGGGTTTCCTGCAGGATCAAAACGTCATCTTGACACAATATTTCGGCGGTCCACCTGGCCGCCATCCTCAGGTGACAGTGCTGGTACACCGACTCGGCGATGACGTTTTGATCCGGCAGGAAACCCGAGAAGAATATTATGAGCCGTAGGATATGTGTATCCATTCCTGAGGATAGAAGTCGGCTGGTCAGTTCAGTTCTAGCAAAAAAAAAAAAAAAAAAAACAGTAGACTGGCAGAGCGGGATTAAAATAGGTGAAAACAAAATAATCAGTCTCGCATATGCGGACGACTTAGTTGTAATGGCGTGCTCAATTGTAAAGTTGCAAACTAATATTTTAGCATCATAAAAGTTAGTAGTGGCTATGTTAACATATCAACAAAGTTGATTCTCCTTTATGATTGAAATATGTTGACTTTAATGCTTTGTATAGAAAAAGAAATTAACTTTTCCCAACATTATCGACAATTTTTAATGAGATGCAGTTCTGTCTACATATAGAGTGAAGAAGTATGTATTTCATTAGACAATAAATTATAGACTCCTAGAATATTTTACAGAATAATCATCTTGTGGATGTATTAATTGAGGACAAATTAGATGAAAATCAGTGTGGGTTTAGGCCTCTTAGAGGCTGTCAGGACCAGATCTATAGCTTACGGCAGGTAATGGAGAAGTGCTATTAGTGGAACAGGGAATTGTATCTATGTTTCATAGATCTGAAAAAGGTTTATGCCGGCCGCGGTGGCCGAGGGGACTCAGGCGCTCCAGTCACGGTCTGCACGGCCACTACGGTCGGGGGTTTGAATCCCCCCTCGGGCATGGATATTTGTGCCGTCCTTAGTGTTAGCTAGTTCATAAGTAGTTTGTAAGCTTAGGGACTGATGACCCCGTAGTTAAGTCCCATAGGTTCTACAAACATTTGAACATTTTTGAAAAGGTTTATGATCGTGTTCCTAGGAGGAAGCTACTGTCAGTTTTTCAAGATTATGGTACAGGAGGCAAACTTCTGCAGGCAATTAAAGGGCTTTACGTAGACTGTCAGGCAGCAGTTAGAGTAGATGGCAAGTTAAGCTCATGGTTCAGGGTAGTTACAGGGGTGAGACGAGGCTGTAACCTGTCACCACTGTTGTTCATAGTATTCATGGATCATATGTTGAAAACTGTAGACTGGCAGGGCGGGATTAAAGTAGGTGAAAACAAAATAAGCAGTCTCGCATATGCGGACGACTTAGTTGTAATGGCGGATTCAATTGAAAAGTTGCAAACTAATATTTCAGAGCTCGATCAGAGGTGCAAGGATTATGATATGAAGATCAGCATCTCCAAAACGAAAGTAATTTCAGTGGGAAAGAGATTTGACCAGATTGACTGCCAAATAGGAGAAACAAAGTTAGAGCAGGTAGACAGTTTCAAGTACCTGGGATCTATTTTCTCACAGGATGGCAACATAGTGACAGAACTGGAATCGAGATGCAGCAAAGCTAATGCAGTGAGTGCTCAGCTAAGATCTACTCTCTTCTGCAAGAAGGAAGTAAGTACCAAGACTAAGTTAGCGGTGCAGCGCTCTATCTTTCGACCAACTTTGTTGTATGGAAGTGAAAGTTGGGTGGATACAGGTTACCTTATTCATAAGGTAGAGGTTACAGATATGAAAGTAGCAAGAATGATTGCAGGCATTAGTAGATGGGAACAATGGCAGGAGGTTGTCCATAAAGAGGAAATCAAAGAAAAACTGGGAATGAACACCATAGATGAAGCAGTTAGAGCGAACAGACTGAGATGGTAGGGTCATGTTACACGCATGGGGGAAGTAAGGTTACCTAAGAAACTGATGGTAGCGGAGGGTAAGAGGAGTCGAGGTAGACCAAGAAGAAAGTACTTAGCTTCGGTGTAGAATGATTTTGAAGTAAAAGGCATAACATCAGACGAGGCATCAATGTTAGCATTGAATAGGGGATCATGGAGGAATTTTATTAGAGGTGCTATGCTCCAGACTGAACGCTGAAAGGCATAATCAGTCTCTAATGATGATGATGATGATGAAAAAAAATTCCAACAGCTGTTCACGTTATAATTTTATTTAGGCGATTAGTGTCGGTACATCAATTGTACCATCTTCAGGCCCCAATAGTGAATATTTGGATAAGCTCCTCCAATTCATAAGGTTGGACCCCAACTAGCATCCGTTTTACCAACCTACAGTATGTGTCAACGCGGCAACCATTAACTATCAACTGACTCTAATTAATGGTTGCAGCGTTGACACATACTGGAGGTTGGTAAAACGGTGCAAGTTGGGATCCAACCTTATGAATTGGAGGAGCTTATTCAAATATTAGCTATTTGGGGCCTGAAGATGGTACAATTGATGTACCGACACTAGTCGCCTATATAAAATTATAACATGAACATATGTTGGAAATTTTTTTGCAAGAACTGAGCCGTAGGATGGTTTTATATAACATTATGTTCGACGATGAGTTAACAACACTTCAAAACTGACAATTTTCTCCACGCTAGTAGATCCTGAGAAAGATCCTTAATTTTTGCTTTACTACTTTAACTGTTGTTGTGGTTGTGGTCTTCAGTCCGAAGACAGAGTTGATGCACCTCTCCACCCTACTCTAACCTGAGCAAGTCTCTCCATAAGAACGGTAACCAACGTCCATTTGAATGTGCTTACTATATTAATCTCTTAGTCTCCCTCTGCGATTTTTACCCCCCACACTTCCCTCCAATGCTAAATTCACAATTCCTTGATGTCTAAGAATGTATCCAACCGATGGATCCCTTCTTTTAGTCAAGGTATGCCAAAAATTCCTTTTCTGCCCAATTCTGTTCAGTACCTCTTCATTAGTTACGCGTTCCACCTAACTAATCTTCAGCATTATTCTGTAATACCACATCCTGTTCGCACTGTTTATCGTCCATGTTTCACTCCCATACAAGGCAACACTCCACACAAATACCTACAGAAAGGACTTCCTTATACTTAAATTAATATTCGAAGTTAAAAAATTTCTCTTTTTCAAATACGCTTTTCTTCCCATTGCTATTCTGTATTTTATGTCCTTTGTACTGCGATCATCATATGTTATTTTACTGCCCAAGTAACAAAACTCATTTACCACCTTTATTGATTCGTTGCCTAATTTAATTCCATCAGCATCGCCTGATTTTCTAAGACTGCATTCCATTACCCTTGTTTTGTTCTTGTTAATGTTCATCTTATTTGCTCCTTTCAACACACTGTCCATTCCGTTCAACTTCTCCTCCATGTCCTTGGCTGTCTCAGACAGAATTACAATGTCATCAGCAAAACGCGAGGTTTTTATTTCTTCACCCTGAACTTTCATTCTTCCCCAAATTTCTCCTCTGCTTGCTCAATGTACAAATATTGAATAACATACTAGCAATTTAAATTACAACTAACGCCAAAAAGGTAGGGGTATGCAGCGTCCTTGTAGGACACGACGATACGGCTAGTAGCGGTGGGTGTTCCGCAAGGAAGTATTCTTGTGCCGGTGCTATATACAACGCACACGGCAGACTTTCAGCCGTCGCCCAGACTCCTCCAACCAATATATTCCGATGATACAGCTCTAATTACTCGAAGTACATAGGATAATTGGCTGGAGATTGGAGGGTGTAGTTCAACCCAGCAAAGACACAGGCAATCGTGATAACCAGGAAAGTGGATCAACCTGTTCAGAATGTACATCTCTTTGGACATAAACGAGAGTGGAAAACTTCGGCCAAATACTTGGGTGTCAACATTGGTAGGAAGTTCACCAAAATGTTCAAATGTTTGTTAAGCTTATGGGACTTAACTACGGGGTCATCAGTCCCTAAACTTACAAACTACTTATGAACTACTTACGAACTAGGACGGCACAAATATCCATGCCCGAGGGGGGATTCGAACCCCCGACCGTAGTGGCCGTGCAGACCGTGACTGGAGCGCCTCAGTCACCTCTGCCAACGCGGCCGGCGAAGTTCACCGGGAAGGAGATCATACCGAAGTGCATAAACAAACGGCGCAGCGAGCAGGAGTTCCGTACTCGTTGATGAACGAAAATTCGAAGCTGTCTTATCTCCAGCGGAATGAAACTTTGCCGTATCAGCATTAGACCAAATCTGGACTACGGATGTGAAGTCTGGAGAAACGCGACACCGACTAACATCAGCAGGTTACAACAGCTCTAGAACAAGACCTTTCGAGTACTTCACGTCTTGCGAGCACTTCCACATCGCTATGCAAATGAAGCGGTGAAGGAGGCTCAAGAACGATTTCGTCTTGCAGCGCGACGAATCCACGAAAGGACACGGCAATTGGAGAATCCACTTATTCAACGCATGTGGCAGCCCAACAGCGCAGCGGACCGCTAAAGGCAGTCTGTCGCCATATTTGAATAAGTGGTCGGCGGATATACAGCGGGGTGATGGAATCGATGGACGCCGATATTTCGGATAAAGCACACCCGGCCACTTCCAACGAAACTGCAGGTAGGAAGAAATGTGCATGCACATTTGAAACTTCGGTTTCCAGTAAAAGGAGGAAAGTTACCACATCTGTTCTTTCTGAACAGATGCCATATATATATATATATATATATATATATATATATATATATATATATATATAATATGCCGGTGCAATGATGTGGTGTCTGTTCAGAATGAACAGACGTCACTTATGATCCTGCAGTTCTTATTCTTTCTATAGTTTTCAAAATGAAAAGCCAAAATCACACATTAATAATTTATTACATGACAACCGGTTTCGGTGCACAGTGTCACCATCATCAGGTCAAAATATTTTGTAAGCTGTCATGTTTTTAACTTTTTTTTTTTTTTTTTTTTTTTTTTTTTTTTAGTGACTAAGTGCAATGTTGCACTTGTTATTTTATACCCAATTTTTTGTAACAAGATGACCTGCTTGTAACTTATATGTGACCAGATGATGGTGAGACAGTGCACCGAAACCGGTCGTCATTTAATAGATTATTAATGTGCCATCTTGGCTTTTCATTTTGAAAACTATAAAACGATCAGATCGCCTCCAAACCCGACTATGTCAGGTAATCTTGTTATTCTTTCATATTCAGAGAATATATGACATCAACTGCAAATGGGCAAAGCTGAAAATGTGTACACATGCTTTGCCCAATCGCAGTTGATGTCATATATTCGGTGAATATGAAACCATAACAACTGCAGGATCAGAAGTGACGCCACACGTATATATATAATATGCCGGTGCAATGATCCTTTTGTTAGTGGGAAAGGGTGGGCAAGTTTGTAGCCCTTACCCTTACGGGAATTCGTGTCATAACTACGACTTTGAGTAGTGTGGGCAGTGTAAAGCTGGGAATTTGTATCTGACGGGAGGCGTGCTTAGGTAGTCCTTGCACGTGCGGTGGTCACTGTGTCTCCAGTACTGTAGTGGTCAGCGCAACCACCTAGAAAGCAAGAGATCCGAGTTCGAATCCTAGGTGGGTACACATTTTCAGCTATGCCCATTTGCAGTTGATGTCATATATGAAAGTAATTAAATACGACCCACTGATTTTTTGTTGAGAGAGAGAGAGAGAGAGCAAGATTCCACGCAGAACGTTCTTGTCTATTTATACGGTTATTTTCTAGTTTAATTTCAACCGCTTTCTGAATAACACAATCCCAAAAGTTGCATACCCGAATATCCGTGCTGTTATATTACACACGGTGACCGGCGTCTAGGCATTATTCTGCATCAGCAGATTTGCTAAGTTGTTATAAAAGAGTGTAACGGTTATATTCAGTACATGCACGTTTACGTCAACCAAAAAAATTAGCTCTTGCGGAAAATTACCTACATACAAAGTCACCCTACGAAATAAAACAACACGGAGATTCTAACTGTTGGTATTGTGTTATTAGGGAAGCAGTCGAAAAATAAAACTAGCGAATCAACTCATAAATATAGATGGATGCTTTTGCTTAAAATTTGTAAACGGACACATTTAATGTTTTGTAAAGGAAAAAACATACAACTGCCATTTTTTAAAGATTTACTTTGATAGTGAAATGCTCGTTTCGAACATACCACTAATTAGGTCATGAAGATGGCTTAATCGGAATGTAAAAACTGTTTGCATTATAAAAGTTTCAGAAACTCTACTCTACAGATGTAATACAGAATTTTAACTCTCAAACTTTATATTCACTGACTGTTCCGTCGGTTCTTGACAGAATATTTTGTACATTATGAATGAAACACACGAGATGACTATGAGATATTCTGCAAATTTAGTGCCGGCCGCGGTGGCCAAGGGGCATTCCGTCGGCGGCAGCCGTGCGGCTCGGATGTGCGGAGCGGCTGCGCCGTTGTTTACGTCGTCGCTGGCGGCCGTTGCCGGTGTTTACTGGTGAGTGCACGCTTTCGCGTTTGCTGTAGCGCTGAAAATGACAAAATGAAACGACTAAACGGAATGGCTTGAACGAAAAGATACTTTGAAGTTGACTTTTGATCCGACATTACCACGACCTAAACCTTTCGAAGTTGAACTATTCATTAGAGATGTCATGAAGGTAACTTTAGATGATTTGATCGGTATTCATTTGTCGATCGTTAGTAGCACTGTCTACCTTAATTGGTGTGCCCTGAAAAATGCGTAAAAATAGTCGAATCTTGTGGTGGACTATTAAAATTTAAACATTCAAACGGCCATGTCGGTGAAGTAAGAGTTATACAAGCCGGTCTTGGACTGAGAACCGTCCGAATTTTCGAATTACCTTTCGAGATTACCGCCGAGCAGATTAATGACAAACTGAAGGATTATGGGACAGTAATCAGTAACGTAGCCGAAAAGTGGTCTGGGCAACACATCTTCCCCGTCCTAAACGGCGTCAGGCAGCTAAAAATCGAACTGGTAAAGCACATCCCGTCCTACATCGTTGTCTGCGGATTTAGAGCCATAGTTATATACGATGGGCAACCGAGAACTTGTTCGGCGTGTGGCTCCAGAACATGTACGTGCGCAGTGCATTCAACGGCGCGTCGCGCAGATACCGTTAGGCGAGCGAGAGAGGCAGGGCCCAACGTCTACGTTGCCACTGACTTAGGTAGCCGCCGCCCGTGTGAACACCACTCCAGAGCCTAGTTTAGATGTTGCGCTGACTGCTGTAAATGACCAGACGGAACAATCAGCACCGATGGAGACAGATACTGTATCAGAAAACCCCACAGGTGAGGAGACTACGGAAGCGCAAGACCAACAACCGAATGATGACTTAGCATCAGGGAACGAGCAAGCCGACGATGGCACTTGCAGAGAGGACCCATCCGGGACAAACGGGAATGAGTAACAGAAGGCAAAGACCCCGTTACCGAAAAAACAACATAAGCGACGGAGAGCTCACCAAGGGGCGGCAGAAAACGCGCAGACATTGCGCTAGAAAGCCATCCAGATCCTCCAGAAAATGACGGAGGAGTCAGGCGGAAATTCTCGTGGCAAATCTCAAACTTCCAAAAAGTCCCGGACTGACGTCTCCGAGTCTGGCCAAGGGAGGAACAACTTAGAGACGCCCACAAATTGACCTAGTAAATGGTGAATCATCTCATATTTAGGAAACGTTTCTGTGAATGTGGCCAAGAAACTCAATTCCAGAAATTTCAAAATATTTTATACAGACAATACCAATAGTCACTTTCTATTCTTCAGTCTTGGAAACTATGGCAAATTCTACATTGGCCAGTTAGGCAAACCAATTTGTACTAAAGGAACACCACAGAAGTTGGAAACTTAGGCAACGAAATTCTACATTTACAGACGATCTTCAAAAGAAGGCCACAGTTCTTATGTAACGCATGCAGTGACGCAGCGGAATAGCAGCGCGCTCTGTGGCGCCCTGCTATGATGCGCGCGGCCGTTCCAAGTCGGAGGTTCGAGTCCTCCATAGGGCATGGATGATTGTGTCCTTTTGTAGGATGAGTTAGTTTAAGTAGTTTGTTTTAGGGATCGATGACCTATGTTCAAATGTTCAAATGCTTGTAGAGTTTATGAGACTTAATTACGGGGTCATCAGTCCCTAAACTTACAAACTACTTATGAATGAGCTTAAGACGGTACAAACATCCATGCCCAAGGGGGGGATTCGAACACCCGACTGAAGCGGCCGTGCAGACCGTGACTGCCACGCCGCAGACCGCTCGGGCACCGCGGCCGGCAATGACGTATGCATAACTTTGCAAACATTTGAACACATGAAGTCCTTCATTATATACAAAAAGGAAGGAAAATAAACTTGTTTGAAATAATGGAAATTAACAAACATATGTACACTTGCCCAAACCTGGTACTGAATGATCAGACACATTTTCCATATTCACCAGTTCTGTCTGAAGAACCTAATCATAAACCTGTGAAAACAAAGTAAAATACCATCTACAACCCACTTGTCTGAAGCCTCTACTACTGTTTCATAGTAATGTTATAAAATCCTTGTGTAATCACAACTGTTTGGCTGCTTGCCCGATATAAATTGTAATGCCTTATTTTACTAGTACACTCCCGACCATTGAAATTGTTACACCATGAAGCTGACGTGCTACAGAAACGAAATTTAATGGACAGGAAGAAGATGCTGTGATATGCAAATTATAAGCTTTGCAGAGCACACGATTGGCACCGGTGGCGACACCTACAACGCGCTGACATGACGAAAATTTCCAACCGATTTCTCACACACAAACAGCACTTGAGCGGCGTTTCCTGGTGAAACGTTGTTGTGATGCCTCGTGTAAGGAGAATAAATGCGTACCATCACGTTTCCGACTTTGATAAACGTCGGACGCAGCCTACCGCGATTGCGGTTTATCGTATCGCGACGTTGCTGCTCGCGTTGGTCGCGATCCAATGACTGTTGGCAGAACATAGGATCTGTGTGTTCAGAAGGGCAATACGGAACGCGGTGCTGAAACCCAACGGACTCATATCACTAGCAATCGAAATGACAGGCATCTTATCCGCATGGCTGTAACGGATCGTGCAGCCACGTCTCAATCCGTGAGACAACAGATGGGGACGTTTGCAAGACAACAACCATCTGCACGAACAGTTCGAAGACGTTTGCAGCAGCATGGACTATCAGCTCGGAGACCACGGTTGCGGTTACCCTTGACGCTGCATCACAACAGGAGCGCCTGCGATGGTGTACACAAAGATGAACCTGAGTGCATGAATGTCAAAACGTCATTTTTCGGATGAGTCCAGGTTCTGTTTACAGCATAATGATGGTCGCATCCGTATATGGCGAATCGCGGTGAACGCACATTGGAAGCGTGTATTCGTCATCGCCATACTGGCCTATCACCGGGCGTAATGGTATGGGGTGCCATTGGTTACCCGTCTCGGTCACCTCTTGTTCGCATCGGCGGCACTTTGAACAGTGGCCGTTACATTTCAGACGTGTTACGACCCGTGGCTCTACGTTTCATTCGATCCCTGCGAAACCGTACATTTCACCAGGGTAATGCACAACCGCATGTTGCAGGTCCTGTACGAGCCTTTCTGGATACGGAAAATGTTCGTCTGCTGTCCTGACCGGCACATTCTCCAGATCTCTCACCAAATTACAACGTCTGGTCAATGGTGGCCGAGCAACTGGCTCGTCACAATACGCCACTCACTACTGTTGATAAACTGTGATATCGTGTTGAAGCTGCATGGGCATCTGTACCTGTACACGCCATCCAAGGTCTGACTGAATGCCCAGGTGTATCAAAGCCGTTATTACGGCCAGAGGTGATTGTTCTGGGTTCCGATTTCTCAGGATCTATGCAGCCAAATTGCGTGAAAATGAAATCACATGTCCGTTCTAGTACAATATATTTGGGCAATGTATACCCGTTTATCATCTACATTTCTTCTTGGTGTAGCAATTTTAATGGCCAGTAGTGTAACTATAGTTTAATTTAACAAGTTAAAATTTTAACATATATTCACAACGCATCCATGTTTCGAGACATTGGACCTGTTTAAGATAGCTTTTTGGTCAATTTTTTCAACCAATTTCTATTGTTTCAATTTATATTTCTTAGGTTAATGTCTTAATTTATTATATTGTCACATATTTTATCAATGTTAGTAATTTACACCACAACTTGAACTGTAACAATCTCAGGTTAGATAGAAACCAAAGCACTTGTCTCCCTTGAAAGTTATACAGGGTGTTATAAAAAGGTACCGCCAAACTTTCAAAACGTTCAAACGTTTGTTAAGCTTATGGGACTGAACTACGGGGTTATCAGTCCCTAAACTTACAAACTACTTAACAACTAGCTTATCCTAAGGACGGAACAAATATCCATGCCCGAGGGGGGATTCGAACCCCCGACCGTAGTGGCCGTGCAGATCGTGACTGAAGCGCCTCAGTCCCCTCGGCCACCGCGGCCGGCCCCGGCCAAACTTTCAGGAAACATTCCTCACACACAAAGAAAAAAAATGTTATGTCGACATGAGTCCTGAAACGCTTAATTTCCATGTTAGAGTTCATTTTAGTATTTCTCCTGTTCTTCCACCTACGCTCACTGGAGCACGTTGTCATGATTTCATACGTGATACTCTACCTGTGCTGCTATAACATGTGCCTTTACAAGTACGACACAACATGTGGTTCATGCACGATGGAGCTCCTACACATTTCAGTCGATGTGTTCGTACGCTTCTCAACAACAGATTCGTTGACCGATGGATCGGTAGAGGCGGACCAATTCCATGCTCTCCACGCTCTCCTGACCTCAACCCTCTTGACTTTCATTTATGGGGGCATTTGAAAGCTCTTGTCTACGCAACCCGGTACCAAATGTAGAGACTCTTCGTGCTCTTATTGTGTACGGCTGTGATACAATACGCCATTCTTCAAGGCTGCATCAGCGCATCAGGGATTCCATGCGACGGAGGGTGGATGCATGTATCCTCGCTAACGGAGGACATTTTGAACATTTCCTGTAACAAAGTGTTTGAAGTCACGCTGGTATGTTCTGTTGCTGTGTGGTTCCATTCCATGATTAATCTGATAAGTAAGAGAAGTAATAAAATGAACTCTAACATGGAAATTAAGCGTTTCAGGACTCATGTCCACATAACATATTTTCTTTCTTTGTGTGTGAGGAATATTTCCTGAAAGTTTGGTCGTACCTTTTTTTAACACCCTGTATATCTACCAACTTAACATCTTTGAAACTTGAACTTGTAATGTTTACCTGATGATGGCTTAATAGCCGAAAACCGGTTCGTAAAACAATAAATTTGCAGAATATGTCACAGTTTTCTAGAGTGTTTCATTCATAACCTACACAAATTTTATATGGAAGTGAAACATGTACAATGGGACCACCGGAATAGAAGAGAAAGGAAGCATTTGTAATGTGGTTCTGTAGATGAAAATTATATCGACTGGAACGAATGACGAGGTCCTTCATAGATTCGAGAAGAAAAGAACACATATTTTCACTAACAAGAAGAAAGGACAGGATGACTCTTGTTAAGATATTAGGGAATAACTGCTAAGGTACTAGCGGCAGCTGCAGACGGTAAAAATAAATTGTAGGGAAAGACAAAAATTGGAATACACGCAACAAATAATTGATGACGTAGGTTAATTCCTTGTTCTTCTTCAGCCGAAGACCACTGCTGGAGATAGGCCACTTCCTCTTTTTCCATTTTCTTCTATATCACTGCCACCGGTTTTACAAGCCATCTTTCTGGGATTTTCGAATGCTTCTTTTGCGTTTCCGTGGCCTTCAGAGAACATAGTTTTCCATCTGCTGTGATCGTGCAGAGTAACGAATCAGACCCATTGCCACTTCACTTTGGACGTTCCGTCTAGAATGATCCGAGTGTTTCTGACCAAGCATCCACCCCTCCATGACACGTTGTTGGTTGTACTTTAAGAGCACCTGCCTTACTCAGAATCATAGTTTCTAGACCGTATCATTTACTTAATAATATGCACACATTGCAGACGTTAGTTTCACGTTACTAGGAGCATCGCTTTCTGTCAGGATGAATCTTACTTTGTGCAACGGTGTCCAGCTGAATTTTGTTTTTGCGAGGAATATCTGCAATTCGAAGAATTGTTGGTAAACCTTCACAAGGTGCCGCACGCGAGTTATATGCTCTCTTAAAGCAGACTATAATTAAACTTTGTTTATTCAAATGTAATGTTCAAATATTTGTAAAGCTTATAGGACTTAACGACGATCAGTCCCTAAAGTTACAAACTACTAATGAATTAACTTATACTAAAGACAACACAAATATCCATGTGTGAGGGAGGATTCGAACCTCCGACGCGGGAGGCCGCGCGATCCGCAACGTGTCGCTCCAAACCGCCCGGCTACTCCGCGCGGCAAAGTTAGTTTATTACCGGTAAGTAATTAAATACGTTCATTAGTGTGTTCTTCAATCTTATCATTAAATGTTTCACCTTTACTTTACGCATTATTTTTTTTCCAGAAAAATATCATAAAGTATGTTGTTAGTCTATTTTGTTTTCGTTTTTTCTCAGTAAATTCAAAGAATCTCATTAATTATTATTTTTCTGTAGAAATTTAAGCAAATCCTAGCATTTCATTGTTTTATTTCTTATTTGTGAAACGCAGCGTAAATTTTAATTTGCTCGCTTTAGAAGTTCCTCACTTATTGCTTTGTTTACATACAGTTGCGAGTATTAAAATTTTCGCATACGAGTTTTGTTTTTGGTAATTAAATTAACTTATTCTCATTAAAAGTATTAGTTTTTATCATGAGGAAAAAGTTTACCGCGGTAGAGTAGCCGGGCGGTCTAAGGCGCCTCGCTGCGGAGGTTCGAGTCCTTCCTGGGGCGTGGGTGTGTGTGTTGTCCTTAGGTTAGTAAGCTTTGCAAGGTACGGACTGATGACCACGCAGTTTGGTCCGATAGATTTACAAACATTTAAAGAAAAGTTGCCGACTTGCCATAGAATCGTTAGCTCAGTGGTGTGAATGTTACAGATTTTTTTTTCTTTTGTGTCTACTGTAGCAGAGCGAAAATTAGGCACGTGAATGAAATTTATCAGTGGTTCTACAGGATATGTAGTCAAGATTGGAGGATAGCGAAGGACAAGAGGAAAATTGCTGCCCTTCAGGACAGCAGTGGCGGCTCGTACAAAATTTGACCAGTGTGCTACAATATTACAAAAATTAACAGGAAACAAAATATACTAAAATAAAAAGTCAACCTTTGTATATTTGCCTTTAATTAAATATCAATTAATACTCTATTGACAGTAAGAGCTTCAGAGGAATCTATAACAGCGCTGCCAACTGCATGTATTCACTGCAGGTAGTAAATATAACGTTTAAAAATATTAATTTTATTTACAGAAATTAAAAATTAGACTCAGAGGTATTTGAATACGAGCCTCTCACAGGAACTGAGAGACAACGCGCAAGACGCCTGAGTCAGCGCGCTATTTGACTCTGTAAGCCGCAATATTCGTCATATACTATTCTTCTGCAGCCGTCACACGCAGCGAGAGGAGAAATATTGATGTGGTGCTGCAGTCGGTCTCAGCACTCATGAGCCGCCAAGCCTGACGTCACGTCTGCGCATGCGCACTAGCGAATAGACGACTGCGCCGCCTCTCTGCGCACGTACCAGCGTGGCTGAATCCCACTTCAGCACACGGAGCTGGTTTCCAGCTATCGCGGCGAGAGCGCTCCAAAATGCGTTTTCATCCTTATTACTAGCATTCTAATAGGCATTGGAAGGAAATTGGCATAATTTTATTGTGATATCTGGCTCGTATTCCAAGAGAAAGGATGTAATTTTACAGCGATTTCTCGCTTGCATTCGAAGAGAAATGGCATATTTACAGTGTGCTGCAGCACATTAGCACATTATCACCACAGGCTAGACCACACTAGGGTAGAGCCGGCCAAACGTTGCACATTATGCAGAGGTACGAATGTGCTGCTGCACAGGTGTGCACATGAGAAGCAGCGAGCGACAACGACATCTGTTGTTAGATACGAGTACATAATGAATGGCGACAGCTCCACTTCCAGGTTTATGCGTTACAAGCAACGAGCTTAAATTTCATAGAGTGGCTGACACTCGAGCTACAGCACTCTGTGCGGCAGCCTGTGTAAACTCGGCCGCTATATTTTTAGTGGTCATTACACTTGAGAGTAGTTTGTCAATCGTATGTTGTTGCTGAGCTTGAAGTGTTGTATTTAGTATATATCGTATTTATTGTATATTGCCAGTACAATTTTGCTGCTTAAATATGCCTTAAGTATGTTCAGCATTTAAATGCACAAAAATCGAAGTGATAAAATTACAAGTATTGCTTGTAAGAACACCAAATGTTCTGATTTTTGGCCCACTTTAGGTTACGGTAGTAACACTAAAAGTGGGCTTTTGCCACAGTTTTTTGACAGCTCGTAATTTAAATGAAAATAACGGCTTAACCATTCATCTGACACGAAAACTGAATAATTGAATTTGTAGAGGAGAAAATTTTCTATAACTTTGCTCTGTTATGTTTTTCTCATATCTCGTATCGTTTCAGAGATATTTGCAAAAAAAAAAAAAAAAAAAAACGGCGATTTCGGGATGTCTGTCAGTCCGTAACGTGTTCCCAGTTTTTAAGTCGAACCGTTCAACCGATCAGCACCAAATTTTACAGACATAATTGTAGGTCACCAGAGACCAGAACCTCCCTTTTTTAAATTTTTAGGACATAAAATACGGCAGTAATACAAAAAAAGTCGTTTGTAATAAAATTGTAATTGCAGACGAACCGTTCATCTGTCACGAAAATTGAATAACCTAATTTGTAGAGGGAAAATTCGCTACAGCTTCGCTCCCTTATGTTTTTTTTTTTTTTTTTTTTTTTTTTTTTTTTTTTTTTTTTTTTTTTTTTTGACGATGCCTGTCTGTCTGTAACGTATTCCCACTTTTTTTGTCGAATCGTTCAATCGATCCGCACCAAATTTTACAAACATAGTCATTGGCTATCAGAGACCATTTCAAATATTTCGGACATGAAATACGTTAGTAACACAAAAATACCGTTTGTAATGTAATTTTAATTGCAAATAAACCGTTAATCTGACACGAAAATTGAATAACGAATATTTGACACCCTCCAGTGAATTAACGAAAACAAGACGTTCGTAGATTCTCTTATTGTAACTTACACGTTGTCATATCAAAGCAATGGCGCAGTGAAGATTTAACAAAAACACGTCGTTCTTCGGACAGGAAATGATAATCTAGTATCTAAAAATGCCATAGTAGCATCAGTCAACAACTGCGTCAATAGAACTAGATTAAAGCACGAATGTTGAAATCGTTAGCCGTAGCGTAGTGGGTAATGCGCCGGTATGTAATGCTCAGTCAGTGGTTCAAAACCCGCCACTACCTGAAATCTTTTTTTTTTCCTTAAAACGGTTTCAGGCACTCTTCTTAATTAAATAGAGCTATGTTCTTCAATGTTTAGAGTTTTGCATATGTAAGAATGCTCCCTCTAAAATACGTGTTTGTTCTATTTCGTGAACATGCCATGAAATTCGTAACAAAGAATTGAACAATGATTTTCTGAAGCATATGCACGTAAACTGGGAGGATACTGTAATAATGAACATTCTGCACGAAGTGCTGATACAGGTAGTTTCGCATATAAAGGAAGTCCCAGATTTCTGGTGAAAGTGTAGTTCCTTAGTTTTTTCTAAGCGTTTATTCACTATTTGTGTAACTTATTGAAAGCCATTCATTAGAAACAACGCATCTACTGAAATGTTTGTCTTTGATATAGTTGCTATGGACGCTTTTAACGTAGATGGTGTTACCTTTCCTGTAATTCAGATATGACTTCGTTCATGTTATACTGTTCTGCGTTAAAATAAGGAGCAACTGTTCTATTTCAAACCGTGATTACGTTTTCTTTTACAGCTAAAATCACAAACGGAATAAATGTGGTAATACTGAATTCCACATAATTCTAGTACTCAATATATATACAAAGTTAGTACCATCAATACGTCATTTAAAACAGTCATTGTAACCAGTGACGGCGCTAGACGAAAACTGGGCGTCGGCGAAATCGTATTTGCGAGGCCCCTTTCATTTTTCCAGTAAGGAAGAAAATGTTAAATAAAAAGAGCTGAATTATACATTAATAATCATTATACTAAAATTTTATTAGTATAATAAGCAAGTATTATTGCAATGACAAAAATTACAATAAACATACACAAATTAAAATAGAGAAACTTTTCGGCTTTTCGTCTCACAGCATTTTTTTTAAGATCACATCTTAATACTAGCCGCTATTTCGGCTTCAGTTGATACTTCTGAGCCGGCCGCGGTGGCCGAGGGGACTGAGGCGCTCCAGTCACGGTCAGCACGGCCACTACGGTCGGGGGTTCGAATCCCCCCTCGGGCATGGATATTTGTGCCGACTTTAGTCTTAACTAGTTCATAAGTAGTTTGTAAGCTTAGGGACTGATGACCCCGTAGTTAAGTCCCATAAGTTGTACAAACATTTGAACATTTTTGATACTACTGACAACGCAGATTGTGTTTGTTGACTCACTGTGCTTCTCAAGTATGTGAAGCTCCTCTCGGCTGAACCTGTACTGACTGGTACTGTGAGCGTGATTCTGACGAAGATAAAGATTTGGATATACTTCTTCCAAATTGTTTTCTAAAACGTACAGAAAAAGTTATTTTGCAAGTATTTAACTAAATATTACTTCATTGCTTCACTCATACGGAAATAAATACGGACAACTAAACAGCTGCCGGTCGGGAATGGCCGAGCGCACTAAGGCGTCATACCACGGTGAGCGAGATCGCGCTCGTCGGGAGTCGAATCCCACCCTTGGTTACGGATGTTGTTCGTCCTTTCGTTAAGCTAGTGTAAGTTAGATGTAGGTCGTCGCTACATAACCTAGCAGTTAAAAAGCGCCGTTAAAGATCAAATACAAGAAAAGAAAAAAATTAACCATGTTTTGCGAGGCCCCCACAGGCGCGAGGCCGTCGGCGGTCGCCGACGTCGCCGACGCCCAGCGCCGCCACTGATTGTAACAGTATCTCCCCAGTTTATGTACACGTGTTAAAGAAGTCTATGCTTACAATTACTTGCTATGTATTTCATGGCATGTTCTCGTAACAGAACAAATACGCTTTTCAGAGAAAGAGCTGTTACCTTTGAACAACTCAGAATCTTGCAGAATACAGTTGCGTTCAGTTTACAAGAGTGTGCGCAAACCTTTTAGGAAGCAAGAGAGAAAATAAAGTGGGACAAAACAATTGACAGTGGCTGTTGTATATACATATTTAGTTGTTTTTTCTTCAGTGAAATCGTAGCTTTGCGGTCGTTTGTTCACATTTGTTCTGGGTTGTTCATTGAGAAATTTACTCTTTTTTTTTTTTTTTTAATTTATTATTACAGATGGCGTTGAACCAACACCGTCTGAAGAGAAGACCTGTGCACTGCCGTGCCACGTCACGTCACGCAGAGTAGCTCGCGATCGCGTAGCTTACTGGCTGGCTGATGGGGCACAGCCCACAGCCTCACAGCGGCCAGCCAGTGAGCTACGCGATCGCGACCTACTCTGTGTAATGTGACGTGGCACGGCAGTGCACAGCCCATCTTTTCAGATGGTGTTAGTTGAACCGTCTTTCGTTTTTCTCTTTTGATTGATACGTCGGTTTGAACGTTGGTTTGTTTTGTCCTATTTTGATCGTTTCGGATAACTCAGTTCTCTCGTTACAGAGGGCGTCGAGCTACCGTGACGGCAACCCTCTGACCGAGCGCGCTGAGCCACCGCGCCCTAGCTAGTTCCGAACCACCGTCGAACATGTTCTTACATCACAAACTAATACCTCGCCTGTTACGCTATGGCGAACAGCTGCGAGAGTAATCCACGATTCTCGTACTATCGGGCAGGTGTACACTAACTAACCAACATTAGATTATAATTGATTATCCTAATAACGACGTGTTTTTGATAATTTTCAGTGCGCCATTGCTTTGAAATGACAACGCTTGAGTTATAACTAGAAAATCATAAAGTAGAGAAAGCAAGATGGCGTACGCAAATAACATTTTGGGGGTGAGGGATGTCACGTGATTGATTACGCTTTGTACGCTTTGTTCCATCCAGGCTACGTTCGTTCCAGCCTACAGTTATTCGTAACCACTACAGGCAAAGAAAAAAAAACTTAGAACTACCAAGGCAAGACAGGTGATAATATTATAACGCAAAACGAGGTATGTCCACAAAGTAAGTTCCGTTTGGTTATATAAACCAAACGTGAACAGGTACAGAAAAATATTTATTGTATAAAAATCTGAAACTGTGCAACTACTTTTTTACACAACTTCCGAAATTTTGTAGGCACTTGTCATAGCGTGAGACAAGTTTTTGTGTGCCTTCTTCATAGAAGGTCGCCGCCTGTGTATTCAACCATGTTCTTTCAGCTCATCATCGTTGAAATGTTGACCACCAAGGACAGATTTTAGGTGTAAGAAGAGATGAAAGGAGTCTTCTTCTTCCCTTCACGTTGCCGCCCGACCTCACAAAGCGAATTTCAGCAAACAACTCTTACGGGAATGTCACTGGGACGTGTTTGATCATTCTCCGTACAATCTCGCTCCTAGCGACTTTCTTCTTACACCTAAAACCTGTTCATGGTGGTCAACACTACAGCGATGATGACGAGCTGAAAGAACATGTTACCACATGGTTGAATACACAGGCGGCAACCTTCTGCGAAGAAGGCATACAGAGACTTCTGCCACGCTATGACAAATGCCTACAAAATTTCGGAAGCTATGTAGAAAAGTAGTTCAAGAGTTGTATATTCTTGTACAATAATTTTTTTTTTGGTATCTGTACACATTTGTTTTATATAACCAAACGGAACTTACTTTGTGGACATACCTCGTATATAACGAAAATGTGGGACAGCTATTAAAATGATAGTTCAAAGAGGTAAAAGTGCAAAAAAGAGTATGTTTGTCAAAGCTAAACTCAAACATTACATAATTTTAGCTGTTTGTTAAAATACGGTCAGAAAGAATATTACGTGTTGGGTGCATAGATATTACCACCATAGTAGAGTCGTAAACTTATCACCATATTTTTTATTATACAGGTTATTATTTTGGTTCAAAAACTTATAAAACTACAAATCTAAAGTGGGCCGTAACACACGCCAGTGCGATTATTTTTATCTCAGTCTGTCTATATTCAAACAAAATTCCTACTAATGGCAGTCAGCTGCCGCAAGAGAGAAGCTTCAGATGCCTACCCTGCAATTCCCTTGAAGTACACACCATAAAAAAAGCTCAGTTTTCTACCTGGTGTTATTGTGTTTCTGAGATATTTGAGTAGCCTGTTATCGAAGACGGACATCTGTCGTTTGCCAGAAACTGAGATAAATGTCATTTTTATTACAAAACGTAGAGCTAATATATTTATAATCTCATTTGAGCATTATCAACTTTAATACTCGAGGATTTATACGTGGAGGTGGCTAACATCAATTTGATTACTCAAGCATCTTCAAATTGTGTTTGAAAATACAGATGTCCGTCTTTGAAATCAAAACGTGTAGGTGTCCGCTTTTGATGTCAAGGCGCTTTCAGATGACCGTTTTTCATACACAGAGATTTACTTACTGCTGATGAGATTCTTTTACAGGTGTATAATCTGGGAAATTATAGAAATATCGGCATAAAGTGGAAAATATTAAATTATGAACGCTATTACATATTGGAAAAATGAAAACTGCAATAATCATAATAATCTTTTTAATTTCATATACAAAATGAAATGTTACGGCATTGAATCTCTAAAATTATTAGCATAAGGTCTGTTGAAACTGTCGCCAGATTTTTTCGTAAACATCCTTACATCATTGCTGACCTCGAACTTCTTTCCAACAAGTGGTAATTTCGCACAACACACCTTACAATAAAACAGTGCAGTTTGCAAGCTAGTCTTGTATTTGTTTCTTTTCAATGTTTATTTTCCACTTTTTAGGTTGTTTCAACCGTTTCCTAACTTTTCCTTCGGACGCTGGTGATATATTATGTTCCACTTTACTCGTTTAAGATGATTATTAGTAATAATACTATAAAAAATAACTGAAAACTTTACGTATGTGCTAATACGTCTTAGTACCTGACACATACTGTCGCCATGTCTGATTTTCGAGGTAATGCGACATTTACTCTGTTCCCATTGGTGCACACTGCTTCATTTAACAAGTGTCCGAATTTGATATCAAGCTCTTATGTAGGTGTCCGCTTTTGATGTGAACAGTCATATTTAACGTGCAATTTATCACATTTACGTCAGTTTTTGGAAAAAAACCGATGTCACCAATGAAAAGAGCGGAAAAACTTCCTTTCAGATCGACTGCTAACTAAATTTCGACCATTAGGTCAGATGTCCAGGTTTGATATTAGGCTACTCATTTATTCTTCGTCGCTCCTGTGGTTGTTGGAACTACACTTTTAAGTGTCTACACCTTCTTTAAAAATATTTTCATTTTTTGTTGATAATACTTGATCGAGCGTGGTAGACATGCAACCAGTGCAAAGTGTGAAGCAGTAGTGACAGCAAGAATTTTTTTCACTTGTATATGTCTGTATTCTTTGCAACAAATCTGCGCGCGCGCACACACACACACACACACACACACACACACACACACACACAATGAAAGAGAGAGACAGACATGCCCGAATGAGGACTGGAACATCCGACGGGTAGCGTCCGCGAAACCTGGCAAGAGGCGTTACACCGCACGACTGCAATTCTTTTTGTTAAATGTTAACACGATCCGAATAAAATCTCTTAAGTCTCAATAATAAGGGATACAGAGATGGAAGAGACTGGTAAAACCGGAGATGAAGAGAAGCACGTAGCACTGACAGTAAGTGATAGGCGGGTAAAAGTTGTCCACACTGCAGCTAAACCGTTTCAATAACTATTTTATAACTGTTACTGAATAATTATCTTGTGGATGTTGCAGTGCATCTTACTGCTACGCTTCCTATGATATAATGGAATGGAATACCGGAGCTGGCAATAACATTTTTGTGTTTTCTTCCTCAAACGTGTTTCAGCTCTGATGTGTTATTTTGAGTAGTTTTGCCTTTAAAATCATATATAAAGTTCGTGCAGACTTTATGTATGGCTTTAAGAGAGTACTAACATGTTTTACACCTTCTCATTTGTTGAGCTCTGGTGTTCTCTTTCGTTGCGTCGTGTTATCACGTTTCTGACGCAAGCAAAAGAACACTAGAAAACAAAAATGACAAACTGTAACGCATTTTATTGTTTACCTACAGCAGTAGGTAAACTCTGCCATAAAATTCATGTAAGAAATTTAAAAAAAAAAAAAAAAAAAAAAAAAAAAAAAAAAAAAAAAACTAGAACGTAAGTGCTGAAACATATTTGAATTAAAAACAGAAACACACATACACAAAAAGATGTCTTACATTAGGCGGGATTCTACTACACTGTTATAACATAGGGAAGACAGGTTCATTAGATGCTCTTGTGGCATATCTCACACCAGTCATTACAAATAAACAATAAGAGTATAGCCCTCCCAAAGCCAGTCGGAATAATGTCCATCACAAAAGCCTTAAAATTAAAAGTTAGTAGTGGCTATGTTAACATATCAACAAAGTTGATTCTCCTTAATGATTGAAATATGTTGACTTTAATGCTTTGTATAGGAAAAGAGAAAAAGAAATTATCTTTTCCCAGCATTATTGAAATTTTTTAATGAGATGCAGTTCTGTCCACATATAGAGTGAAAAAGCATGTATTTCATTAGACAATAAATTATAGACTTCTAGAATATTTTATGATCTGTCATTTGACTGTGCAAATCAGAACATACTTTTACGTACATTATAATATTCAGATGTAATAATAAATGCTGCAAAACAGGTCAATCCTATATCTATGTCAGAAAACTAAACAAGATAATTTGAAATAGACATGTATTAAGCTATCAGAGATCATTCATCTGGGTACTAATAACGTGTGGTGTCCCAAGGTTCCATTTTACGGCCTTTTCTCTTTTGTATTTCAATAATCTTTCATCTGAAACATTACAGGATGCAAAATTTGTTTCGTTCACGGATGGCAGAATCATTGCAATAAATAGTAAATCAGTTGTAACCATTGAAAGATCAGCTAGCGAAATTTTTATGGTGAGTAATAAATCGTTTCAACCCAACCACCTGTCACTAAACCTTGAAGAGATATGCTATATGCAGTTTAGAACTTGTATAAGGTTTCCTGCAGGTATATCCTAAAATTAGACGACAAGCAGATAGAACATACTGCGCTTAATTCTTAAATTACAGATTGATAAAGAAGTTAACTGAGAGCAACATACCACTGAAACACCCAAATATATTCATAATTGTCATGCAAATATTGTCAGATGTAGGTGATGTAGTAACAGAAAGCCAATATACTATGTCTATTTTCATTCGATTTTTTTTTCTGGGGTACCTCGACAACGCAATGTAAAAGTTTCCCAACCCAAAAATATGCAACGAGAATTGTTTGTGGTGTGAACGTCCTTCGGAATGCTTTTTTAGGAATTGGGGATGTTAACTAATGCTTCCAGATAAATTTAATCCATTAAGCAATTTGTCATTAACAATTTTCAAAGTCCCTTGCGTTGCTTCAGAAAGGTGTCCACTATTTAGCAGTATATCTTTTCTATAACATACCTAGCAGCCATTAAATTTTGTCTTATCATAAAGTTCAGTTTGAGAATAGGCTAAAGTATTTATTGCTGGCCGATTCCTTCTACTCAACTAATGAATTTTTTGGCCGTACCGGCTGATCTGTGTATGTCGTTATAATATCACCTATTGTGAATTTCGTGTGCAGAGTGACTTTTGTTACTAAGCGTTTAGCATCTGCAGCCCTTCTTTCATATGTCAAGCCCCAGCTCTACTGTTTTTATCAGAACGGTATTACTCAAGTGAGTGTTCAGTTTTGCACTCGCCTTTGTCAAGGTAGTTTTATGATGTGTTGCCACAATCAATGTTAATGCTCATCAGTTGTTGGCAGTTAATTTCCGATTTCGCCAATTATTCCTCTTTCGCAATGATGATTTTCCCAGCTATGAGTGCTCATTACCGTTGATAACGAAGTGAAACTAAAGATGCAGCCGTTTTCCTCACAAATGCTCCAACTTACTGATGCGAGCGTAAAGATCGGAGTGAGAGTTTAAAATAGAGAAAGTTTAATTTTTAAAACTCACAACCACCAGCTGAGAAGCAAATTCCTAAACATGCAAAAACACTGGAACTGTGATTGCGACTGTTTGACTCGTTTTCTAGGGGATGATATCACACGTTCGCAGCTTTCCTTCCCTGCATATGATTAACAAAACAAATTCATAATAAAATCAAGTTCATGAGAGAAAAGGGTGTACTAACTACTATTTTTGAAAACACGAGAAAGTTCACTTTATGTTGTTTATTTCACAATCTCAGAACCCTGTGGCTGATACGTCTGTACGTCGGCACATTTATCAAATAAAGTTATAGCTCGTGAGCCCCCAGACAAAAATGAATATTTGTCGCAAATTGTTTTATCACCATGTGGCTGTCTCAAACACCGTTTATGTTCATGCCTATGCAACGACACGTGTTACATTAACAAATCACAGTCACTTTAATTCAATGCGATGCACACCTTGTTCTGCCGGCTAAATATTCACAAACACGCAGTAACACTCTATTTAACTTGGTGCAGTCAACGACGAGCACCCACACGTGGCGACTGCCACACACAAATCTATAACCTCCACCTCGAGGTCCACATGCCGACTGAAATGCAGAGCGACGCCGCCCGGCCAGCTCCCCATGTGCTCCCGAGTCGTCACTTTCTGCCAGCGCGCGCGCGCGCGCCAGGTCAACTGCCGGAGTTTTTTCCCCTACATCATCAACTTCCCCATGTGAGCTGTTCTAACCGATTTGCCAACGTACAGCGCTCAGCCAATACATTTCTAAAACTTTACTTAAAATCAAAATAATTATACTACACATTAAATAAATGTCTTCTTAGGTTTCTATTTGGTATAAACATCCTTTGTACTATTTATCATAATCGTGCAATTTATTATGTCACAGATAAGTGATTTAACTGAATACTTCAAGATAAAATACACAAGATTAATTGAAAATAAAATGAGAAATAGTTAACATATTATTTTTATAAACAAACATTGCCATGCTAGTTGTGTAACTGTCTTGTATCCATTGGTAATTTATTACTTTTCATTGTCAATTAAACATATTACGCCAGATGTGACTATATCATCTAATGTATTGTTTATTTATCAACAGGCTATTTTGTAATGAGGGCCTTAAAGGTTCCTAACTGCATCGTATTACTTCAAATGCCAGTAGTATTAGAATATTTTATTTCACACTGTGCACTGCACTGTGCCTGGCACTCGCCATTGTCCCTCTCTCCCCTCACCGGAAACGAACTGGAAAATCCTAAGCTGGAACAAGCCACCAACGTCGGCCTGCTCGCTGGCCTCCCGTCAGCTACAAGCACACAGCAAATCTCAACGTGGAGAATTTCTAACTATGGCCTAACTATAAATGTTGTCACCCAACTGTGTACATACATTGCTACCATAATTAATAAGATTAAAATTGTGTAACATTTAGTGCGTTGGCATGGTCAATGTTTGCAGTGAACTTCATACTGTTTAATTATCAAATGCTATTAATTACCAGTATTTCTATTGGGCGGTAATATTACACTGACCACCATCGAAGTGGCGTCTTTGGAAGTCTGTCACCGGTTATATGTGTTTAGCGTCACAGAACAAAAGGTATAATGCACTGTAAAGTAACGTCCTCGAATTCTTACGTCAATTGCGCTTTGACGTCACGACGTAACAGTGTCAACCTGCAACAATATATGGTATACTATATGATGTTCGTATTATTCAGTCCATCACCGGTATGTCCTGCAAAAGAGTAGCAGGGTAGTGGTAAAAAGAACTCATGGCCACACTTTAACCTTCTCATAATCCACAATAACCTTGACAATCCGCTTTAATGCGGTAATGAGACAAAGAAATAATGAAAGGCCTCAAATAACTTCCCCAGAGGATTCCTTTACTAAAGACGCCGTTGATGACAAGTCTTCAGACCACAGACTGGTCTGATGCATCGTCATCTGAGAATGAGAACGGCAACCTACATCCTTTTGAATCTGCTTACTGTATTCTTCTCTGGGTGTCCCTCTACGATTTTTACCCTGCACATTTCCTTATAATGTCAAGCTGAAGATTCCTTGATGCCTGAGAATGTGTTCCATTATCCTAACCCTTCTCTTAGTCAGCGTAGGGCAGAAACTCCTTTTCTTCCCAATTCTGTTAAATGCTTCCTTATGTGTTACCTAATCTACCCATCTAACCTTCATCATTCGTCTATAGAACCTATTTCCAAGGCTTCTATATTATTTTTGTCTGAACTCCTTATCATGTTTCACTCGCATACAACGCTACGCTGCAGACAAATGCCTTCAGAGAGGACTTTCTAACATTTTAATTAATATTGAATTTCAACAAATTTCTCCTCCTCTGAAACACTTTTCTTCTCATAGCTATTCTGTATTTCATATCCTTTATAGTTCTGCTATCAGAAGTTATTTTGCTACCCAAATAACAAAACTTACCAACTACTTTTATTGCCTCATTACCTAATCTAATTGCTTGTTTTATTCTTGCTAATGTTCAACTTCTACTCTCCTCTCAAGACACTATCCATTCCGTTCAATTCTTCTTCCATGTCCTTTGCTGTCTCTGACAAAATTACTAAGCCATCGACAAACCACAAAGTTTTTATTTCTTCTCCCTAAACTTTATTGCTTCTCCAAATTTTTCCAAGCATTCCTTCACAGCTTGCTGAATGTACACACTAAACAACATCGGGGAGAGCCCACAACCTTGCCTTACTCACTTCCCAGCCACTGCGTCCCTTTTTACGCCCTTCGACTCTTTATAACCGTTGACTGGATTTTGCAGAGATAAAATACAACACTGCTCTCCCTATATTTTACCCCTGCTTGCTTCAGAATTTGAAAAAAAAGTGTATTCCAGTTAACATTGTCAAAAACTTTCTCCAGATCTACAAATGCTAAAAACCTACGATTGCCTTCCTTCTAAGATATATAGAAATGTGAGTATTGCCTGCCGTGTTCCTACATTTCTTCTAAATCAAAACTGACCTTCCCCAAGGTCCGATTCCACCAGTTTATTCCATTCGTCTGTAAATAATTCGTGTTAGTATTTTGCAAACATTACTCATTAAACCAATAGCTCTGATTACAGAACTATCAAAGATGCCGCACTTTGCTCAAAACGCTAGTTCTTCTGCTAGTTTGCTTTTTCACTCGTATTCAGTTTCATGTTAACATTACTAGTTGAATATCAATAAGTATCAGGAAAACTGTGGTGTTGGGTCGCTATTCTCTGTGCGGACACCCCTACGAACACATAACTAAAACTATTCCTTAGAATTCCATCTCCGAGCCACATTGCGGTATTCTACGTCATTTGCAGTATTTTCTTTTACGAAGTTGCTCTGACTTTAAATTCTTCGTATTTATTTTTCGAAATACAACGTTACTTCCACTACGTCAATACTGATTCCCGGAGTGAATAATTCGAATACCAAGCAATCCCGTTATGTCGACAAAGTCGGGTTTATTTGCTACCTTTCCCGAGCTCTCTAGTTGACATTAATTACGTATTCATTGGAAAATAAGAAAAAGAGAGAAGATTAAAATGCTAATTATATTTCGCTCCCGTGCGGAAGAAGCTAATTGCTAATTACACTTAAAAAAAATTTCTCAGTGCAGTGAAAAGATCCAGATTCTTTCGTCACGTGCGACGGAAATATAACGCTGCATCCAAGCAGAACGTATTTACTTGGCTGCAATAGCGTTGAGGTTAATCTGTTATTCTACAGCAGTCGCGCAGACGTGGAGCACACTCCACATTCATTCCTTCCTAATTGTTATTCTGCTAATTAAACCAGCTCTCGCTTGCTTTTGCTAACCCATTATACCATTCCAGTATATTTCTCACTTTGTCTCTCCGTGCCTGTTTCTTTTCATTCCTGCATCGATGTCGGACTAAAATTTTAAGAACGGTTGCGGTTGGACGAACTGAACATAAAACAGGATCGTTCACATATTTCACCAATTGACAGCTATGTGTGCTTCGTATATTTGATGGTTAAAGAAAGGATTCACATTTTGGTAAAATTTCTTATTTGCTTTAAAAATCTGATTTACCACAAATAAATACACATAAAGAGTAAATTCACACTATACAACATAACTAAAAGTACGATAAACTTTAGCGTGGTGTCTTGTGAAACATTTTTATTAACAGCACTGGTACAGTGCGCAGTGTCGTGTGAAACACCTACGTTAAAAGCACACATGCAGTGCACATTTAGAAAGTGTAAAATACACTAGAAAAATACAGGAAAATCTCATCACAAAAAAAGGAAACAACATGTAAGTTTTCGCCACACTTCGTGTATTTTTGACTATAAATCTCTTCTATAAATATGTTGATAAAGACGAACACAAAGCAACGTAAAGTTAACTTCAGCGAAGTGAAATATTTTTGTCTATTTTAGGGCAGCAATACTATAACTGATGCAAGATAAGGCACCAGCACAAAAGAATGAAAAACCATCTGGTGATGGATATGTATAAATCTGAACCGGTTATGGATTAAGATAATGAATATTTGTACCATACTTGTAACTGGTCGCTGTTTTAATTATAAACATTATAGCTAATAGTTTTAGCTTGCTACCTCAAGATTTTACTAATTAAGCAGACAAGAATAACCGAACTGAGATTGAGATATCCAATGCTGTGACTCATTCCCAATTTATTTCCATATACCAGGTGCATGCAGAAAGCACGTTTCTCCATTATTTCCTAACAAAGACAACACTGCTACATGAAAAAGTGTATTGGTAACAGGAACAGTAAAGTTTGAGCTTTTTTCGACAATGTCACCCAAATAATTGTCATATGGTTAGTGAATGGAACCAGCATGTTACAGCCGTCTTCACGTCTTCGTCCTTGTTAAAACGCTGGCAGCAGACAGGATTTTCTTGAGGTGTAAAAAAGGTGGAAATTGCTGCGAGCAAGATCAGGACTGTACGCTAGACGATCAAATAACTGCCAGCCGAACTTGCACGAAACAGCTACTGTGCGCTAAGGCATATAGGAACAAGAACTGTCATGTAGCAGCGAAACACCTGCAGTAAGCATTCCAAGCCTTTTCTTCTTAATGGCACGTCTTAATACTGGTATATGTCAACGACGAAGAGCTGAAAATACTTTCACTCGGAGGTTCCATTCACAGGCGGCAGACTTCTGCGACACATGAATATACAATTTGACCCAACTATATGACAAATGACTCAGTTTCAAGTTATTTATGTACCTTTGATGACTTTATATATATATATATACAGGGTGTTTCACTAAGTGTGTTTGCCTAGGTGACGGGAAATTTTAATGCGGTAGGTCAACACAAGAAATGTTACACTTTCTGCAGAGCTATGCACATTGTTTATTGTATCATTTTCCAAAGAGTTACAGCACAAAGATATTTTTTTTAATGGAACAATAGTTTTTTTTCTATCGTGCATTGGATTCGTTGAAACCAGCTGCGTCCAAATCAATTCAAACTACATTCCTATCACTGTTAGTTTGGGAGCTACAACCCTTCAAAGTTTAGGGGGCGGAGGCTGCGACAGCGTAGCTGACTGGCTGGTAGTCATGAGGTTAGCTGACTGGCTGGTAGTCATGAGGTTATGAGACAGTGGGCCGTGCCCCAGGAGATAGCCACTCGGCCAGTCAGCTACGCTATCGCAGCCTCCGCCCCCTTAACTTTGAAGGGGTGTAGCTCCCAAACTAACAGTGATAGGAATGTAGTTTAAATTGATTTGGACGCAGCTGGTTTCAACGAATCCAATACACGATAGAAAAAACTATTGTTCCATTTAAAAATTATATCTTTGTGCTGTAACTCTTTGGAAAATGATACAATAAACTATGTTCATAGCTCCGCAGAAAGTGTAACATTTCTTGTGTTGACCTACTGCATTAAAATTTCCCGTCACCTATTATTTTATAAGTTACAGAGGCAAACACACTTAGTGAAACACCCTGTATATCACCCCAGATATCTCTGAAACTACAAGAGACATTGAAAAACGACTTTTACGGTCATGAACGTATGGCAGGGGCTTATGAAAGTGGGTACTATGAGACACTCTAAAATGTGAAGAAATATTATTTTCAACACAAGCTTATGTTTTTTTAATGGATACCCCATATTATTTCTTACGCAATCGATAGAACGAAGAACCACAAAAGGATGGCGTTGGTTGCATCGCGATGCGTCAATTACATCCGAAGGAACTGCGAAGCGAAGTTGACGTTTAAAATACATGATGCGTGCTGCTAGGAGTGCGGTCAAGCGTTACTCCCAGGTATTTTGGCTGAGGGTTGTACCTCAACATTTGATTTCTGAAAGTTATTCGGCATGCATAGTGTGCGTACCTGTTGTTCAGGTGAAAGCAGGCTGTCTCTGTCTTCATGGCATTGGGTTTAAGTCGCCTTACTGGGAAATATTCATCAATCTTTTTCAGGTCGTTTTCAAGAGTAATTTCTGATGTCTCAAAGTCGAAAGATTGACAAATTAAACACAAGACGTCGGCGTAAATGAACATTTTAGAAGGGGTGTTGGCAGCTGCGGCTTTTGCCATAAACATGTACTTCGATGTATCTATTTGCAAGCATGTTGTTAAGCAGTGTGGTCAGTTTCTTACAAGGTATGATGCATAGGAATTTCAGCAGAATTCCTTATCTCCATACTGTGCTATACACAGACAATAGACTGGGGAGAAGACTAGCCTCCACGTGGTGCATCCCGCGCAACGTGACTTGTCGCGCCTAAATAGCCTACAATACCGGCTGCTGGACCTAAACGTGATTTCCCGCCTTTCTAGAAACACAGAATAATGGACACCAGGACAAAGCATTTGACATTGACATCCCTACAAGATTCGTAATGTGCATCAACTGCAGCTCCAGGATAGACTACAGCGCCATGACTTTGCGCTACGTTTTGGACACGCATGAAAATGGATTATATGTTACGTTACCGTGAATGCACAGAACTGACGCATATTGGATTCTATTCCCCCGCATATTAAGCAGGAACACCCACTGCAGTAGGCTTTTGCCACTATATTGTGTGGTTTCAATTGCTCCTTCATTCTCGGTCCGTTTATCTTTGAGGAGATGACACCTCGTGGGCCTGTTAGTAACAGCGGCACGTTATAAAGACCTCCTCGTGCAACACGTAAATTGTGGCCTTGCAAGAACGTAACTGTGTCCACACAACTATTTTCACGCAAGATCTGGCGACACCACATGTCGCTAGCCAGGTAGAAAAATATGCTTCGAGAAACCTTCGGCGACGACAGAATTATCTCCAGGCACTTTCAGAACGTAAGGCCTTCCAGATTCCCCAACCTAATTCCATGTCCATTCTGGCTGAGGAGATATTTGAAGGATCTTTTCTGTCAGGGATGTATTCGTACTGTTCCTTATCTGGAGGATAGCATTGGACGACATCTCGCTCTCATTACACTAGATATGGTGCGGGCATCTGTCGACCAAGCTCTGTTAATGGACACCACATCGAACACTTGTAACAAGTGACCATATCCTGTGCCAGAACCACCTTTGTTGTTGTGGTCTTCAGTCCGCAGACTGGTTTGATGCAGCTCTCCACACTTCCCTGCAAGCTTGTTCATCTGAGAATTAGAACGATAGTCTACGTCCTTTTGAATCTGCTTATTGTATTTGACTCTTGGTCTCCCTCTACGTTTATTACAACACAAATTTCGTTCTAATGGTAAGTTGACGATTTCCTGATGTCTCAGAATGTGTCCTGCCAACCTTCTCTAAGTCAGGATACGCTAGAAAATCCGTTCCTGCCAAATTCTGTTGAGCACCTCCTCATTAGTTACGCAATATACCAACCTTCTCTTCAGCATACCAACCTTCTCTTCAGCATTCTTCTGTAGCCCACATTTTTGTCTGAACGCCTTATTGTCCACGTTTCACGCTTATAAAATGCTACACTGCGGACACATACTTTCAGAAATGACTTCCTAACATTTAAATTAATTTTACATGTAAATTTATCTTCTACAGAAACCCATTTCTTTCCATAGCCATTACGCTTCTTATATCTTCTTTACTTCGGCCATAAGATGTTATTTTGCTACCCAAAGAACAAAATGAATCTACTACTTTGATTGTCTCATAACCTAAACTAAACCCTTCCACATCGCCATATTTCCTGTCACTATATTCCATTACCATTGTTTTACTTTTGTTAATGGCCATTTTATATCCTCCTATCGAGACACTGTTCATTCTGTTCAATTACTCTTCCAGGTCCTTTGACAGAATCGCTATACCATCGGAAAAACACAAAGTTTTTATTTCTTCTTCCTGAACTAAATTCCTTCTCCAAATTTCTCCTTGTATTACTTCACAGCTTGCTCAATGTAGAGACTGAGCAACATTGGCGACAAACCACAACTCTGTTTCACTCCCTTCTCAACCACTGTGTCCCTTTCCAGCCCTTCGACTCTAATAACTGCAATCTACAAGTTGATTATAACTCTTCAGTCCATATATTTTACCTCTGCTAAATTCATAATTTGAAAGGATGTATTCCAGTCAACATTGTTAAACGCTTTCTATAAATCTACAAAAGCTAGAAACGTAGGTTTTCCTTTCCTTAACCTTTCTTCTAAGATAAAACGTAATGTGAGTATTGCCTCCCGTGTTCCAAAATTTATCCTAAATCGAAACTTAACTTCTTCATGGTCGGATTCACCAGTTTTTCCATTAGTTTGTAAATAATTACTGTTAGTATTTTGCAACCGTGAGTTATTAAACTGATAGTTCTGTAATTTTCACATTTGTCTGCACTACCTTTCATTGGAATTGCAATTACTATACTTTTTTTTTAACTCGGAGGGTATTTCCCTTGCCTCATACATCTTGCATACCAGGTGTAACAATTTCTTCATGACTGGTTCCCCTAACGATATCCGTAGTTTAGACGGAATATCATCTACTCCAGGGGCCTTGTTTCGACCTAGATCTTTCAGTGCTCTTTCAATTTCTTCTCGCATATGGTATCTCCTAACTCATCTTCCTCTACTCCGTCTTCCATTTCTAGAATACTGTCTTCAAGTACAGACCATCTATATATTCCTCCACCTTTCAGGTTTTCCTTATTTTCTTAGTACTGGTTTTCCGTGTGAGTTCTCGATATTTATGCAGCTGCTTGTCTTGTCTCCATGTGTCTCCTTTATTTTCCTGTAGAACTTGGCTATCTTTCCCCTAGTTATACGTTCGTCTACGGCATTGCATTTTTTCTCCAGTTACTTCTAAATAGCCGCTCTGTACTTCCTATCAACCTTATATTTGAGATGTCTCTACTCTCTTTTTCCTGCTTCACTTGCTGCATATTTCTATATTCTTCTTTCACCAGTTCAGTATCTCCTGTGTTATCCAGGGATTTCTGTTGATCTTCTGACCTTATGATTCTCTGCACACTTTATCTTGTGTTTAATCGTACCTCCCCTATTGCTGCACCTATACCACATTCTGACTGCTTACAGCGCCATGTTTTCCCCTGGTTGATGAAAGTGGAAGTATAATTTACTTCATCGCACTCCTGCACAGATTACTTAACATCCACACAAAGTTTCAGCATCCTGCGATATATACAGCCCGCACTGCAGTATCCGCAACACCTTCAGTTTAATCAACCTAAACATAACCATTTTGCATAACCTAGCCGCACTGACGAGTAGTGATAGAACACCACCCATTTGAATGGGGTCGCATTTTTTGCTTTTGGGATAGAAGATGTATTGCTGAACATGTTGGGCACATTGTATCGGTGGTGTATCGCTACTAAAAACAATGATCTGTGGAAACCTCGTAGATCTATGGAACAGAGTCTTAGCCTCTTCATGAGGCTTTCGCACATTCAGATCAATGCAATGAGTAAGCTTGAAAGACGACCGTCTGTCGTCTTCCATATATTTTTTGTGTATTTCTGTATAGTTATAATTTATTTAATGTCTCTAGATTATCATTTTGTTAAAACTTGAACACCACTCTTTTCACGGATTGAGGAATAGCATTTTTATTTCATGTGTTAAAATATTAGTTGATATTGCTAGGTTTTTTTATGTTGTTATGTTAATAAGCAATTATTATATTAATTAATGTGGCATAAATGTAGCTTCTCCGCTACACCATAGTCCCTGTGAGAATGTGTACTTGTCTTACTTTTAAGTGGATGTGCGAGAATCTACAGCTGTCTGAATGTGGGGAGTGATAGCTCGCTTTGCATCGTTCTCTCTGGCTCAGAGTCGATAGCTGCTGAGGCTACCAAAGAGGTTCCTACACCCTTTGGTTACAGTCCAGTCGTCGAGCCTTCTATAGGGCGAGTCTCTTCGTCCCCGCCACCGCTGATCTTGGATTTTACGGCTTCCGGTGGCTTCCCGCGTCTGGTGGCCGCTCAGTCTGGTAATTCTAAGCTGGCCTTCTGGTGAGGTAAGGTTGGTTCTGCTCTTGTGGTTGGAGATGGTAGCGTTTCATTGTCTAGAACGTTTAACTTAGACTCGTGAACTTAGAATCATTTTTTTTTTTAATATTTTCTCCGATCGTGTTGCGGAAATGTGTGCTCGTTTTTCAGTTCAATGATTTACAATAGATAAACGCGGTGTGTGTGGGCCTAGTTGCAGTTTGATAACGGCCTGGTACGTTAAAACCTTTTGAGATCATGTGTCGGTGTATGAACTCTGTGTAAATACTTTCTAACTTTGTGGGGCCCGATTTCTAATAGGTGATATGTTCATTTTTGTACAGTGCGTGTAAAAATCTTTTCATCGTTTCTTTCCATGAGTGATATGTGTTCCATGTGCTTGGTTCATAGAACAAAGCCTTCAGCTTCCACTCTTGTTTGTTCCATGCGCATCAGGCAAATAACTATGCGGGTATCCTTCTGATTTCCACTAATATTTCGCGATCTTCTCTCCCCGCCTATTTTAATTTTGCCGTTTCTTCTCCGACTCGCAATACGCACTCTGTCTTTGTCTGTAATTCTCTCTGAGCCTTGTACAACTTCCATCAATAGCTTCCTTATGTAATTCTAAACATTTCTATGGGTTGCATGCTGTAATTCTTAATTTTGTTTTTCCTACTTTGTAATTATTTCACTTTTACGAGTTTTGAGAGACTGGACTTCATCCGTCTCTGTAAGCGCTCCCTACGGCGTGTAGCTGCATTTCTTTCGCTTCTTCATGTAATTCTAAGCATTTCTATGGGTTGCATGCCGTAATTCTTATTTTTATTTTTTCGACTTTGTAATTATTTCATTTTTGTGGTTTTTCTGAGACAGGACCCCATCCGTCTCTGTAATCGTCCCCTATCGCGTGTAGCTGTATTTGATTCGCTTCCTTATATAATTCTAAGCATTTATATAGGTTGCATGCTGTAATTAATTTTCTTTATTTTTCGGAAACTGAATTTATTCAATTTTATCGGTTTGCGGAACCACGTGGGTCCGAGTTCCGACTTCCGGAGTTTGCAGCTAGTCTCCTGAATTCACGCCACTTCTCATATAAAACCAGTTCCTAGATCGATTTCTAACAGACTGCAACTTAATAATCCACCGTGATTTTGTATAATGAATCCGATTTTCAACCACTTCACCTTCAGTGGAGTGTGTTCATGTAACGTACCAGTTTGTCGCCGTTAGCGTCTTTGCTCGCGCTCCATTTCAGATTTAATTTAACTTGCTATAAACACGCACCATCTCAAAACAGGCACGACAGACCAGAGCCAGCTTCAAACTGTTTTTGTATATTGTTTTTTGTGCTACCTCCGACTTGCTGAATCTCGCCTACGATAGCGGCGCCTGCTTCCGCCTTGTCTCAGCACGCTGATTTTGGTGAGTTTCGCTGTGGCATTGCGTGTGTGTGAGCGAATGAGTGTTGTTTGTGAATCCTACCCCCCAGTAGCGTTAAATCATGTATAATTTAGGCTGGACACCGTCCGCATTAATCCATGTAAGAGATGCATTTTTATTGTGTTAACGAAATTGGTTCCCCATTTTGCTTGTTTTATATCTGAATAAACAAGTTTAAGTTCAGCATAATCCGTAAGCTGCCTATAAATTGTAGTTTTAGAGCACCTTCCCTCTTTTGTTTAAAATTGTTCTTCGCAAGTGCTGAGAATAAGTTCAGATGAACTTATTCTTAAGTCTAAATTCCGTAGCGCCATAAATGTTTTCTTAGCCACCTTTCTAAGATAGCTTTAATTGTGGTGGCTTGCTTTTTAAGGTCTGTGTGTAATAACGTGTGAGCTGCTATGTATATTGACCACTGTAGTATTAACTTCCTGTAATTGAAATAATTTGAAACGAGTCAGTTCTCAGTTTGGGCCAGGAAACAAGGCTTCATAGCAGGGAGTAACCGGTAGTTCACACGGACCTTATTTGCTAGTTTTAGTGATAAAGCATAGCTCTTGTTTCGTATAGTGGTCGACTTTTAAGCTGTAGTGGCCGTCCGATCATCATGCAGGGACGAAATCGGAGCGTATGATGCAATTGCTGAGTCATCAAGGGCCTCTAGCGACCCTGTGATTGTAGTAAGATTAACTTCACAATCTTGAACATGGCTGTTATCAATAGGCCCTAGGTATCTTCAGATATAGTATGTAAAACATTGTCTTACATAGCAAATTAAAATCTGGCTCCTAAGTCATAATAATTGTAATAACTGGTTTTATTGGGTATCAACATCATCTATATTTCAGTAATGAAACTAGGTTTTTTATCTATCTTTTTGTTTTGAGATCAGCCAATTTAAGCACTAATTTAGGCTTAGTTATTTGCATGATAAATAATAATAATACGAAGCAATAAAAAATCACAATACGAAAATTAAAATTTTATTAACTTCGTTAATTTACGCACGCTACGTTACAGAGGTCAGGAGGTACATTAACACATAAAAGAAGTATTAAAATAGTCCTATTCTTTTATATTATGAGACTAAAATTCGAGTGGCTATCTCAGAGACGAGCCCCAGACGAAAGACGTAGCCACAGTGAACAGTTATAACACGATTGAACACTGCCGATAATACGAGATCGACAACAGACGTCTGACTTTGCAATCACTTTAAATTGTAATGTAGCATTTTACGAGCTAATGTCTTTGAAGTTCAGATTTGAAATTTTACAATGTCTTTAATGACCTACGGTTGTAGCGTATAAACAATAATCAAAGTTATTTTATATGTTTATGAAACAGAAGAACAATCATAAAAAATTTAAAATTAAAGCCGCGGTGGAGTAGCCGAGCGGTCTAAGGCGCCAAGCTGCGGAGCGCATGGCTGCTCGCCGTGAAGGTTCGAGTCCTCCTCGGGCCTTGGGTGTGTGTGTTGTCCTTAGGTTAGTTTACCTTAGTTTAAGTAGTTTGTAAGTTACGGATTGATGACCACGCAGTTTGATCCGACAGATTTACAAACATTTGAATATTTGAACAAAATTAGAAGAATAAAAAAGGGTTGTATTGATTCAATTTGTTGATCAAAATAATATTTTTGGACAATAAAGCATATATATATATATATATATATATATATATATATATATATATATATATATATCTGGAAAATAAGCAGCATGTTTATCCAGTAAAGAGAAGAGACACAACACTATATGTGAAAAGAACCTAACTGTACCTCTTACCATTAACCGTCTTATCCAAGAGCAATGCCTTCTTGTGAAACTGAAGGAAAATATTGAAGATTTATGCTTGACGAAAACAACACTTTCGAAGAGAGAGCTATATTTGTTACGAATAGAGTTGGGAGTAAGTAAATATTAAGTTTGAACCTCGTGAGTTATGGAGAAATTCAGATGCATTTCAGAGTTTATGACGTCGCAGCCTTAGTTGACATAAACTTCATGCGAGATGGGGCAGTTTTTCTATACCCTCATTGTTTTTGACCTCATACTTTATGTTTCAAATGTTCAAATGTTTGTATGGGACTTAACTACGGCGTCATCAGTCCCTAAACTTACAAACTACTTATGAACTAACTAAGGACGGCACAAATATCCATGCCCTAGGGGGATTCGAGTCCCCGACCGTAGTGGCTGTGCAGACCGTGAATGGAGCGCCTCAGTCCCATCGGCCACCGCAGCCGGCCATACTTTATGAACTATCAGTCATACTACAACATATTTACAAAGGTACACTGAACATCGTATGAGGACACTGCCTGTAAAATGTCTCCCGAAGCTTTTAGTAGTGTAGAGATAATAAACTGTAATATCATGCGGAATTCCGAAGTTTTACTGCATGAATAGCGGAAAAGCAGTAATATGTATTTCGTCCCTTTCATCATTTTGCTGAAGATGTCAGTAAGAACATGTTTCGAATAGATGTTTGAAATTATGAGTTTAGCTTGTTGTAAATAGCTACGTATACTCATTCTCAAACAGTGGATGAGTAAAGTTTAGTTATTTACACATCACATGATGCGGCTGCTTTATTTTTTTGGACTCGCATTGTTTACGACGTTGTATATCATCTCTGTCGAATGTTGTTTTTTCCCCTGAGGGATTGTTAACTAGTAGTACCCCGATTGAAATCGATCCATTACTTAAGAAGGAGATTGAAACAAACACAGCCGGCCGCGGTGGCCGAGCTGTCTGCGGCGCGCTAGTCACATTCTCCACGGCCGCAACGGTCGGGGGTTCGAATCCCCCCCCCCCCCGCGGGCATGGATGTTTGTGTTTTTTTTAGTATAAGGTAGTTAATAAGTAGTTTGTAAGTTTAGGGACTGATGACCACGCAGGTAAGTCCCTTAAGCTTAGCAAAGAATTGAACACTCTTTTTTTTTTTTTTTTTTTGAAACATACACACTCACAGACACACACACACACTCTCTCTCTCTCACTCACTCTCTCTTTCACACACATACTTACATCAATTTTTTAACATGTATGTATGCATCTCACCTCAAAAATGACTGCACACGGAACTACTCAGTAGTGAGATATATTCTCATTATGTCCTTGTGGGGGCTGAGGTGCAGGTTCTATAAAATTATTACACAAGGTCTGAGGATGACGGCTAGATTCTGACGAAACCGGTAACGTGGAAGTAAAAGAAAATAAATATAGACAATCTACATCTACAAAGATACTCTGCTAGTCACATTGAAGTGCATGGTAGAGGGTTCATCGAACCACTTTTATATTTCTCTACAGTTCCATTCTCCAGTGGCCCGTGGGAAAAAGGAACACCTAAATCTTTCTGTATTCGATCTGATTTCTCTTATTATGATGATCATGTCTCCCTTTGTGGTGAGTGCTAACAAAATTTGTTCGCATTCTAAAGAGAAAGTTGTTGAAAAATTTCGCAACGCAACAAACAACGCTTTTCTTAAACATTTCCACACTAACTCGTGTATCATTTCCGTGACAATCTCTCCTCTATAACGCTATAACACAAAACGAGCTGCCCTTCTCTGAACTTTTCTCTCTGTCATCCTTCAGTGGCACCTGGTGTGGATCCCACAAAGTGCAGCAATACTGCAAAATAGGACGCACAAGTATAGTGTAGGCAGTTTCTTTAGTAGAACTGTTGTATTTTCTAAGTGTTCTGCCAATGAAACATAATCTTTGGTTCGCTTTTCCTGCAATATTTTGTATGTGATCTCTCCAATTTAAGTTGTTCGTAATGGTTATCCCTAGGTATTTAGTTGAATTGAGGTCCTGAACATTTGACTGATTTATCGTGTAAATGAAGTTTAACGGTTTTCTTTTTGTGGTCATAAGGATGACTTCACACTTATCATTATTGAGGGTGATTTCCCAATTTTTGCACCATTATTTTGCAGTTGCTTTTGATATTATGATGACTTTAATAACCTATAAATGACAGGATCATCCGCTGACAGTCGAAGAGAGCTATTCAGAGTATCTCATAAATCGTTTATCAAAATAAGGAACAGTAGGACCCTATAACACTTTCCTTGGGAACACCACGTATCACTTCTGTTCTACTCGATGTCTTACCGTCAATTACAACGTATTGTGTCCTTTTTGATAGGAAGTCACGAATCCAAACGCACAACTGCGGGGATATTCCATAAACACGCAATTTGATTAGGAGACGCTTAGGAGGTACAGTGTCGAAAGTCTTCCGGAAATCTATAAATAAGGAATCTGCGAGACATCCCTTGTTGATAGCACTCGTAACATCTTGTGAGTAAAGAGCCAGCTTTGTTTCACAGAACGAGACTTTCTTAATCCGTGTAGACTATATGTCAATAGATCGTTCTCTTCGAGGTAGTTCTTAATATATGTTCAAAATTCTGCTGCAGACCAACATCATTGATACGGGCCTTTAATTTTGAGTATCACTCCAATTGCCTTTCGTGAATATTGGAGTGACCTGTGCGACTTTCGAGTCGCTGAGCGAGCGGTTGTATATGATAGTTAGGTATGGGGCTATTGCATCAGCATACTCTGAAAGAAAACTAACTGGTATACTATCGGGACCGAGAGACTTACTTTGGTTAATTGATATTTTAAGTTGCTTTAGTACAACAGGGGTATCTACTTCTAAATTACGTATGCTGGCAGCTGTTCTTTATACGAATTCTGGAGTATTTGATTCGTCTTCTATAGTGAAGGAATTTCAGAAAGGAGTGTTTCGCAATTCTGCTTTGGCATAACTGTCATCAGTAGCATCATCATTTCTATCGTGTCATGAAGGTAGAATCTGACTGAAAAATACTATTATTACACCCTTATAGATTTCTACTTACAAATGAATAATTAAGACTTGTAAAAATAAACACAGATACCCCTGGAAAGGAACCATTGTGACAATTGCGTGGAGTGACTTAGGAAGATCATAGAAAAACCTAAAACAGGTTAGCCGGAGGCGGGTTTGAACCGCCTTACTCAAGTATCATGCTTTCACCTCTAGAGTAAATTTTCTCAATTTTGAAGGAAATACACTACGTCATAATATGAGGACTAAATATTTAGGGTTCACTCTGGACCGGACTATTTCATATGAGGAACGCCTCAAGGAGGTAGCTGCCAATCTAAAGACTAGAAACAACCACTGGCATAAAGGTTAAAACGAATATTAAAACTGACCAGGTCGCAGAATTGTTGTTTTTGTTTCATGACCGGTTTCGGTCAATGTAGACTACCTTCAGATGACTAGCGGTGCAAAGCAACATAGCAGTTCAGAGGACATATACAAAGCATGAGACATATTATAGGGAGACAACCAAAACAATAATGCAAATACAAAAAAAATTATACCCATAATGACAGGTGGCGGCGGTAGACACGGCGGGCCGCACAAACGCCTCTCTGTAATAAAACTTTTATCCATTGTGTTGGAACCTGCGACTGTATCTTGAAATAGGTTTCAGAAATTACTGCAACCAGTCGCCTTTTTTCTTTTTTCTTAATGAAGATTTATTAAACCATGACCGGTTTCAAGCTGCCTAGCAGCTCATCATCGGATGGTATATATACATTTAGTGCAAATTACATTTGTATAGTTGTGCTTTTCACATTTAATTTGTCCAAATTTGTTCCGCTTTTGGATAGCATTTCACAACACTGCCCTTCCATCAGCACAACACAGCAACACCCACGACTTTCAAGTGGTCAAAATTAAAAAACAATTCACACACATTACGACTGCACTGCCAGTACCATATCTTTCAGCTTGTAAACAAACCAAAGAGTTGGTTTGTTTACAAGCTGAAAGATATGGTAGTGGCTATGCTAAGGTAATGTGTGTGAAGTGTTTTTTAATTTTACCACTTGAAAGTCGTGGGAGTTGCTGTGTTGTGCTGATGGAAGGGCAACAATTCTGCGATCTGGTCAGTTTTAATATTCATTTTAACCTTTATTTTGAGATCGCTGTTCTCCATTATACTTTCCAAAACTACTGTTGCATAAATTCTGTGGTACTGGCTGGGGATCTTCAGCAGACACAGTAAGAACTACAGCTCTTGCTTTGGGTTACTCAGATACAGAGTATTGTGCGGCGGTATGGAAAAAAGTAAATAAACAGCGATCACACACAAAACTTGATAGGCAGTTGAACGAAACAACGCGAAGTATTAGCCGGACCATACGAAGTATCCCCACCCACTGGCTTGTCATTCTGAGCCACATCCCACCCCCTGGCGCTAGACGGAAAAAGGCTATCGTACGAGAACACAAAAGAATCGTAGATAGCCCCCAGCTGCCCCTCTTAATCTTTTACAGCTCAATGATGCCATATGGCATCGCATCTAGGCCCAAACCTTTGACCAAAAATTATAAAGAACACTGGAGGACTTTCCAGAATTCATTGCGGGTAGCTTGGCTACCATTACTTCGAGGAAACAAAGGAGAATTAGACTACAATTCATTGTCAAAACGCACTGGACTCGCATTCAGGAGGATGGTGGTTCAAATCCACCACCGGCCATCCAGATTTAGGTTTTCCGTGATTTCCCTAAATCACGCTAAGCAAATGTCGGGCTGGTTCCTTTCCCATGTTTACCCAAAAGTCCGAGCATTAGCTCCGTCTCTAATGACGAAGCTGTCGACGGGACGTTAAATCCTAAGCTTTCTTAAACTGCCAAAATATGTATTGTTGTTTAATGTCTAAGTCAGAGTACAAACAGCAAGACTTTCAAAAAATTATGTCAAAGTAAAGGAAGTATAATAATTTGAAAGTTTCATTAATAAATTATTGTCAAATATCTACATTAGTAGTAAAAAGTTTGAAAAAGGTGTCAGGTACAGCATAGGAAATGCATCGTCCCCAAAGATGCCGTATGAAGTCATCCAAAATTGTTTCCAAAACCTAAAAAAATCTCAAAATTTCAAAAAATATACTTTATTTCAATCACTAAGAATAGAAATATACAAAAAAAAGTTTCGTTCAGTAATTATTAAAATTTGTGGCGTAAAGTGTTAAATGATGTAGGTCATGTGGAGTGAAGGAATCTCAGATCAAGGAAGCCTGCGATTTCCACAGGCAGGACCATAATAGAAGAAATGTTTGACTTCCATCTTTCCTGGAACCAAAACTGGCAACAACAATGCCCGTAACTACCTCAAAGCCTACCCTATATCCTGCAAAAAGCACAAGGATTCGATCAACCACGTGCCGTGTGGACAGTCCTCAACCGTATCCATACTGGACAGGGACGATGTGCTGATGCGCTCCATAAGTGGGGAAACGTCCCTTCACGTTAATGCGACTATGGTGCTGACAGACAGACAGTTAAACAGTTAGTGACCGAATGCCTAAACTACGCATATCGTGGAGGATTTTAGTGATTTCTTGACTGCGACAGCTGATGCCGTAGAATATAATAAGATCTTAAAGGTTTGTGTATAAACATATTTAATAATTTGTTCTTTATAAATAGCTGAAATTAATGTTGACAATTGCAACCCCACAAGTTGCTTCAAAATACGAGAGTCACTCAAAAAGAAATGCACACTATTTTTTTAATACAGTTTTTATTCTACATTTTTGAAAGTCCTACAGTGTGTAGATACTTTCTTTAGGAACAATATTTTAATTTCTCCACATAATCCTCATCCCTCTCAACTGCCTTACGCCACTTGGAACCAGCGCCTTTATACCCGCATGGTAAAATTCTGGACCAACACTTCAATTCTGGACCAGCTTGCGTAAGGGAGTCTTCAGCTTCAAACCTTGTTCCACGAAGAGAGTCTTTTAGATTCCCAAAGAGATGATAGTCACGTGGAACCAGTTCAGGACTAAGGTAGGCCTGGACTGTGTACAGTACGAGGTCTGCCGCTGCGAGGACAATCCTCAATATTGCCGTGCCCGCTTTCATCACGTAACCTGCTTGCCCACCGACTAGCTGTACTGCGATCGACAGCAGCATCTCCATACAACCTTTTTAAGCCTCTTGTGGATCTTTCCCACTGTCTAGTTCTCAGAACACAGGAATTAAATGTCAGCATGTTGCTTCTGACGAACGTCAAGTGTAGCAGCCATCTTGAAGAGAGGCTGTGATGACGCCAATCACGGGAACAGGTTGAACTAAGTTTGAAAACAAGCGGGAAGGATGTATGTACACACCGTAAAACTTTCAAACATGCAGAATGAAAACTATATTTGCAAATAAATAAATAAATAGTATGCATTTCTCTTGGTGTGATCCTCGTAATTACAATATTATCTAGATTTCAACAACATTATGCAAGTCATTATCAGAATGTAAAATTACCACCTAGAAATGAATCACAGTACATTAGCAAATTATTAAATCTTTTATGTAATAATTTGCTAATGTACTGTGATTCATTAGTCGAAGTATAGATAAATTATCTAATTATTTTAAAGAAACTTGTGGGGCTGCAATTGTCAACATTATTTCATATCCAGTTGCTGCATGTAAGTCCATGTTTCAAATTGTATTATTGATAGCTGTAAGTCTAATATATAAAGCAGAGTGTCCGTATGTATATACGTGTTGCATACAAATCTACAGTTTTGATCCAATCTTTTTCAAATTTAGTACACGTAAGCTTCAGTCCATGAGGACGGTCGCCGTAAGTGTAAGAATCACGTACGATACATAGTTCACGAGAAATGACGTCATAAACAATGAGATGCGCGGAAAACTGCTGCATTTAGCGACAATGCTGCTCATTTTCTCCTAAACCACTGGGCCGATTTCAACCAAATTTGGTACACATATTCCTTACCGTGAGGTAACAATTGCTGAAGGGTTAAGAATCACGACACATGGTTCAGAAGATATGACGTCATGAACAAAAGGAATCGCAAAAAAAAAAAAAAAAAAAAAAAAAAAAAAAAAAAAAAAAAACGATGCAGAGAGACATTATAAATACGCTATATGAGAATGAGAGTACTTAGCGACTTGCAACAAACTTTAAAAATAATTTCAAACTTTTATTAAACTTTTTCTCGCTGACAACCATAGCAAAACGATGAAAGGAAAAAAGTTTCTCGCTTACTACTTTTCCGCTGTTTATGTAGTAAAACTATGGCATTCGGTATGACGTTACAATTCATAATTTCTACACTATAAATTGTAGCCGCAGAAAATTTTACAGACAGTATACACGCATTTAGTTGAGTGTACTTTCTAAATTGTATCACAGTACGACTTGTAGTTCTTGAGAATATGAGCACATAAGCAATAACGTTCATGGAAAACCGCCACATCACGCACAAAGTTTCAATCTATTACTTCCTTACTACTAACTGTATTCCCAAGAGATATTAGACATACATCCATTATACAAATGAATATATACCCGAAAAATGGCAGCAAAAAAGAAAGAAATACCGGGGCAACGCCGGGCTTTCAGCTAGTGTTATATAATTTCATGTACGTGAAACCACAGAATTGTAATTTGTTATATGCTAAATTATAAATATTGATTTGTGACAAAAAAGTGTAAAGATTTGCATATTAGTATGCTAATAAAGTTACGAGATTGATTGGTTATGGCAATTTAAGTGATGTTTCTCTTGGTACCGAGTTCGAGTCCCAGTTTGCCATGTATTTGTAAGTTATAGAGCAGCAACGACGATACTTCGTTGTAATGAAGCTCGTTCCTGGTGAAAATGTGGAAAACAAGCAGTTACTGCCTGTGGACGGCCTGTGGACTAATATTCGTATCGGTATTAATTCTGGACGTTAACGTAGTCAGGCGGCCTAGGATCCCCAAGTACGTCTGTTAGCAGGAAGGGCCACGTCACAGCGCCGAGTAAATGGGCGTTTCACGGCGCTGTTACTGACAGCCTCGTTACTTGCAGTAATTACCGGCCTAATGACATTTTCGGAGCAGTAAGTCCGTTACCGTAAAACTGGCGGCGGCGAAGCATACCTCATCAAATCTGACTGCTACAGGAGTTCTCACAGATTACGTCCATGTTCATTTACGGTTCTCGTTAACGTGGAGCCTAATAGCTCGGAATGTGAGCACTTGAATATGTTGCCAATAATCCGCAGATAGTACCAGCTGGCTCTCCAATTCATACCAACCGAGAGTAGTGCCATCGTCTCATCTGATGTGCTATGTTTTTCGAGTTCTTCGCGAAAGGAAACAGAGATTCCCTGTAGCGATATATACTAGCAAACCCGGAAATGCTTCGTAGTAGCTAATGTCTATGGGATATATACACCCTAATCCCTTCTTCTCCTTATGTCTGTCCCTTCCCCCTTCCTCTATGTCGTCTTCTCCCCCCTTCCTCTCTCCATCTCCTTCTCCCTCTATCTTTTCTCATCATCTTCACACCACTCCGTCTTATCGCACACCATACCCATCTCCTACCCCTTCCTTTCTGCATCTATATCATCCCGTTTTTTTAAATCCATTTGATTCCCCAATTGTCTATCTCGTCCTCCCCCTCTGATCTTATTGTTATTGCAATCGGGATTCTGATTGGGAATAGAAGTGAAAATGGATGGGTAAATCAATTGGAAACGGTTTATTATTGTACGAACAAGTGTGATTATAAATTCAGACATAAAAACCTCCAGAAGCCGATCTTCGTCAATGACATTGACTCTACTATCACTATTGCATTGCGTGTACGCCGACCGATATTACGACGACCAATTGAAGGCATTAAGAATAATGTACTCAATTTGTTTGCAACATTGAAAAATACCACAAACTGACATCAATTCTTTCTTTGCGATGCTAGAAAGATATGATCACCACCGATAACCCCATGGAGGTAAGAATAATATGGAGCTACTTCTAAAGAAACAAGTCTGTCTGGCAGCTTTTAACCTTGTGTGCATAGGCTTGTCTATAGTTTTAGGAAGGTTTGTACACTAGAATGGTGACGTGTCATTTTTGCGACGTTATTCAACCCGTCTGGAAATGTACTTTCAGCTTTCTTTCATACAAACCTTGTTCTGAGAATTACGAACAAAACAAAGAAAAGACCAGCGAAATCGGAGAAGCCATTTTCAAGTGACGCGCTTTCATACATGCGGCAATTTATATATGAGTGTGTGTGTGTGTGTGTGTGTGTGTGTGTGTGTGTGTGTGTGTGTGAAATCTCAGATACTGCTAGGAATTGTTATGTTTTAATGATTTCAGCTTCGATTTCGATGTTTTGTGGAAGGGAGGGGGCTAACGAGGAAAATGAGAAAGTGAAGGCAATGGGCCTTTTCCTATATAATTTATTAATGTGAGCAGTGAGTTGTTTGCTAAGTGTACTTGCTCAAAATGCAGGATTTTCTTTTCTGCTTTGGGTTTCTGGACGTGGTAATATTCTTGCAGTGTTGGAAGGTGCTTTCTGTTGTTTATTACAATTATTTTCATGTTTTCTTCTCTGCTAGTTTGTGGTTGTGTGTTCTTAGATATTCAACAAATGTTTTTTGTCCCGTACTTCCAAACTCTAACGTGTTCTTTTTGTTTGATATCAAACGTTCTGGTTGTTTGCCCTATGTATCTCCTATCACAAGTGTTACGTTGTAATTACAAATTATCGTCTTATTTTCTAATAGGGCATTGGTAATTAATATGATTCTGACCTTTCAAAAACTGGATTTACGATGCTGACAGAGATTAGCTGTGCCTCATTTAAACAAGTTTAAATTTATAGAGTTGAAAGGTTATTCACAATAAATTCTTCTTTATGAAATTTTTATGAGGAAGTGTCTTGTAATCTCAATACCATCAAAAGGAGTATATTATGAAAATCACATATTTGTTTTCTATTATGAAATCCAACAACACAGGCAGCAGAAGACTTAATTTAGTACCACTCCAATCCAAAGTTTAGAAGCTGTGCTCGTTTCACAGTCAAAAGTAATCACAACTAATTAAATGTCGCATTAGCTTTATTCGTACAGTTGCATCACGGATAATATTTTATAAGACCTGTTTGTGCGCTGCGACGTAAGATATATGATTCAAGTTCCATTTTTAAACAGCAATAAGCGTACACTGTATTTGGAAAGTTAATTACAGCGAAACATTAGTGGAAATTAACGCTCGGCTCATGCTGCGTCAACATTAATTAATTGCGCACTTCAAATGCGAAAAAACTTTCTCCAAATAGAATTGCAGCGCACAAAAAACTCGTGTCCAATAAAAATTCATTGAGTACCTGCTACCATTGTCGACGGGCATTTATATCATCGATGTCGCGTTATTGCATTCCCATACAAATATTGGAAATGCCGTAAGATACTGCGACATGTCCCAGTGTAATATTCCATATTTATTGGGCCGCATTTTGATTTTATATCTTTGCGAGCGCTCACAACAGGGGCCGTAAAAAGAAAGAAGCGGCGACATATGCCAATACTAAGTTATTGAACGCAACTGAAGCGTTCCTTTCGTTCTCTGCCACCGTGAAATATTTCGCTTCGTGTAATTCTGCCGGAAAGCAGACGTGTGGGCGAAATAACTGAAACTGAAGCCAACAGGGAGAACAAGGAGAACGCACAGATCACGAAACTGTAGGTCCTTACGGAATGTACGTACGGCGAATTTCGCATTTAAGAAAATCTGACATTTAAAAACCCACATAGTTGATTGAATGATATATTAATTATTTATTTGTTATTGTTTGTTTCACAGTTATTTTTTATTCCGGTCTTATTTAATGACGAAGGATCTCGTTTTCGACCTTTCGCCATTTAAGTCATGTGCAATATTCAGTATTAATTTATGTTTTATTTCTTTATTTTATATTTGTAAACATAATGAGAAAAATACTCCTTTACTACAGTAGGCCTATATATTTACGTTTTTTCTGGTGAATTATAATTCTTGTCTCTCACAGTGATCGTTCTAAGACTTCTTTTTTAACCTTTTTATTATTTGCACTTATGTGATTTTTACGGCACAGTCCAACTCATTGAAATACACAATGATCGCAAAAATCTGTGCTTGAATTCTATTTCAGCATGAAATGTCGAATATCGTCCTTTTTTTTCTTTAGGAAATCAATGAGTGTTGTAAATATTGCTTGTGCTTTACGTCTGGTTTCTCGTTAAGAATTTTGTATGGAAATGCGTCTGTGTGAATATTTATTTCGACTTCTTCCGAGATATGCATTATGATACCCTTGTGTACACGATGTATAATTTTCATTGCATTTTTGTTACTTCTGCTCAGTACTTATGGGAGAGTAGATGAATGAAAAATGAAGACATATTAGTTTCGCTGTTTCGTGTGTGTACTTTAAATCTAACTGTGAGGTTTCGACCTGTTAGTCCAATGTCACAAAAGATTCCAAAGTTCGAGAAAATTGAATCTTTTGTTTCACCCGATACTATTGTGCAGAAAGTGCTCTTTTTTTACTCCTTCCGAAAATTACTTTTGTAATGTCACCAATGTATGATTTTGTTATGTAACAATCTCTTTCCCGGTTGTTTCCTTACCTTATCCGCTATTTTCTTGTTTGGTTGGATTCTTTGATTGTATAGTTTGGCTATTACTACTACTGGGGTAAAAGATATCTAGCGTAATGTTTATATTTATTTTCTTGTTGCATCACTGCTGAGTTGTATGTTCGTGATCTGTTAATCATTAAATTAAAGAATGTAAGTTCATGTAAATTTCGAAGCTAGGACTTGCCGAGTTTGCGAGACTCACCGCTACCAGCATCACCTCTGAAGATGTCCAGCGCAGCTCTGGACGAAACGTCAGGAGCAGAAATGTTACTTGGGCCACGACCAAACAACCCGGAAGATTCAACAGCAACTATTCCAGCCAGTCGTGAAAGCCTTCACTGCATATATGGTTTGACTGGATCTGTAACCTGTGCGACGTTCCTCTCACCTCAGGAGAAAGCAAGACTTGCCTCGAGGACTGCAACACTACTTGAAGTGTTACATAGCACACGTTCCTGTATTTCTGCAGGAACAAACACAGCACTGTCATGTATCTTGAAAGGTGATGATTGTAACACCAATGTTTTAGAAAGAGAGTTTTTGAAAAATATGTCTATGAATTTTCTCATTATATTGTAATTTAGAGTCGAAGGGGAAGAAAGGGACGCAGAGGTTGGGAAGGGAGTAAGACAGGGTTGTAGCCTTTCCCTAATGTTGTTCAATCTGTACATTGAGCAAGCAGTGTAGGAATGGAAGAAGAAATTTGGATAGGGAATTAAAGTTCAGGTAGAAGAAATAAAAAGTTTGCGGTTTGCCGATAACATAGTAATTTTGTCAGAGACTGCAAAGGATCTGGAAGAGCAATTGAATGCAATGGACAGTGTCTTCAAAGGAATATGTTCACAATTAAAATGTTTGTTAAGCTTATGGGACTTAACTACGGGGTCATCAGTCCCTAAACTTACAAACTACTTATGAACTACTTACGAACTAGGACGGCACAAATATCCATGCCCGAGGAGGGATTCGAACCCCCGACCGTAGTGGCCGTGCTGACGGTGTCTGGAGCGCCTCAGTCACCTCGGCCACCGCGGCTGGCTCAAAGGAATATATAAGATGAACATTAACAAGAGTAAAACGAAGATAATGGAATGTAATGTCAGAAAATCAGGTGATGCTGAAGGAATTAGATGAGGTAATGGGACAAAAGTAGTAGATGAATTTTGTTATTTGGGTAGCAAGATAACTTCTGATGGCCAAAGTAAAGATGGATCCGCATGGATATTTGTGCCGTCCGTAGTTGTAGCTAGTTCATAAGCAGTTTGTTAGGTTAGGGACTGATGACCCCGTAGTTAAGTCCCATAAGCTTTACAAACATTTGAACATTTTGTATTCTCAGATGAAGAGACTTGCTCAGGACAGGGTAGCGTGGAGAGCTGCATTAAACCAATCTGCAGACTGAAGACCACAACAACAAGATTGTAATTGTAAAACATTTCACAATTTTTTTAATTTGAATAAAATTTTTCAACAAATAAAAGTATTGGTGCAAAAGGAGTCGCAATCACGTACCGCAAATTCCCATAACTACGGTCCTTAAGCACAACTATGGTCCAAATTGATTTTGAAGACTCTACATAGTACCGTTTAGAGACAGCCGAGCGCTTCCATCGCTCTCGAAACACTGAGGGAGTCTGCCGTCCACTGGCAGGAGGATTAACTGCAAGGTAGCATCACAGTAGCCATAGCGAAAACGTGAAGAGGCTCATTTTCAATTTAGTCGTCCAACTTTCTTTCGTACTGAGCGCAAGGTAGGAGACAGCTCTTTTGAAATTTATTTATCTGTCTTTTAATATATTTAGCGTATATTATCTTTAGCTTGGTGCTTTCCTGATAAAGTTATACAAGAGAAATGTGCAATAAAATTAAAACGGGTAACTTGAGCAAATCTGTGGTCCACCTTCTTGGATGGATTTTAATTTTCAGATTCCCAAGAAGACGGTGACCAGTAGTGGTGATGACGATACAGCATCGCTTGTATCAGATGACGATGATACCTTTTATTTGAACACATAAGAAAATGGCGACGGTGTAATGAAATTTGTTGATGCAACAGTAGGGTTCGTGCCTCAAGTGGGTGATGATATGATTATTCAGAATGATGAGGGACGGGGACGGGGGGAATACTGGCCTGGTGGTGTTCTGAATGTGCATAAATCATGCACCACAGTTAGCTGTATAGAGAGAAGTGGGAATTTTTACAAATGACGAACTGTAAAGTATATTTTAACGTTCGAAATGTCAGATATTGTATGTAAAATTAGTGTGACAGTGAAGGTCTCTTCGAAAGGTGATTTGTACAGTATCCCAGAGCTAAAAGACAAGTGGGGTATAAAGGGGCAGATTGTTTTTCTTATAACATTCTGCCATCTGTTGTTAGAGACTTTTGAAAAGGCGTGTCTTTTATATTGTGACCTCATTTTTCATTAAAACACTCTCTACATTGTCATGAGTGTAAAAAGTAGTGATAGTTAAAGTAACGGCATCATTGATCCAGTATATAAATATCAAAGTGGACTATAGTTAGGCACTTGCCATACAACAATGTACCACTTTTTGGCACGACGTTTCACCAACACATAGACAGTGCTGAGTCCAACTCTCAAAGTAATTTAATTTCTTACATAAACTACTATCTGTAAAACGAAAATTGTGGCTTTCGGAAATTATATAGTAAGGTTACGCATTAAAATATGTCAAAAGAGGTATATAGTTGTGGGAAGTTACCGAAGTTGACTTCCTGATCCCTCGCTGAGGCGCCATGCTGCGGCGCGCGCAACCGTTCGCCGTCGGGGGTTCGAGTCCTCCCTCGGCCATGAGTGTTTGTGCTGTCCGTAGGTTAGTTAACCTAGTTTGTAAGCTAGCGACATAATCAAACAGTAATGTCCTATAGTTTACAAACATTTGAACATGTTTTTGATGCAGGTTGAGTCATATCTAATGTATAAAAATTGTTTGTTTGTTTGTCTTTTTGTTCGTATTTTATGAACGGCCATACCGTACATCCATCGATAAAAGTTTGTCAACTCACTGCTTGCACTCGCGCCAAGTTTATAGGCAAACTGAAATTAACTTCGTACGATATACCTTCTGAACTGCTGATTTCGTTAGGAGAGCCAGCCATGAAGAAATTTTTCCACTTGGTATGCAAGATGTATGAGACAGGGTAAATACCTTCCGACTTGAAGAAGAATATTGTAATTCCAATTCCAAAGAAAGCAAGTGCAAACAAGTGTGAAAATTACAGAACTATCAGTTTAATAAGTCATAAGTACAAAATACTAACACGAATTATTTACAGATGAATAGAAAAACTTGTGGAATCTGACCTCGGGCAAGATCAGTTTGGATTTAGGAGATAGGTAGGAACACGGGAGGCAATACATTACGACTTATCTTAGAAGATAGGCTAAGGAAGGGCAAACCTACGTTGTTGGCCTTTGTAGATTTGGAGAAAGCTTTTGACAATGTCGACTGGAATACAAATTCTGAAGGTAGCAGGGGTGAAATATAGGGAGCGAAGAGTTATATTGAACCTATACAAAAACCAGACAGCGGTTATTAGAGTCGAAGAGCAAGAAAGGGACGCAGACGTTGGGAAGGGAGTTAGACAGGGTTGTAGCCTTGTTCAATCTGTACATTGAGCAGGCAGTGTAGGAGTGGAAGGAGAAATTTGGAGAGGGAATTAAAGTTCAGGGAGACGATATAAAAAGTTTTCGGTTTGCCGATGACATAGTAATTTTATCAGAGACTGCAAAGGCTCTGGAAGAGCAATTGAATGAAATGGACAGTGTCTTGAAAGGAAGATACAAGATGAACATTAACAAGACTAAAACGAAGGTAATGGAATGGAATGTCAGAAAATCAGGCTATGCTGAAGGAATTAGATTAGGTAATGAGACAATAAAAGTGGTAGATGAATTTTATTATTTGGGTAGCAAGATAACTTCTGATGGCCGAAGTAAAGAAGATATAAAATGCAGAAAGGCTATGGGGAGAGAAGCGCTTCTAAAGAAGCAAAACTTGTTAACATCCAGTATTAATTTAAATGTTAGGAAGTCCTTTCTGAAAAGCATTTGTCTGGAGTGTAGTATTGTAGGGCAGTGAAACGTGGACGATAAGGAGTTCAGAGAAAAAGATCATAGAAGCTTTTGAAATGTGGTGCTACAGACTGTAGCACTAATATCTTGGGCTACCTAACTGCTGAAGGAAGGCAGATACACATGACAGATAGTCCAGCTCTGTGACAAAGGGAGAGTGCCCTAATAAAATTAATTCCGTGATTTTGACAGCAGATTCGGCCCTTGCGTTAAATTACGATTAGAATGATATCGGTCGCTGTCTGATCGGCCCAGTACTTTACAAGTAGCGTAATTTAATTGCCAATTTAATTACATAAAGTGAATTTTCCCCGACAAGTAAGAACCTCCACAGGCTTGGCTGACACCTTGACTCCCTACTGGCGAAGGATTTATAATTTTGTCATGTCCCATTTAATTAATACGGAAATGAAGCAATATGGCGTACTCTTGAAAGCCTCGTTTGGCCGTTAGTTTAAATTCGCTTCTTCCTGACCAATGGCGGGGGGGGGGGGGGGGGGGGGGGGGACACGCTTTCGAGCCGTTTCGTGGAAGAACCGCTATTGCAGGTGTCCCAACCACCCAGGGCACCGACCCTTGCCGCGCGGGCCGGGGGAAGGGCGCAGAAGGCGCGTTGTCAGGTTGGCTGCGGAGCCCCTCTTCTCCTCGGCGGAGATATACACACCCCGTTTACATGGGCTCCCAAAACCGGATTTCGTAAACCGATTTCCCAATTCCGCTTTTGGTTGGTCATGTAAACACTCCAAAATCGATTCTGGAAATCCGCTTCTCTAAAGCGGTTTTCCAGTTCCACAATCGATTTTCGTGCCCATGTAAACGCAACCGTTTTTGAAGCGTTCTTGGCTTGTCAGATTGTCTTTTCTTGTTAAGAATTTTCGGCACATATGGACAGAGTGATATTTTCTAATGTGAAATAAAAGTATGAATATTAGAGTCAACATAAATATGTGTATTTAAATAAAGAAAAATAGCGATTGTGCAGTCTAAATAAGGAACTGAATAAGCTGTTTTCCAGCCGCCATTTTAAGTGAGCTACGAAATCCGATTCAGGCTGTGCCATGTAAACATGACAGCGAAAAACGGTTTACGAAAATCGGTTTTCGTCTTCCGGAAGATGTGTTGCATGTAAACGTAGTGACAGTGTGCTGGAGTGACGAACATAACACTGACGGGAGACGCTCCCGACCCCAGTCTTACGCAGTTCTACGCCAGTGCTCATTGAGCCAGCAGTCGTCCGCTATGTTTATCGGTTATGTTTCCGCCGGGACGAGGGAACGTATTCGTTAAGCGACGGGCGAAAGTGTACGCGAGGTTACCGTTAGGACTGTAGCCGTTGCCCCTGCCTGGGCTGTTTCCGTTAACTCTCAAAGATACGTAATGTTTCTCAGTGCACTCTCTCTCTGCTAGGGGTTGGGCTATTCGAGTTTGAATGAGTTTACTGAATTGACTTCCATAGTGTCTTGGTCCTGCAGCGAGAGTTATTATTGTTATTCCATGTGTAACAGGGTACCTCACATACTACTTGCTCAAAAGAACAATACAGACAGTTATACCGAATAAACCTGTTTGCTTACTTCGTCTGTAACTCCTCCACTGCAGTCCTATTAGTAAGGTTCAATAGCACTGTAACCCTGCTAGAAGATACTGAGTTCGATGCCAGTCACTGTCAGACAGCAGCAAAAGTACAGGTGAGGTGCATGATCGCCACTTCTCCAGGGGAAGGAAGTAGCCAGCAGTCAATTCCAAGGTTCGAACGTTCCCACCAAACAACCTAAAGGGCTACAAGACGAACTGTGAAAATTAGATGGGTAGATCACATAACTAATGAGGAGGTGCTTAACCGAATTGGGGAGAAAAGGAGTTCTGATATATTCTGACTAAGAGAAGGAACAGATTTGTAGGGCACATTCTGAGACATCAAGGAATTGTCAACTTAGCGTTAGAAGGAAGTGTGTGGGGTAAAAACAATACAGGGAGACCGAGGGACGAATACAGTAAGCAGATTCTATATGATGTAGGCTGCCGATCGTATTCTCAGATCAAGAGACTTGCACAGGGCAGGGTGGCGTGGAGACCTGCATCAAACCAGTCTGAGGACTGAAGACCACAGCAAATGGCGAAGGGTGCGTTACAATCAGTTAATACGTTTCTTTACATTCGCGCTTAAATGGCTCGATGGATATGAATGGTTTTTGGAACAGAGGTAGCTTATATCCTGATTAATACATGAGGCAACTTTCGTATGCCACCGTATGGTGCGTGGCGCAGGGTATCTTACAGTTGATTAATACCTTTGTTACTTTTCATGAAGCAGAATTTTATAATCTGCAAGGCACTGAATTTATCATATTAATGATTTGCCTTTCTGTATTCATAAAGATGCCAAGCTGATGATACAAGTATCGCTATCACACCCGAATCACAGGAATTAACTGATGAAATTGTCAATGAAGTATTTCAGAGAATTATTAGGTGGTTCTCTGGAAATGGACTCTCTTTAAATTTTGAAAAAACACAGTATATTCAGTTTCACACAATAAATGGCATCACACCATTAATTAATATTGACTTCAACCAGAAATCTATAGCTAAGGTAGAATATTCAAAATTTTTAGGTTTATGCATTGATGAGGGGTTGAATTGGAAGAAACACATTGAAGATCTGCTGAAACGTTTGAGCTCAGCTACTTATGCTATTAGGGTAATTGCAAACTTTGGTGATGTACAACTCAGTAAACTGGCATACTATGCCTATTTTCATTCTCTGCTTTCTTATGGCATAATATTCTGGGGTAATTCATCATTTAGTAAGAAAGTATTCATTGCCCAAAAGCGGGTCATCAGAATAATTGCTGGAGCCCACCCAAGATCATCCTGCAGACATTTATTTAAGGATCTAGGAATCTTCACAGTAACTTCACAATATATATATATATTCACTTTTGAAATTTGTTATTAACAATCCAACTGAATTCAAATGTAACAGCAGTGTGCATAGCTGCAACACCAGGAGAAAGGGTGACCTACACTATTCAAGGTTAAATTTAGCTCTGTCACAGAAAGGGGTTAATTATTCTGCCACAAAAGTCTTTGGTCACTTACCAAGTAGTATCAAAATTCTGACAGGTAGCCAACTAGCATTTAAAAATAAATTAAGAGAATTTCTGAATGGCAATTGCTTCTACACATTAGATGAATTTCTAGATAAAAGTTAGTACTTTAGGTAAAAAAATTAAAAGAATAAAAAAAAATATATAATAAAAAAAAAAAAATATTCAAAAATTGAGTGTCATGTAATATAATGTATTGACACATTTCATTTAACTCACACGTTCCACATCATTACGAAGTGTCGTATTCATGATCTATGGAACAAGTATTAATCTAATGTAATCTAATGGCGAAAGGTACCTTCTGACTTTGACAGCGTTTGAGCAGTCACCGTGAAACTTGGCGCACGTATGTATGTTTTCATATACAGACGGGAAGGAGTAGGTGGAGGAGGAGACGGACGGAGAGAGGGGAGAGTAGGAGAATGGGAGAGAGGATATGGTAACAGACAGGCGAAAAGAGATGGAGGGGGAGGAGGAAATGGATAGGAAAAGGGCCAGGACACGGAGGAGCAGCTGTTCAGAGAACAGGGAAAGGAGGAGACAGACTAATGTAAAATTGGAAACCTCATATATGTTTGTTCCTATTTTGTGCGCTGCCATAACGTTCACCTGATTGCGGTAAAACTGAGTAATTAAACAAGCTAACACTTTCAAATTTCAGACGTTATTTGCACAGTTATTTCTTCTGCGGCAGCAACATACCGGAGACCACCTAGTTTGTTATGTTTGTTAACACAAGTCTTTGAAATGAGATTCGTTAGATAACTTGCGACCTCGTACTGAACGAGTTCCCTGTAATGGCCAGATACGTTAGTAGTAAAAGTGTGCCGACAATCCAACTTTCGCAGGATTCCACGACCTGATGAATACAGTATCCAACAGTTCATCGCCATGAAGAGCACAGCTGCACAGTGGTCGAAACGTCGAAATTTGTTTCCTTTAGTTTTCATAATGAATCGGCCCAGCACCCAAAATTAAATATTGTAATTGTTAGCCATGAGCGTATGTTTGAACGCCTAAAAACTGTTTCGAACCGGGGATTTGCCATTATCGGAGGAAGAAGAAAACCTAGGATTTAACGTCCCGTCGACAGCTTGGGAAGCTGGGGAAGGAAATCGGCCGTGCCGTTTGAAAGGAACCAGCCCGGCATTTGCATGATGTGATTTAGTGAGCCGGCCGCGGTGGCCGCGGGGACTGATGCGCTCCAGTCACGGTCTGCACGGCCACTACGGTCGGGGGTTCAAATCCCCCCTAGGGCATGGATATTTGTGCCGTCCTAGTTCGTAAGTAGTTCATAAGTAGTTTGTAAGTTTAGGGACTGATGACCCCGTAGTTAAGGCCCATAAACTATACAAACATTTGAACATTTTTTGGATTTGTCTGAAGTGATTTAGGGAAATCACGGAAAACCCAAATCTGGATGGCCGGAGGTGGGTTTGAACCACCATCCTCCCGAATACGAGTCCAATGTGTTACCACTGCGCCACCTCGCTCGGTTCGCCAGTTATGATCCGCGCGCACTACAGTCCGAGCTACCCTGGCACGTCTCACACTCGACATTCACTGCATTACTTCGGCCAGTACCTCGCCTCCTACCTTTCATACGTCACAAAAGCTCTCCTGTGTTCCTTGCAGAACTAGCACTCCTGGAAGAAGGATATTGTGGAGACTAGGCTTAACCACAATCAAAGGGACGTTTCCAGAATGGTATTGTCCCTCTGCAGCAGAGTGTGCACTGATTTGAAACTTCCTGGCAGGTTAAAACTCTGTGCCGGACTAGGATTCGAACCCGGGACCTTTGCCTTCCGCACGCCAGTGCGAGGTAGCCTACTGTCGGAAGTAAAGCTGTGTACGGGGCGTGCTGTCCGGTACACAGTTTTACTCTCCCAGTAAGTTTCATACCAGCGCATACTCCTCGACACAGTAAAATAAATAAATAAATAAATAAATAAAAATAAATAAATAAAAAAAATTAAAAAAAAATAACACTCGGCTAAATTAGACAGCAGCAGTCAACAATCCGAAGATTGGTTTGAACACCACAGTGCTTTACTAGGCATGGTCCTGTTTGGAGGTGGTATGCCATTGCCTTCTTCCGACCTTGGAACTGACTTACCCAGCCAGTTATGGGATGAGGGGACCTACAGTTTAACGTGGGTTCCGAACCACGGTGCTACTCGGTATTTTTCACATGAGCAGTACTGCCAGAGGTGAAAGAAGTGGAAAGTGACAGATAAAAATCGTAGGACCTGGCGGGGATCAAACACGCGACCTTTGGATTTGTAGTCTGGCACTCTACCAATGTGCAACCGAGGCTGGTTTTTTTTTTTTTTTTTTTTTTTTTTTTTTTTTTTTTTTTTTTTTTTTTGCGAATCTATAAACCACGCTTCGAGTAGTTAGTTTCTCTGAATATGTGTCGCACAGACAAATACGTTGCTGTTTTAATCAATTGTAGAATGGGTTTTACAACGTACAGTTACACAAACGAACGCAGACAAAGAGAAATAGCAGTACGGTAAGAGCTGACATTGACTTTCGTTGCCAGTCTGACACTGCGGTATTTGAAGCTGGGCACTTTGTCGAGCTTATCGACCAGCCAGTGTCGCCATTCACACCTCGCGTTTCAGCAGCCTTCGCGTTAATCGTCACGTCACTCAAGCGGACAAAGTTGGTGAATGCGGGTTGTTTCAGTTGGCGCGAAAGGTAGAGAACACTAGCGCTCGACTATGTAACGTCATTGCTCCATTCGTCCACTACGCAGTGCCGTTATAACGGGAAGTGTTACAACGGCAGTTAAGAATGAATCAGCGTTGTACGTGTATTAACATGTCTGTTGCAGCTTCGTATGCTGTATTTCGTACTCTGAAGGAAGTGTTTAGATGGCTTTCTATGTATTTTAAATACGTTTTCCGGTCACACTGTTTTCCGGGTAGTTTGTACAATGCGTCCGTCTTTGGGCTGATTCATAATTGCGCATGTTACATGAGTTAGCCATATAACTACGCATGTATAGTGTTAGTTAGTGCCAACCAGTAATAAACTTACCGTGACGTCACATCACTGGTTTACAAAGGCTTCTAAAATGTGTTCTGTGTTCTCCAAATGTTCAAATGTTTGTGAACCTATTGGACCAAACTGCTATAGTCATCAGTTCCTAGACTTAAACAGTACTTAAACTACCCTAAGGGTAACACACACTGGCCGAGGGGACTGAGGCGCGTCAGTCACGGTCTGCACGGCCACTATGGTCGGGGGTTCGAATCCCCCGTCGGGCATGGATATTTGTGTCGTCCTTAGTATTATGTAGTTCATAAGTAGTTTGTAAGTTTAGGGACTGATGACCCCATAGGTAAGTCCCATAAGCTCTACAAACATTTGAATATATGGTAACACACACACACACACCCATGCCTGCGACACCGAGCGAGGTGGCGCAGTGGTAACACACTGGACTCGTATTCGGAAGGATGGTGGTTCAAATCCACCTCCGGCCACCCAGATTTAGGTTTTCCGTGTTTTCCCTAAATCACTCCAGGCAAATGCCAGGATGGTACCTTTCAAAGGGCACGGCCGATTTCCCTCCCCCATCCTCACCCAAAAATTCGAGCGTGAGCTCCGTCTCTAATGACTATGCTGTCGACGGGATGTTAAACACTAAGATTCCTTCTTTTCATGCCTCCGACGGCGAGCAAATGTCTGCTCCGCAGCAAGACGCCTTAGAACGCTCAGCCACTCCACTGCGGCTCTGCAGACTCCATCACTCTCGTAGTTCAAATGTTCAAATGTTTGTAAAGCTTATGGGACTTAACTAAGGGGTCATCAGTCCCTAAACTTACAAACTACTTACGAACTAGCTAACACTAAGGACGGCACAAATATCCATGCCCGAGGGGGATTCGAACCCCCGACCGTAGCGGCCGTGCAGACCATGACTGAAGCGCCTCAGTCCCCTCGGCCACCGCGGCCGGCACTCTCGTAGTTCATTACAGCTTATGTCGATGTAAGGTACTGCTACATTTACATAAACAGTCCGCAAATCACATTTAAGTGCCCGGTAGAGGATTCATCGAACAGTTTTAATAATATCTATCGTTCCATTCTCTAATAGCACGTAGGAAAAAGAAACATCTAAATCCTTCTGTTTTTGATCTGATTTCTATTATTTTGTTATGATACTTTTGTTTAATTATGTTGGTGGGCGCTAACAAAATACGTTCCGATTCGAAAGAGAATCACCTTTTTTATCGAGTAGTGAAGGTATTCATTGTAAATTACGTGATACGGTTTCGTTGTGGAAACTATTATAAGTTGTTACATTGAAGAACGGAAGAGAAGCGAACTATTTGAAAAGTGATGTTACAGACGAATTGAGTTGGTTTACGTTATAGGAGGCGATCTATTTATATTATTGTAAAAATATATAAAATAGCCAAGATCGCTTATCATCAGTTTTTATTAATGACGACCGGTTTCACTGAACTATGTCAGCATCATCAGGTCAAATAAAATATTTTACAAGGCCATAATCTGTTAAAAGGAGAAACGGATATTTAAAACATGCAAGTCATTATAATAAAACGAGAAGATACGTCAATTAAATCCATAAGAGCAAGATCGGGCATATTTAGAGATGAGACATACCTTGTAATGTCAAATAGTTGTTATATAAAACGATTTACAGTGCATAAGTGCACTAAGTCATTATAATAAAACGTAATTAACACAGTGAGTGACAAAAGCAAACAAATTATAATGACTTGCATGTTTTAAATATCCGTTTCTCCTTTTAACAGATTATGGCCTTGTAAAATATTTTATTTGACCTGATGATGCTGACATAGTTCAGTGAAACCGGTCGTCATTAATAAAAACTGATGATAATCGATCTTGGCTATTTTATATCTTTTTACAATATTACAGACGAATGTTGAAAATTAAGTCGACTGATAAGAAACTGAATGAGGAGGTTCTCGGTACAATCGGCGAAGAAAGAACCATGTGGAAAAAACTGACAATAAAAAGGAACAGGATGATAGGACAAGAGTTACGACATGAGGGAATAATATCCATCATGGTACTAGAAGGGCCGGCCGCGGTGGCCGAGGAGACAGGCGCTTCAGTCACGGTCTGCACGGCCACTACGGTCGGGGGTTCGAATCCCCCCTCGGGCACGGATTTTTATGCCGTCTTTAGTATAAGGTAGTTCATAAGTAGTTTGTAAGTTTAGGGACTGATGACCCCGTAGTTAAGTCCCATAAGCTTAACAAATATTTGAACATTTTGGTACTAGAAGGAGATGTAGAGGGTAAAACCTTTAGGAATACAGCCTGGAAGTAATTGAGGAGGTTGGGCGCAAATGCTGCTCTGAAATGGTGTCGTAGGAGAGGAATTCGTGCACGTCAAAAGTAAGAAAATTAGAGAAAAAACCAAACAGAAGGTCCGTTCTTAAAATGAAGATGTTGTAAGAGAAATATCAATACATACAATACAACTTGAAGCAAAGGCTAATGAGGCTAAAAATTCCATCTTTTACAAACAATTTCAGCCGGCCATACGTGGTTAACGCACAGCCACCTCTGGCGTCGAGAGGGCCCACCAGTTTGCCGTTGTGGCGCCCTGCTGACCATGGTCCACATCCTGATGCATTGTCCGCTTTTAGCCACCTTGAGGCAGTCATTTAATCTACCAGATACGCTGCCTTCAGTTTTAGGTGACGGCTACTACCGTTTTACATTTTATTCGCGTATCTGGATTTTACCATTTCATTTAATGGAAGGCGCTTATACCTGATTCTAAGGCCCTCATTTTTACAGTGCTTTTAAGTTATTGCTAGCCTCTTCCTTTTCTGTTGACGTGGATTTTAGTGTGTACAGCATGGCTCGCTCATCCGGATTTATTCTAGTGATCAGCCAGCCATTGTATTCTGCTGTGAAATTTTAGTCTCCTTGAAACGTGTCCATAAAAAATTATTTTGTAAGAAAATGTCCAATATTGTGCCTCCTGTTTTGTATCGAGTAACTTGCTTGCAAGAAAATGTATAATATCGCTTCTACTGTATGTATCGATATGTGTCCTTTATGAAGTTTCATCTTTGGCAAAGATCATGTATTGCATAGCATTGTAGCTCGCACTGAGAGAGAGTAGCACTAGTGGTTCAGCTCGCTTAGAGAGCGGTTGGGTTGTGTGTATGGCTCCGATGTAGAGCAGAGGCTGCTTTGCCAGCAAGTCAGAAGTTGTATTATGTAGGTAATGTAATGCTGATTATTAATAATAAGTAACTTAAACTTTCTTTCATCTTTCATTTACGTAGTTAGAAAATTAACCTACTTCCTTCATTTGATAATTAATTATTAGTGGATTTAAAGTGCAGTATTGATGTGAATAATATTGTTGAACGGATTTCATTATTGGTGCCATAGTAAATGATAGTTAATTGACTATGATACTAAATTGATACTAAATTTCAATAATTAGAAACTGATCTGCATAAAATTCTCACAGTCAAGCATTAAGAAAGTGATTTGTGGTTTTTTTAATATCTTTCTCGCAGTCAAAGTTTTTGAGTATAGTCAGTGTCTGTTTCAAAAGGCTACATGTCACAGTTGTTTTGTTAAAAAATATCCGTTGCGCACATAATCAGTTTCATGCACTGTTTCTCACTTAATAGCATATACATCAGTATCAGGGCCATAATTAAACCAAATTGCTGTGTCAAGGAACAATTTGTTGTCTGATCTAACGATAGGTTCAACACCCACACAACACACGTACAGCTTTTATCTGGCGCCCTTTCTGCCAGGATAGTTCACAAACAGGATCGTGACGTAGTTAGATACGTAGCCTTATTTAAGTTAGTTTGTCTTTTCCACTAACCAACTTATCTTTTGGCTCTTAATTTAATTTTTGTAGCACCATCCTTTGTTATAGCAACAGTAGCATAGTAATTGTTTCTGTAGTTTGTTACTTACCATTCTTGATAGTGTGTAGCATTGTTTATAGTAGATTAATTGAATATACAAATAATTGCATTACTACTGAACAAGTCTCTCTTTTATATTGTCTGATGTTTGTTGTGATGAAAGTTCTAGTCTTGCGGAACTCTTGTGATAATTAACGGTTCGCGTAATCTCGATTGTGATTGTATGTTGCACTAGCCCGATTCAGCCTATTGTTCTCTCATAATTACTGTGTGTGATTTTCAAAAAATATGCAGTAGGTGAAAATAAATATTATTAGTCACTTTACTGCAAAATTCTGTTAACAATGTCGAAGAATAGGAGAGTCCGCGCTGATGCTAAATCTGCTTCCGAAAATGAGACCTCGAATGATGCAAGGAGAGAAGCTGAATTTTTACAAGAGTCTTCTCACTGCACTGATACAAATACGACAGTAAATACCGTGTCCGAAAATGCGGAACAGATTAGTTCAGGAATAGACAATATGGATAATGATACAGTACAGGATTCGACAATACAGAATTCCAATTCTTGTAACGTGGTTGCGGAAAATAATGCATCGGTTCCGCCTAGCTCTGCTACAAAAAATACTTGTGCGACGGCTATGTAAAACGTATTACCAGATGATTTCATGCAAATTTTATTGTCACAGCTCTCTAAATTAAATGAGAATAGTCAATTACAATCTCAGGAATCTCAGAAATTAGGTGAAAAACTTGAGAAACAATCTCAGAAATTAAATGAAAAACTGGAGGAACAATCTCAGAAATTAAATGAAAAACTTGAGAAACAAGGTAAAAAACTTGAGAAAATAGAACAGACGTGCGATTCGAGGTTTGTGAGTATTCAAAGTAGTTTTAATAAGATAAATGAGGACAACAATCGGTTCAGGGAACAACTGCTCAATACTTTCAAACGTGAATCTCAGCAAATAAGACAAGATATTCGCGACGAGATTAACCCGGTAATGGAAAGCCTTGCGTCACGAGTCGAATATATAGAAACCGCTGAACTCGCTCAATTGAAACAGCAGAGTAATCTATTTGATGAAAAGTTCCAGAACTTCCAGTCAGTCACGACTGAACAGATCAATAAAATTAATAAACAGTTTGAGGATATTACTGTTAAGATTACCCAAATCAGTGATAACACTGACAAAAGTTCTGATGTAACGCATCCTACCCCGTTTAATGAAACTAATGAATATCTCGCCCTTGACCGTTTCAAACAAGGTCAAATGACCATTAATCAGCAATACAAGGCTGAGGTCAGGAAATTAGATGATCGCGTGGCGCGAATAGAGAGGAAATTTGACCACACTTGTGGAAATCCATACGAAGATGTAGAAGAAAATTTGAACGAAAATGACAATGATGATTCGACTCAAGTAGGTCGCTTGGTACGTGAACGAAGTGCACCTCATAGTAACAACAATGAAGGCACGATGCGTAGTTTACGCCTACTTACGCCGCACGGGCGAAGGGAAGCGTTTGACTACAAGCATTTCCTGACTGTACGTAAGTTCAAAATATTCAAAAACTCTCCGAACGACTTGCACCCTAAAGAGTGGTTGCAACAATTCGAATATTGTCTTCCCCCGAATTGGCCACTTGAGCACAGACTAGAATTTATATGTGGTTATCTGGAAGGCGAGCCAGCCACCAGAATGAGAGCTATTGCACAAGAGTGCCATAGCAAGAATCAGTTCCGACGCTCATTTCTATCCGCATACTGGTCGGAAGCGGCACAAGATCGCGTTAAAAACAGTATTGCGACGTTCAAAACTTTTGAGCGATCAAATTTCTCGAGCCCGGTGGAATATTTCCAACATTTAGTATACAAAAATCAATTTTTATCGGCACCTTACTGCCCTGCCGAATTAATTAGAATTTGTTTGAACAAATTGCCTCTACACTTGCGCCAAATTGCAATTGCGGCACGATGCAAGAATGACATTGAAGCCTTTAGAAATCTCTTACAAGACTTAGAGGAAGAAGACGAGGAAAATTCCTCGCGCAGTCGATATTTTGATAGAAACAGATATGATCGCCGGTCGCAACAAAGCCCGCCGCGTACTAAACGTTATTCAGAGCACGACGATAATCCAAAAAATAATTCTTTCACTAATGAATCTTACAAACAAAGTCGCGACAATGAGAACAGTGATTGTCAAGATCGTGAGAATAACCGTGGAAGTTTTCGTGGCCGTTACCGAGGTGGTGGCCTTGGTCGCGGAGGACGCCACAATAATTACTATCATAACAGCAATACCTCAAATGATACTAATTGGCGTGAAAGACGCAATACTGATAGTGATCGCGAGACTGAAAATATCAACAATAACACTGAGAAGCGTAGTAGGGAGGGCACACGCGATAATTCTCGTGATCGCCTTCCGCGACACGAAAACACGAATCGGGGCCTAAGCAGATCGCGTACCCCGGAAAGACAAGAGCAAAACATTGAAATCAGACCTGCCAATCCACGCTATAATTCGTCAAAAAAGGGGCCGCGTCAGGTATGACTAGCGGACTCGACGGCAAATAATTCGGCCGTGCAGGATTTATGTGATCCTAACTATACGCTGAAACTTGTTCATTGTGAACGTCCTCACAGAGAGGAAGGTTACAATGAACAACCTCCCGAACAAAACAGAATAGTAGTTTGTGCGGAAGTGCACAATACTGATGCTGGTAGCACCTCAGTAAGTGATAAGGGAAAACCGACACAAATTGTGTCAATACCTAAAGCCGCTACTCCTGAAAGTAATGACAGTAACTAAAATTGTACTATCAGATTTAACGAAACAAATGAAAAGGCATCGAATAAACATTATACTGCCCAACGGTTAAACGAGATAATTGTCGATCAGCAATATAATGACGACAATTCAGAGTGGGAGACAGAAGCTTCGTCTTCAGACTCTGAGGAAGACACTATATACGAAATAAAATTCTTACAGTATCAACCAACAATTGCATATGACAGACCGATTATGTACTTTGAAATCAGGATACGGTACTGCCACACAATAATGCAACTAACAGTAACCTTGGAACAGCAAAAACTGATTTCGAACAATTAGATTTGCAGCACACCTCTGTCGCTGACTGGATAGATAATTACTTGTCTTCTAATGACGATGATAGTGAATGCGAAGTCGATGAACAATCAGGATTTGAAAAGCATTTATCTTGTGAAAGCCTCATTAATCTTGGTAACACTTGTCTCAACAAAGAAATTTCTTATGAACCTTCCACCGAACAAGACGTAAAATTTGTACAGTTAGATGACATAAAAGAGGCACTATTAGAAGAGAAGGTAGACTGTCTCGATATTCCAATTCACCCAATTGTATCTGTCAAAATTGGTAAAATCAATCTTTCTGCTGTCTTAGATTCTGGTAGCCCTGTGTCAGTAATTAGTGAAGTGACTTTCAAGAAATATCAGAACTTGCTTAATGGTCCCATTCTGCCTTTGCATTGTACTAAAATTCGTGGCGTCATTTCTAGCAAACCTGTCGAAATTCGACAGCAAACATACGTAGAATTTTTATGTCAAGGTCATATCTTTTCTGCCAACCTATTGATTGTCCCCCGCTTAACTACACAGATAATATTAGGTGTGGACTTCCTATCCAAGTACAAGGTTATTTTAGATTTCAATACGGCTTGTGCCACTGCTTTTGTTCAGGAAAATGCCATTCAAATTAAATTCGAAGACTGGATTACCAGATATGAAGAAGGTGCCAGTTGTTTAAAATTTTTATCTACTTCTAATGTGACGCAGGATGTCAAACCTGATGATGATATAACAGATAAACATTTCGAGACTGAACGAATTGACTTGATTTCTGATATCATTAAGAACAAATTAGTAGAAGTTGAAGGTGCCTCAGAACGTGATAAGGAAGAATTGTTCCTTATCTTGCGGCGTTATTCCCGTGTATTCGCGAACAGTCCTGGTACCATAAAAAATTTTCTCTAGGAATTTAAGATCAAAGAACATAATAAATTTTTTTGTACCTCCATATCCCATTCCCATAGTATACAGGGAAAGAGTTAAGGCTGAAATTCAGTCCATGCTCAATCAAGGTGTAATTGAACCTGCAGTTAGCTCATATAACAGTCCCCTACATATTGTTGAAAAAAGAGATAAGTCAATTCGATTAGTGCTTGACTCCAGACAAATTAACACTATCATTTTACCTGAAACCGACCGACCACAAACCCTTGAAGAATTGTTACAAAAATTCTATGGTGTCAAAGTTTTATCCTCATTAGAGCTTAGGTCTAGTTTTTGGCAAGTGAAACTGCACCCCAACTGTAGGAAGTACACCGCGTTTCTCTGCTTCGGAAACTGTTATCAGTTCCGTAAATTGCCTTTCGGACTGAACATCTCCTCATCTGCTTTCATCCGTGCGAGGAATACCACACTTCCTGAGCACTTAAAACAACAAATCACAATTTACGTTGATGATATTTTAATTGCAGAATCTTCCTGGGAAAAACATAACAGTACGTTGGCATCTTTACTTGAAGTGTTTGCTCAATCCGGGATTACTGTCAACTTAGAGAAGTCACAGTTTGGTCGTTCTCAGATTAAATTTTTAGGGCACATTATTTCTAAAGATGGGATCCAGCCCGACCCCGAAAAGTTAGAGGCGATAATGAAAATGCCTGTTCCCACCACTAAACGCCAATTAAGAGCTTTCTTGGGTTTAATTAATTTCTATCGGCGTTTTATAAATTTGAAAGACCTAACTACTCCCAGATTATATGAATTAACTGGAAAGAATACTGTTTGGTTCTGGGATGAAGCTGCCCAAAGAGAATTTCTTTGCTTAAAAGATGCACTCCTTCACGCACCTATTCTGCACCACCCAGATTTATCTAAGAACTTTTGCATTTCTACCGATAGTTCAAAATTCGGACTTGGCGTTCACGTGTTTCAAGAGGATGAAGAAAATGGCATTGCCACACAGAGAACCATTGCATTTGCTAGTCGCATATTATCCAAGTCAGAGCGGAACTATTCCGTCACTGAGCTTGAAGCTTTGGCAGTAGTTTGGGCATTCGAAAAATTCCGTTATTTCTTGTTTGGCAGACACACTAAAGTTTACACGGATCACCGTGCACTTCAATTCCTCATGTCGGCAAAACTTAACCATGATAGACTTAGACGATGGGCTCTGTTCCTTCAAGAATTCGATTTCTCTGTAATTTACATTCCTGGTGAACAAAACGTCGTTGCAGACTCGCTATCTCGTTCGCCTGTTGGGCTCATCAAGGCGACGGAAGAGGCATACTTAGAAAATAACTTTACTATCCTCTATAAGCAACAAATTGCTTTCGAAAATTACATATCTGCCACATTTTCTGACATTGCTAAAGAACAAGATAAAGATCCAATCTGGCGAGATATTAAAATAAAATGGCACGATAAATATAATGTTTCCATCAGACAATTTTACATTATCCATAATAACATTCTCTTCAAACGTAAAGCCCCTGACAGTCAATTTTGGTTAGAGTGTGTTCCGGAGGAATCCGTGAACAAATTGATTTGGTATATTCATCTCAGTTACGGACACTATGGTGCCAAGAAGTGCTTCGCGAAATTACGCGACTCTTGTTACTTCATCAACATGGAGAAACGTATACGCAATGTGTTATCTCGATGCAAATTGTGTCAGAAAGCAAAGCCGCCGACCATATCGCATTCTGCTCCACTTTTTCCGATTATACCTTCAAAATTAAAGCAGTTAGCAGCCGTTGACCTGTTTGGACCTCTTCCGAGAACTAACAATGGTTTCTCTTTTGTCTTCGTTGCTATTGAGCTCACATCAAAATTTGTATCTTTTACTCCGCTCCGCCGTGCCACGGCGAAGACAGTAACTAACGCCTTTGTTAAAAACTTCCTGAAAGATGTTGGCCATATAGATAAAGTCATCTCCGATAACGGACCTCAATTCCGTTCTCATGATTGGGCAAGGATGTTGCGGCGCAGAAACATCAAACCTGTGTTCATATCACTTTATCATGCTGCCTCTAACCCTTGTGAACGAGTGATGAAAGAGCTTGGAAAACTTTGTAGGCTGTATTGCTACCGACGACATAACACATGGGATAGATATCTTCTGTCATTTCAAAATATTATAAATGAACTTCCTAATGATTCTACAGGTCTTTCACCAATTCTGGTTCTGAAAAACAAGCAACCTCCCGACCGTATCAAGGAATTGATACCTTTTCCTAAACACAGAAGACTACGTCATCATGAGATCATTGAATTGGCGCTTAAAAACATTAAGAAAGCAGCTGAAAAAAAGGAAACGCTCTCAACGTAATTGTTACGCTAAGCAACTCTATGTAGGACAAAAGGTATTAATTAGATCCCACCACTTATCCCACAAGGGAAGATCTATGATTCACAAATTCTTCTTACTGTACAATGGTCCGTATCGAATCAAACGTATCATCCACGACAACGTCGTTGAGGTAGAAACTTTAAAGAAGCACAAGTCGAAAGGCATACACCACATTTCCAATATTAAAATTTTCAAGGCATAAAATTGGGGTAGAGAGTCCATTAATCTGTTTTGGACACACCAAGTGGCGATTGGTGCCCCGTTCTCGAGCTGAGTGTCACTATTCTTCCGCTTTTCCTTAGTGCGCTCTATCTACATCTTTTTCTCACTGTTACTTTTCCCTAACTCTGAATACTTATGCTCTGTGCTACGCTGGGATATTGTCATACAAAACTATGACTATCTTGCAATTTACATATAACGAACTCTGTGGCTGTGCAAGACAAATAAAATTAATGGAAATTTTTGATTGAGTAATCTAATTAAGTTCCTATGTTTCAGAAAATGTCAGGTTTCTCTTCTGTATTACTAATTGCATAACTTACGAACTTCGGAGCGAGTGAAGAAGATTTTGAGTTGACATAAGCATTTTGTAAGCCAATTAAACAGTAAAAAAGAAAAAGGACATTCTGGAGGATGATGAGTAAGGCAATACACAATATGTCATGGTGGTCTTTAAAATGCACTATTGTTTATGGATAAATGATGGTAAGGAAGGTATTGGTAACAGTCAAAGATGTTTGATAAATGTAATTATGTGTACGAGAGTATACAATGATTATGAAGCAATTATGAGGAGAATCGCTCTGTTGCTAATGATGCTATGCTCTGTTCTTTTCTTATGTGCCTACTCGCACTGCGCTTTTGTGTTTTCTCTTTGTGCTTATGTGCACCATTTTGTATGTTGATGCATTGTGCCTTCAATGGCATGTGTGATTGGTGAGAATCATATCCTTCTGATGCTCTGTAATTATTTGTAATTATGTGTAATGAATATCTCTAATTATGCTTGCAGCTATGCTTATTGCTCTTGTAATCAAAGCTTACCGCTATGCTCACTAATTATATACCTAAGCCCTACCACTATGCTAATTAATTTTATAATGAAGCTCATGAAAATGTATGGTTATGCTTATACGTTGCACACAGCCATCTCTCTTGCGAACTTGCAGTTTTGCCATAAACTACGCCTAGTTAAGCCTAGTTAATGCACAGAGATACTTTGCTTTTGCTTACTGCTATCTTCAAAATTTTTATTGATGATCTTATTGATGAAAATCTGCAGCTATGCCTAACAAGTAGTGTACGTTATCGGATAATTTACTGTGATGTACATCTATTACTGTACCAAAATTTGCCTTAATTGTTTTGTCTGACCCTACTGCTGACTCAGACAGACACAGACATGACCTGATGACTTGAACCTCTTTTGATATTCTCACGAAACTACCCTGATGTGTTATACCTCAAGGCAATGAAATATGTAACTCAGTTCAGACAAAAGCCTGGCCATGGCAACATATGTAATTTAATTGTTATAATTTGGTGGTAATGCAATCCCCACCATAGTGATGTATGTCAATTTAATTGACTAGTGGTAATTGGAATGTCAAGTTATTTGAAGTGGCTTCACGTTAATTGCTCTAATTATGACAACAAATTTACTCTACATGACCTAATGCCAAATTGATGACAAGCACCCTGAATGTATTTCATACGATTATGTGTTTGTAAAGTAATATGTACATAGTATGTAAAGTCTTATGCCTATATGAAATGACACCAATTTTGTAGATACTCTAGTATAAGAATTAAATTACTCATTAATATTCAAATGTATCCGTCTTCAAGACACTACTTGTAATGTAAAAATATGGTTTAATAATCAACGACTTTTCTTTCAGTGTAAACTGAAATATCATGACTATGTTACTAATTTGTGTGTAAAATGCTTTATTTCATGTAATTTGGACACGCATGGGAACTGGCGATTTCGCACACGAGATTCCATAATGCACACAGAACAATGGACGTGTTATTATACACCACTGATTTTGGGCCTTTTAATGAAGATGTTTTTTGGATGATGTTTGGCCACATAGTACTGTCCACTGCAGCCTTGGCCAACCACCATAATTTTGCTCTAATTTTGGCTATGCTGATGCAGTCTGCTAGTAGCCCCGTTGGTTGGAGCACACTTGGTTGTCGAATTGCATGGAGGAATACATCAGAACCTTTTCCCCATGACTTCAACTTCAATGCAACCAGCCAGCTCGCCTACAGTGTGGTGTAATCTTACAGTGTTTTGTGTTCGTGTGCAGACCTAAGATGAATGTTAGGGGATAATTGGCTAATCGTGTGCAGACCTAAAATGAATGTTAGGGAATAATTGGCTATTCGTGTGAAGACCTAAAATGAATGTTAGGAGCTAATGTGCTATTCGTGTGCTTACACTATTCAGTGCCTCCCATTGCAAACGTTGTCCACAGGTTCATTACAAGTGTTTAGGTATATTTCATGGTTCTTTTACATTGAGTGACCAAAATAAAATTGTGCTCTTGATAGATAAATATGCTTTCAGAACTATAATGAGTCAATACACTTTAGTCTGAACTGTCATTGTAGCTATTCGATTGACAAACGTAATATTGAAATCCTATTGTGCCGAAGCAGTGACATTATTTTGTACATGACCAGAAACCTATGTAGTCAAAAATTTTACATGTATGTTCTAGCATCCATGAAAGTATGGCATCTTAAATGCATCACAGAATACAAAATTGACACTTTATCTTATACTAAGTGCACTAAAAATTTACATAGACTACATTGTGCACAAGATACAAATGTTCATTTTATGTTCCCAAAAATACTGATCTCTTGTACAAAATTTAGACGCATGGAACTTACACTACTGTGTGTAGTACTTGTAATTACCTCATTTTCTTTAAAGAATGATGACATTAGTTAAACTACCTTTTGTAAAACTTTGTATATGTTCATGTTTATTATTGTATTTTTTTTCACTTGTCTATTACTTCTAGCTATCTCATTTTCTCCACTATATCATTTGTCAAACTATGTTCTCTGAAACTCTATATATACTTATGTTTATCATTATGTACATTTGTCATGTATTCCATTTATTGCTGATGTGCTGTACATTTTGACATTTGCTTATCCCTGTTACATCGTGTACCACTCCATGCATGACTTTTGATGGTACTGTCCTGTAAAATGGCATGTATTTATGACTGCCACATTTTTTTAAATTTTCTATGAACTTCATCTGTTGTTTTGATCTTGAATATCTTGTATAAAAATGTTTATCAGGTTTTCATATTTTTCATGTTATATTTTGGATGTCATTAATGGATTTTTGGACTTGAAATTCAGTAATTTTGCTGGCTAGGCAATGCCATTGGCATCACCCACCCTACAAAATTTTAATAGGTAGGAGGGGGGTGATGAAACGTGTCCATAAAAAATTATTTTGTAAGAAAATGTCCAATATTGTGCCTCCTGTTTTGTATCGAGTAACTTGCTTGCAAGAAAATGTATAATATCGCTTCTACTGTATGTATCGATATGTGTCCTTTATGAAGTTTCATCTTTGGCAAAGATCATGTATTGCATAGCATTGTAGCTCGCACTGAGAGAGAGTAGCACTAGTGGTTCAGCTCGCTTAGAGAGCGGTTGGGTTGTGTGTATGGCTCCGATGTAGAGCAGAGGCTGCTTTGCCAGCAAGTCAGAAGTTGTATTATGTAGGTAATGTAATGCTGATTATTAATAATAAGTAACTTAAACTTTCTTTCATCTTTCATTTACGTAGTTAGAAAATTAACCTACTTCCTTCATTTGATAATTAATTATTAGTGGATTTAAAGTGCAGTATTGATGTGAATAATATTGTTGAACGGATTTCATTATTGGTGCCATAGTAAATGATAGTTAATTGACTATGATACTAAATTGATACTAAATTTCAATAATTAGAAACTGATCTGCATAAAATTCTCACAGTCAAGCATTAAGAAAGTGATTTGTGGTTTTTTTAATATCTTTCTCGCAGTCAAAGTTTTTGAGTATAGTCAGTGTCTGTTTCAAAAGGCTACATGTCACAGTTGTTTTGTTAAAAAATATCCGTTGCGCACATAATCAGTTTCATGCACTGTTTCTCACTTAATAGCATATACATCAGTATCAGGGCCATAATTAAACCAAATTGCTGTGTCAAGGAACAATTTGTTGTCTGATCTAACGATAGGTTCAACACCCACACAACACACGTACAGCTTTTATCCTGCACCAGTAATTTTATCCCTTTTGTGCTCTCCTGTGTGTTTCGGTGAAGTGTTTATTTTCGTTCTACACCCATCAAGGATTTCTGTCATCCGTGTTCTCTCTGTGTTTTCATTTCGTCAAATCTCACATCATTGCTTGGAACAGGGGACTGATGATCTCGTAATTTGGTCCCCTATAAACAACAACAACCAATTTCAGCGCACGTTTGACTTCTCTTGATAACATTAATGTATCTCTTCTGAGGCGTCCTAAGTGATACATTGTTTCCCTTTCAACCATGCCCAAAGGCAAAATTTCCGGAGGGGGGGGAATAGTTCCGGGGACTGGTGGCCATATCTATCGATCCATCTTGAGGTGAATGTTAGGTTTAGATGGTGCGTCACTTGACCACTGGAATGTGCAGAAGCCCCGTCATGCTGGAACAACGTACACACTATCCAAATGAACCTCGTCCAGTAATGCTTGAAACTCATTTTCAAGACAGTCCGTAAGACGATGCATTAGCACAGCAGGTCCAGTCAGCTAATTGTCTAAAAAAAAAAAAAAAAAAAAAAAAAAAAAAAAAAAAAAAAAAAAAAAAAAACTACACGTTTACAGAGAACCGTTCTTCGAAATATGTCTCCACAAAGGCACATGGGCTTTCTTCGGAGCAGTGTTATTGATGCTGTCACGAGGGAAATGGAGACAGCAGTGAAGAGTAAACATGGGGTTACTTGTTCAAAGAAATTTCGGGCGTGCAGCCACATAAAGTTTACTTCTTCTAATATTTCGGCTGAGAAACGTTCAGCCATCTTCAGAGACGAGTAAACTTTATGCGGCTGCACGCCCGAAACTTCTTTGAACAGTCATTGCGCCGCGAAAACATGAAGATGCACATGGGGTTACTTGGCTACTTTCAAGTGTACAACGACAAGATTACAGTCGTTTATGTTCATCCCTTGCTGGAAGGTGCTGAATCAGCTGCAAAACGTACGGATGGAACCTGTGCGTACGTAATGTGTGCCATACTCTTGTACGAGGGGAGTTCAAATGAAAAGGTGAAAAGTCTTACCAACCAAACCGGTTGAAATTTGAACACGCCGCTTTAGGATAACGTAGTGCGACATATAGGATTGGAACAATGCACTGTCATCTCCACCTAATGAATTCAATGCTGGGCCCTTGCCCTCATCAGGCAAGGTGATGCTCACCGTTTTATTTTGGACCGTTAATCATCGAATTCCCGGAGCACGGAAAAACCATTAACAGTGACGTGTACTGCGTGGCACTTCGTAGCCTACGCAAGTTCATCAAGAGCAGACGGCCTAGGCTGCTAACAGATGGAGTGATGTCATACTGTTGTGATGCTTAAAAATGGAAGGATAAATGAAACTTCCTGGCAGATTAAAATTGTGTGCCGGAACCGGGACTCGAACCTGGGACCTTTGCCTTACGCGGGCAAGCGCTCTACCGACTGAGCTACCCCGACACGACTCACGATGCCGCCTCACAACTTTACTTCCGCCAGTACCTCGCCTCCTACTTTCCAAACTTCACAGAAGCTCTCTTGCAAACACGCAAGACTAGCACTCCTGGAAGAAAGGATATGGTGGAGACATGGCTTAGCCACAGCCTAAGGGATGTTTCCAGAATGAAACTTTCACTCTGCAGCGGAGTGTGCGCTGATATGAAACTTCCTGGCAGATTAAAATTGTGTGCAGGAACCGGGACTCGAACCTGGGACCTTTGCCTTACGCGGGCAAGCGCTCTACCGACTGAGCTACCCCGACACGACTCACGATGCCGCCTCACAACTTTACTTCCGCCAGTACCTCGCCTCCTACTTTCCAAACTTCACAGAAGCTCTCTTGCAAACACGCAAGACTAGCACTCCTGGAAGAAAGGATATGGTGGAGACATGGCTTAGCCACAGCCTAAGGGATGTTTCCAGAATGAAACTTTCACTCTGCAGCGGAGTGTGCGCTGATATGAAACTTCCTGGCAGATTAAAATTGTGTGCCGGAACCGGGACTCGAACCTGGGACCTTTGCCTTACGCGGGCAAGCGCTCTACCGACTGAGCTACCCCGACACGACTCACGATGCCGCCTCACAACTTTACTTCCGCCAGTACCTCGCCTCCTACTTTCCAAACTTCACAGAAGCTCTCTTGCAAACACGCAAGACTAGCACTCCTGGAAGAAAGGATATGGTGGAGACGTGGCGTAGCCACAGCCTAACGGATGTTTCCAGAATGGAACTTTCACTCTGCAGCGGAGTGTGCGCTGATATGAAACTTCCTGGCAGATTAAAATTGTGTGCCGGAACCGGGACTCGAACCTGGGACCTATGCCTTTCGCGGGCTAGCGCACTACCGACTGTGCTATACCGACACGACTCACGATGCCGCCTCACAACTTTACTTCCGTCAGTATCTCGCCTCCTACTTTCCAAACCTCACAGAAGCTCTCCTGCGAGCCATGCAAGACTAGCATTCCTGGAGGACAGGATATGGTGGAGACATGGCTTAGCCACAGCCTAAGGAATGTTTCCAGAATGAAACTTTCACTCTGCAGCGGAGTGTGCGCTGATATGAAACTTCCTGGCAGATTAAAATTGTGTGCCGGAACCGGGACTCGAACCTGGGATCTATGCCTTTCGCTTGCCCTCTTTCTATCTAAAATTAATGCTCCATAAAGAGATTCAGGTTTGATAAACGTTCTGTAATGTCTACGTTTACTGGATATAGAAAGCTACCTTTCATTGTATTTCGTGTTGATTTGAATGCAATCATATATATATATATATATATATATATATATATATATATATATATATATATATATGTTTGCAGATTTTTCAGACCGTTTTCTTGTACGATGTCCCCCAAACATTTAAACTGAAAAACCCTTTTTATTTTATTTACTTTTTTATTTCATGTTCGACAACTTCATTTCCTGTTTGTTGCACGTTGTATATTCCGTATCTCGAATGATATTCCGCTACTTCTTTAAGAGTTTTAGTTTGTTTTAGACCTGTGGTGAAATCCCTAGTAAAAAGAAATGCCAGATCATCTGCAAAGGCGAGGCAATATATTCCAATATTACTTCTTCCTAACTAGATCGATTCAACTACATTTTGACTCGACGTTTGCTCTCGCCATTCAAAAACACAGACAGTGATGAAAAATACCATCTCTCTCTTTAAAGCCAGTCTTTACATGAAATCAGCTGTCACAATAGAATGTTTATTAGGAAAACGTTAGGCTCCAAAGTTACTGAGGGAGAAACTTATGGGCTGAGAAGTACTACGGAAATACAAGCATACACAGACATACATGATGACATGAGAAAACGAAGACTTAAATTTTACGGGCACAATAAACGAATGGCAGCCACGAGGTTTACAAAACGAATATCAGAATTATCTGAACCCAGAATAAGGCCAATTAAGTGGGTCGTTGCGATTAAGGAGGATCTTAAACCAGCCGATATAACTCAAGCAGACGTTACAGACAGGAAAATAATCAGAGGAAAGATATTTTATTCGAAAGTTGGTTAGAAGGAAATCAGAAGACGGACTATAACCCGGTGGTATGAAAGGATAAAATAAATTTGGGCACAAATGAAGGCCTGCCATAAAAAGCGACATTGACTAATATTGTACTTCGCGTGGCCCCATTGGGCCCATAAGCGAATATTAATAATAACAATAATAATATCTTATCACAGATTATTTGATGCTTTGTCATGTACTTAATTGTTGGACTAAGCAACCGTTGGAGAAAGTAGTCTGCGGGAGTGGATTCACAAACGGAGAGGTAAGGCTTTCGCAAATGGTACTGTGACAGTCTCTCTCCTCCAGATTCTCCTCATGGACTGACTCAGGGAAATCGGTGCTCCCTTGAACATCGCAAGGCTGCAGCGTAACATCTCTTAGATTCTCTGTCAAATAAAACCTCAGTCATATTCTTTCCCTCAGGGTGCTAATTTCATGAGATAACGTCTACGAAGTTTCCAACTCTTGGATATGAACAACCTAGAATCTTAAGGCCTGATGGTACAATTTTTAGTATCAAATGTGTCCATACCGAGATCATTTGAATAAGAAATTTTTGTTAGTGAAAATTCACATGGAATCATCTTTACAGAATAGATAAACTGCAGGTATCAAGTAATAAGTTACACAAAATGTTAAAAAAGTTGTCAGGTAGTCAGCGCGGCACATTTGGATATCGGCTTGCTCCATCTACGCGGCGCGTGCCCAAGCGAGCACGCCAGTGCTACTACTGTGCAGTTATTGAGTACCTGTCACCGGACCAGGTCGCTGTCTGTCGTGCCCTTGTCACTGCGTTATCACCTGTTGACAGCGACAAACGTGTTGTTTCCTTATCACGCCGGTCCCTACGGCACAATAATTGAATGATTCTGGATAAGCTTGTCGCTCAACAACCAACACGCTACAAGTACACCATTACACCGCTGTTTTTTCTGAAGTATTTTTTACCGTAATACAGTATCTCATATACTAATAGTGCAAATTTCGATGTACTTATCACCAATATGTTCTTGTTCTTGTGATCTTCAATGTGGCACCTGGTTCGATGCCGGCCCCCTGTGAAAGTCTCTTATCTCACAGTGACTAAGTGCAACTTTTATCTATTTGAACCATCTTACTTTACACTTGTCCCTAAACTGGTGATCCCTTAATTTGTCGGGAAGTGTCCTATCAACCGATTCTTTTTTTTTTTATCAGCTGCTCACTGCTTTATCATTGTTTCTTTTTCTTTTATCTCACAATATTCTTCAGTCTTTTCTAGCGCCACATTTCATTGATTTTGATCACAAATATATAAAAAAACCGACAGCCGTAACAGTAATGATTTTAACTGGAAACCAGTGTCAGCACCTCATTAGCGCCATCTTCAGGCCACAGGATATTCAAAAAAGAAAATGTTATCTTTTTGGGTGAATTATACTGAATTCACAGCTTCAATACATATAACACTTCATTCAGCCAAGATCGCTAAAAATTTATTTTCGTCCCTTAACCGGTTTCGATGAGCTCAGTCACCATCTTCAGAAAGTCCAGTACAATCACTTAGCGTCAAATGTAAAAATAGAAACATAACCTTCTAACACACGTAAACATCTTGTTAAAGTTTTTCATCACAGGGTGGTTCGTCATAATGAATGAAATGTGGACTTGGCCCAAGCAAACACGAGACACGACTATTACGACCTCAACGAAAAGCAGAACAAGAGAGTAAAATATATTTTTTTTAAAGAATATGGAAATATGTGCCTTTTAAGATAGGTAGCGTGGTGAAATGCTGCCCATTTTCTTCTTAAAGTGTTACTGATGAACACGACGTATTAATAATTGTAAATATAAGTCTGATATTATTATACTGAAATTTATCGGATTTTTATCTGTAAGGCATGTTAAAATTGTAATTGCGGCGTTTGATTTTCACAAGTCTCCTGAATCCATCCATATAATTATACTGTAAAATCTGACATTCTCAGAACGGAGATGGGCGGTCTCATAATTAGATAAAATGCTTAAGAATTTTAAAATTAATAAAATTAATAAAATTTGCCTAGACCGCAAAGTATAATATCATATAGTGGTGACCAATTTCGACCTTCCGGTCATTATCGAACCTGTAAACAAGCCAAATGGAAGTAGACATCAGAACATGACATCTTAACATACGGCTTTTACATGGTTGAATGATATATGACACCTTTTAAAGCATTTAAAAACATTCGTCTAAGCTAAATTTACAACCACTTATTCAACGGCTTAAAGAAACTCTAATCCACTTGACAAAAACTTATTAACTGCACAGCGTAAAGGATAAATTTCAAAAAGCATGAGGCGCTATAAACTACTTAATAAATGTTGTTGTTGTGGTCTTCAGTCCAGAGACTGGTTTGATGCAGCTCTCCACCCTACTCTATCCTGAGCAAGCCTTTTCATCTCCTCATAAGAACGACAACCCACATCCATTTGAATCTGCTTACTATACGCGTCTCTTGGTCTCCCTCTGCGATTTTTACCCCACACATTTCCCTCCAACGCTAAATTCACAATTCCTTGATGTCTAAGAATGTGTCCTACCAATCTATCCCTTCTTTTAGTCAAGGTATGCCAGAAATTTCTTTTCTCCCCAATTCGGTTCAGTACCTCCTCATTAGTTACGCGATCCACCCACCTAATCTTCAGCATTCTTCTGTAGCACCACATTTCAAAAGCCTCTATCCTCTTTCTGTCCACACTGCTTATCGTCCATGTTTCACTCCCATACAAGGCAACACTCCATACAAATGCCTTCAGAAAGGACTTCCTTAGGCTTAAATCAATATTCGATGTTAACAAATTTCTCTTTTTCAAAAACGCCTTTCTACCCATTGCCATTCTGCATTTTATATCATCTGTACTGCGACCATCATTTGTTATTTTACTGCCCAAGTAACAAAACTCATCTACCTCCTTTATTGTTTCGTTACCTAATATAATTCCTTCAGCATCACCTGATTTTCTTACACTGCACTCCATTACCCTAGTTTTACTCTTGTTAATCTTCATCTTATATGCACCTTTCAGCACACTGTCCATTCCGTTCAATTGCTCTTCCAGGTCCTTTGCTGTATCTGACAGAATTACTATGTCGTCGGCAAAACGCAATGTTTTTAATTCTTCACCCTGAACTTTAATTCCTTCTCCAAATTTCTCCTTGCTTTCCTTTATAGCTTGTTCAATGTACAAATTGA